>BMAR01000030.1:0-600000 GCA_021605115.1 Astrephomene gubernaculifera | reverse complement strand
TCAGCTCCAAGAGTTCCGGCATCGTGTTATTGTTGTTGCTAGAAGGCTAGGTAGGTGTGCCCCGCAACGGTGATCACAAGACACTTTTTTACTGCGTGCAAGCGGTGCGTGGGCGATGCAACAGGCATGCATGGGCGAGGTGCAAAGCTACCTGTTGAGCTGAGAGGCCGGCTGCGTGGAAGGTATGCGAGTATACCTACCTATCGTGATCTTTCGTGAGGACCCTTGCCCCGTGAGTCTGATGTGTGGCGACCCCAGCGGAACCGTGGGGAGGGAGGTCTGCTGCTGCCTAGAGCAAGCCCTGCTGGCTTTTGTTCCTTTTTCCTAACCATGGCAGGTTTGGTGCCGCTCGGACGCAGCAGCATTCTTAGAACGAGAAATGTGTCATTACATCGTGACCCACGGGTCAGTACCGCGGTTGTGCGGTTATTGTTGCCTAGAGCCAGGGGCGAGCTGCACTACAGGTGGGCAGGTGTGGTGGGGTCCATGTGTTGGATTTTGGATTTTGAACTGTAGTGCCGCTTATATAGAGAAGAAAACTAACGATTTTCAGGTGAGCACAATGTGTTTTGCTTAGGAGGGAGAATACCAGTAAGAGGGCAAGAGAAGTTGAGAAGCTGGTACGAGTATATAATTGTTACAAGCTGCTTACTTCAAACAATTACATATCACCAGGTCGTAATCTCTGGTTGTCGTACTGTTTACGGTCGTGCGGCACACAAGCCGATGCATGAGAGCTGCCATCAACAGGCTATCATTACAGAGCCGCAGCAAAGCAGGAAATGCCGTTGAAAGACTACAGGGCCAGCCAAAACACGACATCGACGGAACCACAGCTCAACCTGTTAGGGACCTCCACTTGCCTCTCCTCTCCCTATGCCCCATGGACCTAACTTTTGGATTCCTTCAAACGGGTGGGTTGCTTTCCGTGTCACCGGAACAACGGTTTTCAATTGAATTAAGCACGCATGACTACAGCAAGAGGCGTCAGATGACCTACATGTACAGTGTTTTGGCTTCTTGGCGTACGTCTTCCAACACTGCCGATCGGGCTTCAGAAAGATACAAAAGGGTGTGAACTCACTCAAACTTGTGCAGCACGAAAAATGGTGAAAGGAAAAAGATAACGCCCCCTTAACATGGCCTTCATAGTACCACCACCTGCTGTCTCACCTCATATAGCAGCAAAACAATCACACTGTAAAACCACACCGTGTTTACACTCGCCAAGTTCATTGCATATTTACGTCTTCCTGTGTGGCCTCGACGGCAAACCGCACCACAAGGCTTCGCATGCGCCTGACGCCGTAACGCCAGAAGTAGAGCGGGATGGCTTGCAGCGGCTGGAGGGAGCAGCTCAGATGCGGACCAGGGCCACATATAGGGCTTCATCCCCAAGTTTGCGCTTGAGCTAAAAGTGTTCCCTCGCGTTTTGTAAGATGTTTACTGGGACTTTGGTAAGTAACGGTCTGTTTCTTGCTTGTTGTTTTCGTTTCCGTCTATGAACACATGCCCACCAGGATCGTGCACCTATCGAACGCCTTACACCTAGCACTTGATGCGCGGGATGTGTAGGGCGCAGGGGATGCACGTCCGGCTTCCACCACCTGGCCCTTCCCCCCAAATGGCAGGGTGTGTGGCCCGCCCAGTCCCTCCCCACCCGGACCCGGCTACATCGTCGACACGAAGAGGCTCTCGCCCAGTTCTGCCGCCAGGTCAGTGAGGCAGCGGAGCACCGCCTCCACATCCGGCTTCACGGGGTCGTCATCGGCATACTCTTTGTTGATAAGGTCTTGCAGGAGCGTGTTGGTGACCGGCTGCTTGCTGCCGTCCTTCACGCGAGCCATTTCCGGGTGCACGATGCGCGTGCCGATGTCCTTCAGGGACTCTAGGCCTTCCTGAAGCCCAGGGTACTTGCTCACTACCTGCTGAAACGCAACTATGTTGAGACCCTTGTCGCAGCCCTTGGACAGGCGGTTGAACGTCATGTGCGCTGCTGACTTCGGCGCAAGGCCAGGTGCTACGCAGCGCGCCAGCTTGTTCTCCGTTTGTGACGCCATCTGCCGCAGCAACAACTTGTCGTGTTCTTGTTGCAGCTCTACAAGCTGGGCCTCCACCTTCGTGAGCCTGCCTTCAAGGAATCTGAGAGCGTCCGTCAAGGCGTCCGTCATGGCGATGAAGTTTAACTATGAATGAATGACCGTTACAATGGTGCCCTAAAAGGGAACACTATATATAGCCTTTTAACTGAGTGCTCGTGTGCAGTTGAGATGGAGAGGCAGACTACGCAATAAAGATGGCGAGGCTCTAGGCGAGCTTACGTGCGACGATAACAACTAGGAAAGGAGTCAGCGATCATATATTGGCCGTGTGATCGCTTCTGCTGAATATTTTATCCGTGACGGGGAGAAGCCTCACATGTGCGAAGTACGATTTGTCCTTACGTTACCGTTACCGTTGCTACGACAGGCCCACACTCAGGCCCTTTCCTCTCCCACCCCAGTGACAAGCGGTAATGGTCACGTCGGTGACACCAGGGTCCACGCCCACCTTGTCCACCTTCTCGTCCGCCAGAACCAGAGTGGGTGTCGGGCATACATGTCACGGCCTCGTCTGCCCCACCGTCTTGGGTGGGCTTGACACGCGTGTGTGCGTGAATGTGTGTGCCTGGGTATGTGCGTTGGCAGTGGGAAGCTGACTGCCCTGTAGCTCCTTCGCCGGGGTGGGGTGATGTACGGTAGCTCTGCGGTTGGGGTCAACAGCAGGTCGCTACACATGAACAAGCCACACATACCTTCGCATGTCCGGGTGCAAACCTCCCCTCGGTCCTCCCCGCGTCTCCCTCTTTCTCCTCTTCCGGTCTTCCTATGATTACGGTCAGTGTTCCATCGCGGCTTATCCGCGGTTTTACCCCCAGGTTTTGTGCCGCTCGAGTGCAGCATGTTGACATGGAGATATGTGTCGTTGTATCGTGACCCACGCAGGGGCCAGTACCGCGGCGCTTCTGTCACTGCTGTGTCTAGAGCCAGGGGCGGGATGCATGCGGGCAGGTGCGGTGGGCTTGGTATGTTGAATTTGAGCCGTAGCCTAGCTTCCATAGGAAAGGCAAGAAGCGCGATTTCTGGCTGAGCACCGTGTGTTTTTTTATCAGGAGGGAAAATAAGGGGAAACGTGGAAGTGAGGGGCTGAAATGCGAGTTTTACAAAACGTGGAAGTGAGGGGCTGAAATGCGAGTTTTACAAGCCGTTTACCTCGGATTATTTCATATTACAAGGTCGTCATATCTGGTTGTCGTAAAACTGTTAACGGTCGTACGGCACACCCTTCAGAGCATGAGAGCTGCCGGTAACAGGTTATTATCAATACAGAGCCACAACCAAGCAGCAGCCACAACCAAGCAGCAGCCACAACCAAGCAGCAGCCACAACCAAGCAGCAATTGCCGCTGAAAGACTGCTGCACGACCAGCAGCTGAAACACGACATCAACTGAACCGTAGCTCAACCTGTTAGGGGCCTCCACCTGCCTCTCCTCTCCCTATGGCCTTTTGCCCTCACTTACGATCTCCTTCAAACGGGGGGGGGTGTTCTTTTCGTGCCATTGGAGCTCACTTGCTCAAAACAGGTATAAGCACACAGAGCTACAGAAAACGGCATCCCATGACCCGTGGGTCAATACATGTACCGTGGTTTTGCTTCTTGACGTACGTCTTCCAACACTGCCGATCGGGTTCCAGTAAAAATTCAAAAGGGCGTCAACTTGAACGAGTGCAACGAAGAATAGTGCAAGGAAAGAGAAGATAATGCCCCTAGCAAGGCTTTCATAATATTATCACCAGCCGTGTCACCTCACAGATAGCAGCAAAACAACTATCGAACATAATTTGTACAGTTTCGCACTACATTGTAAAACCGCACCGTGCCATACACAATACATACCAACCTCCTCACCCAACCCAACCCAACACCATCCAGCCGCCTCGTATCCTCATCCCTTCCGCAAGCTAATACGCTCCTTGACACGCGCTACCACTAGTGCCCTCGGCCTCCCTAGCTGGCTCGGTCCGACACACTGCTGCACACGTGTACGCATACAGACTGTAACTAACTGTCAACGGTAGCTACCAGGCTACCTACTACCCACCCCATCCCTCCATTCTCACACAGACCTCCGCCACGCCACGCCCTCCGCCCCACACTCCGCCCCGCACTCGCGCCCCGTACATTCTACCGCCCCGCCCTCACTCCAGGTTGGGGTCTGCGAACACGGAGCGACCCGCCGCTACCACCGCCCCCTTACCTCCTGCTGCTGTCAGGGAGGCCCCCGCCGCACCTGCCACACCCTGCTGCGCCTCCGCCTCGGCCTCCTCCTCGCTCTCCTCTCCAAGCAGACGTTCCAGGTGAAGGGGTCCCTCTGCAAAGGAGCAGGTGTATGTAAGCTACGAAAAGCGTAACTGCAGGTATCAGGATCGCGAGTGCGCGGGCTTACAGTGTAAGCAGCAGCAGCAGCAGGAGAAAGGGAAGGGACAGGATTAAGAGGGAAACTGATGACGATGAGAAGGGAATCAAGGGATGCGGGTGCCATTAAGCTTGGCGCAAGTCGTTGACGTGTTGCAGCTGTTTTAGGTTTGAGCAGTGTAAGGAATGGTTCATGTGGTGTAAGAAGCCTGCAAGGCTAAGCCAGCAGGCGAGGTGCCGTAGGTACGCAGGTGCACACGAACCCACTTCCCCCGCTCCCTCCACACACATGCACACCTGTCGGCCCCTCCATCTCCACCTCCACCATCCACCCGAACGGATCCGCGACCCTGCCGTACTGGATCCCCGTCAGCAAGCTGTACAGCCGCTGCGCAACGGGCCCCACGCCAGCCGACAGCGACTCCCGAGACGGAACGGGTGCGGCCGCTTGCAGCAACAGCGCCGCCACCTCCTCCTCTGCCACCGCCGTCTCCTCCTTCGTCGTACAGTGACCTGATAGCGGCGATTGCTGCGGCGGTTGCTGCTGCTGTCTGCTTCCTCCGTCCCTCTCTTCGTCCTCGGCAGCTCTTTTAGGCAGGACCGCCGTACCGTTCACAGCACTGTCGTCGTGGCCGTTAACGGATTTGGCATGACCGTTATCGTTACCGTTATCCTGGCCGTTGCAGGCGCTGGGATGACGGCCATTGCTGCAGCCGTTACGGCCATTCTCCGATGTTGTCGTACCGTCAATGGCGCTAACGGTGGCGGCGGAGGAAGAAGCAAGACCGTCTTGCTGCCCCGTGCTGCTGTCGCGCCCATTGGCCTCTGAACGGTCGGTGCCGTTAGTGTTGCCGTTGCAGTGGCCGTTACCGTTGTAACTACTGCTGCTATAGCTATCATCACGTGGGAACGTAACTCGTTTATCTTTGTACGTCACACTGCCAATGGGTTGTACGACCACCGCCGTACCGCTTGCAAACATTTCTTCCGCCTGGGGGCATAACGCATGAGGCATGAGAAGGGAAGCTGAGTTGCGGAGGATACTTCTTACCACAGCACATTCGTACGTCACACTAACCCAACGCCAAGACTCTGCGCCGCTCCTTCTCGACAGGAACGAGGTGCATGGCATCGAACGAGGTGCATGGCATCCTTGTCTTAGTAGCATGTATAACTGCCGTACGACTTTCCCACTCGACTCGTACAACTTTCCCCACACATGTCGTACGTGTCGTACATTCATCACCTGCATGGCCTCCTCCACCGTGATTGGCGCCTCCCTGCAGCGGTATCCCAGTGCCGCCGCCAGCTGCAGCAGCGAGGCGCGAGTGATGCCGGGCAGGATGGAGCCGGCGGCTGGCGGCGTGGTGACGACTGACCCGTGGGTCACAAAGATATTGCAACCGGAGCCCTCCTCCAAGTAGGTGTCACTGCACAGAAGCGGGTGGCGAGCAGCCGGGGTAGATTGGGCGTTGGCGGAGGGAGTTGACGATAGTTTTGTTAGGGTTTGGTTGGGGTCGGGGCTGGGCCAGATACCGGAATACAATACCGGTACCTCCTAAAGCAGCCCTCCACACCCCCCCATCTCCTCCTCCTCCTCTTCCCTCTCTCCATACCACCAAGCCCCTCCAACCTGCCCCACCTCTACCTGCCCACCCACCCCTTCCCAGCCCCACCTCCGAGCATCCAGGAAGATGCAGTCGGCGCAGCCCCGCTGCCGCGCCTGCGCCTGCGCCGCCAGACAGGGGCTGTAGTTGCCGGCCGCCTTGGTGGAGCCCACGCCCCGGGGCGCAGCGCGGTGCAGGGAGTCGTGTATGAGGTAGTCCAGCGAGCACAGCCGACCCTCCTGGAGGCGGGGGTGGCAGGACAGGGCGTGGGCGTGGGGGGCGGTGGTGGTGATGGTGGGTGTTCGGGGTGGCACGGTTAGTGGGGTAGGTGGACGTAAAGAGGGACATGGGTGCGTGGGAGTTGATAATAAAAGGAGAGAAGCTGCTTATCAATGTCATCATGTGACAAAAGGGTGATATCGGGCCCCACCTCCCACCTCTCACCCACACCCAACCCACAGTCAACCCGTACCCCTACCCTACCTTAGCTCGTCCGCCCACCGGTACGGCGTACACCACAAACGTGTACGACGGTGCCGGACACAGCCCCAGCAGCGGCCCCGTGCCCAGCAGCAGCGGCCGCAGGTAGAGGCTGCCGCGACCGGGGGGCGGCACCCAGGCCGCGTTGGCGCGGACCACTGCATGTAGAGCTGCCAGGAACATGCGGCGGGGCACCGGCGGCATGCACATGCGCACCGCGCCGGCGGAGAAACGAGCGGCGTTGCAGCCGGGGCGGAACAACAGGATGCGGCCACCGGTGGCCCCGGCGGTGGGGCCGCAGCAGCCGCTGCTGTTGTTGATGTTGTTGTTTCCCGCAGCATCGGCATCGGAAGCGGAAGCGGAAGCGGAAGCAGTGCAGCGGTAGGCTTTGAGTCCCTCAAACACGCTCTGGCCGTAGTTGAGCACCTGCGCGGCGGGCAGCAGGCTGAGCGGGCCGTACGGCAGCAGCGCGCCGCCGTCCCAGCGGTGCGTGTCGGCGGACCAGTGCGCGAGGAACATGGTGGGCGCGGCGTCGACGCCCAGACGGATGCGGGACCAGTCGATGCTGTCATTGGTGGAGACATTGACACTGACATTGACATTGGTGGAAGTGGAGGTGGAGGAGGACAATGGTGGTGGTGGAGGTGGCGGGGCGGTGGTGGTGTCGGGGGTGGGGCTGTGGGGTAAACGGGAGAAGCGGCGGGTTAGTTCGTTGGGTTGGGTGAGGATGTACGTGAGGAGGTAGAGGTGAGGAAGATGGTGTTTCGGACGGGAGCGCGCCACACGGCAAAGGATAGGCTAGGAAATAAGAGAGTGTTGAATTTAGGAGATTGCGTAGCTTCAAGTGCGTTTTTGGCGGCGGCGTCTTCGCGGCAGGGTAAGTCGTTCTGGACCGCACGCACGTCGGTTTATGCAAGTAGACGCAGGTTGGTATGTTTTTTCATGGCGTTTTATTGCCACGAATACGATATTCTATTAATTAAGTACTGTTGTTTTTTGCTTGAAGGCACTATACAATGGAACAGCCTACCTTAACGGCGACATTCCAAATCCGACGCAAGGGCACAAGCTGGCACCTACGTCGCTGAACTAGGCACGATGCTACCAACTGTAAATATATGTTATAAAGGAGCTAACGCAACAGTGCTACTCAAGGTATTAGCAGCTGAATAATTTGGGCCAGGACGTTGGCGAATGACAAAAACTCTTTCGGCAGTGGGAGCTGCAAGCAGTTATATTTTGTGCATAGCAGTGTATATATGTGTTGGTAGCGAACGCACGAACAGTAGGTGCCGTGCCACCCAGGTATGACCTGGATCATCGTCAACTCCCGTCAACGCACCATCGGCGGCTTACTACAGCTTGCGGCATCGAGGGTTCGCGGGCGCCTACGCTTGTCTCAAAATATAAATCGTCTTAGGCTTCAGATAGAACAGCAAACATCTCCTCAGAAGTTCTCCTGAAGACCGCTTGCACGAAGCATAGCACGCATCGAGGGCGAACCCTTCGACGTTGAACAAGAGCGCTACGCCAATGCGCCTCGTGCCTCACGCTCTTAATTCCATTTCCACGCTTATAAGCTCGTGCTAAAGCCTTTACCTCTGGCCAATCCTTGTCCAACTAGCACATCCATGCGCCTGCCGGCGCCCTGATGCCAACGACCAGTTCTCCCTCCGGCGTCAACATAGCACCGTTCCAACTCCCCTTCCCAATTCCACAACCATACCCAACCCGCTACCACAACACCAACTCGCATTCCGACCCGTCCGCATCCCAGATCCCACCCTCGAGCATCCTCCCTTATACCCATCCTCCCTTACTACCAACACAGCCGCACCCCCCCCTCCTCCTTCTCACCACCACCACCACCTACCACCCATGCCCCCGCCTCTCCTGTCCTCCCTCCTCTTGCTGTCCCTCCCCCTCCCCTCCTCCTCCGTCCCCTGCCGCCAGCGCCAACCTGTGCCCCCGCTGCGGCCACTCCGCCGCCGCCCCGATGACCTGCGCCGCCCGCACCATCACCACCAAGGAGCGAAAGGGGACGGAGGACGGAAGGGGACGGTGGGGGGAGGGGGGTTGAATGGCACACGAAGGCAAGGCAGATGAAACAGGTAAGACAAGGTCTAGGGTAGGGGTACGCGCCTCATTCAACCCGGCGCTCCGCTCTTCACCTGCTCCGCCCCCACCAGCAGCACCCCAGGCAGCCCAGCCATCTCAGCAAGCGCAGCAGCCTCCTCGGGGCCGCCCATGCCACGAACACCGTCCACCACCACCCACACCTGCAGCCGGGGTAAGTTGGCGGGAACGTGTGAGAGGATGGGTGGCTGGGTGGGTGAAGGATATATAGGCCAGCAGGCCACGGGAAACCACCCAAGTAAGTAAGGGTAAAGGCCCGTCTGCAGGGCACACGGGATGTCGACTTTACCAGCGCCAAAGAAGCGGCCCTGCTGCTGCTGCAGGGTCTCTCCAAACAGCCACATCGTCGCTCTCGCACAGTCGTTACTACACGCAACCAAGCCTTCACAGCCCCTCCCTCCTCCTCCTTCCTCCTCCTCCTCCCCTCCCTCCTCCTCCTTCCTCCTCCTCCTTCCTCCTCCTCCTTCCTCCTCCTCCTCCCCTCCCTCCTCCTCCTTCCTCCTCCTCCTCCCCTCCCTCCTCCTCCCCCTCCTCCTCCCCCTCCTCCTCCTCCTCCTCCTCCTCCTCCTCCTCCCCCCCTACCTGGTACCCCAGCCGCACCGCGTCCCTCACGCTCCACAGCACACAGTGCTCCGTGGCCACCCCCGCCACCAGCAGCCGCCCCACCCCCGCGGAACGCAGAGCGGCATGCAGGGGGGTGGCGTGCAGCCTGGGGGGGGGAGGGGGGTTGGGGGCGGCGGGGCCGGTTGTAAGGCATGGTTCGTCGCCTCTCTTCACCCCCCGCCCTCTTCTCGATTCGGCATGTGCTACTGCCTTTACTGCTTAGCGAGCACCCCCCTACTGTTTCATATACCCCGTACGCCCCCACCCTACCCCCACCCTAGCTACTGCCGCCTCCCCCACCTGCCATTGTCGTAGAAGGCGCTGTAGCCGTCCACCTCCCGCCGAGTGCCCTTCCGTATGATCAGCTCCGAGGGAAGCGGAGCCAGCAGCCCCAAGCTGAGGTCCGCCCCCGGGCTGCCGGCGACGCAGTGTGTGGGCCACAGCCGCTGAAGCACAACATGCGGCGCGTACTCGGACTCGGGCTGGACTGGAGAAGAGGGCTCGAACTCGGTTTTGGGCTGCTCGAACTCGGGTTTGGGCTCCGCTGGCGAGACAGCTGTCGTACTGGGTGCTGCGGCTGCTGCTGCGGCTGCTGCTGCGGCTGCGTCGGCGTCGGTGATGATCTCCGGTGGTGGGACATGGGTTGCAATTCCGGGTGGCGGAGGAGCTGATGAGGTGGTTGGGAAGAAGGAGGCAGCGGATGGCGAAGGGGATGGCGGAGAGGCGGAGGAGGCGGCGGTGGGAGATTGCGAGGAGGAGGGCGGCTCTGGAGGCGGCGGCAATACTGGCAGTGATGAAAGCAGCGAGGGCATTGTCGTACACTCCGTGCCTCCGTCATCCCCTGTCGTACCGCCGGCGGGAGCAGCAACCCCGATCTCATCACCACCTGGGGCAGCAGCAGCCGCATCCCCGGTACCCTCGACGCCGCAGTTGCCGTCACCGTTAGCACAGTCGGCGGCGCCGTTAAAGTCAGCGCCACCTCCGCCACCACCGCCGCCGTCGGCGCCGCCTCCGCCGCGGGCCTCCAGGGGACCCGCCGGCGCGTCCGCTAGGTTCTTACTGACAGCCTTCCGCTCTGTTGTCGCCGAACTCGCCGTAAGCAGCGACGGTGCCTCCCCCTCCCCCTCCTCCTCGACATCCACCGCTTCCGCTGCCGACCCATCTGCGGTGGCCTGCATCCCCTCAGCCGTCGCCGCCGCCGCCGCTGGCGCGTCTGCTAGCGGTTTATTGGCCTCCGTTTGCATCCCCACGTCATCCCTCCAGCCCGCCTCCGCCAGACGGGCTAAGCGATCCCTCGCCGCATCGCCTCCTCCTCCTGCTGCTGCTGCTCCTTCACTGCCGCCGCAGCCTGTTGACCTTGCTTCTGCTACAGCCCTCGTGTCTACATCCATTGACTTCCCATCAGCCTTCCCTGGTGATGCCTCTGCTGCCGCTGCCCCTGCTGCTGCTGCCTGACCTGACGAAGACGGGTGCTGCTGCTGCTGCCGCTGCCTCGCGTCTCCCCATGTGCGCGCCAAGCAGTCGACGCCGCAGCGGGAGCAGTCCAGCAGGGCGCCTGAGGCGCGATCGTACGACAGTCGTACGTACTGCCGCGGCTGAGCTGCTACAGCCGTGTACGGCATGTACGACATTGCAGATGGCGGCGGCGACGGCTGTGGCTGTAGCTGTTGCTGTTGTTCACGTTGTTGCGGGTCGCCGACGGCGGCGACTCGATGTCCGTCGGCGGCCCCATTAGCATCTTTGCTGTCGTCGCCGCCGCCGCCGCCGCTGACGACGCCTCCGTCGTCGCGTGACGGCGGCGGGGGCGGGACGAGTGGCGGCAGCGGTGCCGGCGGCGCGTGTGTGTCTGCGAAGCTGACGTGTCCCGGCGGGTGATAGTCCTGCGTGTAAGCCACCAAGGTGAGCTGATCGCGGCAGCTGCGTCGGAGCTTTGTAGTGACAGTCGGAGTGGGCGGGGGGTGGAAGAGGGGAAGGGAGGGGAGGAGGAGGAACATAAGGAAGGAGGGAGGAGGGAAGAGGGAAAGTGGTGAAGAGGGTGATCAGAGAAGCATGGCGGCACCCGCGTAGCAGTAGCGTCGAGCAGCAGCAACTTTAAGAAAGTAGTGTTGAAACTGCTGGGCAACAGGGCCATGGTGCCCTGCCTGCTGCTGTGCTGTTACTCCCCAACTGCCGTACCTTGTTTATCACAGCCACCACCTCGTCTCCCCTCGGCACTGCCAGCGCTCCCCTGCAAAGCAAGCCGCAGCAACAGCAGAGCACACGCGCCGCATAGCAGTGGCAGCAGCGGGTTCGGATTTCGACCTATGCAATTCATATGCATTAAACCGCCATGCATACCCAGCTCCCACTATTGTACCCCCCCGCGCCCTACTTTCTCACCCTTTTGCCCCTTCTCCTTTCCCCCGGCCTGCCATACAGTCTCGCCTGCGATGTTGCCCCGCCCCGCCCCACCCTGGCATAAAGTCACACTGCACGTCAATACACAGCAACGCCGTACGCAGCGGAGCCATGGCGCCAACCATCATCGCTCCGCCTCGCTCGCCTTGCTTCCTTTCAGTGGCGCTCGCTGGAGCTTGCTTGCTCGCTGTTCGTTTCCTGAACACGCTCTGGTTACTTGTACGCTGGGACTGTGAGGCGGGCCAAGAAAGGCAGCAGCGCCGCCGGAAATGTCAACTAGAAGCGATTACGGCTGCGAGGAAGGCAAAGGCAGCAGAGCAGGAAGCGAGGCCTGTCAGCGGGCGAAATGGCTGGATGTGCAGAGTGACTTGGCGCTAACCAGCAGCAGTAGGAAATGAGCCAGTGAGGATAAAAGCAAATTAGAGGCGCTCTCGGCAGATGTGCGAAGAAAGGAGATAGGTAGCGGAGGGGACGGCAGCCACTAGTCATGTTACAGGCCTTACAGGGCTCAGTTAGGCACCTCTTCCATTCTTTGAGCAATTTTACAGGGGCGATGGCTGCCGCGCTAACGTATGTTGCCGCGAAAAGTAACGACTGCAAGACCCTGCATGACTCAACTTGCCTTTTAGAGATGCCCGTAACAAGCAAAGCAGGCCAATAGGTTTGGGCTCATGCGACACAAGAAATGTTTCACGTGTACTGAGCAATGCCTGCTGTGCCGGCTTTTCTGAACAGATTTGTCAGGCAGGCAAAATCCTTTTTACAAGCGCCCAATTTAAGGTCGGCTTGGAATGTCCAACGAAATAATATGCAAACAGAATAATTGAAAGGCGTAAGGATGCAATATACCGTGTTCATGGTTCCATGTGCCTTGGACCTGACCAGTACCATAACTTTCAGAGCTGCGGAAGCGCACTTACTTACTGATCACTTACTTTCTGGGAGTGTCGTCTTGTCATTCGCCTTTGAATAATAGATGGTGGTCGTAAATGCGATTTCCAGGTGAGTGAAATGGGGCACAAATGGGAACAAGTGGGTGCAAACGGGAAGCCTTTGGCGCTGCTGTGTTCTTGGGTCCTGGAAAACGTGGGTCTACCGGTCTCACAGATCAGCTGCTGCGTATGAGGGCATTGCATTGATGGCTGCGCTAAGCTGTGATCCCGGAGTCGTCAGTTAAGGCTAGCCGGACGCGATGACATGTCAATGTGACCCACGGGTCACCCAAGGATTAACCCACGGTCCCGCTGCTCGTGGGACAAGGAGCATACAGCTAAGGTATCCAAAGAGTACCGTGTGTTGGCAATGCTACCCGGAAGGGCTGATAACGGTAGGGGCCTGGGCACTGTTTGGGTTACCTAAGCAACAAAAATGTGAGGGGCTGTACGGGGAAAAAACGCACATGACGCCGGATAAAAGTCGCCATAGCGGAATACCGAATGACGGAAACATTGTTGTCGGAGGCATGAAGGGGGGACCAAGAACTCCCTCCACT
Organism: Astrephomene gubernaculifera; assembly: GCA_021605115.1. Classification (NCBI taxonomy): domain Eukaryota; kingdom Viridiplantae; phylum Chlorophyta; class Chlorophyceae; order Chlamydomonadales; family Astrephomenaceae; genus Astrephomene; species Astrephomene gubernaculifera. The sequence goes on along the minus strand of BMAR01000030.1, from coordinate 586,829 downwards.
GTTTCACCATGTGCATGCAGTTTGGGTTGACTCCGCCACCCCCAACTTCACCCAGACATGTGATGACCCATGGGTCCATGCGGCAGGGGGTCTGCACATGCATGGACGGGGCTTGACATTCTAATAGAACGACGGCTCCTGACGCGGGCGTGAAGTCGATGTACGTATGGCCCATTATGGTGGTAAGGGCAGATGCAAAAGAGGCGTTACAGTAAGCAGCATGCCATAACAAGACGATGCCTCTTTGCGGCACAAGAAAAGAGATCGACCCAACCTCCAACAACTACGGTATTATAGGCTAGGTGTAATGTGGGACAGAGCTTGTGGCACGTACATACACACGCATCGACGAACGGATGTGGCAACCAAAGCGGCGGTGTGTACCGCGGATGACTAGGCAGTACCGCCGGTACGTGCCGTACTGCTGTACACCAACGCACTGTACGAAGTGTCTAGATACGATGGGAAACCGAATTAGACAGTGCCATGCATGGAGCCAAGCTGTACACCACATCTACATCAAAACTGGGGTTAGGACTTAAGTACTGCACGTTACCAACGAACAATTCCTGGGGCAGTCAATAACTCTGACCTGACTTGCTACGAAACAACAGAAGCTATGAACAGGGGCACATGTCGTTCCATTTACGACGGGATAATAGCCTGCTGCCAAACATTGGTACAGGCACGGCAAGGGGCTCCGCCTGGGTGGCGCACAGCAGCATCCCTACCGCCGGTACAAACCTCAATACCGCCAGCAGAGCCTTTAATTGAATCCAGGAAAGGATGAACGCATGCATGCAAACATGCAGATGATCTCCCCACATGATTGCGTGCTACCCGCCGCCGCTCACATCACGGCCAGCCATGCTGTAATCCGTACTTGCACCCTTGCGGTGCCCTTCTTCGTTCTATGCACGCAGACAGACACGCCATTGCGGCACGACAACACACACGCACGTTTTGACACGCGCAAGCGTACGACCACTACACAACCATCGCACATAAGAAACAGGATTTCAATATCGCGCAGATAATTTCGCACATGACGCAACGTACGGCAGCAGCAGCCTGGGTGTGTCCGGCAGGAAAGCAGGTGGGGCTGCTGTCGTACGCACAATGCACACCAGCAGCCGCGGTGGTGAATGTTGACAGCGAGCACCCCGGCGGGCTGTAGCCATGCGCCCCTGCCCAGCAGTCACACACAGAAGTAAGACGACGGCTCCCCATGCACCTGTACCCTGGAGCTCATAGGGGCCTCAACTTTTATCCTTGACATTGCACAGACAGTTTCTGAGACCCAACTGTATACTAAAGGCAACCGTGTATATATACCCGTATACAGCACTCTTCACTCCATCGCAAGCGTATGCGTGCCATAACATAACACATCGCCCATAAACTGCCGTACACACTGCAATATCTTAACACACTGCTGCATGTGCCGAACATGCACCAACTAACCTTCCGCTCCTTCCGTGAACGCATGGGTGTACGGCACGCCTCGTTCGGCTAGCAAATTAATAAGTAATAACGCTACACCCTACCTCCTATCAACCGATACCATCCAATGCACATGGTACGCACATGCATACATACATCATCAGCCGCCGGCCTTATCACTCCGGGTCGCCCCCCCAGCCGCTGCTGTGGCGGCGGCGGTGGCGACGCTGGTGCTGGGGGAGCCCCGGCAGCCCTTGCCGCCCTCCATCTCCTCCACAATAACGTGACTGGCGCGACGCGACTCCTGTTTGCTGCCGCGGAAGGCGTCCCTCACAGCCACAAACAGCAGGCCGATGCGACGCAGCTCGTAGAGGACCAGGGCCACCACGACGCCAAAGAAGCAGGCTGCAGCAGGTAGGTGGGTGGCAAAGGCGGAGGGTAGGTAGCATGGCGTGGGGCTGCGAGGGATTGGATGCAATGCGGCTCATGGCCCTGGATGGATGCGTGGTAACATGACGACACGTATAATCTGCATGGTAGACAAGGAGCGGGCGAGGGCACGTGCCATCTTACCCCTTTACAAACTTACCAATCATGATCCATGTCGTGGGGGCTGAGTTGTCAGGCGTCGCGTCCACCAAGCTCAGCGCGCAACTCAGCAGCACCATCTCCAGCGTGTGACACACCAGCATTAGCGTCATCAGCGGCCAGTGCACGTACGGCCGCCAAACCGCCAGATACAGCAGCATGAGCGCCTGCATGCCCACCAGAAGGCTCAGCTGAGCCACGCTGCGGGCCTGCGCGCGGAATGCTCCCAGCACAGCCGCGCAGAGGGCCTTGTGTGTGAAGACGGCGGCGGTGGCAGACAGGATGGGCTTGGTCTCTCGGCCGGTTTGCTCGGCATGCTCCTGCGTGTGCATGAAGAGCCGGGGGCAGCAGAGTTGTGAAGGGGACGGCGGGATGGAGGCGAGGTATGGTTTGGTTTGGTTTGGGTGGGTGCCCTTCTGTGTGGCAAGCAAGCGACTCTCGTCACCGTACAACATATCGCAAAATAAAGCAGCTGATGGCAAGCTACTAACTCACTAGGCATGCATGCCGTTCGCTGCAGCAGCAGTATGTAGCGGCCTAGCTGCTGGGCTACCTATCTGTAACCTGTTGGTGCTGTAATAACTACTAGTGGCGGGCCTGAAACCCCGGATTGCTTGTTGCCGATACCCATGCGCACCCCCTGCTGCAGGGGGTCCTCTGCATGTCTCTGCAAGTCTCCGTATGTCTCTTACCCCGATGGTGTCCTCGAAAAGGAACTCGAAGCGTGCCATCCAGGCGATGGACGGTGCAATTCCAAGCCGCAAGGGCCAGCAGCCAGGCTCGTAGTACATGTCACGCTGGGGAATGTCCTTACCTACGGGTGTGTGTGTACGGGGGTGGCAGCACACAGGTTATTGCGCGGACGAGCAAATGCTGGGCGCTATCGTGCGCGGGGCACCCTATCCTCATGCAGTAAACATGTGCGCAGTAAAACACGCTCTCATAGGCAGGTTTGTTTCCCGCACCCGCACCCGCACCTGGGTACATTGGCAGCAGGCGCTTCTTCTCGTCCTCATCCTCCATGGCACCCATCGGCTCGCCATATCCAGCAGCTCCAGCTGAATCCGCAACCTCCGGTGTCTCACGAGACTCTGCCAGGGGCCTGCTGCCGGTGCCATCGCCACGGCGACCCAGCAACGCATTCCCCGTGTTTGTCCGCACCAGCGGTGACAAGGCGGGACCGCCAGCAGCAGCAAGCATTCGGGGACTGCGAGGCGAAGCAGGCCGCTGTTGCTCTGTTGGCGTGGCCAAGGGGTTGTAACTCATATAGCACCTGCGGCTGCTGCTGCTAGCCGGCTCGCCGGCAGGCCCGGCGCCGCCGCCGGTGGCCGGTGATGCTGGCGCCACCGGACTGTGCGTCACATCCCTAGCTAGGTCGAGCGCCCCGGCCGCCTGCTGCTGCTGCATGCCTGCAGTTGCAGGCATGTAAACCTCGTCACCACCTATTGATTGCAGGACCAGGTATTCCTTGGCGTCGGCGACTGGGGAAGGCGCCGCTCCGCCGCCGCTGCTGGTGTCCACACCGATGCGGTTAATGCGGGATGGGTGCCATCCGGCGGCCGTTACAACCGGCTCTAGCTTTGGGCGCCCTGTGCCGAGGTGGCTGCTGTTGCTTGTTGCCGACATGCCCGCAGGCGGAAGAGGCAGAATTACCGGTGAGGCGGCGTTGCTCCTAGCGCAGGAAAGCGGTGATGCAGGCCGGCTAGGCGAACCGCTTGCGACAGCGATGGCCGTCACAGCTGTGGACGTTGGTGGCAGGCCCGAGGCTGACTTGATCGCAAGGGGTGCTGTGTTGCTGTTGTGGTTATTCTTGTCCTTGCTTAAAGATGGCCAGGCTGCTTGGCGGGTGCCAGCAGGGCTGCATGGGCGTGAGGTGTTGGGGGTGCACGTGCCAGCAGTAGTGGCGCCGATGCCGGCACCTGCGCGGAAGGGGCCCGGACTGCGCGGCCGCGATACTGGTCCCAAGTTCAGCAAGCGGGTGGTTTCACGGCCGTGCAGTACGGAGGCAGTGGTGACCGCCGGGGGTTCTGTGCGCAGGGGCTTGGAGCCGGTGGGGACGGAGTCTTGGGGCGCGTCCTCCGATACCGATGGCAGTGATACAACACCTGGGGAGGACAAGGGCGTACAAAGGCCAGGAAATCGGGGAGTGTTAATAATGAGATGGACGGATAGAAAGTAATGTCCGCAACAGCGTTGGGGGGGGGTAAACGCCATACGTCCATGAACAGGGAGTTGACGTGGGGATGGCCCAGCTCGGCAATAAAGGTAAGGAGCCCCGCAACGCAATACCCTGGACCCGCAAGGCATTATTCGCCCACCATCATTTGTGGCCCGGTTCGCCACATACGCGGCAATGTCGGGTTTCTCCAGCACCGATTTTCGAGGCACCGACGAGGGAGTCAGCGCAATGGTTCGGCCGGTCGTACCGACAGAAACAACAGCACCATCGTCGCTTTCTGTGCTATACGCCTGCTCTGCACGGGTGCCGCCTCCTATTGCTACAACACCGTCGAACTGCCCGGACGGCATAGGGGGAAGTGGCAGCTGCAAACCGTCCGATTTATCGTTGGGCCCTACTCCGCTGTAGGGGGATCCTACGCCGGCTCCTGGTGTCACCTTTGCAGTCGCACCGAACTGTGCACCAGCTCCTGGCGTTAACTTCGCAGTCGCACCGAACTGCTGTGCGCCAGCTCCTTGCGCTACCTTTGTAACAGCACCGAACTGTGCGCCTGCACCAAACTGTGCACCAGCTCCTGGCGTTACCTTTGCAGTCGCACCGAACTGTGCACCAGCTCCTGACGTTAACTTCGCAGTCGCACCGAACTGCTGTGCGCCAGCTCCTTGCGCTACCTTTGTAGTAGCACCGAACTGTGCGCCTGCACCAAACTGTGCACCGGCTCCTGGCGTTACCTTTGCAGTCGCACCGAACTGTGTGCCGGCTCCTTGCGCTACCTTTGTAGTAGCACCGAACTGTGCGCCTGCACCGAACTGTGCACCGGCTCCTGGCGTTACCTTTGCAGTCGCACCGAACTGTGCGCCGGCTCCTTGCGTTACCTTTGCAGTTGTACCGAAATGTGCGCCTGCACCGAACTGTGCACCAGCTCCTGGCGTCAACTTTGCAGTATCAGCGAACTGCGCGCCGGCTCCTTGCGGCACCATTGCAGCAGTCGTACCGAACTGTGAGCTTACACCGAACTGTGCGCCGGCTCCTGGCATCACCCTTGCAGTCACACCGAACTGACCGTCGGAGCCGCCGCCTGGATCGCTTCGCATGCATCTGGTGACGTTGATGGGCCCCAAACCGTCCTTGATGTTAGGATCGGCAGTAGCTCCTGCATGGGTTCAGTGTTCAGGGTGCACGCAGTAAAGAAATCCGCTTCCTGGCAGTGGGGGATTGCTTGCGAGATGCGAGGCGTTGATGCGTTTTGGGTGGGCATGAACAGACCAAGGCACGCAGACGCTACAGGTCGAAGAGGATAACGGGCACTCGCAATGATGTTTTGGCTCTGCTGCTACGCACTGCCTTCTTCGTAGTAGGTTTCTAGTTCGGTTGTTCTTCTACGGACCACCCAACGGTGTGCGCGCCCCACCCCTTCCCGCCCTCACCATGGATAACACCTGCAAACGCGTTGGAAGTTGTGGCCTGCGGGTCGGCCATGTAGGTGCTCCACACGCTGAACTCGGATCGCTGCGTGGATGGCTAACACATACAAACAGTGGTAGGGGGTTCAGACCCATGGGTCATAGCTAGGGCGGAAATAAGGCGCTAGGAACAGGGCAGGAAGAAAGTGGTGTACCTGGACTTGCTATGACAGTTGGATTCCGTGGAGACAAGTGCAGACACAAGATTGGTATTGAACCAGCTAGCACAGCATGGCGCCAAGCAAGGTGAGCCAGAACCCAATCCTCAAGTCCAGACAATGCTCAAGTCCGGGCCTGCAACATGCCGCCCCACCCTGGTGGGCTAACCATGCATGGGGAGCTAGCTAGTGCTACACGTATCATCGACATCTTTCCATGATGACGTGTCTGGTACGACAGCAGCTTGCTTACTACCAAGCTGGTGAATGCATGCTAAAGCCAAGAGAGCAAACTGCAAAAAACAGCGATCACGCCCGTCGATTATCACCGCACCTTGGCCTTCAGGTACCATCGGCACACAGTGAGCCACCAGAGTGCCAAGCAGTACGGCAGGACCACGAAGCCCAACACAAGCAGCGCCGGCACACGGCCCTGACGCCACTCGCTTATGGAACTGCCCAGGGCCACGAAGGAGTAGAAGGTGATGGCTACCAATAGCAAGCCTGCGGGTGAGATACCGGTAGACGGACGAAGGCAGGTAGGTGGAGGGATATAGGGAAGCAAGGTATTGTGATAGTGATGGATCTTGCATTGGCAGTGCAACCTCCCTGCCGATTCCACTGAACTACGATGTGGTCTTGGGTGCAACGGTTCTGTGGCATGTCGTATAGCATCGCTTGCAGACCCAGCGTCACCTCACCTATCCGCATCCCGAGCTCCCGACCCATCCACTCTTACCTGCCAGCACAACCTCCGCGCGAGGGAACTGCAGCATGTGAGGCAGTTCCCTCCGTATCACCAGCTTGAACAGCACGATAACCGCCAGATGGCACACAACGAGAACCGCCATAACGCCTGCCGCAATAACGAGTGTGTACAGCAGGTCTTGTACATCTACAACCAACGTCGCGTCCACGGCATCGCCCAGGAGGCTGTTGGTGCTGCTGTTTCCGGTGCTGCTGTTGGCGTTGCTGCCGCCGGACACAAACTGCTGCAGTGTAGAGCCATCTGCTGTGGGTGGCGGAGCGGCAATAGGCTGCTGGTACGCCTGCTGGCTCAGGCCTTCAGCTTGCACAAAGCTACCATTGATGCTACTAGTGCTGTTTACGGCAATCGTAGCGGCGGCGCCATCCACAACGTAAGCGCTGCTGCCGCTGCTGCTACCGCTCTCCTTCATTGCGCCTACGCGTTGAAGCCAGGCCAGCAGTGCGTCACGGCTGGTGCTGGTGCTGGTGCCGGTGCTGGCTGCAGAGGAGCCCAGCAGGGCCACAGCGGCGGGAGGAACGCTGTCCGATGCAGACATTGGCATCGACACAGAGGCCAGAAGGTCGAGGGTTTGTCTTCGGGAGGCCCGCACAAGCAGGGGAGGGGGCAAAGCTGTCACCGTCGGCGGATCGCCTCTGCTGGTCGTAGCCTCGTCGGCTGTCGCTTTGCTTAGCTGAAGTTCTGTAAGGACCTTTTCTGTCATGTTGACGGTCTGCTTGGTGGTACTAAATAACGGGAACTTTTCCTTGAAGCCCAGAATGGACCAACCCAGGTAGCCAGTGACGTTGCGGTAGAGCGCGCTGATGCCCGGGGATGAGAGATTCCTGGTAAGCGCCAGCATCTGCGCAAGCGACACGCACGGCAGCAGGTGGGAGGGCAGAAGTACAGGCTGAGTACGTAGGTGGGGAAGGAGGTGTTGAGGCATGCGGGGCAAGGTCTGAGTGCGGCAACGTTGGTTGTAAGGGTTGTGTCAGATGCACGGGACATGATGCCGCTATCCGCTAGGTCTCATGCGTTCGCAGTGTACCTGAACAGAGTAGGCGCTCTGCAGCAGGGATGACGGCCCAACGGAAGAGATGGCCGACATGAAAGAGGCGGACGCGGATGTGACCGCAACGCTCGCGAAGACACCGCCAACCGTTGCGGAGACGGGCATGGCTGCGCGGCTGGCGGCGATGACCACCGGAGGTGCAGGGAGCTCCATGGATAAGGTAAGCGGCCTGGGATGGATAATAAGGGCAGCGTCATACGTAGGCTAGTCGGCAAGGCTGCGTTTGGCAATGAAGCCAGCCTAGGTAGGTGGTTAACACACATGGGAAAGATGCCAGCCTGAGTGAGGCCATGCAGCAGCCTGGCACGCATTTGCCGAGCGGCCGAGCACAGCTAAATAAATGCACACAGGCGTGTATGTTGGCCAGTGTTTTTCGACACAGGTGTTTGTGGTGCTTCCGGGTGCAGCAGCTGTTGTGCAGGACGCAGTAACGAGTAACCGGCTGTATACAAGTAAACTATCATCAAATAGGTTGTATACTATGGACTCACGTTACGGTGGGGTTACCGATAACATCCTTGACAGCTCCTGCTGCAATTGTAACGGTGGGAGTGCTGGCCTCGAGCGCATACACAACTGCCACGCACGATTGGATGAAGGGTTGACCTGATGCAAGTGCCGCCGCGACCCGTGGGTCGCTAGGCAGCACCTTCTGCCCAACAGTGACCACATGTGGGGGCGGGGACGCCAGACCTGGCTCTGGCGGCTGAGCCGGCTGGGCAGCTGCAATCGGCGGTGTGGATGGTAACGATGTCATGGCACCAGATGTCATGGCAGTGGCTAAAACGGCTGCCATCTCAGATGCCATGGCTGAGGACGTGAAACACTGCGTGCTCACGAGCTGCGCACCTCCCCCCAGTTGTATGATTTCTGACATGTTGAACGGCTGCACCGGTTCCGTCATGTTAATTTGAGCGATCAGGTAGCGCACAGCTGTTGTCGTCACGCCTTCGCCAACGATGACGGTGGTGTTTGTTGTATCTACCAGGAGTAATGATCCATCAAGACGCGGAGGCTCGAGGTCCACCATAACCCATCGATACCACTCGTGACCAGCAACCTGCCGAATACCATACAGAACGTGGGTTAGTTATTAGTTTGGTTTTCGGTAGCCCCCAAGCAAGCAGTAAGCCACGATACCTATTAACAAGCAACAACACAGGGAAGTAAGGCTACTCGGTCGTACACCGGAGCTGGCAAACATGCACGTACAAGACATCGGGTTCATCCCTTCAAGGGAACCAATGTAACGGTCATTCATTTCCGTTCATACACACACGGCATGCTGCCGCACTGTTTATTGTTTGCATCAGCACCTAACCCAACGCCACGGCTTGAGGAAGCGACGACAGAGATCAACGGCATGAAGCCCCTTAATCACCTCGATATGGATGAGGTAATCACCGCTGGCCGCGGGCGTCAGCTGCCACGCTGCTGTCATGCCTGCACCGTCGCCAACGCCACTGAAGCGCACGACAGTTCCATTGCCGCTGCTGCTATTGCGGTCGTCACCGATGCCCAATCCTGTTGCCATGTCCACCGCCTGGGCATAGGAGGGAAGCCGCCATGTCATTATAGGGCGAGTACAGGAAACTAACTAGTGCAGCTGCCAGTGTGTGTGTTAGGACAGCACATACACTGTGCTTGTGTAATTAAACCGGCCGCAAGTCGTACGTGTCCCGTACGGAGTCCCGATCCCAATAAGGGGGTGGGGGGTAGGGATCCAAGCAAGCACGCACGCGGCATTGCATGTACTGCTCCAGTCGGCAGTCGCCAAGACACGTCCGTTCATGCATGATTTGATGAATGATTGCATAATAACACCAGTACAGTGGTACAATATTACCAGCAGGTGTCCACCTGCACTTACAGCTGCGCTACAATTGTTCCGTAGAAGGGAACACGGGTGATGAACCCAACCCTACACTGCAAGAGAAACGGATCTGTGGTGACGCACCTTCAAGCTTCCTGTATTGCTATCGCCAAGTGCTATCAAGTTGAACAAAGACGTTGTCGTCGATGACGCTGCTTCTCCCGATTCAGGCAACACACGGCGCCTTCCGGCAGCTGCTGCGGGGCTACTTGATGAATTGCTGGTGTCCTTGGTGTTGCCACTTACGGGGTACACCAATGAAGACCCGCTAGGCAGCATCGCGTAAGATACCGCGCACGTGCATATGCTGCAAAAGGTCGCAGAAGAGGTGGGAATGGCTAGGGCAATATAAAAGGGTCCAAACGAGGTGGAAGAAAGTGCGAAGCTTGCTTGGCTGGCAGGAGCCTCACAGTCAAAAGGCGGCGGTGGACTTGGTGGCTGCTGCTCAGGGGTAGGCGAGCTGGCTGCCTCAATAGGTGGGCAGACGCACAAGGGTCTAGGGCTGGGTAAGGCAGGGGGCGGTGCAGTAGTCTCGGGCGCCTGGGGAGGATCAGAATAGCCGTACGGTGTTGTTGGTCTTATAGGGGGTGTAGGAGGCTTACGAGGGCGTCTAGGTGGATTGGGGTTGGGTGGGGTGGGGCTAGGCGGAGCTGGGCTTGGTGGGTAGGGGCTTGGCGGGGGTGGTGGGGGTATAGGCGGCACAGGAGGAGGAGCGGGTGGACGTGGAGGGGGGCTTGGCGGTGTCGGGGGTGGTGCAATAGGCCAGTGTGGTTGACCGAGGGGCAGCTGGGGGCTGTATGGTACTCGTGGTGGAGATGGCGGTAGAGAGGGTGGATTTGGTGGTATTGGTGATGGTGTTGGTGGATTTGGACTTGGCGGGGAAGGCGATTGAGGAGTTGGACTGGGTGGGTAAGGGCTTGGCTGGAGTGGGGGCGGCCGGGGTGGCTTCGGTGGAGGTGGTGACGGTCTTGGGGAAGGGGATGGTGGATGTGGCGGCGGAGGGCTCGGGCGCGGGGGTTTGGGGCTAGGTGGCTCTGGACTCGTCGGCTCTGGGACATCTGCTGGTGGCGAAGCGTCTTCTTGCAGACGTCTGCCTGCCGTAGTGCTGCTGTACGCCAATGACCTTGGGCTTGGCAGGACGGGGCTTGTGGGGCATATACATGGAGGGGCTTGGTTTGGCTGGCCGGGGCTTGAGGGTGGTGTGAGAGGGCTGGGGCTCGGAGGAGGTGGGCTTGGCGGAGGAGGGCTAGGTGGAGAGGGGCTTGGAGGAGGCGGGCTAGGCGGAGGCGGGGTAGGTGGAGAGGGGCTTGGAGGAGAGGGACTAGGCGGAGGCGGGGTAGGTGGAGAGGGGCTTGGAGGAGAGGGGCTTGGAGGAGAGGGGCTAGGCGGAGAGGGACTGGGCGGCTCAGGGCTTGGCGGAGAGGGGCTTGGCGGAGGCGGGCTAGGTGGAGAGGGGCTTGGCGGCTCAGGGCTTGGCGGAGAAAGGCTTGGAGGAGAGGGGCTTGGCGGAGAGGGGCTTAGCGGAGAGGGGCTTGGAGGAGGCGGGCTAGGCGGAGGCGGGGTAGGTGGAGAGGGGCTTGGAGGAGAGGGGCTTGGAGGAGAGGGGCTAGGCGGAGAGGGACTGGGCGGCTCAGGGCTTGGCGGAGAAGGGCTTGGAGGAGAGGGGCTTGGCGGCTCAGGGCTTGGCAGAGAAGGGCTTGGAGGAGAGGGGCTTGGCGGAGAGGGGCTTGGAGGAGAGGGGCTTGGAGGAGAGGAGCTATGCGAAGAGGGACTGGGCGGCTCAGGGCTTGGCGGAGAGGGGCTTGGAGGAGGCGGGCTAGGCGGAGGCAGGGTAGGTGGAGAGGGGCTTGGAGGAGGCGGGCTAGGCGGCTCAGGGCTGGGCGAAGAAGGGCTTGGAGGTGGCGGGGTACGTGGAGAGGGACTGGGCGGCTCAGGGCTTGGCGGAGAGGGGCTTGGAGGAGGCGGGCTAGGCGGAGAGGGGCTAGGCGGCTCAGGGCTTGGCGGAGAGGGGCTTGGGGGTGGCGGGCTTTGAAGAGGAATAGCCGGATTGGGGCTTTGGGGAGGTGATGGAGTAGGACTGGGGTATGCGCTTGGCGACAGCGGGGTAGGCGAGCTGGCCGGCTCAATAGGTTGGCAGACACACAAGGGTCTAGGGCTGGGTAAGGCAGGGGGCGATGCAGTGGTCTCGGGCGCCTGGGGAGGATCAGAGTAGCCGTACGGTGCTGTTGGTCTTGTAGGGGGTGTAGGAGGTTTACGTGGGCGTCTAGGTGGATTGGGCTTGGGTGGGGTGGGGCTAGGCGGAGCTGGGCTTGGTGGGTAGGGGCTTGGCGGGGGTGGTGGGGGTATAGGCGGCACAGGAGGAGGAGCGGGTGGACGTGGAGGGGGGCTTGGCGGTGTCGGGGGTGGTGCAATAGGCCAGTGTGGTTGACCGAGGGGCAGCTGGGGGCTGTATGGTACTCGTGGTGGAGATGGCGGTAGAGAGGGTGGATTTGGTGTTATAGGTGGTGGTGTTGGGGGATTTGGACTTGGTGGGGAAGGCGATTGAGGAGTTGGACTGGGTGGGTAAGGGCTTGGCTGGAGTGGGGGCGGCCGGGGTGGCTTCGGTGGAGGTGGTGACGGTCTTGGGGAAGGGGATGGTGGACGTGGCGGCGGAGGGCTCGGGCGCGGGGGTTTGGGGCTAGGTGGCTCTGGACTCGGCGGCTCTGGGACATCTGCTGGTGGCGAAGCGTCTTCTTGCAGACGTCGGCCTGCCGTAGTGCTGCTGTACGCCAATGACCTTGGGCTTGGCAGGACGGGGCTTGTGGGGCATACACATGGAGGGGCTTGGTTTGGCTGGCCGGGGCTTGAGGGTGGTGTAAGAGGGCTGGGGCTCGGAGGAGGTGGGCTTGGCGAAGTAGGGCTAGGTGGAGAGGGGCTTGGGGGCGGCGGGCTAGGAGGACAGGGGCTTAGCGGAGAGGGGCTTGGAGGAGGCGGGCTAGGCGGAGGCGGGGTAGGTGGAGAGGGTCTTGGGGGAGAGGGGCTAGGCGGAGAGGGACTGGGCGGCTCAGGGCTTGGCGGAGGGGGGCTTGGAGGAGGCGGGCTAGGCGGAGGCAGGGTAGGTGGAGAGGGGCTTGGAGGAGGCGGGCTAGGCGGCTCAGGGCTTGGCGGAGAGGGGCTTGGAGGAGGCGGGCTAGGCGGCTCAGGGCTTGGCGGAGAGGGGCTTGGAGGAGGCGGGCTAGGCGGAGAGGGGCTAGGCGGCTCAGGGCTTGGCGGAGAGGGGCTTGGGGGTGGCGGGCTTTGAAGAGGAATAGCCGGATTGGGGCTTTGGGGAGGTGATGGAGTGGGACTGGGGTATGCGCTTGGAGACGGCGGGGTAGGCGAGCTGGCCGGCTCAATAGGTGGGCAGACACACAAGGGTCTAGGGCTGGGTAAGGCAGGGGGCGGTGCAGTAGTCTCGGGCGCCTGGGGAGGATCAGAGTAGCCGTACGGTGCTGTTGGTCTTGTAGGGGGTGTAGGAGGTTTACGTGGGCGTCTAGGTGGATTGGGGTGGGGTGGGGTGGGGCTAGGCGGAGCTGGGCTTGGTGGGTAGGGGCTTGGCGGGGGTGGTGGGGGTATAGGCGGCACAGGAGGAGGAGCGGGTGGACGTGGAGGGGGGCTTGGCGGTGTCGGGGGTGGTGCAATAGGCCAGTGTGGTTGACCGAGGGGCAGCTGGGGGCTGTATGGTACTCGTGGTGGAGATGGCGGTAGAGAGGGTGGATTTGGTGTTATAGGTGGTGGTGTTGGGGGATTTGGACTTGGCGGGGAAGGCGATTGAGGAGTTGGACTGGGTGGGTAAGGGCTTGGCTGGAGTGGGGGCGGCCGGGGTGGCTTCGGTGGAGGTGGTGACGGTCTTGGGGAAGGGGATGGTGGACGTGGCGGCGGAGGGCTCGGGCGCGGGGGTTTGGGGCTAGGTGGCTCTGGACTCGGCGGCTCTGGGACATCTGCTGGTGGCGAAGCGTCTTCTTGCAGACGTCTGCCTGCCGTAGTGCTGCTGTACGCCAATGACCTTGGGCTTGGCAGGACGGGGCTTGTGGGGCATACACATGGAGGGGCTTGGTTTGGCTGGCCGGGGCTTGAGGGTGGTGTGAGAGGGCTGGGGCTCGGAGGAGGTGGGCTTGGCGGAGGCGGGCTAGGTGGAGAGGGGCTTGGGGGCGGCGGGCTAGGAGGAGAGGGGCTTAGCGGAGAGGGGCTTGGAGGAGGCGGGCTAGGCGGAGGCGGGGTAGGTGGAGAGGGGCTTGGCGGCTCAGGGCTTGGAGGAGGCGGGCTAGGCGGAGGCGGGGTAGGTGGAGAGGGGCTTGGAGGAGAGGGGCTAGGCGGAGAGGGACTGGGCGGCTCAGGGCCTGGCGGAGAGGGGCTTGGAGGAGGCGGGCTAGGCGGCGCAGGGCTTGGCGGAGAGGGGCTTTGAGGAGGCGGGCTAGGCGGAGAGGGGCTAGGCGGCTCAGGGCTGGGCGGAGAGGGGCTTGGGGGTGGCGGGCTAGGCGGAGAGGGGCTAGGCGGCTCAGGGCTTGGCGGAGAGGGGCTTTGAGGAGGCGGGCTAGGCGGAGAGGGGCTAGGCGGCTCAGGGCTGGGCGGAGAGGGGCTTTGAGGAGGCGGGCTAGGCGGAGAGGGGCTAGGCGGCTCAGGGCTGGGCGGAGAGGGGCTTGGGGGTGGCGGGCTAGGCGGAGAGGGGCTGGGCGGCGCAGGGCTTGGCGGAGGGGGGCTTGGAGGAGGCGGGCTAGGCGGAGGCGGGGTAGGTGGAGAGGGGCTTGGAGGAGGCGGGCTAGGCGGCTCAGGGCTTGGCGGAGAGGGGCTTGGAGGAGGCGGGCTAGGCGGCTCAGGGCTTGGCGGAGAGGGGCTTGGAGGAGGCGGGCTAGGCGGAGAGGGGCTAGGCGGCTCAGGGCTTGGCGGAGAGGGGCTTGGGGGTGGCGGGCTTTGAAGAGGAATAGCCGGATTGGGGCTTTGGGGAGGTGATGGAGTGGGACTGGGGTATGCGCTTGGAGACGGCGGGGTAGGCGAGCTGGCCGGCTCAATAGGTGGGCAGACACACAAGGGTCTAGGGCTGGGTAAGGCAGGGGGCGGTGCAGTAGTCTCGGGCGCCTGGGGAGGATCAGAGTAGCCGTACGGTGCTGTTGGTCTTGTAGGGGGTGTAGGAGGTTTACGTGGGCGTCTAGGTGGATTGGGGTGGGGTGGGGTGGGGCTAGGCGGAGCTGGGCTTGGTGGGTAGGGGCTTGGCGGGGGTGGTGGGGGTATAGGCGGCACAGGAGGAGGAGCGGGTGGACGTGGAGGGGGGCTTGGCGGTGTCGGGGGTGGTGCAATAGGCCAGTGTGGTTGACCGAGGGGCAGCTGGGGGCTGTATGGTACTCGTGGTGGAGATGGCGGTAGAGAGGGTGGATTTGGTGTTATAGGTGGTGGTGTTGGGGGATTTGGACTTGGCGGGGAAGGCGATTGAGGAGTTGGACTGGGTGGGTAAGGGCTTGGCTGGAGTGGGGGCGGCCGGGGTGGCTTCGGTGGAGGTGGTGACGGTCTTGGGGAAGGGGATGGTGGACGTGGCGGCGGAGGGCTCGGGCGCGGGGGTTTGGGGCTAGGTGGCTCTGGACTCGGCGGCTCTGGGACATCTGCTGGTGGCGAAGCGTCTTCTTGCAGACGTCTGCCTGCCGTAGTGCTGCTGTACGCCAATGACCTTGGGCTTGGCAGGACGGGGCTTGTGGGGCATACACATGGAGGGGCTTGGTTTGGCTGGCCGGGGCTTGAGGGTGGTGTGAGAGGGCTGGGGCTCGGAGGAGGTGGGCTTGGCGGAGGCGGGCTAGGTGGAGAGGGGCTTGGGGGCGGCGGGCTAGGAGGAGAGGGGCTTAGCGGAGAGGGGCTTGGAGGAGGCGGGCTAGGCGGAGGCGGGGTAGGTGGAGAGGGGCTTGGCGGCTCAGGGCTTGGAGGAGGCGGGCTAGGCGGAGGCGGGGTAGGTGGAGAGGGGCTTGGAGGAGAGGGGCTAGGCGGAGAGGGACTGGGCGGCTCAGGGCCTGGCGGAGAGGGGCTTGGAGGAGGCGGGCTAGGCGGCTCAGGGCTTGGCGGAGAGGGGCTTTGAGGAGGCGGGCTAGGCGGAGAGGGGCTAGGCGGCTCAGGGCTGGGCGGAGAGGGGCTTGGGGGTGGCGGGCTAGGCGGAGAGGGGCTGGGCGGCTCAGGGCTTGGCGGAGAGGGGCTTGGGGGTGGCGGGCTTTGAAGAGGAGTAGCCGGATTGGGGCTTTGGGGAGGTGATGGAGTGGGACTGGGGTATGCGCTTGGAGACGGCGGGGTAGGCGAGCTGGCCGGCTCAATAGGTGGGCAGACACACAAGGGTCTAGGGCTGGGTAAGGCAGGGGGCGGTGCAGTAGTCTCGGGCGCCTGGGGAGGATCAGAGTAGCCGTACGGTGCTGTTGGTCTTGTAGGGGGTGTAGGAGGTTTACGTGGGCGTCTAGGTGGATTGGGGTGGGGTGGGGTGGGGCTAGGCGGAGCTGGGCTTGGTGGGTAGGGGCTTGGCGGGGGTGGTGGGGGTATAGGCGGCACAGGAGGAGGAGCGGGTGGACGTGGAGGGGGGCTTGGCGGTGTCGGGGGTGGTGCAATAGGCCAGTGTGGTTGACCGAGGGGCAGCTGGGGGCTGTATGGTACTCGTGGTGGAGATGGCGGTAGAGAGGGTGGATTTGGTGTTATAGGTGGTGGTGTTGGGGGATTTGGACTTGGCGGGGAAGGCGATTGAGGAGTTGGACTGGGTGGGTAAGGGCTTGGCTGGAGTGGGGGCGGCCGGGGTGGCTTCGGTGGAGGTGGTGACGGTCTTGGGGAAGGGGATGGTGGACGTGGCGGCGGAGGGCTCGGGCGCGGGGGTTTGGGGCTAGGTGGCTCTGGACTCGGCGGCTCTGGGACATCTGCTGGTGGCGAAGCGTCTTCTTGCAGACGTCTGCCTGCCGTAGTGCTGCTGTACGCCAATGACCTTGGGCTTGGCAGGACGGGGCTTGTGGGGCATACACATGGAGGGGCTTGGTTTGGCTGGCCGGGGCTTGAGGGTGGTGTGAGAGGGCTGGGGCTCGGAGGAGGTGGGCTTGGCGGAGGCGGGCTAGGTGGAGAGGGGCTTGGGGGCGGCGGGCTAGGAGGAGAGGGGCTTAGCGGAGAGGGGCTTGGAGGAGGCGGGCTAGGCGGAGGCGGGGTAGGTGGAGAGGGGCTTGGAGGAGAGGGGCTTGGGGGAGGCGGGCTAGGCGGAGAGGGACTGGGCGGCTCAGGGCTTGGAGGGGAGGGGCTTGGCGGAGGCGGGCTAGGTGGAGAGGGACTGGGCGGCTCAGGGCTTGGCGGAGAGGGGCTTGGCGGAGGCGGGCTAGGTGGAGAGGGGCTTGGGGGAGAGGGGCTTGGCAACTCAGGGCTTGGAGGAGGCGGGCTAGGCGGAGGCGGGGTAGGTGGAGAGGGGCTTGGCGGCTCAGGGCTTGGAGGAGGCGGGCTAGGCGGAGGCGGGGTAGGTGGAGAGGGGCTTGGAGGAGAGGGGCTAGGCGGAGAGGGACTGGGCGGCTCAGGGCCTGGCGGAGAGGGGCTTGGAGGAGGCGGGCTAGGCGGCTCAGGGCTTGGCGGAGAGGGGCTTTGAGGAGGCGGGCTAGGCGGAGAGGGGCTAGGCGGCTCAGGGCTGGGCGGAGAGGGGCTTGGGGGGGGCGGGCTAGGCGGAGGGGGGCTGGGCGGCTCAGGGCTTGGCGGAGAGGGGCTTGGGGGTGGCGGGCTTTGAAGAGGAGTAGCCGGATTGGGGCTTTGGGGAGGTGATGGAGTGGGACTGGGGTATGCGCTTGGAGACGGCGGGGTAGGCGAGCTGGCCGGCTCAATAGGTGGGCAGACACACAAGGGTCTAGGGCTGGGTAAGGCAGGGGGCGGTGCAGTAGTCTCGGGCGCCTGGGGAGGATCAGAGTAGCCGTACGGTGCTGTTGGTCTTGTAGGGGGTGTAGGAGGTTTACGTGGGCGTCTAGGTGGATTGGGGTTGGGTGGGGTGGGGCTAGGCGGAGCTGGGCTTGGTGGGTAGGGGCTTGGCGGGGGTGGTGGGGGTATAGGCGGCACAGGAGGAGGAGCGGGTGGACGTGGAGGGGGGCTTGGCGGTGTCGGGGGTGGTGCAATAGGCCAGTGTGGTTGACCGAGGGGCAGCTGGGGGCTGTATGGTACTCGTGGTGGAGATGGCGGTAGAGAGGGTGGATTTGGTGTTATAGGTGGTGGTGTTGGGGGATTTGGACTTGGCGGGGAAGGCGATTGAGGAGTTGGACTGGGTGGGTAAGGGCTTGGCTGGAGTGGGGGCGGCCGGGGTGGCTTCGGTGGAGGTGGTGACGGTCTTGGGGAAGGGGATGGTGGACGTGGCGGCGGAGGGCTCGGGCGCGGGGGTTTGGGGCTAGGTGGCTCTGGACTCGGCGGCTCTGGGACATCTGCTGGTGGCGAAGCGTCTTCTTGCAGACGTCTGCCTGCCGTAGTGCTGCTGTACGCCAATGACCTTGGGCTTGGCAGGACGGGGCTTGTGGGGCATACACATGGAGGGGCTTGGTTTGGCTGGCCGGGGCTTGAGGGTGGTGTGAGAGGGCTGGGGCTCGGAGGGGGTGGGCTTGGCGGAGGCGGGCTAGGTGGAGAGGGGCTTGGGGGCGGCGGGCTAGGAGGAGAGGGGCTTGGAGGAGGCGGGCTAGGCGGAGGCGGGCTAGGCGGAGGAGGGCTAGGCGGAGGCGGGGTAGGTGGAGAGGGGCTTGGAGGAGAGGGGCTTGGGGGAGGCGGGCTAGGCGGAGAGGGACTGGGCGGCTCAGGGCTTGGCGGAGAGGGGCTTGGCGGAGGCGGGCTAGGTGGAGAGGGGCTTGGCGGCTCAGGGCTTGGCGGAGAGGGGCTTGGAGGAGGCGGGCTAGGCGGAGGCGGGGTAGGTGGAGAGGGGCTTGGCGGCTCAGGGCTTGGAGGAGGCGGGCTAGGCGGAGGCGGGGTAGGTGGAGAGGGGCTAGGAGGAGAGGGGCTAGGCGGAGAGGGACTGGGCGGCTCAGGGCTTGGCGGAGAGGGGCTTGGAGGAGGCGGGCTAGGCGGCTCAGGGCTTGGCGGAGAGGGGCTTGGAGGAGGCGGGCTAGGCGGAGAGGGGCTGGGCGGCTCAGGGCTTGGCGGAGAGGGGCTTGGGGGTGGCGGGCTAGGCGGAGAGGGGCTGGGCGGCTCAGGGCTTGGCGGAGAGGGGCTTGGGGGTGGCGGGCTTTGAAGAGGAATAGCCGGATTGGGGCTTTGGGGAGGTGATGGAGTGGGACTGGGGTATGCGCTTGGAGACGGCGGGGTAGGCGAGCTGGCCGGCTCAATAGGTGGGCAGACACACAAGGGTCTAGGGCTGGGTAAGGCAGGGGGCGGTGCAGTAGTCTCGGGCGCCTGGGGAGGATCAGAGTAGCCGTACGGTGCTGTTGGTCTTGTAGGGGGTGTAGGAGGTTTACGTGGGCGTCTAGGTGGATTGGGGTGGGGTGGGGTGGGGCTAGGCGGAGCTGGGCTTGGTGGGTAGGGGCTTGGCGGGGGTGGTGGGGGTATAGGCGGCACAGGAGGAGGAGCGGGTGGACGTGGAGGGGGGCTTGGCGGTGTCGGGGGTGGTGCAATAGGCCAGTGTGGTTGACCGAGGGGCAGCTGGGGGCTGTATGGTACTCGTGGTGGAGATGGCGGTAGAGAGGGTGGATTTGGTGTTATAGGTGGTGGTGTTGGGGGATTTGGACTTGGCGGGGAAGGCGATTGAGGAGTTGGACTGGGTGGGTAAGGGCTTGGCTGGAGTGGGGGCGGCCGGGGTGGCTTCGGTGGAGGTGGTGACGGTCTTGGGGAAGGGGATGGTGGACGTGGCGGCGGAGGGCTCGGGCGCGGGGGTTTGGGGCTAGGTGGCTCTGGACTCGGCGGCTCTGGGACATCTGCTGGTGGCGAAGCGTCTTCTTGCAGACGTCGGCCTGCCGTAGTGCTGCTGTACGCCAATGACCTTGGGCTTGGCAGGACGGGGCTTGTGGGGCATACACATGGAGGGGCTTGGTTTGGCTGGCCGGGGCTTGAGGGTGGTGTGAGAGGGCTGGGGCTCGGAGGAGGTGGGCTTGGCCGAGGCGGGCTAGGTGGAGAGGGGCTTGGGGGCGGCGGGCTAGGAGGAGAGGGGCTTAGCGGAGAGGGGCTTGGAGGAGGCGGGCTAGGCGGAGGCGGGGTAGGTGGAGAGGGGCTTGGAGGAGAGGGGCTTGGGGGAGGCGGGCTAGGCGGAGAGGGACTGGGCGGCTCAGGGCTTGGAGGAGAGGGGCTTGGCGGAGGCGGGCTAGGTGGAGAGGGACTGGGCGGCTCAGGGCTTGGCGGAGAGGGGCTTGGCGGAGGCGGGCTAGGTGGAGAGGGGCTTGGCGGCTCAGGGCTTGGCGGAGAGGGGCTTGGAGGAGGCGGGCTAGGCGGAGGCGGGGTAGGTGGAGAGGGGCTTGGCGGCTCAGGGCTTGGAGGAGGCGGGCTAGGCGGAGGCGGGGTAGGTGGAGAGGGGCTTGGAGGAGAGGGGCTAGGCGGAGAGGGACTGGGCGGCTCAGGGCTTGGCGGAGAGGGGCTTGGCGGAGGCGGGCTAGGCGGCTCAGGGCTTGGCGGAGAGGGGCTTGGAGGAGGCGGGCTAGGCGGAGAGGGGCTGGGCGGCTCAGGGCTTGGCGGAGAGGGGCTTGGGGGTGGCGGGCTAGGCGGAGAGGGGCTGGGCGGCTCAGGGCTTGGCGGAGAGGGGCTTGGGGGTGGCGGGCTTTGAAGAGGAATAGCCGGATTGGGGCTTTGGGGAGGTGATGGAGTGGGACTGGGGTATGCGCTTGGCGACAGCGGGGTAGGCGAGCTGGCCGGCTCAATAGGTGGGCAGACACACAAGGGTCTAGGGCTGGGTAAGGCAGGGGGCGGTGCAGTAGTCTCGGGCGCCTGGGGAGGATCAGAGTAGCCGTACGGTGCTGTTGGTCTTGTAGGGGGTGTAGGAGGTTTACGTGGGCGTCTAGGTGGATTGGGGTGGGGTGGGGTGGGGCTAGGCGGAGCTGGGCTTGGTGGGTAGGGGCTTGGCGGGGGTGGTGGGGGTATAGGCGGCACAGGAGGAGGAGCGGGTGGACGTGGAGGGGGGCTTGGCGGTGTCGGGGGTGGTGCAATAGGCCAGTGTGGTTGACCGAGGGGCAGCTGGGGGCTGTATGGTACTCGTGGTGGAGATGGCGGTAGAGAGGGTGGATTTGGTGTTATAGGTGGTGGTGTTGGGGGATTTGGACTTGGCGGGGAAGGCGATTGAGGAGTTGGACTGGGTGGGTAAGGGCTTGGCTGGAGTGGGGGCGACCGGGGTGGCTTCGGTGGAGGTGGTGACGGTCTTGGGGAAGGGGATGGTGGACGTGGCGGCGGAGGGCTCGGGCGCGGGGGTTTGGGGCTAGGTGGCTCTGGACTCGGCGGCTCTGGGACATCTGCTGGTGGCGAAGCGTCTTCTTGCAGACGTCGGCCTGCCGTAGTGCTGCTGTACGCCAATGACCTTGGGCTTGGCAGGACGGGGCTTGTGGGGCATACACATGGAGGGGCTTGGTTTGGCTGGCCGGGGCTTGAGGGTGGTGTGAGAGGGCTGGGGCTCGGAGGAGGTGGGCTTGGCCGAGGCGGGCTAGGTGGAGAGGGGCTTGGGGGCGGCGGGCTAGGAGGAGAGGGGCTTAGCGGAGAGGGGCTTGGAGGAGGCGGGCTAGGCGGAGGCGGGGTAGGTGGAGAGGGGCTTGGAGGAGAGGGGCTTGGGGGAGGCGGGCTAGGCGGAGAGGGACTGGGCGGCTCAGGGCTTGGAGGAGAGGGGCTTGGCGGAGGCGGGCTAGGTGGAGAGGGACTGGGCGGCTCAGGGCTTGGCGGAGAGGGGCTTGGCGGAGGCGGGCTAGGTGGAGAGGGGCTTGGCGGCTCAGGGCTTGGCGGAGAGGGGCTTGGAGGAGGCGGGCTAGGCGGAGGCGGGGTAGGTGGAGAGGGGCTTGGCGGCTCAGGGCTTGGAGGAGGCGGGCTAGGCGGAGGCGGGGTAGGTGGAGAGGGGCTAGGAGGAGAGGGGCTAGGCGGAGAGGGACTGGGCGGCTCAGGGCTTGGCGGAGAGGGGCTTGGAGGAGGCGGGCTAGGCGGCTCAGGGCTTGGCGGAGAGGGGCTTGGAGGAGGCGGGCTAGGCGGAGAGGGGCTGGGCGGCTCAGGGCTTGGCGGAGAGGGGCTTGGGGGTGGCGGGCTAGGCGGAGAGGGGCTGGGCGGCTCAGGGCTTGGCGGAGAGGGGCTTGGGGGTGGCGGGCTTTGAAGAGGAATAGCCGGATTGGGGCTTTTGGGAGGTGATGGAATGGGACTGGGGTATGCGCTTGGCGACAGCGGGGTAGGCGAGCTGGCCGGCTCAATAGGTGGGCAGACACACAAAGGTCTAGGGCTGGGTAAGGCAGGGGGCGATGCAGTAGTCTCGGGCGCCTGGGGAGGATCAGAGTAGGCGTAAGGTGCTGTTGGTCTTGTAGGGGGTGTAGGAGGTTTACGTGGGCGCCTAGGTGGATTGGGGTTGGGTGGGGTGGGGCTAGGCGGAGCTGGGCTTGGTGGGTAGGGGCTTGGCGGGGGTGGTGGGGGTATAGGCGGCACAGGAGGAGGAGCGGGTGGACGTGGAGGGGGGCTTGGCGGTGTCGGGGGTGGTGCAATAGGCCAGTGTGGTTGACCGAGGGGCAGCTGGGGGCTGTATGGTACTCGTGGTGGAGATGGCGGTAGAGAGGGTGGATTTGGTGTTATAGGTGGTGGTGTTGGGGGATTTGGACTTGGCGGGGAAGGCGATTGAGCAGTCGGACTGGGTGGGTAAGGGCTTGGCTGGAGTGGGGGCGGCCGGGGTGGCTTCGGTGGAGGTGGTGACGGTCTTGGGGAAGGGGATGGTGGACGTGGCGGCGGAGGGCTCGGGCGCGGGGGTTTGGGGCTAGGTGGCTCTGGACTCGGCGGCTCTGGGACATCTGCTGGTGGCGAAGCGTCTTCTTGCAGACGTCGGCCTGCCGTAGTGCTGCTGTACGCCAATGACCTTGGGCTTGGCAGGACGGGGCTTGTGGGGCATACACATGGAGGGGCTTGGTTTGGCTGGCCGGGGCTTGAGGGTGGTGTGAAAGGGCTGGGGCTCGGAGGGGGTGGGCTTGGCGGAGGCGGGCTAGGTGGAGAGGGGCTTGGTGGAAGAGGGCTAGGTGGAGAGGGGCTTGGGGGAGGCGGGCTAGGCAGGATTGGCGGAGAGGGGCTGGGCAGCTCAGGGATTGGCGGAGAGGGCCTAGGAGGAGGCGGGCTAGGCGGAGAGGGGCTGGGCGGAGAGGGGCTGGGTGGGGGCGGCTCGGGACTCGTTGGGGGACTTGGAGGGGGCGGCTCGGGACTTGAAGGGGGCGGCTCGGGGTTTGAAGGGGGCGGGTCGGGGTTTGCAGGAGGCAGCGTGGGAAGAAGAGGGGCTGGCTTGGAGGGCGGCGAGGGGACAGATGGCCGCGGCGGTGGCTTCGGACGGCGGGGTGGGGGCGGTGGGGGACGAGGAGGGCGCGGTGAGGGCTTTGGGGGGCGCGGTGACGGCTGAGGAGGGTCCGGAGGGTTCGGTGAGGGTTTAGGAGGGCGCGGTGAGGGCTTTGGGGGGCGCGGTGAGGGCTCCGGGCTAGGAGGAGGGGGATCAGGGGGGTACTCAGGAAAGAACGGCGGCCATGAAGGCCTTTGAGGTTTCATAGGATTAGGTCTGGTAGGAAAATCTGGCCACAGCGGGAAGTCAGGTGGCATCCATGGGAATCTAGGGGGGGGGTTGGGTGGACCTGGAGAACGAGGGCGTGGCGAGGGTGGGAAGGGGCTCGGAGGTGGTGGCATAGGTGGAACAGGGCTTGGAGGCGGCGGCCTAGGTGGAACAGGGCTGGGAGGTGGTGGCCTGGGTGGAGCGGGGTTAAAAGGCGCCATTGGGGGTTTTACCCACGGAGGTGGCGGCATAGGTGGTACAGGGCTGGGAGGAGGAGGATTGGGTGGAACTGGGCTGGGCGGTGGAGAACTGGGTATGCCAGGCAGCATTGGCGGACCAGGAGGTGGAGGCGGCGGGAAAGGTAGGCCGGGTGGGCGAGGTGGTCTTGGCGGCCGATTAGGGTTGTTTGGCCAGGGCGGTCTGACTGGCTTGGGGGGACTGGGGGGCGGGCGCGGGGGCCGGGGTGGCGGCTGTGGCGGCTCGGGGCTCGGGGGATCCGGCGGCTTGTCAGGGGGGTACCTTGGGTAACGAGGCGGTGATGGAGGCCTCCTGGGACTAGGGGGGAAAGGAGGTGGAGTGGGAGGGGTAGGAGGTGAAGGGGGAGGGGAAGGAGATGGTGGCGGGGGCGGGGGAGACGGCTTGGGTGGGGGCGGTGGCTTGGGCGGCGGCTGGGGCGGAGGTGGAGGCTGGGGCGGCTGAGGAGGTCCGGGAGGGCTAGGAGGGCTGGGAGGGCTGGGAGGTGGTGGAGGCGGTAGAGGCGGTGGGCGAGGTGGACCGGGCGAGCGGGGCTTGCGAGGTGGTGCCATGGGCGGCACGGGGCTAGGAGGTGGAGGCATGGGTGGCACGGGGCTAGGAGGCGGTGCCGGCGGTGGACGATACCAACTTAATGGAAAAGGAGGTACAGGGCTAGGAGGTGGAGGAGCGGGTGGGACGGGGCTAGGAGGTGGTGGAGCGGGTGGAACGGGGCTAGGGGGTGGGGGGCTGGGTGGCACAGGGCTAGGGGGTGGGGGCCTGGGTGGCACAGGGCTAGGAGGTGGGAACGGCGGTAAGAGTGGCGGCCAAGGTGGCCTGGGTGGCGGTGCGGGAGGCCTAGGTGGGGGCCGTGGGCGCCATGGAGGGTTGGGCGGCCTAGGTGGGGGTCTGGGTGGCAATGGTGGAGGACTGGGCGGCTTTGGTGGACTGGGTGGTGAAGGTGGAGGACTGGGCGGCTTTGGTGGACTGGGTGGTGAAGGTGGAGGAGCAGGCGGCCGAGGTGGACGACTGGGTGGCCTAGGTGGAGGACTGGGTGGCGGAGGAGGAGGACTGGGCCGTAGTGGTGGGATGGGCGGCCTAGGTGGAGGATTGGGTGGCGTAGGTGGAGGACTGGGTGGTGTAGCAGAGCTTGGTGGCGTAGGTGCAGGACTGGGTGGCGTAGGTGAGCTTGGCGGTGTAGGAGGAGGACTGGGTGGCGGAGGAGGAGGACTGGGTGGCGGAGGAGAGCTTGGTGGCACGGATGGAACGAGCAGTGAACTGGGCAGCACTGGTGGATAGGGGCTTGGCGGCTCTGGTGGGTTGCTGGGGGGGGAGCCCACGCCGCCTCCCAGTTCCTGCAGAAACGCTCTGCGAGCATAGGCTTGAAAATCATGCACTGCTGCTGCTACGGATGACAATGAAGAGGACGTTGCTGTCTGGAGATGCAGGATAGTGGTCCCGAAGCTGGTAGCAGCAAGTGTGCTGTGCTGCGGCACGACAGGTCCGCTCAGCTCACAGGCCGCTAGGTTCCTGAGGGGGGTGCCCACGTCATCGCCTGGGCCCTCCAGTCCGGTGGGGCCCTCGGAGGTGAGCTCCCGCTGCTCCTGCTGCAGGCTTGGTAACCACTCGTTCCAGCAGCACTTGCCGTCGGATGCAATGACACGCGTGTACCCGGCTGCGTGGGGTCAGCAGCCAAGGGGTGTGCGGTGTGACCAGGCATGAGGGAATGGCTGGGTGCAATACGGCTTTGCTGCAGGGCAGTGAAACACATGCCTATGGCTGTCCAGTTTTGCAGAGTTAGGGCAGCTTAAACCTCCAATATGCAGTGTTTGCGCCCGACTGTGCACAGAACGACGAACATGTATGACTCACCCTCGCCAGTCCTGTCGTCGTACCACTGCCATCCAAACGCATTTAGCTCGGTAATGGTCACACCCTGTCGGCTGGGACCATGCCCATCCTTGTACGGAAATGTCCACCCGGCGTGTCCACCGCGGATGTTGTAGTTGGCCATAATCTTGTACGACACAATCCTGCAATTATGATGGAGCACACGCACGGGAAGTAAGGTAAAGCAGAAGTAATCAGTAGGCAGAAGGGGGCCTTGTGGCGTCGTCATGCCTGCTCGGTCACACCACCTTTCTCCCCAGCCCTGGAATCTCACCTGTGCCAGTCCTTGCAGAACTTGGAGTGACCCGACAGATCTCTACATATTAAATGAGGGAAGCACAAGAAGCTGGTTATGTTGGATTCGAATGGGATCTGATAGGCAGGATGATGCATGGGCGCACCCTAGAGCCTGACAACATCAGGTAACCATAGTCGTAATGTCTCGCACCATCTACCTCCTAATCCTGCTTGCAAGGTTTTGACGCATGCGTGGGATGTAACAACCGTTACTTACATCGTTTTCAGCTTGGTCATTGTGAGCCAGGTACTTGGAATAGCTCCCTCAATCTCTCCAGCTCCTGTCTCATCACTTAGGTCACTGCGTGGGGTGAGGAGGGGAGGGGCGAACTATAAGATCAGGGTATTCCAACATGAGGGTCACAGCATGGGATGGTACGGTCACAGCACGGGGTCTGAAGCCTACCAACGGCAGTTCAAGGTGCATGCAAGGTTCCTAGGCAATCCGTCATGCGGTTGTTCGTCATGTATGCACCATGGCATGTGTCAAGCTGCACCGACACCGTCGCCCCTACACCGCTCGCCCCTACTTACATGTGTTCCAGGTTGCGGAACGACGCCCACTCGGCGGGCAGCTGCCCGCTGGCAACTGGGCGGCTCTGCCAACTAGAAGAAGAGTGCCTGGCGTCGGCGGTGCGCTTGATGGTGATGCGCCGCAGCGTGTCAGGCAGGAAGAGCCGGGATGCAACGGGATCTGCTGCAGCCGTCAGCCCGCTGTGCGTCAGAAGCTGGCCGGCGGCGTTAGTAGCACCTTCCTGTGCTTCCTGTGCGTCGATGTCCGTCCGCCTCCATTCTTGTTGTGCGCGGGCCGTCCATCTGCAGTTGCAGCGGTCACATAGGGCGGGAGCGTTGGGTCGTGCCCGCAACAGGAAAGGCCATACATGGGCCACACGCACACATGCACACTTTGGGCAGCAGCTACACGCCGCACCTCATGGCGTTGTGCTCCGCGAAGGGGGCGAACATGCAGGTCTCCAAGGCGGTGGAGCGGAGAGCCAGCTTGGGGTTGAGGCTGGTCAGGGCGGTTGACCCTGGAGCGGCATCAGGACGAGATGCATACTCCTCTGTATGAGTAGAACGGTTACAGATCGCTCAGACGGTTGCAATGGGCGACACTAGCAACCATACATCGATTTGGTTGAGTGAACCTCAATTCGAACCCATGGAGCCCTCCGCGAGCGCTTACCTGACGACAGGACCTGGAAATGGCTTATACCGGAGGTTTGACCGTTTGCATTGCCTTGGGGCCGCATTGAGTACGAACCCCTGTGGAGCGTTGAATCAGGGGGTGTCAGGGTTACATGCAGGCTTGACCACCCAAGCATAATGCTCGCTGACAACTCCCGTCCGGTTAGTAGTTAGCGGTCGCGCAAGTGCTTACCGGTCCGGGATGCTGTCGGTAGAGTCACCGGCTTGTCGGTGCTCGGAGCGGAAGACCACGTCCTCAAAGTACCTAGGGTTGGGAAGGGCGTGGGAACAGGTGGGGAGTCCTACTCGATTGGTGGTTGGCGAATGGATCCGGCCTCGCATGAACAGGCCCTTAGGTATGACAGCAGCCAGCCATGAGGGCAATGAGCCAATGACCCAACAACAACGATCCTGCTTAGATGCCAAACCAACCAAGGGCTCTTAATCCGTCCTGTCATTTCCCTTTCCTTTCTATCCCATCCCTTACATTTCCTCCAGCGGCAGACAGGCCAGCTCGTCCACCAGGCTGAACTCGGGTGCCGTACTCAGGTTGACGAGCGGGTGGTGCCACGCTGGCGTGTGGCGGAGGGAGCTGGGAGGGCGGCGGCGGGAGCAGAAGGGGCATGGGTGGCAGGAGGGCGGCTTGGCTCGGAAAGGGGGAGGGAGTACAGAATGGAATGAAGACTTGCTAGCGCTACAGAAGTAAAGAAACACATCTTATATGGGGTAGTCACGCTGTGGGTGGGCACAGAGTATGCAAGTATTAAATGCTAGCGGGACTCACAGCTTCTTAATTGAATTGCGCACCGCCCCCGGCTCCTGCTGGACCTCTTCACGGGACATGATGCGCGCTGCCGTGTCGTTTCCGTACTCCGTGCCGGCAATGGCGAACGTGGGGGTGACGGTGCGCGTGCAGACAACGGACAGGTGCGGGTCGTCAGCACCGCCAGGGGGGGTGACGCCGCGGGTGCTGTAGACATTGAAGTCACAGACGCTGGGACGTGGAGCGCTGCCCCTGCAGGTGTTAGCAAGCAGTGAAGGGATGTTACAAGACTGACACGTTCCAGGTTGCCCTGATGGCTGTGATGAAGTGACTTCAGGAATGCATCCAAGCGCAAGCAGTGAAGAACGCTTCACCTCTCCGTCTTCGTACCATTCTGGGTAATTCTTGCACCACTCCGGCTGCGCCAGGTCTGCAGGGTACCCGAAGCTGTACGACTGGTCCAACAGGCTGAGTGCGCAGCAGGAGGTGCGCACGTCACCCAGGGCGGGACCTGGGGCCGAGGTGAAAGGGAAACTCCCATCGCATTCAAAGATGCACATCAATTCTTTCAAACGACCTAAAGCCGGACCAATTTGCACAGAAAACGCTCATGGCTGCCAACCACTCTGCAACTATGCCAGGGGACAGCAGGGTGCGTTCTACCAGCGAACCGCATATGCAAACTCCTACACACAGTGACGGCAGCGTTGTTGCCTAACCGTCCTTTCCCACTCCCTGCTTACCCCCTGGCTCGCAGTACGCCTGCGTGGTGCAGTCGGGCGCACACGCCAGCGCGGATTCGAAGTGCTGGGCCTCGCAGCTGCTGATGCAGCGCCAGGGGGCGGTGCCGAAGCCCACGCGGGTGGCCACCTCGGGCCGGCTCCAAAAGCTGGTGTTGCCGCTGAGCAGAAAGCGCAGCAGGCCCTTATCTGGGCCGGCGAGAAAAGAGGGGCAGGCAGAACAAACCATTAGTGCATCGCTAGGGGGCTGGCACATGGACCTAAGGAATGACCGTTGTTATGGTTTCCTCAAAGGCAGGTGGCAAGTTGGTGAAAGTGGATAAGGGCAGGAGGGTTGACAAGCCCTGGGGGGCGCAAGACCCATTTTGCTGATACAAAATGGATTAGAGTGGATAGCAAATTTAAACATACCCTCTTGCGCCCGCAACTTACGTTGTTCGTTTAAGTCGTCAATTGAGCCGAAAGATCCATTGCTGGATGCCTCCACCGCCCTACAGTGCGCGAGTAGCGCGAGGAGCACCAGCACTGGCAGCAAGGCAAGAAGTCGGTGCTGCGGCCAAGAAGATTGCGTGGGCTTGTAATGTCTTGCCCTTGCTGAAAGGCATGGCTGTCGCCGAGGGTCTTTAGGAAGTGCGGCTCCAAAAGGACATAGCCTATCGTTGCAAATGCCTCCGGCTGGTTCTTGCGAACAGACATTTCGGTCTCTATACTTTAGAGCCAGCCCCGATGTTTCGATTCTCGTCGCTGCTACTTCATCTGCGCGTGTTTGTCGCGGCGCTTCTGAAAAGCTTGCGCTGGTGGGGTGCTGCTGCTGCTGCTGCTGCAGCAGCCGACACATTAGCGCCGTGGCGCGAAGTTCTGTTACTGAACTGCCAGTATTTCTAAAACAGAATCAACATGTGACTTGCTGCGGCTCGGTCATCAATGAAGCTGCGGTAGCAAGGAGCCAGCGTCCAGAGGCGTCTCACAACCAAACTTTGACCTGAAAATGGAAAACAAGTAGCGAGATGGCAACCTTTGTCCAGTCTATCCTGCACTGCTCATGCGGCGCCTTCCAGGCGCCTGCATGCAAGCATAGTAGCGCGACGCACCTGGAACGAGCTGGCACCTTACGAGCGTAACTCATTCATATGCTATGCTAGTTGGCGCATGTTCCTGCTTAAATCTTAAGCGCGGGCAGGCTAACTGTCACCGACGGATGGCGATACTTTAGAGCTACGCATCGCTCTTTACCCTTACCGGAAAAGATATTACATGTTTTATGCAGCTAGGTGACAGTCGAGAGTACGGAGCCGGTCCGCATGCTGAAGGAGTGTCGTTTCGCTAGGGTGAAGACGAATCATTGCTCCACACCAATCTTCTGCATACGAAACGTCACGAATACCGAGGTAGAGTACTCACTTGTCAAAGCCGTTCGGAAGCAATTCGTTACACAAAGGTGCAGCTTGGCCGTTGTACAGCAATTGCACTTACGCAACATACAGCTGCTGCGCACCTGGTACGCCTGCAAGTAAGAAAACAGTGTATAGCAGTAGTCTTGAACAGAAGCCACGGTCCCAATTTTGCACCCCTTCAATTGACTGCACTGACTTGCACATACGGCACAGCAACAAATGCTGCCGGTATCTACGCTCGCAGTGCCATAAGTCTGACTCGTCTTAGACGAAAACCATTCTTTTTGTAGATAATTAAAAAGAAGCGCGGACTTGTCGCCATGTTTTGATCCAAGGATGGGTAGTTGACCTTTGTGACCAATACGGCCCTTTGACTTCTAGGTTCGCGTTTGCTGGCGCGTATTTCCTGAGCTTCAGCAGCAGCACTGGAGAGCAACTGACAGTAATAGTGTACAAGAGGAAGATAATTACCGCACTTCCCACATATACAGACAGGTTCTTGTCGGCCAAGGCGGCCGACAAGAGGGGTAAAGTAGACCAAAGAGTTTAAATGCTTCATGCAATATAGCACGGGTGTTAAAATGTCAAGGTACACACTGTGTGCAAGGTGCCAATCTGCCAAAGTGTTAACGATGTTGGAAGTGCCGCAACTTGGAGTCCTTAGCCAGATATTTTGGGCTAATGCCGACCTACCGCACACCACTGTCAGTAGAAGGCCGAAGGGACAGCAACTGTTCGCAAGCATAGCAAGCTTGGCATAGGTAATTTGTACAGAAGATGGCACACAGGAACACCGCTTTAACCTAATCCTGACTGGCTACAGCGTGTCAGCGTGTCTGATGGCACTTGGCAGCTATGCTCAGCGTCGTCAGCATTGTCGTACTGAACTGTTTATGGTGAGGGGCATTAAACTGAGAACAGTCGAAAGAAAACTTGTTCCTGTAGTCTAGAATACTGTGGTACCTTTTAGCTGAGTGTATGCCTAAATTTTTTAAAATCCGATTAATAACTAGCGCACGACTTCGGTTCATGAACACAAATTCGACGCTATATTATAGACGTGCGTTGAATCAACATCGCATTGTCAGCTGCTTAAGGACAGGTCTTCAACGACGGTTGTCGTGGTGAGCCCAACGCGCTTAGGCTTATGCGGTTTCCGGAAGAGACAGGGTTGCTTCCAATACGAGGCGTGCGCATGAGGGTGCTGTTGACGCCGGGTTACGCATAGTAGCATTTGCGATTCCTCGAGAACGACAAGCAATCGAAAGCCTGTAACGCTTGCGGTGGCCAACATATATTGCCAAACTGTGTACTTGTGTTTATATATCTCAAGGACCCTCACAAGCATCTGCGGTATCGAGCATGTGCAAACGTGTCCGCCGGTCCTTGCTATTGCCCTCCTCCGTTGTTCCTCCAGAACACCCATCTTATCACGTGCGTGTAGGGCTTTGCTTAGAGCCTATTAAGGAAATCGTTTCAAGAGCGCCAAGCTACCTAACAGCTGGGCGCCTCTGAAGGAACGTCGAGCTGCAAAACCCAAGCAGCTGCACCGTCACGGCTCATCAGCATAGTTGCCTGGCAGCCACTGCAATCCTTGTGCTCCTGCTGACCCACGCAACGGTGCAGACTCTTTGAGAAGATTCTGCGCGCATTCTGTCAGTAGTACAGGCACAGACACAGCACTCAGTGCCGTACTTGCCTTCACACGTCGACTAGGCCTGCTTCACCATAACGGCGCCGCTCCCCTTACCACTTGGGGGTATTGCACCCACCCGGCATTTGCTGCCCGGCGGTCTCAGCCCTGGTGGAGGCCATAAGCAAGCGCTGTCTTCTAGGCTTAGGTTGGGCCTAGAGCCGCGTCGGGGACAGGCTGCAGGAAGCAGCAGAGCGCACTTTTTAGCAGCCTGGGAGTCAGCAAGCGGGGCAGCCTTCGGAGGCGCAGCAGGGGCAGTAACATCAACACCAGGATCATCAACAGCAGCAGCAGCGGAGGCACCCTTACGCCGAAAGTTGCACGGGGTAGCATCGAAGGCAGCCTTTGCAGGCGGAGGCTGTGCCTCCGCCACAGTCGCTGTTCCCCACCGCGTGGCTGCTGGGTTGAGAGCCACCGCTGCTGCTTACTCCACGCGCAGGAGCTTGCCAAGCGACGTAACAGCAGCCTGCAGTGGTGCTGACCTGCTGCCGGCCACACCAGCGGCCGCGGTTGTAACGGCAGCAGGAGTAGCGGTGGCAACTGGGACTGTTGCGGCGGTTCTGGAAGCGCAAGCAGCTGCTGTGGAAAAGTCGTCATCATCTTCACCAACGCCACCAGGAGCAGGATCCGCAGCAGCAGGAGCAGCGGTAGCGGTAGCAGCGACCATGAACAGTACAACAGCTGCTAGCGCAGACTTGGTGGCGAGTGGTGCATTGGGAGCAGACGGGGGCTCTGGGGCGACTGGGACTGCGGACGTGGGCAGCGCCGGTGGCACTGCAACCTTAACTGCGTCTGGAGGCGTCGGAGGTCTAAGTGGCGGAGGCAGCGGCAGCACCAGCGGCAGTGGAGGCGGTGGCAGCGGCAATGGTATTGGATTTGCTGCTGGCAGTGGCGGGATAGTGACCGAATGGCCGCCACCGCAAGAGCGTTTAGCGTCGGTGGTTGAGCGGCTCAGGGCGCGGCCTCAAGTCGAGTGCCCACCGGTAGGAGGGTGCAGGGCAAGAAGGGCGTTTTGGTACAGTTAGCTCCCTCCCCACTCGCATGCTCCCTACTCTGTGTACATGTGTCTGGCCGCGAGGCGGAACTGCCCGCGAGGCGGAACGTACGTATTTGTGTAGTGAAGTTAAACAAGAGCAAGCAGTTGGGATAGCTTCGCATGTGAACCGCGAGTACAGGCAAAACAGAGGGAAAACAAGACGTAAACAAACCTGAAACTAAATAACTGCTTAAATCGCTGGTGCTGGATGTACGAAGAGTGGCGGGTTGACGACGCATGTACGTGATGCTCATGGTGTCGGGAAAAACTAATTACTGCTGAGTACCTAGCCCGCTGACCAACTCGACGCCGAGAGCCCCCGCTCTGGTCACGCAGACGAGACACCACAATGCTGTGCATGCGTGCGTGCAAACGCGCATTGCGTACCTGCGAGCAAAGACGCCGTAGTCAGCACCAGTACCAGCAGCTGCAATAATGCGAGTAATGCCATGCGCAGAAACATGAACCAGGGCGAGGAAAGGGGGACAGAGTTGGAGACAAAGTACGGCAAAGCAGGATGGCATGCGAGACAGGACGAACGCAAGCACAACACGACATGAATGCAAATGCAGAAAACAAGAACAACACATCTGGCGCGAGTGTGCTTTTACACCATGTGCAAGGTGCGCTCCTGCCAGCCCTTGCATGGTTCCATCACTGTATGTCTTAACCCTGCGTGTTTTCCGACCCCGCTCTCATCCTCTGTTTCTCAAGCCTGCTTTGTTCCCTATTCCCATTCCCGTGCTGCGGTTCTGCGCCACGCTGCCGAACCTCCTGGGTTTACATGCGCACGCTGGTTCCTCCTCACCCGCACCTGCACGCCGCCGCTTCCTGCCGAACGTATTGCTTTGCCCTCACTTGTCGTTTACGTTAGGGCGGGTTGGTTTCTCTTAATTGAGCTGTACCAGTGTGCCGGCCGCTGCAACAGGTATCCTCCCGTTCTGCGGCGGTGCTTGTGGGTCTCTTTGAGGACGGGCTGGGTGTGGTGAGGGTGCTGCTGACGCAGCGCTCCTCGCGACTCAAGAGCCACACCGGGGAAGTCTGCCTGCCGGGAGGTAAGACTGTGCTCCGGCTGCGCTATGTTTACGGCCATATCAGCATTTCGCACCGGCTGTCTTCTTTCATGACGTTGAATTACGGTTGGGCGGTGTTGTGTGGTAACAACGGGAGCATTTGGCGTAGGTCCGGTTGTAGCTTGATTAGTGTAAGCCGCCACCCGATACGATGGCTGTTCTATTCGGTAGCTGCCATTACAAGGTCCTGCATTTGTCGTCGTTCCCTGTGTATGCTTCAGGTAAGCGTGACGACACCGATGCAAATGACGTCGCAACTGCGCTGCGCGAGGCTGAGGAGGAGGTACGGCCTGCCTGCACTGCGACCATGGTTGGGGCATCAGGAGCGGGGGCGGGAATGCAACACGCCGGAATGCACGTCTTGATACCCGGCCATGATGGTTTTTTCCGTTGTTGCTCCTGTACCCGCCTTCCCACCCTCCACGTTTTCCTAATCCCCACGTTTCCCCCAAACCTCCTTTGCAGCTCGGAATCGACCCCGCTCGGGTCACTGTCCTCGGCTCCATGCCGCCTGTACTGTCCAAGCACCATCTTAGCGTTACTCCCGTCATGGCATTAGTACCGCCTGACCTAGTACCGACACCCAGCCCGCATGAGGTAGAGGCGGCTTTCACCATTCCTCTCGCCGTCTTCCTCGGTCGGCTGAGTGACCCACGGGTCACAAACGGCGACGCGGTGTTGACCACTGCGGTGTCGGATGCCGCCATTGGGATGGTCCGGCGCACCCGTCGAAGGACAGTGGAGGATCCGACTGCAGCGTCGGCTGCAGCAACTAGGGCGGCGGCGGTGGCAGCGACCTCCAACTTCACCTTGTCGGCGACAGGAATGCCCCTGGTCTGGCGGTCAGTGGCGGAGAACAGTGCGGGATGTGCTCCTGGAGTTACGGGAGGAGTGCTGGGAGGCGCAGGAGGCCCAGCGAACAAGGCTGCTGTGCCCATTGGGGAGGACAAGGTGTACGGCTCAGCAGTTCACACGTTTCGTGACGTGAACTGGAACGAGCACATGTACCGAATCCACTCCTTTGAGTACGGGGTAAGCGTGCACGTGCTTCATCCTGCAATACTCATTGCACGGTGCATGCCGACCGGGGGTATGGCGTACAGGCCGTACCCGTGCGCTTCATGACACGTACCCACCGCCCCCACCTCTCTTTCACTGGCTGCCCTCTTCTCCCGCGCTTGGAAACACCAACGCAAATGACCCCGGCCCCGGTTCTTTCCTTACAGGGCTTCAACGTTTGGGGCCTTACCGCCACGATTTGCATAGCAGCCGCACAACTGGCCCTCGGCAGAACACCCGGCTTCCAGGTACGGGTGCGGGCCTAGGACTTTCAAAAGGCCTAGGAATCTCGAAGCGAAGGAGCAGCGCTATGCCACAATCGTCTCTCGACAAGCTGCCTCTGACGTTCCAAGGACGAGACTTGCCCAACAGGACTCGGGCTTGCATAGGCCCCGAGCTGATCTCTGCTTAGGCGCTTCGCCACTCTTCACTCTCCCTCTCCGCTATCTTCCTCAAAAACAGCCATTAAGTCATTTCCCCTATATGGTTGTAATCGTGGATGGCTACTAGGTGATTGTCGCACACATTAGGTGTCTACTTGCCATTAGCAATGACTGCCTATATACTGGCCCAGTGCATGCCGCACGCTGCGTGCCCGCCGTGTTTTTGGCGCCCTGCGCAGGAGCTTTGCCCGAATGGCAAGCCGTACAGTGCTTTCTTCTGGGATGGGTCTGAGGTCCGCATCCGCCCCTGTGGTGAAGCTGGTCAGCTCTCCTCCGCGGCGGTTAAGCATTAATTGTTATAGTAAGGCGGGCCATAGGGAGGGAGGCATTTGTAGCGGTATAGCATGAGCACCGGCTAGTCCTGCGGTGCCTGGTGTCGGCCTTTTGCAGGCAGTGGAAAACGTGTAACGTGGCGAAAGAAGGGTATGGCGAGATGAGACGATGGATGGACCTGGAGGAAGAAACGTGGATGCGCTGACAAGGAGTGATGTGATGCTGCTGCTGCCCATGATTATGCAGTACCAGCTGGGACATTTGGGGCGGTAGAAGAGAGTGACGCGTTTTTGCTAGAGAGAGTGATTGCGTAAGTTTTTTCTCAACGCCTCCGCAAGTGTACAAACGCACAATCACCAGTAGGACGGCAGCTAGGCGCGAAGCGTCGTCCTGCTGTTTGCCCTGGCGGCACAGGGTTCAGGGGCAGCAGTTCCACTGCATTACACAATGCTGACTGAGGGAGGGCCTCTTGACTACCACATTGTATACATTGCCAAAGAAAATAGTTAGTTGGCTCGATCCGTTAGGAGCTTATTCTTTGTGTTCGGTCGTTCAAGGGGGTTCAGCCCCTTGGTTACGTATGATGACCACTGGAATAACGCGGCATGCGCATCAGTGACCCCATGACACCAACTGAGCTGACACCCCTTATGGGAGACGCTGACACGCGGACCTTGTTGAAGCTATGTCTGGAAAGCTAAGAACCCCTGTGTTGCAAGCTGGCACCCCTTGTTTTGGAAACTGACACCCCTTGCTTGGAAGGGTGACAACCCTTGTTTGAAAGAGTTGACGTGCTGGGCAGCATTAACAGCGACATACATAGGGCAACGTCGTAAGGAAGGCCTATTCGCTAGGTGCGGGTTGTCAGTGTGCCTATATGTTCACCTTCTATAACAGATTACCTGTTCGGTGGCATAAGATCGCAGACGCGGGTCAAGCATGGTGCCGCCGAATTTCACAGGTCGTCGATAATTGACATGTCGCTGTTACCAATTCGCTCTAAACGGCACCATTGAACCGTATTACAGGAGCGGTAAACGAGATGTCCGATCAAGAAACTATTTTTGATGGCTGGTCAAACATTTGTTTGATGCGAGCTGAGCTTTGAGTGGCTTGCGATCATAATTATTCATAGATAGAAGGTATACATATCACTTGTGTATTTTAGATATGTCGATTATGAAGTACGTTTAATGCTATGGATACGCACCGGGTAGAAACGCTGCAAGTAAAGATGCACAGCAAAGGACTGATGGATCAACAATGTTAGAAAGAACATGGATTGCCGCCCTCGTAGCTCGAGCTATGTGTCATTTGTATCTATCTAGCCGTACAGTCCTCTAGCCAGTTTCAAGGCAACAATCCGACTCGTAACGAGGGAAAAACTAGTAATCTGTATAAGAACGTAGTTACCGGCCAAGCGGCTGATGAAGAAAGGAAGTTGTGTGGTCTCGCCCCCTCGAACCGGCACTCGCAAAGGAGGTCGGCAGCCAGCTGAAGGCAAACCGCCGGGAATTTGCAAACATCAATATCCGTTCAGACGTTAAACTGGATTTCTATAACAAGTTGCGTGGAAACCCTCTCCTGGGGAGATCAACCACTAGCGAACGACTGTTGGCTGTTACATGTATAGCCAACGACTAGGTGAAGTAAGCAATGGCAGAACAACCGTTTCTTTGCAATATAATAATACAACGTTCTTGATGTCATGACGCTGGATCATGTTACGCGCTGCCCTCTGGTAAGCATCTAGAGCAGCCAACTCGGCGAATCGTGTTAGTCTAGGCTTTACGTCATGTTCTTTACTGTAGTAAAGTTATCGTCTAGTAATGAAGTAATGCCCGCCACCGACTCGTCCGTCCCGTTGCCTATCCCGTTGCCACTGTTTTGCTAGTCAAGTTACCTACAAAAGCATGCTGCTTCTCACTCCACATTGCAGGACTCAAAAGCTTGACTTGTTTACAGCAAGCAACCGCGCTGCTGGTAAAGGAAGGACATGACGCCCGGAGGCAGGCGCACGCCTCTCACAGTGAACAAACACACGCAAAGAAATCCACAAAATGACGCCCAGAAGTCAATTTTGACAACTCTGTTGCTCGTCTGTTGCTGGCTTACTTCGGTATGCGCCGCTGGTGCTTACCATACGGGAGAGCTGTCAGGATCGCCACAGCCTTACGGGCCCTGGCAGGCTCGCGACGATGTGAATGAACAACGTACGTCGAACAGCTCGTTGGTAGTGCTACTTACCCTTGCCCTTCGGCATATTTACCCCTTACGATTCCTCGATGTCGTCTCCAACGGTGGTCTATTAGCCCCCGCCATACTGTGCCAGCCCCCTAGCGATGCACTAATGGTTTGTCTTGCCTGCCCCTCCTTTACTCGCCGTCCCAGACAAGGGCCTGCTGCGCTTTCTGCTCAGCGGCAACACCAGCTTTTGGAGCCGGCCGGAGGTGGCCACCCGCGTGGGCTTCGGCACCGCCCCCTGGCGCTGCATCAGCAGCTGCGAGGCCCAGCACTTCGAATCCGCGCTGGCGTGTGCCCCCGACTGCACCACGCAGACGTACTGCGAGCCAGGGGGTGAGCAGGGAGTGGGAAAGGGCGGTTAGGCAACAACGCTGCCGTCACTGTGTGTAGGAGTTTGCATATGCGGTTCGCTGGTAGAACGCACCCTGCTGCCCCCTGGCATAGTTGCAGAGTGGTTGGCAGCCATGAGCGTTTCCTGTGCAAATTGGTCCGCCTTTAGGTCGTGTGAAAGAATTGATGTGCATCTTTGAATGCAATGGGAGTTTCCCTTTCACCTCGGCCCCAGGTGCCGCCCTGGGCGACGTGCGCACCTCCTGCTGCGCACTCAGCCTGTTGGACCAGTCGTACAGCTTCGGGTACCCTGCAGACCTGGCGCAGCCGGAGTGGTGCAAGAATTACCCAGAATGGTACGAAGACGGAGGATCTTCAAGCATTCAAGGGATGCACTCCGAGGGCGGTTCCGCCGTAGGCATGTTAGGCCCAGTGGTACAGCTTCACCATAGAACTTTCCCAGCAGTTCAGATCAGGGCAACATGTGACACATAGGGAACCAGCACTCAACAATATATCTCCAAGTTCAAATCCCTGCGGGGGCAGCGGGGGTTTGTAAGCCGCATAGCTTCAGGCTTCCTCAACATTCCCTCCACTGCTTGCTGACACCTGCAGGGGCGGCAGCGCGCCGCGTCCCAGCGTCTGCGACTTCAACGTGTACAGCGCCCGCGGCGTCACCCCGCCTGGCGGTGCTGATGACCCGCACCTGTCCGTTGTCTGCACGCGCACCGTCACCCCCACTTTCGCCATTGCCGGCACGGAGTACGGAAACGACACGGCAGCGCGCATCATGTCCCGTGGAGAGGTCCAGCAGGAGCCGGGCGCGGTGCGCAACTCCATCAAGAAGCTGTGAGTTTTGAGCGTCCTTCCCTGCTCCCCATGATGGTGCTGGGCGTTCACTCGTCTTTGTTTCGCATTTCGTCTTTGCATGGCATACCGGATGCATGCTTGCTATTCCTTGTGCCTTGCCTTCCCTTCCGAGCCAAGCCGCCCTCCTGCCGCCCATGCCCCTTCTGCTCCCGCCGCCGTCCTCCCAGCTCCCTCCGCCACACGCCAGCGTGGCACCACCCGCTCGTCAACCTGAGTACGGCACCCGAGTTCAGCCTGGTGGACGAGCTGGCGTGTCTGCCGCTGGAGGAAGTGTAAGGGATGGGATAGAAAGGAAAGGGAAATGACAGGACGGATTAAGAGCCCTTGGTTGGTTTGGCATCTAAGCAGGATCGTTGTTGTTGGGTCATTGGCTCATTGCCCTCATGGCTGGCTGCTGTCATACCTAAGGGCCTGTTCATGCGAGGCCGGATCCATTCGCCAACCACCAATCGCCAACCACCTGTTCCCACGCCCTTCCCAACCCTAGGTACTTTGAGGACGTGGTCTTCCGCTCCGAGCACCGACAAGCCGGTGTCTTCCCTGGGGCCGGTGACTCTACCAACAGCATCCCGGACCGGTAAGCACTTGCGCAACCGCCAATTACTAACCGGACGGGAGTTGTCAGCGAGCATTGTGCTTGGGTCGTCAAGCCTGCATGTAACCCTGACGCTCCCTGATTCAACGCTCCGCCTGCATCTTCACAGGGCCTACTCAATGCGGCCCCAAGACGATGCAAACGGTCAAACCTCCGGTATAAGCCATTTCCAGGTCCTGTCGTCAGGTAAGCACACGCGGAGGGTTCCATTGGTTTTAATTGAGGTTCAATTGTATGGTTGCTAGCGTCGCCCATTGCAACCGTCTGAGCGCTCTGTAACCGTTCTACTCATGCAGAAGAGGATGCATCTCGTCCTGATGCCGCTCCAGGGTCAACCGCCCTGACCAGCCTCAACCCCAAGCTGGCGCTCCGCTCCACCGCCTTGGAGACCTGCATGTTCGCCCCCTTCGCGGAGCACAACGCCATGAGGTGCGGCGTGTAGCTGCTGCCCAAAGTGTGCATGTGTGCGTGTGGCCCATGTATGGCCTTTCCTGTTGTGGGCACGACCCAACGCTCCCGCCCTATTTGACCGCTGCAACTGCAGATGGACGGCCCGCGCACAACAAGAATGGAGGCGGACGGACATCGAAGCACAGGAAGGTGCTACTAACGCCGCCGGCCAGCTTCTGACGGCTGCAGCAGATCCCGTTGCATCCCGGCTCTTCCTGCCTGACACGCTGCGGCGCATCACCATCAAGCGCACCGCCGACGCCAGGCACTCGTCTTCTAGTTGGCAAAGCCGCCCAGTTGCCAGCGGGCAGCTGCCCGCCGAGTGGGCGTCGTTCCGCAACCTGGAACACATGTAAGCAGGGGCGAGCGGTGTAGGGGCGGCGGTGTCGGTGCAGCTTGACTCATGCCATGGTGCATACATGACGAACAACCGCATGACGGATTGCCTAGGAACCCTGCATGCATATTGAACTGCCGTCGGTAGGCTTTAGACCCCGTGCTGTGACCGTACCATCCCATGCTGTGACCCTCATGTTGGAATACCCTGCTCTTATAGTTCGCCCCTCCCCTCCTCACCCCACGCAGTGACCTAAGTGATGAGACGGGAGCTGGAGAGATTGAGGGAGTTATTCCAAGTACCTGGCTCACAATGACCAAGCTGAAAACGATGTAGGTAACGGTCGTTACATCCCACGCATGCGTCCAAACCTTGCAAGCAGGATTAGGAGGTAGATGGTGCGAGACATTACGACTATGGTTACCTGATGTTGTCAGGCTCTAGGGTGCGCCCATGCATCATCCTGCCTACCAGATCCCATTCGAATCCAACATAACCAGCTTCTTGTGCTTCCCTCATCTAATATGTAGAGATCTGTCGGGTCACTCCAAGTTCTGCAAGGACTGGCACAGGTGAGATTCCAGGGCTGGGGAGAAATGTGGTGTGTCCGAGCAGGAATGACGACGCCACAAGGCCCCCTTTACCGATCACGGACTGCCTCCTTCAAATACTTCTGCTTTACCTTACTTCCCGTGCATGTGCTTTATCATGATTGCAGGATTGTGTCGTACAAGATTATGGCCAACTACAACATCCGCGGTGGACACGCCGGGTGGACATTTCCGTACAAGGATGGGCATGGTCCCAGCCGACAGGGTGTGACCATTACCGAGCTAAATGCGTTTGGATGGCAGTGGTACGACGACAGGAATGGCGAGGGTGAGCCATACATGTTCGTCGTTCTGTGCACAGTCGGGCGCAGACACTGCCTATTGGAGGTTTGAGCTGCCCTAACCCTGCAAAGCTGGACAGCCATAGGCATGTGTTTCACTGCCCTGCAGCAAAGCCGTATTGCACCCAGCCATTCCCTCATGCCTGGTCACACCGCACACCCCTTGGCTGCTGACCCCACGCAGCCGGCTACACGCGTGTTATTGCACCCGACGGCAAGTGCTGCTGGAACGAGTGGTTATCAAGCCTGCAGCAGGAGCAGCGTGAGCTCACCTCCGAGGGCCCCACCGGACTGGAGGGCCCAGTCGATGACGTGGGCACCCCCCTCAGGAACCTAGCGGCCTGTGAGCTGAGCGGACCTGTCGTGCCGCAGCAGAGCACACTTGCTGCTGCCAGCTTGGGGACCACTATCCTGCATCTCCAGACAGCAACGTCTTCTTCATTGTCATCCGTAGCAGCAGCAGTGAATGATTTTCAGGCATATGCTCGCAGAGCGTTTCTGCAGGAACTGGGAGGCGGCGTGGGCTCCCCCCACAGCAACCCACCAGAGCCGCCGAGCCCCTATCCACCAGTGCTGCCCAGTTTACTGCTCGTTCCATCCGTGCCACCAAGCTCTCCTCCGCCACCCAGTCCTCCTTCTCCACCAAGCTCTCCTTCGCCACCTAGTCCTCCTCCTCCGCCACCCAGTCCTCCTCCTCCGCCACCCAGTCCTCCTCCTCCGCCACCCAGTCCTCCTCCTCCGCCACCCAGTCCTCCTCCTACACCGCCAAGCTCTCCTACGCCACCCAGTCCTGCACCTACGCCTCCAAGCTCTCCTACGCCACCCAGTCCTGCACCTACGCCTCCAAGCTCTCCTACGCCACCCAGTCCTGCACCTACGCCTCCAAGCTCTCCTACGCCACCCAGTCCTGCACCTACGCCTCCAAGCTCTCCTACGCCACCCAGTCCTGCACCTACGCCTCCAAGCTCTCCTACGCCACCCAGTCCTCCACCTACGCCACCAAGCTCTCCTACACCACCCAGTCCTCCACCTACGCCACCCAGTCCTCCACCTAGGCCGCCCATCCCACCACTACGGCCCAGTCCTCCTCCTCCGCCACCCAGTCCTCCACCTAGGCCGCCCATCCCACCACTACGGCCCAGTCCTCCTCCTCCGCCACCCAGTCCTCCACCTAGGCCACCCAGTCGTCCACCTCGGCCGCCTGCTCCTCCACCTTCACCACCCAGTCCACCAAAGCCGCCCAGTCCTCCACCTTCACCACCCAGTCCACCAAAGCCGCCCAGTCCTCCACCTTCACCACCCAGACCCCCACCTAGGCCGCCCAACCCTCCATGGCGCCCACGGCCCCCACCTAGGCCTCCCGCACCGCCACCCAGGCCACCTTGGCCGCCACTCTTACCGCCGTTCCCACCTCCTAGCCCTGTGCCACCCAGGCCCCCACCCCCTAGCCCTGTGCCACCCAGCCCCCCACCCCCTAGCCCCGTTCCACCCGCTCCACCACCTCCTAGCCCCGTCCCACCCGCTCCTCCACCTCCTAGCCCTGT
Source organism: Astrephomene gubernaculifera (assembly GCA_021605115.1). Lineage (NCBI taxonomy): Eukaryota > Viridiplantae > Chlorophyta > Chlorophyceae > Chlamydomonadales > Astrephomenaceae > Astrephomene > Astrephomene gubernaculifera. The sequence goes on along the minus strand of BMAR01000030.1, from coordinate 544,312 downwards.
ACCTCCTTTTCCATTAAGTTGGTATCGTCCACCGCCGGCACCGCCTCCTAGCCCCGTGCCACCCATGCCTCCACCTCCTAGCCCCGTGCCGCCCATGGCACCACCTCGCAAGCCCCGCTCGCCCGGTCCACCTCGCCCACCGCCTCTACCGCCTCCACCACCTCCCAGCCCTCCCAGCCCTCCCAGCCCTCCTAGCCCTCCCGGACCTCCTCAGCCGCCCCAGCCTCCACCTCCGCCCCAGCCGCCGCCCAAGCCACCGCCCCCACCCAAGCCGTCTCCCCCGCCCCCGCCACCATCTCCTTCCCCTCCCCCTTCACCTCCTACCCCTCCCACTCCACCTCCTTTCCCCCCTAGTCCCAGGAGGCCTCCATCACCGCCTCGTTACCCAAGGTACCCCCCTGACAAGCCGCCGGATCCCCCGAGCCCCGAGCCGCCACAGCCGCCACCCCGGCCCCCGCGCCCGCCCCCCAGTCCCCCCAAGCCAGTCAGACCGCCCTGGCCAAACAACCCTAATCGGCCGCCAAGACCACCTCGCCCACCCGGCCTACCTTTCCCGCCGCCTCCACCTCCTGGTCCGCCAATGCTGCCTGGCATACCCAGTTCTCCACCGCCCAGCCCAGTTCCACCCAATCCTCCTCCTCCCAGCCCTGTACCACCTATGCCGCCACCTCCGTGGGTAAAACCCCCAATGGCGCCTTTTAACCCCGCTCCACCCAGGCCACCACCTCCCAGCCCTGTTCCACCTAGGCCGCCGCCTCCAAGCCCTGTTCCACCTATGCCACCACCTCCGAGCCCCTTCCCACCCTCGCCACGCCCTCGTTCTCCAGGTCCACCCAACCCCCCCCCTAGATTCCCATGGATGCCACCTGACTTCCCGCTGTGGCCAGATTTTCCTACCAGACCTAATCCTATGAAACCTCAAAGGCCTTCATGGCCGCCGTTCTTTCCTGAGTACCCCCCTGACCCCCCTCCTCCTAGCCCGGAGCCCTCACCGCGCCCCCCAAAGCCCTCACCGCGCCCTCCTAAACCCTCACCGAACCCTCCGGACCCTCCTCAGCCGTCACCGCGCCCCCCAAAGCCCTCACCGCGCCCTCCTCGTCCCCCACCGCCCCCACCCCGCCGTCCAAAGCCACCGAAGCCACCGCCGCCCTCCAAGCCGGCCCCTCTTCTTCCCACGCTGCCCCCTGCAAACCCCGAGCCGCCCCCTTCAAACCCCCAGCCGCCTCCTGCGAACCCCGAGCCGCCCCCTTCAAACCCCGAGCCGCCCCCTTCAAACCCCGAGCCGCCCCCTTCAAGTCCCGAGCCGCCCCCTTCAAGTCCCGAGCCGCCCCCACCAAGCCCCGAGCCACCACCTCCTAGCCCCCAGCCACCCCCTCCTAGCCCCGAGCCACCCCCTCCTAGCCCCCAGCCGCCCCCACCAAGCCCCGAGCCACCCCCTCCTAGCCCCCAGCCACCCCCACCAAGCCCCGAGCCACCCCCTCCTAGCCCCCAGCCGCCCCCTCCAAGGCCCGAGCCACCCCCTCCTAGCCCCCAGCCGCCCCCTCCAAGCCCCGAGCCACCCCCTCCTAGCCCCCAGCCACCCCCACCAAGCCCCGAGCCACCCCCTCCTAGCCCCCAGCCGCCCCCACCAAGCCCCGAGCCACCCCCTCCGAGCCCCCAGCCACCCCCACCAAGCCCCGAGCCACCCCCTCCTAGCCCCCAGCCGCTCCCACCAAGCCCCGAGCCACCCCCTCCTAGCCCCAAGCCGCCCCCACCAAGCCCCGAGCCACCCCCTCCTAGCCCCGAGCCACCCCCACCAAGCCCCGAGCCACCCCCTCCTAGCCCCGAGCCACCCCCACCAAGCCCCGAGCCACCCCCTCCTAGCCCCCAGCCACCACCTCCAAGCCCCCAGCCACCACCTCCTAGCCCCCAGCCACCACCTCCTAGCCCCCAGCCACCACCTCCAAGCCCCCAACCCCCCCCTCCAAGCCCGCAGCCGCTTCCTCTGTTCCCAACACTACCCCCTCCAAGCCCCCAGCCTCTGCCGCCTAGCCCGCAGCCGCCCCCTCTTTACCCAACACCGCTCCCTCCTAGCCCCCAGCCGCCTCCTCTAAGCCCCCAGCCGCCCCCGCCTAGCCCCCAGCCGCCCATGCCTAGCCCCCAGCCGCCCCCTCCTAGCCCCCAGCCGCCCCCACCAAGCCCCCAGCCGCCCATGCCTAGCCCCCAGCCGCCCCCTCCTAGCCCCCAGCCGCCCCCACCAAGCCCCCAGCCGCCCATGCCTAGCCCCCAGCCGCCCCCACCAAGCCCGCAGCCACCCCCTCCAAGCCCCCAGCCGCCCCCACCAAGCCCCAAGCCGCCCCCTCCTAGCCCCCAGCCGCCCCCACCAAGCCCCCAGCCGCCCATGCCTAGCCCCCAGCCGCCCCCACTAAGACCGCAGCCACCCCCTCCAAGCCCCCAGCCGCCCCTGCCCAGACCGCAGCCGCCCCCTCCTAACCTTTGGCCACCTAGGCTTCCATCTCCTCCCACTACCCCGCTGCCACCACCCCAACGTCCGCCCCCTTCACACCCACCTCCATCCCCATCCAACTGCCGAACGCTCGATGGTGAAGCTAGTTTCACCCTTCCCCAGATGGCTCGACAGGCTTTTTTCATTGCTATAAAAGTCCCCTCGCCTGAGCAATCCTTCTGTACCATATGCGGTTGCAACGTGTCGTACAGTGTTCTTGCGCTTGGTACCTCGGCGCTGTATGCTAACGTCAGCGCTGCTAATGATTCACGCAACTACGCTGACAGCAGTGGAAATGGCTCTATCTCCACGGATCGGCGTCGAGTCCTGTCGGGACTTGGGGTCTCAGCCTCTGCTTCTACCTCTTACGAAGACTTGATGGCTGTTGGAACCTCATCTACCGCAAACCTACAGGTATGCCACAGTAGCGCAATTTGCTTAGACAACATTAGACCCATCATGTGTATGTTGGGTGACCCTTGGACGGTTTCAGGGGTGTGCAGCAGGGGCCGTACGTGGCGTGTAGGGGCCCTTGGGTACTGCCATGTAGCTTTGTATTGCCACTGAAGCACGACAGTCCCCGAAATAGCTCATCTAGTTAGCCTCCTCGCCCTCATAAGGCTGTTTTAGCACTAACACGACTGCATTTCTCCAAACCTTATCTTGCTTACGTTGGACGCTGCTGGAAATCCTGTCCTTCCACACCACTTCATTGCTTCACAACAGGCTCTGGATGTACATGCCGGCCAACCAGGCGCTAATGAAGGCAGCAGCAGCAGTGGTGGTGTCAGCTACAGCGGGCTGACGACAGGAGTCAACGCAGCCTGGCGGCTCATACCCGGCTCCAGTGGTGATTACCTGATCCGTATACAGGTAGTAATATGCCATGGCTTTGCGTGACCAGCCGTGTCTTTATTGTATGAAGATAACGACATCTTCCCTTTACCAGTAGGCGCAGTGTATCGCCATCGCTTGTAGTCCTATTAGCATCGTGGTGCAATGCGACTAGCATTCAATGACTGACCCACGGTTCTCATGCGCGTCACAGTACCGTACCCCATCCCGCATTACGACATTTATAACTCCCAGATTCCTGCATGGAGCTCAATTCGTTGCTGCTGCTGCATATATGTCGTGATCCTTCCGTTGTCGTATTATTATGAGCTACCCATGTACCCCACTGGCCCTGACTCGGCTGTTCACAGGTCTACAATCGCACCTGGTACCGCTGGGTAGTTGTGGATGTTGACCCACCAGAAATATCGGGCGTGCTTCTGGCGGCCGAAGCAATGACGGCCATAAATGAGCCAGTGACCATTGGCGAGGGCTTCAACGTTGTATCGCTGCGCTACCTCCTGCTGCAGCTCAACATGTCGGAACCCGTGCAGCACTTCGACCTGTCAAAGGTGGTGCAGCTCCAAGGCGGCGCACAGCTGGTGGGCACTCACTGCTTTGAGTCAAAGTCGGCGGCTTCAGATCTCGTGTTCGACCCGCGCGCCGCCATGGTTGCGGCTACTACCGGCGGAAAATGGGATTCGGCTGATGAGGAATGGCGAGTCATGGTCGCCGCTGCTACAGGTCAACCCTACATTCAGTCCTGCTTGGCAGTCATATACGCGCTGGACGGCGTACGTCCATCCGTTACAATTCCAGCTGGAACCGTCACTGACTTGCTGGGCAACCCAAGTGCAAGGTAAACTGGCGGGGTTTTTCTCCAAGTGTTGCATGCTGTTGGACAGTGTCCTTTGACTGTACATAGAAGTGGATGTCTCCATGGCCGCCATGGGGCCCCCAGCGCTCCTTAGCGTGTTTTGTGTTACGGGACATTCCTTCAGACACAGCTCTGGACACCGCCTTACCCTGCCCTTTCCCCTCTATCTTCACCTGATGGATGGTCAACAAAAAATGAAAGGCCGCTAACAATCGGCATGAGCCTCGAGGACGGCATGATCGTAGCAGCCAACCACATCGCACTGCCCGTTTCATCAGCAGCAGCCGGTGCGCTAGGCAGCGCAGCTCTCACTTCCACCTCCGCAACTACCACGTTCCTGTCGGCCTTCTCCAGTCGCTCATCCTTGCTGCAAAGTGCCTACCACATACAGGTTAGGGGGGCGCGGAACAACCCAGCTGTGTCGTTAGGGACTTGCCCTGATTTGGCTTTGGATGAGCTAGATCGCATTAGGCGCACCTGGGGTTACAATTGCGTCGACACACCTTGCAGTTGCCGGAACATACTGAGCAGTGCGTGACGTGCTAGTTAACGTTGTAATCCCACACCATGAGCCAAACCTAGGCACTACATTGGTGGGTAATGCCGCACGTTTGGCCCTTACCCACAAGCTGAAGCCCTGCCTTCCCCCCGCCTTTGTTTACCTCGACCGGCATGTCAGATGCTCGCCATGAGCGCCAACCTGGCGTCCCCTGGCGTCAGCCGAGCGTATCGTCACATCGCGCGCTACCTCCGCTGGTCGGTCTTGGGCATCAAGGGCAACATCCCCGTGCTTGACGCCGTGTTCAGCAACACACGAGGGGTTGTCAATGTCACGGATCAAGCCATTTTACATCTTCACCTCAGCAGCACGTTTTCGTCACCGGCGTTGATGCCATTCGCAGCAGCAGCAGGGCCGACAGCAGGTCACCACAGGCGGCGGGGTCGGAACTTGGCACAAGCCGCAACAGCAACTGCTGCTGTAGAAGCAGCCGGGCCACTGCCGCCAGCGCAGCAACAATTGCCGCACCAGCCACGGCTGCTTACATCTCCACTGCCCTCAGCGTCACCCTGGCAAGATGTGGGTCCGTTAAGTCCGGCCATTGTTGCCGCAGACGTGGCACTTGGGCTGCCGCCTCCCTCCCCGTCATCCCTGAGCGATAGCCTAGGTGACCTGGTTTCCTGGCTTCAGCGTGTGGGCGTGAATGCCGTTATCGAAAGCAGCAACAGCAGCAGCCCTTACAGCTATGTTGTCGTTGGAGCTGCTGCCGGCGATGGGGAGATGACGTTGGGCGATGGCGATGCACTGTACGGCAGCGGAACAGCAGCAGCGGGGAGCAGCGATGGCCTGATGAACGCGGCCTTCGAAACTGACATGCAGGATTTCCTCTACACGCTCGCAATCGCCGTTATCCTGATTGCCGTCCTTGTCATCTGCCACTTAATTGTCAATGCTCTTTGTAAGCGGCTAGTAGGCCCAGAGCTGCATCCCTACCTGCTCTTCCCACGTGTGGAAATGGTGACGGCAGGTACGAAACTTACGAACGAGGGTGCTTGTTCGCAGTTTACAAACGGCCTTGCTGCATCCATGCGTGCTAACCGCGCAGTGCAGCCTTCCACGCACTTACTTGTCTATTGCCTGAAACTTCCGCTGCATCTTGCTGCCCACTATTGCTTCTGCCCTTGGCTTCCAGCAGGCCTGCCGCGATATGCCTCCTGACAACTTTGGTGCCTCCTATCCCTCTGTGTGCAGGCCTCTTGCTGGTTGCTCTTACCTTCTACGCCACACTGGCATTGGGTAGCTCTGCACACGAGTGGCATCTGAGCCGCTTGCCAGCATTCATATTCCTCTGCGCAGTCGTTGCCCCCTACTTGGTGCTCATGTGGTGGATCACGGTCTGCCGCTGGTACCTGGAGGAAGGGGTGAGTTAACCAGTAGTCACACTTCCAAGCAGTGATGCCGTGTTTCGCAAACGGCGCATGCATCGTACGTGGCCCATCCTGTACCATCGTTGTACTCGTGTTACGTGTTGTGCTGAACTACGTCTGAGGTGGCTTTCATTACAAAACACGTGCTTGTACCACAGTCTTGTCACTTGTGCCGTTAGACCATCCCATGTGATGCTCTTCTTAGCATACGACACGCTCGGTACCCCGCCAACGAACCAATCAAGCAACCAGCCAACCAGCCAACTGCATTCCAAGCCTGCCTTACCCAGCAAGCAGCAAGTGCCCAATCCAATTTTCAAGTGCACTTTCCTCTAAGTGAAATTAACAAACATGAGTGCCCCGTTGCCCCTTTATCTGCGTGTGGATGCAGGCAATCGACGACGTCTTTCATGACTTGACGCAGGCGGACGGTTACATGGAAGGCCCACACTGGCAGGCCTTCACAGGTGCCTTACCGGCAGGCGCTGCCGCCTCGTCTGCTGGAGTTATCACAGACGTTGCCGGGCCCAAACCGGCAGCCGGTGGAGGTCTCACGGATGCTGCAGGAGCAGAGGCCTCCGTTTCCAATGAGGCTGCCATGATGGGTCCCCATTGGGCCCTGGCCCCATCAGGTGCGTACGTGCTGGCCATGCAGGCGGTGAGGGGGCACTTGATGCGTAGCGTTTGGGGCGCGTCGAGTAGTCTAGTAGCTCGGCAGGGGGGCCATGCCTGTTGGGACGCCCGCTGATGTTTAGGTTTAACAGGTTGTTTATCCAGCGGCTACTTGACGTCCTGTATTGCCTTCCCTACCTGCAGATCTTCCACCGCGGGATGAGGGACCCATGGGTCCACCAAGCACCTACCATACGGACCTTGCAGCGGCAAGCATGAGCATTGGCAAAGGGCACGGTGGGCGCATCATGAGCCAGACCGGCTCCGATTACGCCAGCGGCGCCGGCAGCAGCGACAAGGCCATCAGCCGTGAGTTTAAGCGAATGACGTCCAAAGTCGCACCCGCCGAAGTGCCGGCAGGCGCTGGCAGCGATGATGGGGAGGTTGGCAGCGGTTTTCAGCGCAGGAAGATTCCCTTTCGGGATTCCCCGCCAGGCAGTCCCGGCGTTCCCCCACGCAGCCAGACTGACAACGGAAGCTCCATCGGCGGCGGTTTCAGGCCTGGCCGCGGCATTAAGCCGCAAACACAAGATGAGGGTCCCAACGGCCTCGCTGATGAGGGGTTCACTCGGCAAAAACCCAGACCCAGCAGCGCAGGGCGTGGCGGCCTTCAGTGGGGCAAGGTTCGGCGGCCCAGAGGAAGGGAGTTTGATTCGGATGATGAGGCAACAGCAAGGCCCGCAGCCATCCCTACCTCTTCTCGCCTGGCTCGTGTTGGCGGTGCGGTGTCAGTAGATGGTGGACCCGCAAACGACTTTTACTCTGGAGCTGCGAGCAGTGGGCGCGTGCGGAGGGAGGAAGTTGACTTTGAGCGAGGCAACGACGCGCATCTACGCAGGGTGCGCCCCCATCAGCGTGAGGAAGACAACCTCTTCACTTCTGGTGTCACCAGCCGGGGTGTTCGACAGCCGACGCTTGATGAGATGCCAGAAGCCCACGGCGTCCGTCGCAAGCCGGTTCGTCCGGAACGCGAGGAGAGCGACAATTTAATGACGGGTGGCGCAACCCGTTTCGGCCGGCCGCGGCCTGTTCAGGACCTCGCTGAAGAGGCGCCTCAGCCACGCGGCCGCAGGAAGGCTCAGCAGGCGCCGGAGTATAGTGATGATGACAACCTTCTCACGGCTGGGGCTGTGCGACGAGGAGCACGTAAGGTGGAACCAGCACCTGCTGCACCGGAATCCCCGAAGCGGCGGCGGCCCAAGAAGTATGTTGAGCCAGAGCCGGACAGCGTTTACAACCTGATGTCAGCGGGTAAGGTCTATCGCCCTCGCAATGACTCGCTCGCGAGGGCGGATAGTCCCCCGCGAGCTGTCGAAGTGGCGGCTAAGCAGCCTGTGAAGAAAAAGAAGAACTTGGTGGACGCCAATCCAATGGCGCTGAATCCCATGGCCGTGCCGCGTGATTCCATCCTCGAGCGTCCTGATGTTGCAATGAAGGCGGCTAATAATTACCCGGACGAGGATGAGGACGAGCCCAAGAAGTTTAAAGGTAGGGTAAAAGGGTAGTGAGAATCCTCAAGGGATGTATATGGGCCGCACGTCCGGGTGTCTAGGCGTGGTTTATAGCAACACACTCTGTGCGCAGGGTGCTTGTATCTATCTGCGAAACCCATGCCTGTTCGTGCAATGGACACAAGCAGTACGGGCATGGGACCATCCTTGAGTGCCCCCGATTGAGCAGGCATCCATATTCCTGCCCATCCGGTAGCAACTCTTACGCATACTAACGCTGCTTGCCAACCGATCCAATCCCTGTTTTCTTGCCGCCATCGGTCATGCATCTTCAGGTATCATGCAAATGCCAACCATTACCGAAGGACCTGCTGAGGCGGACCCGAGGACCAACATGACGGCCACCATGGCTCATGGGGTTGCTACCAGCAGGCGACTGCTTATGCCCACAGGCCAATTACGACCCGTGGGTTTAACCGCCACGCCTATCGCTCCTAGCAGTCCCCAGGACTACAACAGCAGCAGCGCCGCAGCGCGGCGCGGTGTATCACCTGCTGGGGTGCCTCTGGGTGCCGCAATCCTGACCTCCGGTGGCGACAGCATTGAGGTCACTTCACTTCAAGGTAGCATCGCAGCAAAGCAGTCAGGTGGCGTGCATCTCGTAAGCCAACAAGAAGACCCGTCCGCGCGACAGAATGCACGGTTGGGTATGGCATGGGGCGGTAGCGGATCTGTTGACAACGCGCTGAAACCAATGTTGCGTGATGGCCGTCCGGCTGCCGGTGGCTCACCTTCTGCTGCGCCGGCTTCACCGCGCATGCAGCAGCAGCATGTGCAGTCCCCTGCGGCTTATCGCAACGACGTGATGGCTACAGGGCCCTCGCCACACAAGGTACGCATTCTGGTCATTGTTAAGTTAGGCAAAGGGGTGGGCTGCAACAAAGGCTGCATGCAAAGTGTATAGATGTGGATGGGCCAGGTTGCTGTGGTTGCTGTCAAATTTCCTTGCTGTAAGCCTGTATGAGTACTCAGCGGGCTAGATGGCTTTTAAAAAGGGAAGCAGCCTCACGAGCCAGCCAGTACGAACCATACCTGCTATCCAATTGACTTCGATTGTCCCAAACAGCCCTTCCTTGCCCACACCCGGCGGCCCCACACCCACCAACAGGCGCCCAATGCGCCACACCCTGGCACTTCAACACGACATCACGTGCAGTACGGCCCCGAGAGCCTCTCCCCTGTCGACAGCGGTTCTCCAGGCCGCGCCAAGCACGCCGGCACGCCGACAATGGCATGCGTTGGCGACGATGGGTCCGCCCTTAATGTTGGCCACGTGGACGGTGGTGTGTTCGGAGGCGCTGCTAGGAACGCTGTCATTGCGAATGAGGTGGCGGATTCTCAGCAGCAGCCCACACGTGCGGGGGCCCTTGGCGGCCTCACTCGCTCCGTGACGCGCCCAGTGTCGGCACCCAAGCTGGTTCCCTTCATTTCAACCAAGTCCAGCGCTCCTGATATAGAGTCTCAACCAGAGCAACCGGCGCTGCCCTCAAGGCCGGGACCCCCCAGGCGACTGGCACTACAGCAGGAGGTGCAGCCAGCAGCGGCAGCGAGGGAAAGGGAGGTGGCTGCTGCTGGGGCGCAGCCACCCCAGCAGCAGCAGCTGCCCGCGGCAGCGGTGCTGCCTCCGCAGCCTCGTCTCACGAACTACAGGGCTGGGACCAGGTCGCCTGTAGCCAGCATCATTGTCATGCCGGTGCCCCAGCAGCCCGTGTGGCCCGCACGGCGGCGCGTGCCTGTCGGAATCGCTGAGGATGACGAAGGCGATGAAGCCGGTGGATACAGAGCCCGTGACGGCGGCGCTGGGCCCGTGGCGGAGGCGACGGAGGCTGAGGAGGACCCCGCCCGCTTTTACGAGAGCCCTCGCAGTCCCAAGCTGCCCTTCATGAGCTTCAACCCGATGTCAGGGCCGCCTTCTCCAGCAGCTGCTGCAGGCGCTGTGGGTGCCAAGTACAGTCCACTCTCGCGTGGTCTTGGCCCGGAGAGCCCTTTAAGTTTGAGCCCGCGTCCAGGTTCTGCGAGGAGCTGCCGGAGCGTGGCGGCTGGCGGTGGTGGTGGTGGTGGCAGCGGCGGCGCTGCTGCAGCCGAGTGCCCTGTCTCGCCGCTGCGACCATGGGCCGTTGCTGAGGGGGTCGAGTTCGACATCCCCAGCGTTGGACCAGGGAGGCCCTCGAGGGTGGTCCCTCCGCCAAACACGGACAAGCGGCTGCTTCCACTCTACCCCGGTAAGTGGAGCCGCGCGTGGGAACCATGTCCTTTGTCTACCCACCCATTACCATTGTTCCTCCTCTGTAGCTCTTAGCTAGGTACGGTTTAGCTAGGTTACGGTCGAAGGTGACAGCAGGAGTGGCAGGCTTTAGCACGGTTGCAGCATGTTCGTCACAGCTGTTGTGTGCTGCTTCTAAAACTGGCGTACCTAGTTTTCTCGCTGAAACATCCTGTGCGCACGATTCGCGCACTTGCAGGCAAGGACACACACATGTTCCAGATGCGCTACAAGCCCGGTTGCTGGCCCTTGGCACTGCACATCACGCCGCCCATTCACTTCCTGGCGCGCTTTGAGTTCCTCTTCGAGGACGCCATTGGGGTAAGTGAACATGACATCATCATGCGACTCTTGGGGTGCTTTTTCGAGGGATGCAAGCGGCTTTGGTAATGGGGCTACGTCGACCTCGCTAGTAACCTGTAGACAGTTGCCAGCTTCGTGATTGTGTTGTCGAGCGCGTTACCGGTATTCGAGCTGATCCGCAGACCTGCTTACCCTGGTCAGTCTTCATACGTGCCTAGTCGGCCGTCCTGCTTCCGTGCCAAGCAACGCACGCTGCTGCTTATTTGCGCATACAGGAGGGAGCAAGGCAAAAGGAGCGTGAAACCAAACCCATCCTATCAGCCACAGCCATCCACTTCACGCACAAGGTCGCCTGCGCCGTTGCCTTTGGCTTGTTCGGCCTGCTTGCACGCAGCCTTGTCCAGATGGGCATGCTGGTCGGCCTGCAAGTGGCCATGCTGGGCTACCTCGCGGTGTGGCGGCCGTACGCGGAGTGGCAACTGATGGCAGTTGAGCTGGCGTGTCATGCGCTGGAGCTGGTTATTTTCGGTTGTGCCGTGGCGCTTCTCAACACCGAGCCTGTCAACCGTACGACAACCACATGGGTCATGATGGGTAAGTCATATGAAGCCGTACAGCGTTTCCAATTATTTTTTCATATCCACTTAGCTAGCCACCCCACCAAGCACGCGCTCTTGGCTGCTATAGCTGCCCCGCTACGCTCTTAACGAGTCTTCCGCCATACCACCGCAGGGGCATTCTTTCTGGTGGCGCTCCTGATTATTGCCTACGAGGTTCGCCGCATCTGGCTGCTGATAAAGGCAGCTTGGAGGAAGCTCTTCGAACGCCGGAGGGAGGCACGACGCGCCAGCCACCTCATTGTCGAGGCTATGGAGGGCGGTGTGGGTGGAGTCCACCACAAGGCTCTTGCGGCGGCAGCAACAACCGACAAGCCCGCTCCACCGATCGCGGCAGCAAGTGTCCAACCTGTGGCGGATACCAACCTGCCAGCAGCCTTGAAGCCAGGATCAATCCGGCCGGTAACGATGATTACGGCCGTGGCAACGTCCCGGCCTACAGCAGCAACCGGTGGTGGCTCTGGCGGCGCTCCTTTTGCTTTGCACTCGTCTTAGTAGCGCGTGCATGCGGCGGTAGCGAGAAGTGTGAGGGATGTGGCCTGCTATGATCGCAACAGCGGGAGGAAGCATGGCATAGCAGGGGTAAAGGAAGTTCACTGGGGGAATGTCAGCAGGGTTGCCGGGTATGCCGTTAACACCTGCACCCTTTCCTGTGAGTGCAAACCTGCGTTATAGCAACGCTGCAGGACAAGGGTAGGGCGGCATGGTGTGGCTGCTGGTCCTGCAATTGAAGCGCAGTATATTTTAGTAAGCGATGTATGTGTCTACCTCTTCCCTCGTGTCTGCAAGCGCGTGTGTTTCTGTGGTATGTACGTGTGTGTTGGGTAGTGAAGCATGAGCCTGGTGCGCAACTGACAGTGTGACTGCCGTATTCATCGTAAGCAATACATCTCCTCCTGAAGAAGGATGAGCTAGCGTGTTTGATAAGACCGTATGTAGCTGTGGAGGGCGTTTGTTTGCGTGGCTCACAACGACCTCATACCCCTTGAAGGTGTTCGCGGGAGATGCGCTGTTTGCTCACTCTTACGACCGGCGGCCTTCGGCGCTCCCTGTGCACGATGACTACACCGCCGCCTTCCCATAAATAAGCACCGGCCGTGCATAACGGCCGGCAGGAAATTACTTGTTAGCTGTTCGTTCGTGTTACTCCGGCCTACCTTATATATACCATGTACACATGAGTGTAAACGTCATGCTCTCGTGACTTGCAAAGTCCAGGCATGTACGGCGTTAATGATGGCGGCTGGTAGGTCTGTCTTGCTCTCAGCTGGCTACCTTGATGGCAAACAGCACGCTCTCCCACGCTGGCTTACTGTCAGGCGCTGGCGTGGGAGGGTCATGGATGGTGTGCGGCAGCGTCTGGCTCGCCCGTACTTTGATAGCGTTGGTTACCATACCAGGCTGAATTGTCCGGATAGGAGCTCGGTTGACTGCGTGTGTGGCGGCTGTATGGGTACGAGTTATAGTCTATTAAGAGTGTTTGTTTAAAGCCGAAACTCCTTTTGTGTGCTGGTATTCATTTCGTGCGTGGTCTTGCGGCAAACTTTCATACAAAGGCAACGTTCTGGGCTACCTGTAAGTCCGATCGCAAGCTTCTCGCGCTTAGCACTCCAAAGTTGGGGAAAGCCTCACTGCGGAAGCAGCAATATGGCACAAGACGACAAGCCTGACCCATGGGTCTCACTGACGCTAAACGCGTGCAAAGGTTTTCCCACGGCAGACTAGCGAGCCGCATGCGATACGAACGGTTAGGCCGAACGTTTTGCTGTTGCATTTTGCAGTCGACATGTCTGCACGCATAGACGGTACTAAACAGCCAGGCTGTTGAGCGGTTACAGCAACATTTACTGGGCCACGGGCCATGTTGTCCTTGGACACGCGCAGCAGATAGATTGCGCCCACATGCTTTGGGGACTGGGCCTTTGGTTGGCAGCCAAGATTCATTGGTCTCATGCTTCCCGTTCCCGTTCCCAACCGAACAGGTGCTTTCTAGTCTATACACGTCCAGTGTCGGCACTGCGTGCACACACAGTGCGGTTCAGACCTTTTACCCCAACATACTCTGGTTTGCAGTCTAGGGACACAGCAGTTGGCAGGTGCATAGCAATTCAAAGGCATTCCCATGTGTGCATTGAGCTACTGAAATACGCTGGTGCAACCTTTAACAAAGACAGGTGGCTTACTACTACTTGTCTTGGTGCTCTTCCCGTAGGCACATGCAAAGTAAGATTGGGGCGGATTGTATATTAACAAGAATCGTAATAGAAGTACACCTCACCACACATAATGACTGGGCTTGAGTATTGGTAAACGGAATGCTTAGTACCTGTAACCTAGCCTACGGTACTTTTGCATCGCAGCGTTAGCCCACGAGCACAATGTTGTATTCCATATATTACTTTATTCCCATCCACGTCCAAACCAGTTGCACCGTTCTCCGGCAGGTAACCTGGCTTCGCAGTAGCCCAATGCGAGGGTCCAAGCGAAACTTCAGTACGCAACATGATCAAGAGCTAGGTGCCAGTTGTATATAAGCCGGCAACGTTGGGCTGCATTTTTGACGACTGTTAGGAACCGACACTCGTGAGCGTCATGAGCATGTTAACAGAAGGCCTTGCCCTTAACTGGATACCACTCGCAAAGGGCTTAAAGCAAACATCTGAACAAAATCTTAGGACCTGTAGCTGCCCATACCTAACCCCGCGTCTTCCCGCCGTCTGTCCGCGGCAGGTACGACCCCATGAACACTAAACAGCCGGCTTCTGGCTCGAAAAGGCATGGAGAGTTACCTGTTTTATCGGCATATTCTGCGGAAGGCTTGGACTTCTCATTGGGGCAATACGACGGTCATTCGTTTGCGCCCGGCGAAACGACACTCGCACAGGAGGCCGGCGGACTACGGGATAAAGTGTTTTGGATTAATAACGGGAGACGACTGTTAATTTTGGCTGCTGCCAAAACTACTTGCAACCTTTAAGTCGCAGAGGCTAATTAGTGCTCCGCTGCCTAACATCAGTTTGACATTATATCGACGGGCGCGTCGACTTCCTAGCGGTGTCTCTGTATACCACAACATTTCCTCACAGGCTTTAATCAACATTGCACACATGGGTAGAAGCGTCAGTAAATGAAAAGTGAACATTTTTGAGGTAGGCCCTTAGTCGCACCGGTGCTAGGCCTTGCCGTGGCGTGTTTTCACCGCATATGCTTAAATTTTGTCTGTATAGATAGGCTTGTGAGTACGCCAGAGCTCCGGACTCTAAAACTCCTCGGCCACACTTGACATGAAAACAGGGTTGAAGACGCTCCTTACAGCTATGGCGATCTGATCCCTGGCAGCTTGAAGACGACTACAAAAGGTCGACAGCTGAGCACTGACCAAGCCGCAGGCGCAATGCCTGCAGGCGCTAAGACTTTGTTTATACGCTACGGATGGAAGTATCCAGGGATTCACAAAGCCAAAAGCAAGCACATGCCATCTGTGGTGGCCTCGTTGCTAGTTTGCTTCTGTTTCGGCTTGTTATTGTACGGCACGGTTGGCACGCAGCAGCCACATATAAGGCAGCCGACGTCAGCCTACGGGCCTTGGAGGGCCGGGGATGACTTGAATGAGCAACGTAAGTGCGCCTGCTTTAGAGCGAAGAGCACAGTGTCGCTGTCCTGTGGTGCTTGTAGCAGTGCTTCGCGCTGTGTGTATTTGTTCACACGGTTCTATGACCGGTGGACCACGGCGGCACGTACAGCAGTTGTCTAGCTTCACAGTAGCTGGGGCCCCCTAAGCGCGCTAAGGGAGTCTTGGGGTCCGGCGTGTACGAATGAAAGACCGTTACAAGGGCTCCCGGGAAGATAATTAATACGGGTTCTGCGTATGCAGATTGGCAACTGAATGCTTGTAAATGTGGACACCTTGGAAAAGATTATCCCTTTGCGCACACTTGTTTCTTCCCTGCTGACCTCTCTACCACTGTGCAGACAAGGGCCTGCTGCGCTTTCTGCTCAGTGGCAACACCAGCTTTTGGAGCCGGCCCGAGGTGGCCACCCGCGTGGGCTTCGGCACCGCCCCCTGGCGCTGCATCAGCAGCTGCGAGGCCCAGCACTTCGAATCCGCGCTGGCGTGTGCGCCCGACTGCACCACGCAGGCGTACTGCGAGCCAGGGGGTAAGCAGGGAGTGGGAAAGGACGGTTAGGCAACAACGCTGCCGTCACTGTGTGTAGGAGTTTGCATATGCGGTTCGCTGGTAGAACGCACATCGGTACACCCTGCTGCCCCCTGGCATAGCTGCAGAGTGGTTGGCAGCCATGAGCGTTTTCTGTGCAAATTGGTCCGCCTTTAGGTCGTGTGAAAGAATTGATCTGCATCTTTGAATGCGATGGGAGTTTCCCTTTCACCTCGGCCCCAGGTCCCGCCCTGGGCGACGTGCGCACCTCCTGCTGCGCACTCAGCCTGTTGGACCAGTCGTACAGCTTCGGGTACCCTGCAGACCTGGCGCAGCCGGAGTGGTGCAAGAATTACCCAGAATGGTACGAAGGCGGGGGGATCTTCAAGCATTCAAGGGATGCACTCCGAGGGCGGTTCCGCCGTAGGCATGTTAGGCCCAGCCAGTGGTACAGCTTTACCATAGAACTTTCCCAGCAGTTAAGATCAGGGCAACATGTGACACATAGGGAACCAGCACTCAGACAATATATCTCCAAGTTCAAACCCCTGCGGGGGCAACGGGGGTTTGTAAGCCGCATAGCTTCAGGCTTCCTCAACATTCCCTCCACTGCTTGCTAACACCTGCAGGGGCGGCAGCGCGCCGCGTCCCAGCGTCTGCGACTTCAACGTGTACAGCGCCCGCGGCGTCACCCCGCCTGGCGGTGCTGATGACCCGCACCTGTCCGTTGTCTGCACGCGCACCGTCAACCCCACGTTCGCCATTGCCGGCACAGAGTACGGAAACGACACGGCAGCGCGAATCATGACCCGTGGAGAGGTCCAGCAGGAGCCGGGGGCGGTGCGCAATTCAATTAAGAAGCTGTGAGTCCCGCTAGCGTGTACTTCTTGCATACTCTGTGCCCACCCACAGAGTGACTACCCCATATAAGATGTGTTTCTTTCCTTCCGTGGCTCTAGCAATTCTTCATTCCATCCGTGCTCCCCCTTTCCGAACCAAGCCGCCCTCCTGCCGCCCATGCCCCTTCTGCTCCCGCCGCCGCCCTCCCAGCTCCCTCCGCCACACGCCAGCGTGGCACCACCCGCTCGTCAACCTGAGTACGGCACCCGAGTTCAGCCTGGTGGACGAGCTGGCGTGTCTGCCTCTGGAGGAAATGTAAGGGATGGGATAGAAAGGAGAGAGTACAGAAGGGGGGGTAACCTCATGAAGGGGGATAGTAGCCAGATCACAAGCATTTCAGGGTACACATTGGGGGTTAGTGCATGGTGAGCTGTTGTGGACGGAAGCCATCCGGGTGTTGCCTGCCATGCTGGTTAAGGCAAGCAGGCTCAGTTTGTCCGGTATGCCTTCCGCCCGTGTGCGCTTACAAACCGTGTCAGACATGTTACCAACCTACATGAAGAACCCGCCTTGTCTGTTACCCCTCTGAACCTCCTTGAACCGGCTTTGCAGCTATCTGGAGGACGTGTACCTTCGCCTTGAGCACCCAGTGGAGCAGGAAATTATCATTCAGATGCCTAATGCTCTCCTAACAGAAGACGGGTAAGAGTATGCAACAGGCAACAGACTACTGCCGGCAAAGGGCTTTACCGGTAACATTTTTATTTCCTACACAGGCTCCATAACACTCAGGCATCAGTCTCATTCCGTGTACCAGCTGGTAAGGAGATGCATCAGGGCGTTTACGGCACGCTTGGACAAATCCCTGTAGCACCTTGCACTCTAGTATGGTTTAGGTTTATCATTCGCATCCTACAAGCACTGCAATGGTCATTTAGCTACAGCCGATTTGGCATGTAAACGTAGGGAATGGCGTAGGGGTTTCCGCCCATTCCGTAGTCAATACGGCTTCAGTGCACAACATACAGGTACAATTGCTCCAGCTTTAACCCTAATTACGCCAGAGACCCGCGCCTATCTTCATTCATTTGCCAATGTCACCAGGTGCCGCTCCAGGGTCAACCGCCCTGACCAGCCTCAACCCCAAGCTGGCGCTCCGCTCCACCGCCTTGGAGACCTGCATGTTTGCCCCCTTCGCGGAGCACAACGCCATGAGGTGCGGCGTGTAGCTGCTGCCCAAAGTGTGCATGTTATCCCTAACGTACCGTTGACCTGAGGTCCGCTGTGGTCGTGGCCCCAACGGCAAACGTCGTGCTCCGCATGGGAGGGCCCGTGGGCTACTACTGCCCCTCCAGTAGCCCGTAGTAGCTCTTAATTCGGGCACAAACCAACACTCCCGCCTTATGTGACCGCTGCAACTGCAGATGGACGGCCCGCGCGCAACAGGAATGGAGGCAGACAAACATCGAAGCACAGGAAGGTGCTACTAACGCCGCCGGCCAGCTTCTGACGGCTGTAGCAGATCCTGTTGCATCCCGGCTCTTCCTGCCTGACACGCTGCGGCGCATCACCATCAAGCGCACCGCCGACGCCAGGCACTCGTCTTCTAGTTGGCAGAGCCGCCCAGTTGCCAGCGGGCAGCTGCCCGCCGAGTGGGCGTCGTTCCGCAACCTGGAACACATGTAAGCAGGGGCGAGCGGTGTAGGGGCGACGGTGTCGGTGCAGCTTGACACATGCCATAGTGCATACATGACGAACAACCGCATGACGGATTGCCTAGGAACCCTGCATGCACCTTGAACTGCCGTCGGTAGGCTTCAGACCCCGTGCTGTGACCGCACCATCCCATGCTGTGACCCTCATGTTGGAATACCCTGCTCTTATAGTTCGCCCCTCCCCTCCTCACCCCACGCAGTGACCTAAGTGATGAGACGGGAGCTGGAGAGATTGAGGGAGTTATTCCAAGTACCTGGCTCACAATGACCAAGCTGAAAACGATGTGAGTCATGGGCTTCAGGTCGGACTCGTGTACTCTGATCACGCTCTATGTTCAGCGCTGATAGCATTGTATGCCTTGTGCCTAACATCGTGCGTCGTCCTGCCGTGTCCACACCGAAATCTCAAGCAAATGGCTTCTTATATTCCTCCATTGGATGCAGAGATCTGTCGGGTCACTCTAAGTTTTGCAAGGATTGGCACAGGTGAGACTCGCCTCAGGGCTGGGGAGAAAGGTGGTCTGGCCGGACATGTTTGGAGGGGATGGCAGCAGGCGTGACGACATGACAAGCTCAATCACTTCGCAACACCTCCAGAGTCCAGGGGTGTTAAGTCGTGCCGCTATGCCCAGTGGATGGGGCTAGCGTTCAAAGGGGATGAGTCCGTGGCCTGGCTAGCCCATGTCAGTGCGCCCGCGGCAAGCATCAACTGCTCATGCAATTTAGGCTAGGGTGTTGGGATATTCAGGTGAACTCGCACGGGACCGCCCTAGGTCTCAGCGAGTTAGCAAGTGTAACGCTGAGAATAAGATGCATATTTTCATGGAGTGCCCGTGCCACGACGAGCACAGGGAGACCCGCATGTTTGTCAGAAACCACCCGCGCAGATCCCCTAGACGGCGGCCTGTATGGGACTCTGACTTAGGCTAACTTCATTTCTCATAGTGTCCTTGGCCCCCCTGGCTCGTACGGACACACTGTACACGCGTACAGGCTGTATGTGTAACTGTAACTACCTTCAGTGCATGTGCTTCATCATGATTGCAGGATTGTGTCATACAAGACTATGGCTAACTACAACATCCGCGGTGGACACGCCGGGTGGACATTTCCGTACACAGAAGGGCATGGTCCCAGCCGACAGGGTGTGACCGTTACCGAGCTAAATGCGTTTGGATGGCAGTGGTACGACGACAGGACTGGCGAGGGTGAGCCATACATGTTCGTCGTTCTGTGCACAGTCGGGCGCAAACACTGCCTATTGGAGGTTTGAACTGCCCTAACCCTGCAAAGCTGGACAGCCATAGGCATGTGTTTCACTGCCCTGCAGCAAAGCCGTATTGCACCCAGCCATTCCCTCATGCCTGGTCACACCGCACACCCCTTTGCTGCTGACCCCACGCAGCCGGCTACACGCGTGTCATTGCACCCGACGGCAAGTGCTGCTGGAACGAGTGGTTATCAAGCCTGCAGCAGGAGCAGCGTGAGCTCACCTCCGAGGGCCCCACCGGACTGGAGGGCCCAGGCGATGACGTGGGCACCCCCCTCAGGAACCTAGCAGCCTGTGAGCTGAGCGGACCTGTCGTGCCGCAGCAGGGCACATTAGCTGACGATACTTCTTCCGATTCTTCCTCAGCTCCATTAACGCTGCTACCTGGTGCTTTGGGTGGTCAGAGCAGCAGGCTCCTTTTCACCACCAATCCCCACCGGCCAACCACCGAGCAACTGGGGTTTGCATCCTTCCCATCAAGACCCTACATGCGCATAGTAAAATGCCCCCGGCCGCCGCAAAATGATGAACCTAGCTCCAAGCCGCTCTGCATATGCCCACCAGCTGAGCACTCGCAAAGCCACGGCCCCCCTACCCCAACAATTCCGAGTGAGACCAACCGAAGTCCTTGTGTGTGCTCGACAACGTCAAGTCAGCGGAGTCCAGGTCAAGCCTTACCGGTTTATATCACAGCTGGTCGGCGCAGGGCTCTGCAGGTCGATGCCAGTCCTGAGCCGCCTAGTCCAGAGCCGCCTAGTCCAGAGCCGCCAAGTCCCAGACCCCCGCGCCCACCACCTCCTCCCCCTCGTCCACCACCTCCTTCCCCACGACCATCACCACCTCCACGGAAGCCACCCCGGCCGCCTCCGTCCGAGCCAAGCCCTGATCCACCCAGTCCATCTCCTCAACTGCCTTATCCACCAAGTCCACATCCCCCAACACCACCGCCGATCCCACTTCTTCCTTCACCACCACCACCATCTCCACCACGAACACCATACAGCCCCCAGCTGCCCCTCGGTCAACCATACTGGCCTATTGCACCACCCCCAACACCGCCAAGCCCGCCTCCACGTCCACCCGCTCCTCCTCCTGTGCCGCCTATACCCCCACCACCTCCGCCAAGCCCCTACCCACCAAACCCAGCTCCGCCTAGCCCCACCCCACCCAACCCCTATCCACCTAGACACCCACGTCCACCTCCTACACCTCCTCGACGACCAAAAACGCCGTATGGCTTCCCTGATCCTCCAAAGCCTCCAAAGCACCCAAGAATACCTCCATCAGAATATAGGTATCCAGGTTTTCCAGGAGAAGCGAGCTTCGAGCCTCCAAGTGACCTCCCCCCTGAGCCGCCCAGCCCGCCTCTACCTCCACCGAGCCCTGCTGAGCCACCAAGCCCAGAACCGTCTAGCCCGCCTCCCCCAAGCCCCTCTCCCCCAAGCCCCTCTCCCCCAAGCCCGCTACCTCCAAGCCCCGCTCCTCCAAGCCCTGAACCGCCAAGCCCGCCTCCACCAAGCCCTGAGCCACCAAGCCCTCCTCCCCAAAGCCCTAAACCGCCAAACCCACCGCCCCCAAGCCCATCTCCCCCAAGCCCTGAGCCGCCAAGCCCGCCTCCACCAAGCCCTGAGCCACCAAGGTCTCCTCCCCCAAGCCCCTCTCCACAAAGCCCTGAACCGCCAAACCCACCTCCCCCAAGCCCTGAACCGCCAAACCCACCTCCCTCAAGCCCTGAACCACCAAGCCCGCCTCCTCCAAGCCTCCCTCCCCCAAGCCCTGAGCCACCCAGCCCTCCTCCCCCAAGCCCCCCTCCACCAAGCCCCTCTCCGCCAAGCCCTCCTCCACCAAGCCCGCCTCCCCCAAGCCCATCTCCCCCAAGCCCTGAGCCGCCAAGCCCACCTCCACCAAGCCCTCCTCCACCAAGCCCTGAGCCACCCAGCCCTCCTCCGCCAAGCCCGCCTCCCCCAAGCCCTGAGCCGCCAAGCCCCTCTCCGCCTAGCCCGCCTCCTTCAAGCCCCTCTCCCCAAAGCCCTGAGCCGCCAAGCCCGCCTTCTCCAAGCCCTAAACCGCCAAGCCTTCCTCCCCCAAGCCCCCCTCCACCAAGCCCTTCTCCCCCGAGCCCTGAGCCGCCAAGCCCGCCTTCTCCAAGCCCTGAACCGCCAAGCCCGCCTCCACCAAGCCCTGAGCCACCAAGCCCTCCTCCGCCAAGCCCTTTTCCACCAAGCCCCCCTCCCCCAAGCCCCTCTCCCCCAAGCCCTGAGCCTCCAAGCCCGCCTCCACCAAGCCCTCCTCCACCAAGCCCTCCTCCACCAAGCCCTCCTCCACCAAGCCCTCCTCCACCAAGCCCTGAGCTACCAAGCCCTCCTCCCCCAAGCCCCCCTCCCCCAAGCCCTTATCCCCCAAGCCCTGAGCCGCCAAGCCCGCCTCCTCCAAGCCCGCCTCCTCCAAGCCCGCCTCCTCCAAGCCCTGAACCACCAAGCCCTCCTCCCCCAAGCCCTGAGCCGCCAAGCCCGCCTCCTCCAAGCCCGCCTCCTCCAAGCCCTGAACCACCAAGCCCTCCTCCCCCAAGCCCTGAGCCGCCAAGCCCGCCTCCTCCAAGCCCGCCTCCTCCAAGCCCTCCTCCGCCAAGCGCGCCTCCCCCAAGACCCTCTCCCCCAAGCCCTGAGCCGCCAAGCCGGCCTCCACCAAGCCCGCCTCCTCCAAGCCCCTCTCCACCAAGCCCTCCTCCACCAAACCCGCCTACCTCGAGCCCCACTCCCCCAAGCCTCTCTCCCCCAAGCCCTGAGCCGCCAAGCCTGCCTCCACCAAGCCCCTCTCCCCCAAGCCCTTTTCCACCAACCCCTCCTCCTCCAAGCCCTCAGCCGCCAAGCCCTGGGCCGCCAAGCCTACCTCCTCCAAGCCCTCCTCCACTAAGCCCTCCTCCGCCAAGCCCGCCTCCCCCAAGACCCTCTTCCCCAAGCCCTCCTCCACCAAACCCGCCTCCACCAAGCCCTCCTCCTCCAAGCCCTGAGCCACCAAGTCCTCCTCCACCAAGCCCGCCTCCCCCAAGCCCCTCTCCCCCAAGCCCTGAACCGCCAAGCCCTGAGCCACCAAGCCCTCCTCCACCAAGCCCCCCTCCCCCAAGCCCTTCTCCACCAAGCCCTGAGCCGCCAAGCCCGTCTCCACCAAGCCCGCCTCCTCCAAGACCTCAGCCTCCAAGCCCTGAGCCACCAAGCCCTTTTCCACCAAGCCCTCCTCCACCAAGCCCTGAGCCGCCAAGCCCGCCTCCCCCACGCCCTCAGCCACCAAGCCCTCCTCCAAGCCCTCAGCTACCAAGCCCCCTTTCCCCAAGCCCACCTCCCCCAAGCCCCTCTCCGCCAAGCCCTGAGCCGCCAAGCCCGTCTCCACCAAGCCCGCCTCCTCCAAGCCCTCAGCCTCCAAGCCCTGAGCCACCAAGCTCGCCTCCTCCAAGCCCTCAGCCTCCAAGCCCTGAGCCACCAAGCCCTTTTTCACCAAGCCCTCCTCCACCAAGCCCTGAGCCGCCAAGCCCGTCTCCCCCAAGCCCCCCTCCTCCAAGCCCTGAGCCACCAAGCCCTTTTCCACCAAGCCCTCCTCCACCAAGCCCTGAGCCGCCAAGCCCGCCTCCCCCAAGCCCCCCTCCTCCACGCCCTCAGCCACCAAGCCCTCCTCCAAGCCCTGAGCCACCAAGCCCCCTTTCCCCAAGCCCACCTCCCCCAAGCCCCTCTCCGCCAAGCCCTGAGCCACCAAGCCTCTCTCCGCCAAGCCCTGAGCCACCAAGCCCTCCTCCGCCAAGGCCCTCTCCCCCAAGCCCTGAGCCACCGAGCCCTTTTCCATCAAGCCCTACTCCACCAAGCCCTCCTTTTCCAAGCCCTGAACCACCCAGCCCGCCTCCTGCAAGCCCTCAGCTTCCAAGCCCCCCTTCTCCGAGCCCTCCTCCACCAAGACCCTTTCCTCCAAGCCCTTCCCCTCCAAGTCCTCCATCCCCATATCCGTTTCCTCCAAGTCCCCTCCCTCCAATTCCACTTCCTCCCAGCCATTCTCCTCCAACTCCCTTTCCGCCCAGCCCCCCTCTTCCAAGTCCTTTTCCTCCGAACCCATTTCCACCAAGCCCCCTTCCGTCCCTACCTCCAAGCCCTCCTCAGCCAATCCCTCCCCCCCCAAGCCCTTCTCCACCTAGCCGCCCTCCTAGGCCTCCGTCCCCAAGGCCCCCTAGCCCGCCTCTTCCATCCCCGCCTGCACCTATGCCCCACCACCCGCCTCCCAGCATCACATCTCCTCCCATTAAAGACGCCCCTAGGCCTCCTCCCGCTTTCGACTGCGAACTCCCTGCTGGCCAAGCAAGCTTCGTCATCCCAACAGCTTCCAGGATACCCTTCTACATCATTATCACCGTCCCAACCACTCTTCAATCCTACTGTAGCATATGTGCCTGTACCGTAACGTACGCTGTTCTCTCTACTGGCACATCAGCCCTGTACAGCACAACCGTCGGCCAGGCGGTTGCTGACAACTACACCAGCTACGACAACAGTACGACGACGGCGAGCAGTGGTGGTACGCTAAGCAGCCGTGACACGAACACTATGACCATGACTCGACGGCGTACAACATCTGCATTCCCCACCTTGGATGAACTACTAGCACTTGGAGACACGACAACCGCTAGCAGCTTGCAGGTGCGTACGTGAGCTTGCGTGGTGTGGTTCCCATGGCGCGGGCGCAAATCAAGTGGAAGGCCCTTGTGGGGTGCGGGACTTAAGCAGGCGTGATGGGCTCCATCGGGTCCATTGGATTGCCTTGCATGGTTTGCCTGCTTGGCTAGGCTTTGGCGGTTGCCCTCGCTCCCTAGCAGACCTCCTTTAGTCTGCGACAGTGACAGCGACATTTGCATGTAACCTAGGAAGGGCGGCCTTGCACGTCTCTCTCCACGAATCATCCATGCCGTCCTTCCTAGGTGACGTGACGTCCCGGTCACTGTCCATGCGATATCATAATCCAGTCCACCCTGCGATTGGCATTCCATGGCGCCGTGCTCTCTGTCAATTCCTTTTAAACGGTAAACAATGTTCCCTGCAACCCCACGTTACCGAACCGCTGTGAGTCAGGCTGTTGATGTGACCACCGGCATTAAGGGCGACGCTACTGAGCACAATGGCACAGAAGTACGTTACAGTGCGTACGGCAACGGGAGGGGTGTTGACGCGGCCTGGCTTCTCACCCCTGGCGTCAGTGCTGATATGCTCATTCGTATCCAGGTACGGCACCTTTTCCATGCACCAAATAGCCCATGTGTGGCTACTGTTTTGTTGTTAGCACTGAAGCCGATATACCGGTAAGGGGTTTCCTATCCTTTCTGCGTTTGCCTCCCATTCGCCTTCCACTTTCCACGCATCCACCTCTTGCTTTGACCCCTGATCTCTGCTAACAGGTCCACAACCACACATGGTACCGCTGGGTCGTGGTGGATCTAGATCCGCCCCAGATCTCCGGGAGCCTCTTTGTAGCGGAGGCCATGACCGCTAACGCCGAGCCTGTAACCATTGGCGAGGGCTTCAACGTTGCATCGCTGCGCTACCTCCTGCTGCAGCTCAACATGTCGGAACCCGTGCAGCACTTCGACCTGTCAAAGGTCTTGCGAATGAACGCCAGTCACATCATTACCACACGATGTTTCGCCAACGCAACAACCGCTGCCTATCTTGTTTCGAGCGTGGACGCTGCTGTAGCGGCTTCCACATCCACGCTGGCTGCGATATCAACGTCGCCAGCAGCCCTGCCCGGCAGCCAATGGCTCCAGGGCGACCCACGGGTCGCAGCAGCCAAGGCCATGGGCCAGGCGTACTACCAGTCTTGCATAGCTGTTTTATACGCGCAGGACGCGACTGAAGTGTCGATAACTATACCAGCTGGGTCCATGGTGGACGCCTCGGGTGTACCAAACGCCACGTGAGTGGTGTGCCGTTATACATTTTCCTTCCTCGCTCATACGTCATACACCTTCCACTTTAAGTGAAGTCCTGGTGCTTTAAGTGAAGTCCTTCCAGTTTTATGACACATACACAGCCGAGTCCAGCTTCGCCTGACTGCAATGATAACTTAACAACCGTCGTCCTTCCCTTCTCTGAAATCTGCCCTGCTTGCCACCGTGCGTCCCTAGGCCGTTGACCCTTTCCACGTTTCTTGACGAGCACTTGATATCCGCGGCCGACAAGATTGCGAAGCCTGTCTCAGCAGCTATCGGTGGTGCGCTCGTCAGCAGCGCCGTGGCCTCCGCTTCTGCGTCCTTCCTGTCGTCCTTCACCACACGCTCCTCCCTATTGCAAAGCGCATACCACATCCAGGTAAGTTGCATGCAGCATGTAGTGGTAGGGGACACGTGCTTGCTGTGGACAAGTCTGGCTCCATGCGTCACAAGTCCTTCCTTCCCTAGCGTGATTAATGGCACGCATGGGCGCTTCGGCTACGGTTTCAAAAGGGCTGATGCTCCCGTCAAGTATACACCTAACTATCGGTGCCCAAAAGGAGCTAATGTGTTAAGAAGCCTGGCATGTTGTGTCCGAGCATACGACAGAATTTTACCTGCTGCTTACGTCGCCATCGGCCATCCTCCTCCCATTTCACTGGATTACAGATGCTAGCCATGAGTTCCAACCTGGCATCCCCTGGCGTCAGCCCTGCATACCGCCACATTGCGCGCTACCTCCGCTGGTCTCTGCTAGGCATCAAGGGCAACATCCCCATCTTCGACGAAGCATTCAGCAACACCCAGAGCGGCATCAACGTAACAGAGGAAGCCAAGGCGCACCTACATCTCGACTGGGACAACATAAACGACACCAACGCAGCAAACAACTGGAACACCCATGAGCCGCCTCCATTACAACCACCACCATCCGCGCCCACAGGCCGCAGGCTTACAGCACGCAGTCTTGCTGCTGCTGTTGCCGAGATGCAGGCAGCAACGCCCGAGCCGTCGCCTGCATGGATGCTACTGCCGCCACCCTATCGCCAGCCGGAGATCAGCCCCTCAACGGACTTTCTGGTGCAGCAGCTTCCGCCGCCAGCCTCCACCCTGGCCAGCAACGCGGACGAGCTAGCACAGCTGGTGGCATGGCTACAGCAGCGCGGGGGGGTCACCTTTAGCTCCGAAGGCGCAAGCAGCAGCGACAGCCTAAGTATGAACGGTGCTAGCTATGTGGTTGTGGGTGCAGCTGCTGGCGGCGGCAACAATGAGGTTTACATCAAAACTAGTAGCACGGGTTCGCCGCTGTACGCGCCCAGCCCTTTCTGGCCGCCGCCTGCTGCAAGCAGCGCGAAGCAGGGCGATACCGTGGTTATGGACATGCAAGACCTGTTGTACACGATAGCAATCGCCGGCCTTATGATGGCGCTCCTCGTTGCCGGTCATTGGATCCTGATCATGTTGTATAAGGCCATTATCGGATCGGACGTGCCGCTTTTCCTGCGTTTCCCAAGGGCGGAGATTGGTTTCGCAGGTAAGCGTGCGTGGCATGCATGCACGTACACGCATGCGGGTATGTACGCTGCGGCAGCGCCTGGGGCATTGTGCAACCAAAACAAGAGAAGGGGGTGGTTGATATGAATGGAAGAGCTCGAGACATTTATCAAATAGCGACGTTGCTTTTATGCATTGCTGCCTTGCAGGTTTGCTGCTGGTGGCTATCACCTTTTATGCTACCTTGGCGCTGGGTTCCTCCGGTGCTGAGTGGCAGCAAAGCCGCCTGCCTGCAGTCCTGCTGCTGCTGTTCCTTGTACTGCCGTACACTGGACTCCTGTGGTGGCTCACCATGTGCCGGTGGTATCTCGTGGAAAAGGTATGGGGTATTACCGGTACTTGTATTACTTACGACACACTGCCTTTGTCGTACATTAGATCGCATTACCAGCCCATGCCATGCGTGCAATCGTACGCCGTACATGCATGGCATCATTAGGTATGGTGTACTGTAGCCATCACTGCCTCGGTTCCGGCTCACTTAGTCACCCACTTTGCACGGCAGTGTAAGGGGGGGGGAGCGATGGGCGGGGCAGAAACACCTGAGAATTAGGTAGCTACGTCGACTGCTGGACATCATGAACTCCCGTCCGTCCTAAGCAAGCACTGTGCTGCTTGCGTAGCTTAACACCCTTTGCCTCGCCAATTAACAACAATCATGCAGTCCACCCGCTGATGCACATTGCAGTTATCGGTCTTATCTCGTCATTACCTTTGACTCCCTCTTCCCTATACCCCTCTTTCCCGCTTGGGCGCTGACCTGTATCACCCAAACCTTGCCGCGCAGGATTATGACTCCTACATGATGGGACCGCATTGGCAGGAGCTGCTTGCCGCTTCGACGGGGGCGGCGGACAGGCAGTCGAACGATGCCACCTTCTTTGCCGAACCCACGGCGCCGGGATTGGTGGGCAACCATACCGGCTCCGGTGAGGCTGCGAATGGAGCCCCATCGGGCGCCCCAGATACCTACAGGGCTGGGCCTCACTGGTCGGTAGCCGGTAAGCTACTAAGCAGCGCGAAGCAGCATGCCGCCCCTGCTGAGCGGCAGGGCTCCGTGCTAGGGTGTGAGGGGAAAGTCGTACGGTTGGGTTCTTGGGTACGGGCACAAGGTTTACCTTCTGGGCTCATGTACGGCCCCGGTGTGGTATCAGGCTCCTATTAGCTTTAAAGCCTTGCTTACTGCGGCATCACTTGTTCCCTGGCCCTTGCCCATGGCCTCCTACCTTTTGGCGGAATGCAGATACCGCTGTGCTTGGTGACCTGAGCGTCTTAGCTGCGGCCAAGGTCAGCCTAGCAGACAGCGGCAGTGGGCGAGTCAGCGGCTATGCAGCTAGCTGGTGCGGGGAAAGCATTAATACTAGCGGCGGAATTGGAGCTGCTGGCGGCGGTGGCGGCAGCCGGGGCGGCAGCGGCGGCCGCAGCAATGATTACCAAGGCATTAGTCGTAAAATGCTGGACTCTCGGGTCCAAGCTACCGCGATTATAGGCGGTGAGTCTGCCGATGGCAGAGCCATTTCCGCCAGCGGGAAGCTCCGTGGCAGTCGCGCTGTTTATGGAAACTCTAGGATTGACGCCTGCGGCGATGGCAGCGCAACCACAGCAGAAGCCGTGCAGTTGCAGGAGTTGCCGCAGCAGCAAGTTGGGGGCGGCAGCAATAGCAGTGCAGGCGTGACAGGCAACGCGGTGGATGGCGAGGGTCGCTGGGGTACGCAAACATCACGGCTTGGTGGCTTGCAGCGCGTGGCAGAGGGTGGCGAGATGCATGCTTCCCTGGCGCCCACCATTTTCACTGGCGGCGGATTCGTCTCGAATGAGGGAGCCAACGCCTGTGTGGTCAATTTGAGCACAATGGCCGGACAGCGACACTCAGCCGGTGTTTTCGATGCAGCAGATGAGTCGGACGCCCCTCGCCGGCCGCGTCCACGTGTAACCGCTGACGGTGGCAACACTCCCTCAAGCGGCTTCGGAGCCGCCCGAACGGGCGCACGTCAGCAGGCCTCTGAGGCTGCGGATGCGGACGATACGGACGAAGAAGATGGAGCCGCCTTGTCGGGTAGGCGCCGACTGAAGGCCATGGATGATGGCGACGGCAACCAGATGTATGTTGCTGCAGGAATGATGTCCCGAGCGCGCAGCCAGCGGCCAGCGAGAGCCAACCCAGCAGCCATGGAGTCCGCTGCCGACCCCATTTCTCCAAGTGCGCTGCGGAAGGCCGTTACAACCGTGCCGGACGGCTCCGGCCTGGGCAGCAACTTCATGACCGCTGCCGGAGCGGGAGCAACATCCCAGGAGCCTTCCCTCACCCTGGAGCACCTCGACCTGCCGGCGAACAGCCTCACACCCGTGAAGCGCTCTCCCCGGGCAGCCCTGGACGCTGCTGACGACCCCAGCAACTTCATAACCGCCGCCGGTGGGGGGCTCAAGTCGCATGGCGTGACTCCAATCGACGAGGACAGCGTCCAGCCGCTGGAGGTGCAGCCTGGAAAGGAGTTGAAGAAGAAAAAAAAGAACCCCGTCAATGTGACCGCCATGGCGCTGAGCCCCATGGCCGTGCCTCGGGAGTCGGTACTTGAGCTACCGGACGTGGCGGCGGCAGCGGCTGCTGCTGCAGAGGCGGAGGCAGCGCAGGAGGGTCCCAACAGGGGTGAGTTGGGGGTACGAGAGAGCGTGGGGGTGATGGCGGGGGCAACGGGTTGCAACCCCGGGGTGGTGTGTAAGGATATGTCACTTGGTGGGCTGGAAGCCGATGCCTTTGGATTTATAGCGGGAGCAGGAGTCTACCAGATACGGTGCTCGGTATGATAATCAGCGATACTCGAAACCGGATGCTGGTTTGTAAGAGTGCCTTAAACTTCCAATACCGTATGTCTGGTCCTGTGGCACACAACTGACTAAGGCGTTGACGTCGATGCTTCCTTACACATGCTTCCCTGCTTCAAATCCCTGCTTGCACTCCCGCCACCCACGGCTCGCCCACCCCTTCCCCGTCCCTTGTCTCCCTCCTCTTCACAGGCATCAGCAGGTTGCCTGCCCTCATTGAGGCTCTAGAGAATGGCGACCGAAGCAACCCCGGCAAGGTCCCAGTCGTCGCCACGGGTACAGCCACAGTCACACGCGGCATCTTCACAAGCAGGCAGCAGACCATGCATCTTCTCCGCAACATCAACGGAGGTGCAGGCCCAGACAACAGTCCCTTACCAAGTAAGGACGTCCCTGGCATGCCCCGGCCACGCAGCGTGCACCCCTCCAACAACCCCATATCGGCACTGTCGCTCAACTTTGGCAGCAGCATTGAGGTAATGCCGCTCCCGGAAACGGCTCCGGTCAAGCTGTCGGGTGGCGTGTTCGAAGTGCCACAGCAGTCTGCGACGCTGACGCACAGAAGCTCACGGCTGGGAATGCCGCGCATGGGTAGCAGCTGTGTCTCCGCCGCTGTTGCGCCCGTCCTATCGACGGGCCCGCTGGCTCCTCGCAGCTCCAAATCCCCGCCCTCGTCACCTCCAGAACAGCAGCGCCTAGGCAAATCCCCCAACGCTGGTAACGGAGCTTCCCTTTCTACAACGCCCTCCGGCAAGAAGGTAGGTACGGATTGGTAGCCGGTACACGGGAAGAGTCCCGCTGCTGTAAGATGTGGTGCTACTAGCGCCGCACGTGTCAGTTGTTAGACCATGGAGTGCAGGGAGTGAGGTCGTACAGGATGTACAGCAACCTTCGTATACTGAAACTTCCAACCGTGCACTTGATTGCTGCAAGACGCGCCAGTAGCTCAATCCACGGTGAATTCAAGGTCAAAGCTGCCCATCTTGTTCAGAGAACGCAGCTATTGAACAGCTGTACCCCGCTCCTCTCAACCCCCGCTCCAAACCTTTCCAACCCGCCTTACTTCCCATCCATGCAGACATCGCAAGGCAGCATCGATTGCCAGCAGGAACCACGTAACAGTAACGGCCGCGGCGTACCGAAGATGTCCCTGTCCGGATCCCCCGCCAGCACCACCATCTCCCGCATGCTGCGCTTCATGGCTCCACAAAGGTCAGCCACCGAAGAAGGCAACGCCGCCTTTGATGTCGCACCTGCCACCGGTGTGTTTGCAGCCGCCGCCGCCAATGCCATCATTGCAACGGAGGGTGAGGACCCAGCCACCCCAGCCCGCCCACGCGGCTGGGCTGGCTTAACGCGCTCAGTGACCCGGCCGGTAACGCCACCAAAGCCGCTGGAGCCGGTCCTGACAAGCAGCAGCGTCAAGGTTCGATCCGGGGATCTGGCCGCTGCAATGAAGGAAGCCGCAGCAGCCCGGCCACAGAAAACACTGACAGAGCGCCCAACGCCCCGACAAGCTCTGGCGCTCGGACTGCCACTGCCGCCCACGGACGTCCCGCTCGCCCCCTCTCGCTCGAGGGCCAGGTCCAGTGCGGCCGGTTTCACTCGGTCGCCGCAAGCAAGCATCCTTATCATGCCCGTGCCGAGCGGACCTGTTTGGCCAGTACGGCGTCGAGTTCGGGGTGGAAGTACAATGGACGAGGATGACCCGCAGGACCCCCAGCAGCGGCAGCTGCAAGTTAACCCCGGCGGCGGCAGCAGCAGCAGCGGCGGCGGCGGCGGTGGTCCCGTGGCTGAGGCCCAGGAGGAGGGCATGGACGCGAGCGAAGATCCTGCTCGCATTTGGGACACGCCACACAGCCCCAACATGCTGCAAGGCGGCGCAGGGCCCGCTGCTTCTCGTGGATTCAGCAGCGACAGGGGCAGCGGCAGCGGCGCCAGCCGCCGCACACTCATTATGAACTACAACCCCCTCGCACCGCCGGTGTCGCCCTGCACGCCCATTGCTGATGCTGCGCCCTGCGGCACGTACGGACCGCAGTACAGCCCTCGCTCCCGCGGACTTCGCCCAGAGAGTCCTCTAAAGGTCAGCCCCCGCGCGGTATCAGCAGGAAGCCGCTGTGGGGCGGGCACAGCCGGTGGCGGTGGCTCGGGCAACTTTTCGTCACAGCAACTGCCGCTGTCGCCGCTGGGCATGGGGGCTAACTCCGAGCCCGGGATGCGGTCCTGGGCGCTGGCCGAAGGCCATGATGCTGACAAGATGCTGGCGGCCGAGCTCGCCCCGGAGGAGGACATGAAGGGTGCGGTTCCTGATGTGGTGGACAAGCGCCTGCTGCCCTTGTATCCAGGTGTGTGTGGGGAAAGGGTGCGGGGTGTGTTAGATGTATGCTGGCCACGGGGTACTTATGCATGCATGCATGGGTGCATGGGTGCGAGCCGGTAATCCGTAGACCTATGTGAGAGTTGGGTAACTAACGGAACGGCTGTTGTACGATAAAACACTTGCTGCCCGGCGTTCTCCTGCTGTGAACAGGCAAGGAGATTGCTATGTACCAGCTACACTACAAGCCCGGTTGCTGGCCCTTGGCGTTGCACATCGCACCCCCCATCCACTTCCTGGCGCGTTTCGAGTTCCTTTTCGAAGACGCCGTCGGGGTAAGAAGGAGCATGTGTGTGTGTCTCCGCAACCTCTTGTAGCAATCTCTAGCAGCTCTGTGACAGGGAAAGACGGCTCTGTGACGGCTCCGGACGGACGTGCCGGGCGTGTTATGCCAGCTTTAGGTGGATAAAGCACGGAGAATCCAGCGGGGCCCCCATTCAAAACGCATGATGAGGTTCCTCCACTTCTACCGACCAACTGTGGTGTTTCTCGAATCCAATCTTCATGCCGTACAGGATCGCAAGCAGCAGGAGGGCCGTGAAACCAAGCCTGTCATCTCCGCCACTGCTGCCAACTTCACGCACAAGGTCCTCTGCGCCGTTGCCTTTGGCTACTTCGGCCTGCTTACACGCAGCGTCGCCCAAATGGGCATGCTGGTCGGCCTGCAGGTAATCATGCTGGGCTACCTCGCGGTGTGGCGGCCGTACGTGGAACGGCATTACATGGCAGTTGAGCTGGGGTGCCATGCACTGGAGTTGGCCATGTTTGTCTGCGCCATGGCACTTCTCAACTCAAAGCCGGTCACCAGGACACCCACAACTTGGGTCATGATAGGTGAGCGGCTGCGCAGGTGTAACACCTTGCGATGATGAGCGGTGGCTGGCGCCCCAGTGTGCTACCACCGCCGGGCAGGGCGGCAATTGAACGCTGTGGAAAGCCCTGGAAGGGAGGGGGCTAGGCTTCGTGTACGATGCGGACCGGTGTGCGGAAGTAAGGTTGGGTTTTCCCTGGTCGTGCAGCTTGCTTCGTATACTCTCATTTTGTCACATACACGCAGCACTACTACCTCCGCCACCCCGCCATTGACACGTTGCCCCATTGCCCCCCATGGTTGCTCCGCACCAACCCCCCCACAGCCTGCTTCTTCGGGGTCGCTGTCTTGGTCATTTACTGCGAAATCCATCACATGTGGCTTGTCATTAAGGGCGCATGGGAGATGCTGCGCAAGCGAAGACAGCAAGCACGCCGCGCTAGCCATGCCTTGATTGAAGCCATGGAGGGAGGCGCGGCCCTGGATGCCGCCGATGGAGGAGGAGGAGGAGGAGGGGGGCTACAATTCGGCAGTCCCACACGAGTCGGCCAACCTAATGGAACGGATGGCGCTACTGCTGCTGCGTACGCCTTTCCATCCCCCTCATCAGCAACTACGACGGCTCCTGCAGCACCTGCGTCTCCCACATTGCATGAGGTTCGGCCCTCCAACGTCACACTCTTGCAGCAGCTAGAACTGCTAGGAGCGGCGGCTGGCGGGAACGCCGGTGGTGGGGTGCCCTCAGCAGCAGCAGCAGCACCACCACAACTGGTAGGACCCACGGTGCAGCAGGCGGAGCAGCTAGCAGCGGAGGAAAGCCAGCTGGCTGTCACACGCCAGCGCGCCAGCAGGCCCAGCCGCCCCAGCCGCCCTAGCCGCCCTAGTGCGGTTGCGGAGGCGGTGAAGCAGGGGAGGAGGTCGCGGAGCAGCAGCACGAGCTTAGCGGCGGTTGCCGGGGCTGCCTCGTTACAAGGAGAGGTGGCTGAGACTGGGACTGCAGCTGCCTCGGCAACACCGCCACCGGAAGTTGGCGGATCCATTGCATCGGCTACACAGCAGGGGGCTGAGGCTGACGTAGGAGGTGCAGTGAGGCGGCTGCAGCAGCCGCAGCCGCAGCCGCAGCAGGAGGCAGGGCAGGAGGCGTTGGTCGTGCCGCTGCTGGAGACGCCTACTCATCGCGCAAACATGCTGCCTCCTCTTGCTGCTCTAACGCCAGCATGATAATAAGAAACGGTGGTGGCGGCGGGTGATTCTGCTTTGCACATAATGATGCGTAGCCCTGAAGAGCCCTGCTTGACTGCGGTAGTCCGAACTGTTGTACGGTGCAGCGCTGCGTCAAAGAGTCTTGCAACAGGTCTCCTTCCAAGGGACGTGTGGTTGGTCCGGTGGTACAAAGGGGTGCTGCACAGGGAGTGGGATACGGAATGTGCTCTGGAAGGGAGCCTGGCATGCGCGGATAGGTAGGGCGTTAACACACCGTAACCGGTGAGTGTCTGAGTAAATGTACGAGTGCGAGCGTTTTTCTCCTACCTCGTGTAGATGGGTCCATGCGGAGCTGCAACGGGCTTTATTTGTATGTACGGCACTGCCAGCCTTTCATACGCCGTACAGCTGCAAATGCCGTACTGCAATGTACGGCAGCAGTACGGCACATGATAGGGTACAACATGTGTAAATATGCGTGTGTTTGGTGCTATGTGACTAATGCAGCTGTCTGCTTACATGAGATCTGAGAGCTAACGTGTTGTGCTGGTGGATATTGTTGTGTGTATGTTTCCTTGGGCAGCGCTGAGGATTGATTTCATGTACTGCTGGCACTTTATACGTCAGTGGAAATCGTCGAGAAGCTGACGGGGATTAGAACGGCGCCTTTGGGCTGCGGATGCATGCAGCAGGAGGGGAAGAGGAGGTGTACATGAGTGGGCACATACAGTCCTCAAACGTGAGGGGGACTACCGTAGTCCCACATGTCTGAGTCGCACAGTTGTATGCCGCGGGCGTGCAAGCACCCAGTAGGCCGCGCTGCGTTTGTTTGGAGGAAATTTATGAAAGATATGGAAGCAGCAAGGGGATTGGAGAGGTATACGTACACTGCACATTATTGTTCTACAGGTTCGTACGGCATGTTGGACATGCGACATGCCGTACGTCCATTGCTTACTTTTGATGCCGAGTCCCGCTTGTGCTACACCTGTGTGTTGTAAAGTGCTGCTAGATATGTACAGTTCCGTACGAAGCGCGTGTTTGTTGGGTGTTGGACGTATTGTGACATGTTGATTAGAGTTTGACCAGGACCATTTCTTATACATCGTCCCAAGCTCCCATTAGGAGGTCCAGGCACCCTAGCGAGTTGCCCTAGGACTCATCTGACGAGAAGTAATGCCCCAGTTAACCTCCGTGGCAATCTAACAATGGTGGAATCCCCCGCGTACCACGTAATAATGCGCCTAAACCTTAATCGGATGACTTGCGTGGTGCTGTGACCCGTGGGTCGGAACATGCCTACCTCATCCACGCTGCCTTCTGGTCGTACGGTTCGTTGGTGTCACGAACTTCTGGTTCATCCTCTCACACTGTTGAGAGGATGCTCTGGTTAACCAGCTCTGGTTCAATTTCAGGATGTTTCTTTTCTTGAGCATAATATCCACAGCAGCTGAACGTACCGGCATCGAGTCAATGGTTCTTTCTCACGCCCACCTTCATCAAGCGTAGGGCTCTTCCTCACGCCCACCTTCATCGAGCCTAGGGTTCTTCCTCACGCCCACCCTCATCGAGCCTAGGGCTCTTCCTCACGCCCACCTTTGCCCCGTCCGTTCCTCTCACATCACTGCATTGCATGCACCAGAGCAAAGCTCCGTCCCAACCCTTTCGACGGTTAGCCAGCAGGCCAGCAAACCGCTTATGACCCATCACCGCAGCTTCTCACAAAAGCAGGATAGTGCAGCCTAGAGCAGCACCTCCCATCTGGTGTGCATTCCGAATCCATTCACCACAGCAGCTCAGCGACTTGTCAGCAACCTTTACATGCCTCTGCCAACACCGGTTTGGACTGCCTTCAGGCCCTGTCGTACAACGTCTAAACATCGCAACAAGCCGTGGAGCCGGGAGCTTTGTTTCTCAGATCCTGGGAATCCAGTGACTCCATACACGACTAAGCAGGCTGTTCGACTTTGTGGAATCTCTTAATCGCACACAAAACCCTAATCTCATACACCTCTGATCTTCGGATCTTGGATCTTCCCCCCTTGCATCAATAGATTTTGTCGTACCGCGCATCAGCACGCTTCCTCGCCCAACGACCCCGCCACCACCCCGCCGCAACCCATAACGCCAAGCTGCCCAGAGGCGGCCACAACAGCCCAATGTACGGCATATACGGCAGCAGCCAGTGGCTGATGAAACGGGATGATGCCGACCCATGGGTCACCAGCGGCGCCGCACTGCAATCCAGTTTGGCTAGCAGCGTGGATTGCAGCTGAGCTGCGACGTGCTCTATGGCCGCGGCGTCTGGGGACATCTGGAGGGCTATGCGTAGGGCATCTGTGTTAGGGGGGGGGGCAGGGGCGAGAGGGAGATGAAGAGGGGGGATACCGGGTTGTAGGCATGTGGGAAGAGAGGAGCGGCCGAGGAACCAGAACACCGAAACCCTAACTATCATCAGTACCTTCACAACAGCCCGAGGTTCAAAAGTCCCCACAAACAAATACACCAACACTTATCGGAGAGCTTTCCTCCCTAACCCCACGCCCTCCCACCATTGCTCCCTCCCCCACTGCCTCCCTCCCCCTCCGCACCTGCGTTGCGCCCCTGTCCCAGCGCCGCCGCCGCCATTCCCAGCTTTAGCGCCGCCACATTGACTCTCGCCGCCAATCGCTGTCGCTGCGGCGCGGAGGGCAGTGCGGCGCGCCAGTCGCCTCCCCCGCCGCCGTGCTTTCCCGGGGCGAGATGCAACAGACCCTGCAGACGTGCGCATGGGAGGGGGTATTAAAGCTTCATGGCGTCAGGGGGTAATAAACTCTGGAGCTCATGCGGAATTAAGACGGACACACACACAAGGAAATACACACACAACCGCATCACAAGGACAGCCCCCCATCCCCTGAACACAAGGACACATGGCACCCCCACATCCCCACACACAGACGCTTCTCGGTGGGGACTCCATCCTCCAATCCAACAATCACAGCGAGTACGTTACTATTCTTCGCGGCCAGTTTTCTCAAACCCCCCCCCCCTTCTCTCCCCCCCCACCCCCTGGCGGTTTGGTCGGGAAACACACACACAGACACCATTTTTTTTCGCGTCCAGTTTTCCTAACACACGCACACACGTTCCCACGTCACCCACCCTCAGCACCGCCGCCACCCTGCCCGCCTGCCTCTCCGCCTCCGCCAGCGCCAGGTTGCGAACCGCCGCCGCCGCCAGCGGCCGGGAGAGCTGCGTAGCCGCCGACAGCGGCGCGAAGGGGGTGGCGCCCAGCGTCCACAGGTAATCCCAGCCGGCGCCGGAGGAGGGGTGGTAGCGCTGGGCGGTGTGGGGCAGGGCGAAGGCTGTGGGCGCGGAGGAGGGGGGTTGAGGCAGGGTGAGGGAGAGAGGTGGGGGAGAGGGTGAGGGCGAATGAGAGGAGAGCAGGGACAAGCATGTTTTGTCTTCTGACACAGCGCCCGCCCGCCCGCCTGCCTGCCAGTCGACTGCGATACCCTTTCCATGCCCTTTCCATACCCGCACATGAGGGAAGGTGCAGGATTCTTAGCGCACTCTTACCCCCCCTTCCCCATGCCTTCAGCGCTCCCCCCTCCACCTGACTGCAGCAGGTCAGTTGCCCTACAGGTTCCCTGCCTACAGCTCGTCAGTTGCTTCGTCAGTGTCTCATTATCTTGTTTTACCCCACCTGACTGCAGCACCGCCCCCAGCACGCCCCGAGTCACGTCCTCCGGCTGCAAGTTGCGCGACATGTGGCCGCAGCTGGTGCGGGTGCGGGCCGGGGGCGCCAACGAGGCAACCGCTAGGACCATGTCGGGGAAAGCGGCGGCCTGGTTGTGGGGTCATGTAGGGTGGGGAGAGGGGTGGGGTGGGGTGGGATACTGGGTGGTTGGGTGGGTTGCATGGATTCGGTTTGCGGCTCAGTTAAAACACACAGTACGTCCTTACTCGCGGCCCGTTTTTACATAATCCACACGTACGTACGTTTCGCCTCGCGGCCAGTTTTCTTAACACACACATACACACACGCACTTCCTCTTTCGGCAATCCCAGTACGTTCCGACTTGCGGCCAGTTTTCTTCACACCCTCCTCCCTCTTCCCCCCCTCTCCCGCCACCTTCCCCCCCTCTCTCTCCCCACACACACACCCATACACACACACGGCCATACACACACGCACCTGCAGCTCCCCATCCAGCAGCAGCGCCTCCTCCCGCAGCGACAGGTCGAACACAAACACCGGCAGCACACCCGACGTGTCGTGCACGCCAGAGTAGGCCAGGACGACCTGTGGGCAGCAGGCAGCAGGGGGCAGGGGTCAGGGTGCAGGGTGCAGGGTGCAGGGTGCAGGGGGCAGGGAACGTTGCGGGAAGGTGCGAGGGGAGGCATGGTACGGTAAGGAAGGTAAGGAGGATAGCAAGCAAGGTGGAAGAAGGGCAGACACAGAAAGCTCCCCCCACACACACACACCCCAGCCTCCCATCCCCCTACCCCCCCCACACACACACCTCGTCGTACTCCCTCATGCTGCGCCGTACGACACCCCTGCCCCCGAACCTCCCTCCAAAACACGAACACACACACACACACACACATCTTCACCTCGTCGTACTCCCTCATGCTGCGGTGCAGTACCAATCTGTCTAGCACCTGCCCCGCCGCCGCCGTCACGCTGCTGCCCTCCTGCCGCCGGGTGCGCACGCGGAGGGCGCTGGGGGGTGGGGGGTAATATGGATGAAGATTCCGCATTAGCTGGATTTTAGGATTGCGCATAGGGGGGTGGGGGGTCAAAGACCAGGTACCAAACCATAGGAGACCACAGGTTAGGGCAAAGCAATGGGGGAAGGAGACGGCAGGCTGCCACAAGACAGAGTGTTGTTGGGTGGGTGGGGGGAGGGAGAAGGCCCAAGGGGAGGAAGAGGACGGGGGAGGCATTCCACGGCATACCAACCACTCCGTTTCCCCTCAATACCCCTCATCATCATCGCCATCTTCGTTACCAACGGAGTCTTCTCCTCCCTCCCGCAATCTCGCCCAAAGGGGCGATCGCGACAGGGTATGAACACAGAAACCTAAACCAAAACACACACGTACACATACACACACGCACGCGCCCCTACCTGCTGTACGCGCTCACGCAGAGGTCGCACATGGAGAAGCTCAAGTACGACTCTCGGACCTCCACTCGTACGGCACTGCCGTACAGCGCGGCGTCCAGCTCGGCCTGCAGTACATCCAGCTTGACGCTGCGGGGCGGGATGGCCAGCGTGTCGTGTATGTGCACCACCTGACACCCACCGGGGGAAGGCGGGGGGGGGAGAGGGAGGGGAAAAGAGAGAATTGGAGGGGTGGAGAAAGAGGAGGGAGTGATAGGATAGGGGTGAACATGTGGTTTTCAATGTTTGAAACACACAGCAGCAGACAGGAGAAAGGAGAAGAAACGCAGGCCATACAAACACACATGAATCCCGCACCGACCCCTCTTCTCCCTTTGTTCACGAGCAGTGTTTCACCTCACCGCGGCTCAGCTCAATACCCTACCACGGTACCCTCTAAAACCCCCAACCCTCCCTATGTCACCACCACCACCTCCCCCACCACCACCACTACCACCACCACCAACAACAACAGTCCGCTATCACCCCGCCAACCAAACACGCTCTGCCCCACTCCGCACCTGCACCACAAGCGTGCCTTGCCCCCCTGCTCCTGCTCCCGCTCCTTCCCCGCCCTTCTTTTTGTACGGCATAACGTCAGCTAGCGCCGCCCCCAGCTGCCGCTGCCCAGGCACGTGCTGTAGCGGCGGCCACACGAGGTGTCGTACGGCGGAGGCTGCTAGAGCCGCAAGCTCGGGCAGCATTGCCGTACTGACGTGGTCGGGTTGGAAAGAGGTGGCATGTGGCAGGCTGTGGGGGAAAACCTGGGGGTGAGGGGTGGGGAAGGGGGGAGAAATAACCGGCCAGTTTGATCTTTCTCCTCCTCCTCCTCCTCCTCCTCCTCCTCCTGCGGACATGGCATGCACGGTGCTTGCTGCACCCCACCACTCCACTCCCGCACCCGTCCGTCTCGAACCCATGTAAAGAAACCTTCGTTGGCTCATGCATATGTTTTCCGAATCCTCCAAACCTCTTGTAACCCCTTTGCGCCCTCCCCTGCCCCCGCCCCCCCCACTTGCCCCTGCTCCCCCCCCCACCATGTTGACGCCTTATCCCTCAGTCAGTTAGTTGTTTCCTGTTTACCCCCCCCCCCACCTGTCCCTGCCCGCCCCACCTGCCCCCGCCCCCGGCCCCCTCACCTGCCCCTGCCCGCCCCTCAGCGGCCCGTACGCGTGCGGAGCGGCCCCCAGGTCCACCCACGCGAAACCCGCACCACCGCCGCTGACACCCCCGCCGCTGCCGCTGCTGCCCCCACCGACCCCCGAGGAGGAGGAAGCGGAGGTGGAGGAGGGCGACACGAACACTGCGCCCGGACAGCTGCGGAACTCCGACCTGGGGGGGATGGGGTATGGAGAGGGAAAGAATCACACCACACATTGGAATGCCTTCTTCCTCCCCCCTCCCTCCCCCGCTGCACTTATCAATTATCGTTTTCCTCCCTCCCCCTCCTCCTCACCAGTTCCCCGCCGCCACCAGCTCCGGCGCCTCCCAGTACGTGTACAGGTAGTCAGTCCCGCTGGGCGGCTCCAAGTTCAACACGTACAGCGTGAAGAGAGGCGCAGCAGCTGCCGTACTGCTACTGCTGGTGGTGCTGCTGTCGGTGCTGGTGGTGGCGGTGGTGGTGGTACCGGAAGGAGCAGTGGAGGAGGAGGAGGAGGCATGTGCAGCTGCTGCTGCTGCTCGCTCCTCCTCCACAAGGACGTCGTTGACGAGGGTGTGCGGCAGGTAGAGGGTGCCGTGCGGGGAGAGGCTGGCTGCAGGGGAGGGGGGGGAAGGAGGGGAGGGGAGAGGAGGAGGGAACGGAGGGCCGGAGGCAGCGGGGGCACAGCGGTTAAGCACCCGTCCTAGCAGTCCACCGGCTCATCACGAGGAGCCGGGTCACTGGGCATGTGTGGAGGGCGGCTGTTGTAGCGCCGGCCCCCCCTTGCCGCCTCGCTCTGACTACAAACCATCCAGCAGCCGCAAACAGCCCCCCCCCCGCGCTTTCCTTTCCCCTTCCTCCTTCCCCCTTCCCTCCGCCCTCACCCACCACCCCTCACCTCGCTTCCCCTCACCCACCACCCCTCACCCACCACCCCTCACCCACCACCCCTCACCCACCACCCCTCACCTCGCTTCCCCTCAAACACCGCTGACAGCAGCACACCCGCCAGCTTCTGGGTGAGACTGGGGGGAGCCTTGGTCACGCGGAAGTGCACGCGGGGGCGAACCGACTGCAAAACACACACGCACACACACACACACCCGGGGTCACAGGTTTTGCGGTTAGTGGACATTGAACACAAGCATGGGGAAGGGCAGCAAAAAGGGGGGTGGCAAAATTAAATGGTAAGTGCAAATGATGTGATGTGACGTGGGTGGAGGTGCGGGTGGGAGCGGTATCTCTTGTAAACCCGCAACCCCCCCCAACCCCTTGGGACTCGTTGTTTCACATATTTAATTTTTCCCCCCAACCCCCCAACCCCACCACACCCCCGACACGCACCAGGTGTGTTTCCTGCGGCTCCAGAACCGCGGTGGGCAGCAGCGAGTCCAGTTGCAGGGACCGCAGGTGG
This sequence comes from Astrephomene gubernaculifera, assembly GCA_021605115.1. Taxonomy (NCBI): domain Eukaryota; kingdom Viridiplantae; phylum Chlorophyta; class Chlorophyceae; order Chlamydomonadales; family Astrephomenaceae; genus Astrephomene; species Astrephomene gubernaculifera. The sequence goes on along the minus strand of BMAR01000030.1, from coordinate 502,398 downwards.
CGCAGCAGCTCCGCATCCGAGAGCCGCGCGCGGTTGATGCTGCGTGTGCCGGGCGCAGGAGCGGTCAGACAGGGAAGGTAAGAAACGTTGGGGGCAGCATGGGGCAGCTAGTGGGGCATTGTGCGAGGATTACTAGCCCACGCAGTGATGACACTGATGATTAGCGGAGTGGGCGGTTGTGTGAAGAAGGAGCGGTGGGAGAAGCATAAGCTTGAAGATGGGCGGAATAGTCGATCCAAGATGGATGGTAGGGTTGGTTAGGTGGGCAGGATGGCTTGGAGGGAGGCTTCGGTCCCAGCCCCAAACGTACCCGTCGCCATCGAATGCAATGAGCTTCACAGCCACCACGACATCCACCGGGATGTCGCTGAAGTGCTGTAGCGTTTCGTTGATGCTGCGTCCATCGTCATGCTCCCAGAGGTGCCGCTGCACTTTGGGAACATGTGCATACACGTCTCTGTCTGGAGGTGAGTTTGCAATTTCCTGCAAGGAAATGACAGCGCGCCTTGCTCCTTAACATGGCAAGACGAAGAAAGACGCTGAAAGTTCGCTTGCATAGCCCAAGCAACGACTGACCTCAGCCAACAACAGCTTTGCAGTGTGTCGGCTGTCTGCTATTGCGCATGCCGTAGGCAGCAAAAGGGGAACAAGCAAGAATAGCATGCTAACTATTGTCAACCGCATGCCCTGTTGATCACAATCAGAAAATGAGTACTATGAATGGCGTTCGTTGTATGCTGCAATGAGAGCTTCCAAGTGTGGTCGGGGTGGGAATAAGGGCAACATGATCGAGCCGGCAAGAGCCCAAGCGAACGAGTTTATCTTGTATGGGGAAGTCACTCAGTTATCCTTTTTTAGACACACAGACATACAGTCAAAGACGCAACGATTAGCAAGGCGCAGTTCAGCTCATGCAACATGCTATACGGCAGCCAACCGGCATGTTTTACACACGCTATCGGAACCTGACTTACGACAGAGCTTGTATCACATAACCAAAGGGCTGTAGCCCCGCTCTGTCCTGTCCAGTTGCTTTAGGAGCTAATTGTAACTGTTCTGATACGGTGTCCCAAACAACATTGGAAAACACTTTCGTTCCATTGATTGCTTATCATTTCGACAAGGTTACAATATTGTACAAAGCAGGCCTGCAAAGCCTCGCTTAGATGGCTACGCCTCACTGGCTGTTGGCCTTGGCTATCTCATGGGTGTTAGCAAACGTCCATGCTGTGCAAGAGGAGAAGCTTATTGGCTGGAAGGGCGAGACGTACAACGTGGAGGCTATGTGGGACCCCTTGAAGCAAAAGCCCATGGATGACATCCCACTCCCAGGTGCGGACATTTGTGGCCCCACACCGACATGTGTCAGCTCCGCAGCGCGCCTTCATCGTAGTCTCAGCCACTGTTTCCCTACCTTGACATCATCAAAAATTCAACCCAATACCCTTACTGCACCCCGACCCTGCTGTCTTGTCATCCATCCCTGCTCGACATCCTCCTTACTACAGCATTTCCGCCTAACTCTTTTCTGTCCATATTTCTTTTGCCGTACGTAGCTTCTAAATCCTGGATTGAGCACGTGGCCTGGCAGCCGCGTGTGTTCATCTATCACAACTTCATAACCGACATGGAGGCCGAGCACCTCATAGAGCTAGCAGCGCCGCAGGTGGGGGTCACAAAGATACCGAACCGATTCAGAGGAAGCACAATTGCAGTGCGGCCCGGCTCGCGATCATTTATCTCAACACACACGCTCACGCCACAGTAACAGCCTCGAATGCAACTCTCCTAGGTGGACACCTAGGGTCAGTACCGATGCGCGGCTCATCTTCATCATACACACAGCCCCCCTCCCCACACCCCCAAACACCCCCCACACGCGCTTGCTCCCCCAGATGAAGCGGTCCACGGTGGTGGGTGCGGGCGGCAAGAGCGTGGAGGACAATTACCGTACGGTGAGTACGGCAGGCAGCAGGGGGGCAGCCGTACGGCAGGCGGCAGGGCAGCAGCCGTACTATTGTCATCCTCCCGTTGCCGCCGCCCAGCGTCTCCTTTGCCCATACCTCCTTACCTCCTTACCTTTGCCCCCACCCACTTTTCCCTGCCGGCCCCCTGCCACACGTTGCTTCAGAGCTATGGCACCTTCCTCAAACGGTGGGTTCGGGATGCGGGTGCGGGTGCGGGTGTTTCGCCGGGCCTGAGCCGAGAGCGGAGGTGCATGGATGCATGGGGAAGTTACAAGACCAGCTACCGGTACTCCAAAACTCACCAAACCCAAGGACAGCACCCATGCAACGACCAACAGAACCAAGCAGCAACCGCCGACACAACCACCGCCTTATATACCCACTTGCTGTGCCGCATTTCAGGTACCAAGATGCGGTGCTGGAGCGTATTGAAAACCGAGTGGCCGCCTGGACACAGATCCCCGTAGAGCATCAGGAGGATATGCAGGTTGGTTGTTAGCGGTTGCTCTGTGGTAGGAGGGAGGAGGAGGCGGAAGGGATTCCTGCAATGTGCGCGTTTCACCGGTCTCGCAAAAACGAAGAGGAAACGTCGTATCCCAGGCGCCGTCATGACCTGTCATGCCAACCGTGCTGCCGTACTCGCACAGCTTGTAACCTCTCACCTTCTGCAACAATTCCCTCTACACTCTCCGTCTACTGCCTCCCTCCGTCTCTGTACGGCAGATCCTGCGGTACGGCCTTGGCCAGCAGTACAAGGTGCACTCGGACACGCTGCGGGACGAGCAGGCGGGCTTGCGGGTGGCAACGGTGGGTGTGCTCGTGCACTTATTAGGGTTCGGTTCGTGTCGGGTTGTTAGAATTTAAAACAGGTAGCCTTTGCATGTCCTCTGCCTATGCAATTAAATAAGTAGTGGCTCTCCCGTCTATGACCCCCTCGAGTAGATGACCCGTGGGTCGGCCACGTCCCTCACTCCCCTCAGGTGCTCATCTACCTGAATGAGCCCGAGGCGGGCGGCGAGACGGCCTTCCCCACCAGCCGCTGGGTGCACCCCTCCCTAACGCAGAGGTGTGTTAAAATAACTGGCCGCGAGGCGAAACGTACTGTGATTGCCGAAAGATGGAGTCCTCCCACCGAAAACGCCACAGGTGAAGTGAAGTCCGTTGGCTATGTTGTAATAGAGCTATCGAGTAGTATCGGAAGCAGTGTAAAGCAGTAATAGCAAGGTGTGTGCATGCGTGTATGTTAAGAAACATGCCGAGAGTAGGAACGTACTGAATTTCAGCAGATGATTTACCCACCAAAACGCCACAGGAGACGAGGAAGAGGTCGTCGCATGTAGATACATACATCCAATCCTGGTGCTGGGAGCCGCAGAAACCCCAACAATTAGACCCAATGGACACGACGTATACCATTTTCTGGTACCGTACATGTTTGTTGTTTTGCATGCCGGGGCTGCAGGCTGGGAGCCAACTTCTCCGATTGTGCTCGAGGTCACGTGGCCTTCGCGCCCAAGCGAGGTGACGCGCTGCTGTTCTGGAGCATCAACCCAGACGGCAGCTCGGAGGACACACATGCGGCACACACCGGCTGCCCCGTACTGGCAGGTACGGCAGTACGGCAATACGCCAGTACGTGAATGAGAGATCTTTCGCCCGTGTGACATACATGCATCGGTGTGCTGATGTCTGCTTTGCGTATTACCGTCCGCTGCCGTTTATAGCACACGCACACATACGCGTTTCGCCTCGCGGCCAGTTATTTTAACATACGCGTAAACATATGACGCTCGCATATCGTACACCCATGCACACATGTCGTACATGTGTCGAACACGCATGCAAAGGTGTCAAATGGACGGCGACCAAGTGGATCCACGCGCGGCCCTTCCGGCCGGAGGAGATGCAGCTGCCGTCGGGGACGCCGCGGGAGCCCTACGTGCGCGACCCAGGGGTCTGTTACGACGAGCGACGCGAGTGCGCGCAATGGGCGGCGCGAGGCGACTGTGAGAAGGTAGGCGGGGCACAAGGGGCCCATGGGTGTGGTGGTTGGAGTCATGGGCGGTGGCCGCCTGGCCGGGTTAGGTACGGCTTTTAGGTACGGCAGACGTTGGCCAGGGTTTTAGCTGGGGAGGGAGGTGGGGAAATGCTGGTTTAAGTTGAGGGTTTGGGATGGTGCATGTTGTGCCTCCATGCCTCCCCCACCTCCCCCACCCTACCCGCACCCGCCTTCTGTCAACCACCAGAACTACGACTTCATGGTGGTGAGCTCGGTGGCGCCTGGCGCCTGTCGCAAGTCCTGTGGCGCGTGCCGGGTGTGCGAGGGTGACCCACGGGTCGATGACGAGTGCTACCAGGAGAACCGCCGTCGGGTGGGCTTCCTGCAGTACAATGCCTCTGAGTTGGCGCCCTTTAGGGACATGGTGTGAGGTGGGTAGGAGGTGTTTGTAGGAGGTGCTTTGAGGAGGTGCAACTGTCCGAGTCGGTGGTGGTGTAATAGCAGCCGCAGGAACCGCTGGCTGGCTGTTTTACGGCTAAAGTGTAGATGTTTATGGCGATGTGGGCGCTTATGGGGGCTGCTGCTGCTGCTGTCTTGTCACACACCAGGCTTCCACGTGTACCGGCAATCTGAATAGCTACGCTGTGGCTGCTATAGCCTTATGGCTGTACGAAGGGGGCTGCGTGTAGGTATTAGTACGACAAATAGCCAGATGTGACGAAGGAATCAATGTGTGCATTGCACATGGCTCCTCGCAAAGGGCCGCAAGGCCTAAGGGTTGTTAAGGCGGTTAAGGTGAGCTTACGGCGCTCTATGGGCTCGACGAGCAGGAGCGGGAAGGAAGGAGCGAGGAGGGGCGACTGAGAGGGTGTACGACAGCCTTCTAAGGAACGGAAGTCGGGGAGCGGTGCTAATGGTTGGGAGGTAGGGTCTCCTCCTGCTTGGAATACTAAGCGCCAACGAACCTGCTGGTCCTGTTGACTAGTCTTTCTTGCGCTGTCGGTAAGGAGATTGGTAAAGCCCGGCAGGATGGTTTGGTCGGGAGGCTCGCCCGGCGGCATGGCCTAGAACAATTGATTAGATGGCGAGTGTTGAAACATTGTATAGTCCGTGGCACCACGTTCCACCGGGACGTCCGGGAGCTTAGGACGGAGTGCCCTGCTGTACCGTAGGTCCGTAGGGGGATTCCCCGGCCGGCCGTCAGGGCCATGGATCCAGGGCCATGCTGGGCTTATACGACAAGGATCGCTACAATTGCAAGCGCCCTGTAAATTTAGGATGGTTTAGATGTTCTTTTTTACGCTGCAGTTAAGGCTATCGCACAGCTGCAATGGCTGTTCTTTGCGCTAACGTGAATGCTGCACAGCTAAAGAGTTTTCGCACGCCATTTTAGCGAAGCTTCTACCTGCGAATGCCCGGAAATTTATCATGAAAGCTCTCACAGCAACGCAGTGATGCTAAACAGCTTTTTCTTGCACAACCGAGGAGGTAACGAGCGATAAAGGAAACACGGAAGGCGGGCGTTTTCCTGTTTGCACTACCTTTGTCGTATAAGCCCAGCATGGCCCTGGATCCATGGCCCTGACGGCCGGGCGGGGGGGATTCTGCCCTCTGTGAACTGAAATGAGTACGTCCCGCATCACGCACGTGACACGCTAATGTTGTAATTATTGGCTTACCAGTATGTTGCAACCATTGAAGAGGACAGCAAGCACACAACCGTTAAAATGCTTTGCAGTTTGCCGATGAGCCTTTCCATTTTACTAACTCTCATGTACTTCATGCGTTCTTTATGAATCCCACGCCGGGTAATTTAGCTTGGGACTATGTTGTTGGTAATGGCGTAACCATACCCGTTACAGCTGTATGCTCAACGCAAGCAGTACAGTACTGCAACATGGCGAAGGGCGTATCGGTACCACTTACGTGTGCTAAAAGGATGCATGATTGTGCAGGGATCGGCCATCCCTGAGCCGCGCACAATTCCACGGGTTCCCGACCTAGATTTCTACCAAGCCACCTGACGACATTAGCGCAGCCTTCCCTCATCGGCAGCCCCTTCGGAATAAGCCAAGACAATCTACATGGATGGTAGCAAGAGTGCGACAGACAGTGACGATGGCAAATTGGCAATACAGTCAGGAGCATCCGTACACGACCCATATTACAAACAAACAGGAGAAGATCATGTCGCAGAATGGAATGTTCCGCCTCTTACACGCAGTAGCACACCAAAAAGTGCGAGTTCCGGAATATCAGCCGCTGAAAGTGTACTTTGACGGGGCCTTATATCGTCTTTCTACGGACCATTAGGAGGTCAATTTTTACGCAGCATTTTAATCCAGGAGGAAAATGCCAAAACTAAAACCCTCAATCTTAGCGTGCTTCTGTGGAGCATCCACCACCACAGAAGCCGAGCAAGTAATACCAGTATCCGAACCATGCACATCGGCTCCTTACCCGACCCCGCCAGAGCCCTCCCCTACTCCGCCGCTTTCATTTCTGCGTTCAACTTCCGTTCCGGACCCCTCCGTGGGGCATCAGCAGGCGGTGCGTTGAGCTTATGGATGTTACTTTGCTTCCGGACGGGTTTCAGTAGCAGTAACAGCCTTCTGCAATACAGGATGTGGAAGCGCTCTCCTTGCTGCAGCTACAAAGCGAGCTCGGTGGGTTGGAAGGAAGCTGGCTTGCACGAACGCGCGCGGCGCTTGCAGCCATCGCTCTTGCAGTCGGCGCGAGTGAAGTGCGGTAAGTACTAAAGGACAGGTGTTCAGCATTGAAACAAGAAGCGATGCACTTGCAGGAGCAGTAGTCTCTGTCCAATCCCACTCCAATCTCAGTCCAACTCCACTTTATCCCAATTCGGTTCTTGTTACTTGCCTTTATACTACTCGCCTTCTCACCTCCCTTTCCATTTCCTAGGCTGTACGGCACTTTAGCGCTCCCTGCTGACGTCGCCACCAGCAAGGCACAACAACCCAGCGAGCCGCCCCAACCTCGCTCCTTCATCCTCATGGCTGTCCTTAACACAGCCCATGCAGCAGCCAGCAACACTGCCGCTAACATCGAGCCGCCCACAGCCACAGCCGTCACCGCTACCACAGGTGTTAGAAGCATCCTAAGCCGCAGCCAAGCCCAAGAAAGCACCAGCGCAGCTGCCCCCGCATCGGCTGGAATCCCGGGCCCTATCCTCAGCCTTGCGCCCTGGAACGAGGACAACGAAACTGCCTGGGATGGCGAAGCGGTTGATGCCGGTGGCAGTCGTGGAGGCGACGGCGCCGCCTGCTCCTGGGGTTCAGGGATACTGCTTGGGCAGGAGGTGTGGCCTGCGGAGGGCAGCGGCGCAGAAGCGGCTGCGGCGCACGAAGGCGGGCACAAGCAGGGGCAGCAGCAACAGCAGCAGCAGCAGCTGGAGTCAGTTGCGGCGATGCTCGGGCGCATGCTACAAACTCGGGTGGGTGGGTTAAGCGCGGTGCTGCAGCGGGGTGGTGTTTTGGTTGATTTTGGGCTCTGGTATGTTGCGGCGCGGCACCGCTTCATGAAGTGGGTGTGGGCGTGTGAGGGTGGAATGGGTTGGTAACAGGCTGGGTGGGGTGCCAAATTCCGCATACGGTAACCCTAATACCTAAAGTCTTTTTCACACATCGCACACTCATGGGCACGTTATCCCCTTTCTGCGGCCCCCAGGCACCCGTGTTCTGTACCGCTCCCGCCCGCGCTGCCAAACAAGCAGCCGCCGCCGCCGCAACAGCCCATCAAACCCTGCTCGTGACGGATACAAGCGCCTCCTGCGCTGCAACGCTCAGCAAAACCAGCTCCTACATTCAAGCCACCACCACGACCGCCGCCGCTGCGTCCTGCTATTTCACGCATCATGCTTCGGGCAGTGCAACTGCTGCCAACCACCACAACCACCACCTCCGGAACCGGTTTGGGCAGGACAACAGCTCCTTGTCTGCCAGCATGATGGAAAGTGCTGGCAAGATCAACGTACGCCAGGGGGGTGCAAAGGGTATGGAAGGCGAGGATGTGGTCGCGCTTCTGCCGCTGACGACAGGCAAACGCGTCACTGGAGCTCTTTGGATTGCACGGTACGGCAACGGGGGTAACTGTGCGACAGAGGGTACTTCGGGAGCCCACGCTATCAACACCGCCGCCTTTGCAACAACCAACAACAACAACGCTAACAATAACGACAACGGCAGCAGCACCGGTAAGCACGACAATGGCCAAAACACCACCAAGGCCGTCATTTGTACTGCAGCCAATGGCCCTGTGTCAACCGCAGCCGCCGCATCAGCAGCAGAAGCTCAGGGCCCGTGTCCCTCTCTGCTCGTGCACCGCTCTGCGTTACAGCAGCTAGGAATCTCCGTATCCATGTGTCTCATGGGAGCGGCAGATGCACCGTACGTTGCCACATTCGCCCAAAGCCTACGACAGCTGGCCTCCGCCAGCTCCATGCAGCAGTTAGTTGGCGGTTTGTGCGATGCCGTAACTTCACATGTACGACAGCGTTTCCTCCTCGACCCACGGGTCATTGCGGCCTTGGTTCCCGAGCCGACCTCAACCGTTGGCCTTTTGTTCAGCTGGGGCGCCGCCGATGCTGCGTCGGCGTCCGCCGCTGCAGCCGCAGCCGCCGCGATTGCATCCCGTGGCCAACCCAAGCTGCTCACACGCACAATGACATCATCAATGACGGCGACGACTATGGCAGCTGCGATCACAGCGTCGCACTACAGCAGCGAGGGCCGTCGAGAGGTTGGTGCTGACGCTATTGTTACTGGCGGCGGCGGCGCCGCGGCGGGTGGTCGTTGTACGGCAGCCGGGCCCGTAGCGGCGCTGCTGGGTGAAGAAGTCGTACACATCTTGGATCGCGTCAAGTCAGATACTCTCGCACGAACTGTACGGCATGCTCCCGCCATTGCCGGCTGTCGTACAGGGGCCGGTCGCAGCTGGAATATGGAGCGTGGAGACGTTCCCATGGCTAGGCCGGTGGGCAAGTCAGGGAACGTGTCCCGAGTTGTTGCGTTGACTGCGACGATGACCTCTGACGGCATGGGGGCTGCGATGGCTATGGGGGGGGCCGCGGCTACGGCAACCGGAACCGGCGGCGGCGGCGGTGGCGGCGGCAGCACAGCCGCTACCTCAGGCAGCTGTATCGCATTGCGCGTAAAGCCGTTCCCGCTGGCTCAGACGCTCTTACGGCATGTAATTAAGAAGAGCGGCGGCTACGCCGCCGGCTGCATGGATTCTGGCAGCGTACTCGCGACGGCAACGGCCATAACGACGGCGACTATCGCGTCAGTGGCGGCGGCGGCGATGGATGCGGCGGCGGGGTCAAGCATGTTCCGTACAAACGGCAGCAGTACGGCAGCGCCGCACAAGGCCCTGGCGGCGGTTGTAGAGGACGCCGCACTGCATGTTCAGGACCCCAGGCAGCCCTCCCGGGACATCCTCATGCTGCTATCAAACGCAGTTGCGGCCGGCGGCGGCGGCGGCCGGGGCGGTGGCGGCGGTGGACCGTCCTATAACGGCCCCTCTTGGGGCGGCGGCGGCGGCGGAGTTGGAGGAGGGGGGTCATTCGGAAGTGGAAGCCAGGGGAGCTCTTTCACTGTCGGCCGCCGCTGCGGGCTGACGTCCCTGCTGCTCCTGGTGTTACCCATCGTTGACGGCAGTGGCGGCAGCGGCGGAGCAGGCGCAGGACTAGGAGGAATGGAGTGCAACGGCATGCTAGGGTTGTACGTCACGTTTGCGCAACGGCTGCCGCAGCAATTGCTGCAAGAGGCTCAGAGCCACCTGGGCGAAGTGCTGGAGGCGCTGTCGCCCCTTGTGTCATGGAAGATGCTCCAGGAACTTTCTCTGGAGCTAGAGACCCTGACCACAGCGTCGCCTGGGTCCTACGCGGTGGTTGAGACGTCGCCTCCGCCGCCACCACCGCCCCTGCCGACAGCTGAAACCGCCGCGTCGTTCCTGCTTCCGCCGCCGTCGTCATTCTCATACTCGCCGAAGAAACCTGGCCGCCCCAGACCGTCTCCAAAACAGCTTTTGACGCAACAACATCAACAACAACAGGCCCAAACCCGTGAGCTCAGCCTGCCACAGCTGCCCGCCAGCCTTGTCGGCGGCCTCTCCACTCGGCCTTCTGGAGACACCGCTGGCGGCGCCGCCGGCGATCGAATCGTCCCGGTTTACAGCACGTTGATGCAGTCTATGCTGTTTGATAGCAACCGGCCTGCGGGAAGCAGTATCACCACTGACATTATGATAGATACGAATGGAGCTGGCGGCGCAGCCGGCGGCGGCACTGGCGGCGGCGGCGGCGACCTTGGCGGCGGCACGCTGACGTCGATGATGCTCATGTCGGTGCGTTACAGCGGCGCTGTGGTGGCGGCGATGGCAGCAGCGGGGGGCTCGAATGCAGTCGGCAGTGGCGACGGCGGCGGTGGGCTGTACAACAAGAACACCAATGTGATAATGATGGAGGAGCTGGATCCAGGTACGTACGGCAGTTTTGTTTTCATGTTTTTTGCGCGTACGACTTGCTTTGTGTACATGTGGGAGGCACTTGGCGCAACTTTGTATTAATGCATGTTACTTTTGACTTTTCCCGTCGCGTGTTACGAAACCTGACCGCGAGTCCCATTGACGTGTATGTTGCTTATGGAAGGTATCGCGCGCTATGTTTTGGTCCGTGGCCTGGAGACAAGCTTAGCAACTTGGCGCGCTTTTAGCGCCTCACTGCATCGTGACTCACTGCATCGTGTTCACCGTGCCCCTGACAATGCCCCTCCCTCCTGTTTCCGTCCTCCTTCCTTTGAAACCTGCCCCTCATATCTGTAGTCCACAACACACTAAGGGCGCAGATGCCTTTATTGGTGGCTTCGCTGCAAGACAAAATCAACAGCGCTAAAGCGGAGACAGCAGCCGCTGCCGCCGCGGCAACTGCAGCAGCTACAGCAGCAGCAGCAGCAGCGGCGGCGGCTGTACACCCGACCAACGGCAGGTGCGTTCCACGAGAAAGGCACTGCCAGCGCTTCCTGCCAGCTGGGCGTTGTGAACTTAATGCAACTGATGAAGGCAGCCCCTGCGCTTGATAGAGCCAAGGGTGAAGGCGGTATTGTCGCTTGGTGGAGCCAAGGGAGGGCAAAGGGTAGAAATGTGAAAGCGAAAGGAGTCAATCCTCAGTGTGCTCAATGGGGCTGGCGAGTGCCCGCATCAGTGTCCCGTGGGTCCATCGCAGGAGCTTGCACGCTGCAGCTGTGATGGCAGCATGGCTTCCAGCGCAGCCCGCAACATGCCACCTTGCCCCTTGTGTCCTCATATCACGTGTCCCCAGACTCCTGCATAACCTGTGCGCATGTACGGCAACTCCCTACCCGCCGTACGTACGGTCATGATAACAGCATGACGCCCTGACGTACAGACGCCTCCCTACGGCAGCCTTACCGGCCGCTTACCGGTATTAACTCCCATGCAGCCCACCAGGGCATCCACATCGTCATGCATCTGTGTTCCCCCCGCAGGGCCCCCACCGTCGGCAGCAGCTCACTCCTCGCCTCCGCCTCCTCCTACTCCTCTCTTTCCCCACGCCACTCCAACCTCCATCCCCAATCACAACACCAACGACAGCAGCATCAGCAGGTGGATCCCTTCCTAGGCGACTTAGCGCTGTTGGAGCTCAGAAGCCAGCTGGGCCACGGCGGTTGTGCGGTCGTATTCAAGGGCACGTTGGGGACCCTGGACTGCGCCATAAAGGTGGGTTCCTGGCTGGTGTGTGCTTGGCCAGCTGGCCGCGTAACGGGCACTGATGTCTGCGTGTGTCTCCTCGAGTAAGCTCCCGCAGGGCTGTAGGTGTCTCTATTTTTCGTCCGTGTTTCCATGCAAATCAAGTCATGCAAACCCTGATGCATGTGTCCTTGCAGCATGTGTCAAGCAAGGAGCTAACGTTCTGCTGCTGCCACACCCTGTTTCCCCATTCCCTCCCTTCCTGTCTTCCCTCCCATTCCCTCCTAAAAACTTGATGAACGAACGAACAACGCCATGCACAGCTAATGGAGATGCCCGAGGTGGGTTCCGTACGTGTGTTTTCCGTGCATCTGTGTTTCCTATAACCCTTCATTCTACCGAACCTCCTTATACCGGTTCCAACCCTTTAGTACACCAAACGTTTGGAAACCCTTGAGCCCAATCATCGTCAATAATCCCGCCATCTGGGGTCATCGTGAATACACACTTCCAGTGGTTCCCAGCCGACGTAACGATCCCGGCGTGCCAGCACCCTCTGCAACCGGGTCTGCACTCCTAAAGCAGCCAGCATCCCGGTTTTTTTACGCGAGCATCCACCCTCGACCCTTTACCCCTTCCACTTCCCCCGGCATGTTTACCTCCAAAGATCAACGACACCCTGGACCTAGACGAGTTGTTACTGGAAGCCACATCAGCGGCCGTACCAACCACCACCACCAACAACCCCTTCAGCAGCGGCGGCAGCGGCGGAGCACCTCCCACAGGAAGCCCACATGATGACGCAACAGGCGGTGGCACAAACACTGCTGCTGCTTCCAAAGCTGTAGCTGCTGCCAATGGTGGTAGTAAAGACGCTGACGATGTCGGCGGCAGTGCTAACGGCGGAGGAGCTGCAAGTAGTGTTAGCAGCGCTGCTGCTGCCGATGGTGGTGGTGACGGTGCCGCTGCTAGCAACGAGGTTCAGAAGCAGCTGGGGGCGCGGCGGGCGCTGCTGCGCAATGCCATGGAGCTGGCGATCATGAGCTGCATCAGCCACCCAAACATTATGCAGGTACGTGGGGAGCCGGGGGAAAATTTACACATGTGAAACAATCCCATATCCCGACTCATGCAGTGACCGCATTCGAAGCCGGGAGCCTGGGGGCAGGTTGTTGGGGCGTGTTGGGTTTTGGTGGAAGTGCATGCAGGTGCGGCTAGTTGTGGGGCGTGGGTGGCCGGGAGAAAGTGGAGGGAATACAAGTATTGTCACACTACCGCCATCACGGCACCGCTAAACCATCGCTCGCCATCCCACGCACGGCCTCTTTCGTTCATGCACCCTACCTCTTCCCACCTCACGAACGCCCATCCGCTTCCCACCCACCGTTTTGGTGTGCTATCATTCAGGAATGATTACCCTCCTGTTGCTGGCCCGCCTGGTGTTTACATGCTGCCTGCAGGTGTACAGTACCTTCAGCAACGTCACGCTGCTGAGGAAGGTGATGCCAGACGGCTCGCAGCGTTTCCAGCTGACCCCCGCGAAGCCGGGAGCAGATGAGGATCCAGGTGCGCTGCGGAGGGGTTGTGGCGGAAGTGATGTGGTTTTGTGCAAGCAGGGGGTTGCAGGGAGGAGCCGGATAAAATCGTGTACTGGTGTGTGGTGTTGGTCTGTGCATGGGGGGTAGGGGACAGGTCGGGGAAGAAGTGTTAGTTGGTTGCGTTTGGGGGGCGCATCATCAAGTGTAGGGAGGACCCATGTTCCGCAACCCTGACAATGCTGCATGGGCATTACTGGAGGAAAGCAGTACGCTTCATGTGTCGTGCAATTTGGTTCGTACATATGCCACCATGCATCACCTGATCATCAATACCGTACGTAAACCTCTGTACGCCTCTTTCATAAAACCCGTAGTATGTTACTGTTGTGTTACAGTATCGCGCTATGTATGTCCCGCATTGCTTTGTCTGTGCCTTCACAGAAGCGCCGCCAGTTTGTGTGGCGCTTGTGTGCGAGTGGTGCGACCAGGGCTGCCTCGCATCCGCCTTGCAGCGCCGTACGTTTCCAACATTGTTACCGGCAGCGCTCAAAGGCAGCAGCGGTAGCAGCAACATGCATGGAGGTCTCATCCTGAGCAACGGCGGCAGCGGCAGCAAGCAACACGTGTTGGATTACAAGGTGAGGAAGGAAGGACGTGGCATTATAAGTACCAGTACGGCGGAGGTTGCGGTTGCGGTTGTTTGAGCTCGATTCCAACAGGCCTGACCCATGGGTCATTACTGCTTCCCCCGCCCTTACTTTGCTATCTTGCAGGGCATCCTGATGACGCTGCTGGACGTGGCCATGGCTCTCCGCCACCTGCACTCCCACAACCTGGTGCACAGGGACGTCAAGCCGGCTAACGTGCTCCTCAGGAGCAACGCCACCGACCCACGGGGCTTCACCGCAAAACTCGCAGGTGGGTTGGGTGAAGAGGAAACAACAAACTGGGGTGAAGAGGCACCAACCAACTAACCGTGTGGTAACTAGCTGGGGGAGGGGGGGCCAAAGACCATACCAAACCATATGAAACCACAGGTTGGGGCAATCCACTGGAAAGGGCAGGGGAGGGGAGGATGGGGGGGGGGTGATTTGCATGGGGTTAGTATCCCGGTAACCCAGGTCCGTGTCTGACGCAGCCTTTGGGAACAGCGGTGCCTTTGTGGTGTGGCCTTACATAGCCGTCATAGGGGGTTGTTGGTTCGAAGTGGTAGATGTAGGTACGGTATAGCGAATATGCCGCTAGCCTTGCCTCTCCAGCATTTCCACTCCCCACCTGCCCGATAACACAAGGAAGCTGTGCGCTCCTTATTAAACACACCTTCCCGCCCCGCTGGTTGCCCCGTAGACTTCGGCTTTGCCACGTTGCTTAATCAGGTATGGTTGTATTTACTGGGCTTACTGGGCTGCCCCGTCCCCTTGCCTTGCCCTCTTAGCTTGCACTCATGCGCACCTGAAAGAGGGGGGAAGCATGGGGAGTGCGCTTCGCTCGCCATTCCTCTTCCTTGCCTCGCAGCCCGGTATTGGCCGCCGCCATGAGCCATCCATAGCCTTAGAGCCCCCTCGCCTACCTGCTACCAAGTCCTTTGCCTGACCTTTAACCTCCCCCTCCTTCCTTGTCATCATCTCGCTATTTTGGATGCTTGCTTCTCCTTGTGCTACCCGGCGGATTGTCCGTAACGGTGGATTGCCCTGCGACCCTGCGACCCTGGAATGAACCAAGCAGCCCGGAGACGAAAGGAGCGGTGGACAGCCGTTCGTCTATGTGGATGAGAGTTGCGGCACGTAAGTCGTTTGTGACCTACTTACAGCGTTATAGGTGTGGCCTCGTAGCGTGTTGTGTTGACAAAAACGGTAAAACCATAACGAACATCCCGGCTATGCCGCTGGTCCTCTTCACACGCACGCTACCCCCTCCCTCCGTTGCTATACATGTCATTTATTCCCCCCTCCTTCCCCACTTTGTTGCCATGAAAACACGCACAGGGTCACTCACATGGCTCCCGAGTCCTGGTCCAAACGTGAGTACGGCAGGGACTTTGAGCACCCCCCCCGTACCGTCGCTTTCACCTTTCACCGCAAATTCGTTTGCCTGCTACTGGCCTGTATTGGACCATGCGTCACGGACTCTGCGGTGTAATGTTACCACCATTCCAACAAAACCACCCAACCCCAACGCAAGCAATGCTTTCCTCAACCTTGTCATGAAGTGAAGTCCATTAGCAAACCCTATGTTGCCTGTGACGAGTTGAATAACGCTTGCTGATGTGTGCATGTCCCTCTTTCATTCCTATCCCTTCTTTCTTTGTTGCGCTCCGCAGCCTGCCGCTTGGATGCAAGCTGCGATGTCTACAGGTGCCTGGGGTGCGGGTTGTTGCTGGGGAGGTCGAGATAGAGGGGGGGGAACAGGAGGCTGACATCAAGGGAGCGGTTCGTTGGGGGAGGCAAAATGTATGTTGACGACTTCATGTGGCGCCTCTTGGCTCCTTCACGCAGCCGCCGCATGCATGGTGCCCTCCCTTCTTGTTACCAAATGCACCAATAGTTGGACATCACCCTCTCATCACCCCTTTCCCTCCCTCTCCTACCACCCCATCGGCCTTGCTCCTACGGTCTTCTGCGCCAATCCTGCTTCTTCCTCGCTCCCTTGTGGCCTGGATGCTGCAGCTTTGGCATCCTCATGTGGTGAGCCGTGGGGGGAAGCGCAGGGAAGACAATTGCCTTCGCCCTAAAGCCGTTGCGGACCCGCCACCCCACAATACCGCCGTACCCAGGTCTGCTGCAGCGTGTACCCAGTGCCTCATCCTGGCCCTTCATGCATCCTTAGCTGCTGCATGCATCCTTAGCTGCTGCATGCATCCTTAGCTGCTGCATGCATCCTTAGCTGCTGCATGCATCCGTGCAAGTATGCACCCATGCAACAAGTAACGCCCCAACAACTCAAACCCTTACTTGCGACCCACGCCTTCCCATTGTTACTCGCCATCCCCCCCCAGGGAGCTCACAGCGGGTGGCCTGCGCCCCTATCCCGAGGTGAGTATCGTAGACAGCAGGACCCGCCCAGCAGGAGGGGTTCGTTGGGTGTCATGTATGGGGGTTGGGTCCTTGGGTGGGGTTCTGCAACCCGTCACCCAGGTTGCATTCACCGTTATCAGTCACCCTCTGCAATACCGGTATAACGGTTGCATTCCATGTCAACGTAAATCTTACTTGACGCGTGCAAGCATGTGCCTCCTCTCGTCCAGCAGACGCAGCCCGGCAAC
Source organism: Astrephomene gubernaculifera (assembly GCA_021605115.1). NCBI lineage: Eukaryota > Viridiplantae > Chlorophyta > Chlorophyceae > Chlamydomonadales > Astrephomenaceae > Astrephomene > Astrephomene gubernaculifera. Next base: position 485,907 of record BMAR01000030.1, on the reverse strand, counting down.
ATTCCGCGCATTGTGCGGAAAGGTGCTCGACCGACCTTTGACGAGAGCGTGCCCCTGCAGTACAGGTGAGAACTGGTAAACAAGCAAGCAAGCAAGCAGTCCAAACATGCAGTTTAAGTAGCTCTAGCATCACGAATTCGCATACATTTGCTGCTCATGTGCGATGTACCTATTTGCTGATGCTCTGAATACGGTACATATACCGTACCGCACAAAAACCATGCGTACCCGCCTTCCCCAATATTACCGTACCCTCCTCAATCGATTAATGAGATCGATCGATCGATGACTTAGTTCGTCGATATCAATGCTAGTCCGTCGCTACCTTCCATCCTGCCACAACGTAAAACCCCAATCGTAACTAACAGGCTGCTTGCCCAGCGCTGCTGGTCAGCCGAGCCCGGCCACCGGCCTCGCGCCTACGAGCTCGTAACGACCATCAGTCAGCTCCTTGCCAAATGGACTTAAGGTGGACCCGGCAGGTAGGTGTGAGAGTGCACCGTCATGGCCGAACCGCTCCTTGCTTGCCAAGCAAGATGGATGGAGCAGAAATGGATCCAGCAGCTTGAGGCGAAGACGTTTGGTTGGGACTGGGTGGGTGCGGGTTTTCTTTCCGATGTGGACTGTTACAGAGGGTGACGATGACGACGCAGGAGAACAAACAAGGGAGGGAGAACTGCGAGCCTAGGTTTATGGTCCGTAGCGGTGAAGTACGGGCTGTTGTGTTATGAGCTGTATTATGGTATTTGAGCCCATAGCGGATCAGGAGCATCGGACGGGGGCGTGGGATGGACAAGAATGGTGGCATCAAAACGTCGTGATAAAGGTGTTTTTTATGCACGGGGTTGCGGCACGCTGACACATGGGGGAGGGATGTAGCTGGGAAAAAAGGGTAGCGGGGTTAATTTTTGAACAGTTAAACCAATTCCCTGCTAGATTCTACTTACTTCTGCCTACAAGCGCTAATATGTGCCTGCGAATATTTAGTAAATATGGTTTTGTGTCGGAAAGAGGGAATGGGCGGAGGTGGCTGGGTGGTGGGAATCAGTGCTTTAATCAATTGCCAAAACAAGAAACTCCACTTTTATAAACCTTGGGTAGGTAATGAATAATTGCAAATTCGGTTGGGAACCAAGGTATTTGCTGCTTTGCCGTTTCTGCCTCTTCTTGGCTTTTTGTGCACACACGGATGGATACCGGTACACGCGCACAGTGCGTGCATGTATGGTTGCACACACATCATAGGTTGTCAAACCTCGCAAGTGTTCGTCTGTCTGTCTGGCTGGTGTTACAGGTCGCCAGTAATAATACAACGCACGTATTTGCTTGCTTAGCTAGCTAGCTCCGCTTGTTTGTGGTGGCGGATTGCCCGCCTTGCTTGAACGCTGCCTCCGAGACATGTTTTGTGGTGATTTCCTTCAATCGGCATGCTGTACGACTTTGGCTCGTGTGCATGTACGGCATGTGGCACGTCTGCGGCTGGATTGGTTTCTCAATCTGAGGCTGGACGTGTTGTCTGCTGCTCTTATTCCCTACCTCTGGTAAGGGCATACAGCTGCCTCCCACGGTCACGAGCATGGTACGTTGTACCGGTTTGGTGCTACGGTAAAAAGGATTCCTGTGATGGCTCCGTATCGCGAATGCCTTGCTTGCATTATTTTGTTTGGGTGTCATGTGCGTTGGTTGTCTGGATGGTGGTCGGCGATTATTAACTGCTGGAAATGCTGGTGGTGGTGGAGTGGAAGGTCGAGGTGGCGTCCGCACGAGAACTGTTTTGTTGTGTTGGGGGTTGTATTGTTTTGTTGTCTCTTTGCGAGTGTGTACTACGTCCAGGGGAGCTACGGAGTTGTATTATTATCAGTATGGTATTATGAGCGGGTGTGTGTGGTTCGTGCGACCCATGGGTCATCTAGTACTGTGAAGAACAGGAGGGTTTCCCTGCAAGCAAGGGGCGGTTCTTGTGCTATAACCGCAGCCCTAGACAGGGCCGATGCAGCGGCAGCCAATTTTGCATGTTCGGACTGGCCGGAGTCGTTTGCTTTGGTGGCAATGGGTATGCGCGTGTATGGGGCAGCAGAAAGACTGTGTATGGAGTTTTAGCGATGGTGGCCTAGCCGATCACTTTTCCTCCAGTGAGGGGCGCATGTGGGAGTGGAGGGGGCCGAACGGCGGGGCAGAATGTGCGTTTTCGGGTGTTACAGGATGTCTTTGTTCCTATGTAGGCATCGAATTGAGGTGTGGGCGTAAACATGCATTACCTGTCGTGCTAAGCTACAGGCAGACATGAAAACCGTCAGTTATTGATGGGGGGAGTTAAGACAGAATACGAGGGAAGCATTTGTGAACCGAGCACCCTAGCGCTATACTTGCCTGAAGAGAGGAGTGTACGACAAGAATGAAGCTGATTGTACGACAGGACCCCAGAGTTGTACGACGTAAGCGACTGACGAGCACGCCATTGCGGGTGCAAATGTCCCTTGCGACCCCAGCTAAATTGGCGCGGTTTGGTGAGTCGAGGAGTGTGACCGGATTGCGCGAGCATCCTACACGAGTATGACGTCTATCTGGGAGTGATGGTAGGCATCCTATCTCTGGGCTGTAGAAGGCTTGTGTACGGCACGTTCATATTCGTAGTATTCGTGTTTTGGTTGTGCTGCCAAACATGTGTCCTGATTCATGCAGCGTTCCATGGGCATACAACGTCCTAGGGAACCTGGAGCACCTGTCGTTGTGCATATTTGACCGGGATCGATGATAAACATTCGTACCGCATTGCTTTGTACGGTATCTGATTTCCCCGGGGAGAGATGCTACGATCGCTAGAGCATAGTAAGGAACAACCGACATGGCGGGGGGGAGACGGCAGCTTGGTTCAACCTAGGCGGCGGGGTCTATCTGCAGCTATCTGTTTGGTTGCTGTGTACTAGGTGTGAGTGCGCCTTCCTTTGGTTTTAAAGAGGCCCTTGACATGTGTCGGCGAACTGTAATACGAAGCAATCGTGGGTGCTGCCCTTTAAGGCATTTTACATTTCTAGCGACACAATTATACAGTCTATTTTACTTATACTTCGAATAACGACGGCCAGGTTCCAGGCACCCGTTTCACTTTATACACGCTCCCGGCTGGTGAGATATGCACCTGAGACGATAGCGTCTATACATGCAGCAGGAAGCAGAGGCAAGGTGAAGTAAGGATACCCCGATGGGGATCCATGCGGGGGAGCAGTCAGATCAGCGCACAAGAAACGCCCATCATCATCATCGTCGCTATACCCCCACGTGCCCACCTGCACACATCTCCCACCTCACCTCGCAGCTGATCACGCCTGCCGCATGCTGCTCCTACAGTGCCCAAGCCAATCCAAGGCCTGTAGAATAAGCGCTGCATGTGTGCATGCATGTCTGTTGGGTACGGTCACACGAACATGCATACGCTGGCAACGCATGGTTGCATGACCTCCGTGACTGCTGTGTCGCCAGCCACAACAGCTACCGTAGCGATAACCATGATTGTCTGCATCGTTGTCTCCAAGAGACAATCAATCCCAAGCCACCATGTATACCGGTCTACACCGGGGGCCGCTGATGGCGAACCTCATGCCGACTAGTGCCTCCTCGGCACCCGTAGGTACTACCTATGCACAGACTCCGCACCACCCCCACTCGCACATACAGCTTCGCCGCCGCAACGCAGCCTCAACACACTGTAGAGCTCCCTGCATTGCACCGCCTGTACACCTCCCAGCTCGCTAGCAGCTCCCCCCACTTGCTTCATCCGCACACCTCCTCTTCGCTAACCATGACGTCCTCCACAAGAATGGCTTCTACCAACCATGATTCTATGTCCCAGGGTGTCTACTATACATTAATAGCCAGGGCATCCACTATACAGTAATAAAATATACACAGGCCACATATCCCCTACCTCCACGCCCCTACATATCCGGCCGGCTTGTTGTCAGCCCCACTCCTGATGGGCCCAGCCGCCGCCGCTGCAGCTCCGCCGCACGATCCTTCAACGACCGCTTCACACCACCACCACCACCACCACCAGCAGCGGCAACTCCAACAAGGCCGTTACCCAGCCCAGCCGCCGTCCCGGTGTGACCCGTGGGTCGTGCAGCCCCGCCGGAGCGGTGCTGTGCGGAAGCAGATTTCCGAGCAGCGGCCGCCGCCAGTGCCGCGGCCCCAGGAGGCATCCGGCTGCTGCTGCTGCCGCTGGGTGCACCTGCACCTGCAGCAGCGTCACTAACACCAGCCCCTCGGGAGGCGCCATTCGCAGCACCACCACCAGCAGCGGCCGGAGTGCCAGCAGTAGCAGCAGCACAGGGGACACCGGCTTTCCGGTTGCCCGACGAAGCAGGCTCCTGTGCGCCACCGCCACAGCCGCCCCTGTCACTGCCACTGCCAGCAGCCTCCCCTCTCCCACCTGTTGCTGACCCTGCCCTAGCGGCCTCCAGCGGCAGCCGTCCCGCCTCCACCGCTCGAACCTTCACAGCCGCCCCCGCCGCCGCAGTCGCCACCTGCCGCTTTACCACAGCAGCAGCCACCGCTGGCGCCATCCCTCTTCCCCCAATCCCACCAACTGCAGCGACAGCCGCCGCAGCTGCTCCTGCTCCTGACGCAATCGCAGCTCCTCCTGCGGATGCGATCCCAGCACACCCAGCCCCAGCAGCAGCACCCAGGAAGATGTCCTGCTCCAATATGCGCTTCCTTTTCGCCTCCGCTCCCGCCTCCGCCCGCGCGGAGCTCGTCAGGAAGGCCACCTGAGCCGCCAGCCCGTCCGCCTCCGCACCCGGCAGCAACTGTACGACACCCGGCAGCCCCAGCGCCACCCGCTGAGACTCCAGTGCCGCTGCCGTACGCTTTTCTCCGCGCAGGGAGGCCCTGAGGGCCCGGTTGAGGGTGTAGGGGTCGGCTGCCCGCGCATCCGCCATGTCCTGTATGGCTGCCAGGCGGGCGGCACCGCTGAGGGCCTTGGCCTTAGCGTCCTGGTGGGGGGGGCAGGCGAGGTGTGTGCAAGACAGGCAGGGAATAGTGAAACTGGCCGCGAGGAAAGGGAGAATGGAGGGGACAAAGAGAGAGCTTTGCTTTTGGTATTTTACCCTACCGCCCACCTACCTGTTGATATTCCAGGCGGTAGAGCGGGTCCCGCCGCCTGCGCTCCCGCTCCTCCTCATCCGGCAGCTCTATCACCTCTGCGTCAGCAGCGGAGTAGCTCTCCTCCTATACACGTCGACCAGGACAACAGAACAAGGGAGGAGCGGGTGGGGAGTGTAAGGAAGGGGAGGGAGGAGTGGAGGAGATGGGCAAAAAGATGGGAGAGTTGGCAGCGCATTGAAGGCGGCGCCTAGGAGTGGGACGCTGGGCTTGGGTAATGAGGATGCAGCTGCTGGGATTGCGAAAAGCGCTCAAGAAAGGTTCGAAAACGTGAGAGGACAGAGTCCATGAGTGGAATGGGAATCGGGACCGGGTATGGCCACGATTTGTGTTCAGCCAACACATATGAGGTATGAGCGTGTAGCTGTGTGTGTGCTGCGCCTAGGCTGTGCCGCACAACCTGCGTCGGCGCCATCCTGCCTCCTCTCCCCAGTCCTCACCTTTTTCCGCGCGCCCTCCACCACAAGGTACTCCGCATTCTTGGGGTCGGTCTGAATGGTGATGCGGCAGCCGCAGTGGTGGGTCATGCAGAACTGCAGCACCTTGGTGGAGTGGTAGTGGCCGATGGCCTTCTTCTCCGCATTGAAGCGCTCGCCCTTGGCGATGTGCTCGCCGCACTTGTCGCACCATATGTTGAAGGGGATTTCGAACCTGGAGGTAGGAGGGGTAAAGAGGAAACAACGAATTGACCGTGTGATAAGGGGGGTGGGAGGAGTGGGCGGAAGGGGCGGGAGGAGGAGGAATGGGAGGAGGCGGCAGTAGCAGATGTGATGTGGGTTGGTAGGAGAGACATCAAACACGCCGAGATGCGAACTGGAATTGGCTTGTTTTGACCGATGGGTCAACGTCGACGACATACCCCGTAACACCACCCGTTAGCTGGGAAGGGCATTGGGCTCCCAAGCACGCCTTGCACTGGCGGGCGCCCCCAAGGCCTACCTGATAACCAGGATGCCCTGGTCCAGCTTAGCTGCTCGCTCCCGAAGTGGGTGTTGGCCATTGTACTGCGCGTGAGAAAGGGACGGGAGCGATTGGGGTTTCAGGACACAGCACTATGTGCGAAAATAGCGGGTTGCCATAACCCATCGCGCACGCGTTTGAGTCAAACAACAAGCAAATGCACGGGAACTCATCAAACGCGGCTAGCCTGGATACCTAGATGCCTAACATAGATGCGTTCGCGGAAGAATTGGCAACCTCTAAAGCACACTCTGAAACCCGATACGCTTATCTGACCCTAATAACTTGCCTTATTTAATGTTTGGTGCTTCTTAGGGTCGAAATCTGGTGGGTAGTAAAAGTTGTCTGCTCTGGCAGCTGCTAACGAAGACATCTCGCAACTACTTGCGCAAACTAGCTACCGACTCGGGGTGTTGTGGTCAGTTAAAAAACGATATCAGCAGTTGGGCAAAGCGAAACATGGAATGAAGACAAAAAATATAGCGTAAACCCTATTGCAACAAGGCGTCAGCAGAGTACGCTGTTTTTCGGCCTAGGAACTCCACACCTGCCAACAGGTACAACACGATTACGACGCTTGATGTACGGCTGGGACGAGCGCGCCAAAGACCACAGCGATGGGCTGTGCAAGCAAGGTGAAAAGTCACCGCGATTCCTTTTTGGTATGTCTTGTTATGGCATGGCCTAGGCCCTCCCCTTCAATTGCTGCTTTAGGCTAATGCGACTGGGGTGTGCAAGCTGGAAGCAAAACGAGGGACTCCTGGACCTGCCAGTAGAGCTCTCTGCGCGCAATCTTGTAGCATACACCGAAGACGCGGCATCTTGAACATTATACCCTGTGTTAATCGCCCTGCCGCTGCCGCAACTTTGCGCATGACAGCTGCCATGGCCAAAGTGAAATCCTCCACAGCCGACGAGGCCAAAGGCAAGTCATGACCCCATTAATACAACCGCCAGCTACCACTCAGATTGAAATAGCCATGGTAAACCGCAAGTCTCCTAAGCAGGGAAACGAACCGTCCGAAACCGCGTCCCGTACAACATGGGCATGCTGTCCGTCATTAACGCACCTTTCCCGTCTTCGTTCTGCGTAGGCACCCAAAGGCGAGGCGCCCGTATTAAGTCATCTCCTCAGGGCATCCCAACGGATGACGCTGTGGCCATCGGCGACCCTGCAACCAGCAGCGGCCAGAAGGCGTCTGCTCCAAAAGGCGCCAGCCGCCGCGGCAAGAAGGGCAGTGCTGCCTCCGTTACGCCCACCATCGCCTCAGGCTCTGCGGCAGGAACACACAGTGGGCCATGGTTCACCGAGCAGCAGCGTGAGGAGGTGCGCACTGAGCCGAATTGGGCGGGATCCATGAGAAGAAACGACATGCAATTAAGGCCAGACCTTGCCAGGTCGCCAAGACCATTTGTCACAGCTAGACAGCGGTTCACCTCTCGATTTATCCTTGCAAGCCGTGTCTTTTGAGATGAGCCAGTCGTGTGACCTCCACTGGAACCATCTGATAGCTATCAGATGACCCGTGCCTTGTTCTGCATCTCTCACAGTCATTCGTTACCTCCTCGTAAAACTCCTCGCTAACCGGCTTACTACCAATTCCTACATCCCTACCCCTGTAAGACTCGCATCCTACCTCTCCATCCCACCACCCCGCAGTACCGTCGTGAGCTGCTGCATTGGTACGACCACAGCCACCGTGTGCTACCCTGGCGCCGTACCCCGCACTCAAAAAAGCACCTGCTGAACAGCAGCGGCAGCAGTGCGGAGACCTCTGCCGCGGATGCAGGTGCTGCTGCTGCTACGGGTGCTGCTGCGGGGGCTGCTGCGGGTGCTGCGGATGCAGGTGCTGCCCCCCCGGACCTGCCGCCCCAGCAGTTTGCGTACTGGGTGTGGGTGAGCGAGGTGATGCTGCAACAGACGCAGGTGGGCCCCCCGGGGGTGGGCTCCCTGCCTCTTGTGTACTCCTAGTCAGCATACACCATGTGCCCCCTTGCCTCTCATCATGCCAGTCCAGACATATCACCAAGCACCCGCAGCACCCGGGACCCCCACCTTCCCATGCCCCTGCCCCTCTTCCCCCTGTCCCGTTTCAAGTCCGCCTAGACACACAATGCCCCTCTCCCTCCCTCCCTCCTTCTGCTATGCTATGCTCTCTGCCCCCAATCACTCTGCTCTCCCCCCCCCAGGTGGCCACCGTGATGCCGTACTTCCGGCGCTGGGTGGCCAAGTGGCCCACCGTGGCGCACCTCGCGGCGGCTGACGTGGAGGCGGTGAACGCCATGTGGGCGGGACTGGGGTACTACCGCAGGTGGGCGGGAGGGAGGGAGGGAAAAAGATATTCCATTGTGTGTGGGGGGGGGAGTACAGGTGCATAGGGCGGTAGGGCCACTAGAACTAACAGGTGGGTGAGCGGGCGGGGAGGAGAGTGTCGGTATACTGGGGCTCGCTAGTCAGATAACAGTTAAGGAGCATAACTGGCCGCGAGTAGGAAACGTCTGTGGTAATCGGACCGGTCTGTATGTATGTGTGTTGAGAAAACTGGCCGCGAGTAGGAACCTACTGTATGTGTTTTGGTGCGGCGCGTGTGTCGGTGTGTGCACGCACAGGGCTCGATACCTGCTGGAGGGGGCTCGCTTTGTGGTGGAGAAGCTGGGCGGGGAGTTCCCAACCACAGCTGCTGAGCTGCTCAAGATCCCAGGTAGGCCGGTGGGCATGCCGGGATGCCTTATTTGCCTGGGGCTGCATCTCTGTCCATTGCACATGTGTATACAAACGTGCACATACAGACCGCATATTATGTGTACAATCACAGCGGGGCAGCTTACCACAGTCTCTGCCATGTGCTTTTTGAACAACGTACCGCCCACCCACAAAAACCAACGTTCCGCCTCTCCCCTGTCCCCTTCCCCCACGCACGCTCCTCCAAGGCGTGGGTCCCTACACCAGTGCTGCAGTGGCTTCCATCGCCTTCAGCCGTCCCTCAGCCGCAGTGGACGGCAACGTGGTGCGAGTGGTGAGCAGGCTGGCCGCCCTGCCGGGGGACCCCTCCCGCCTGGCCGCCTGCCATGCGGCGCTGGCGTTGGAGCTGCTGGACCCGGGGCGGCCAGGCTGCTACAACCAGGTGAGCAGTGGGGGGCTGACCCATGGGTCATGCTCTCATGCATGACAAGTTTTTATCATGCATGGTGGAGCGTGGGCGGGCATGGTCAGGATTGAGGTTACGGTAGAGAAAGGTGAGTGGTACAGTCAAACACTGGTGGTTAGTCATGGGGTGGTGGATGGGAGGGCAGCAGGGATCTGTGATCCCTGTCTACTAACAGTACCTGTCCTTCCCAGTTTTCGTCGGGTATTCACATGCTGCATGCTGCACCCGCACCGGCACCCGCAAACCCGCGAACCCACGCATCCTCACCCGCTTCATCAGGCGATCATGGAGCTGGGTGCCACGGTGTGCCGCCCCGTGAACCCCGACTGCGCTGCCTGCCCGGTGCGGCGGGTGTGCCGGGCAGCAGCCGCCTGGGAGACCTACCTGGCGGGGGGCGGGGACCCCGACATGGAGGATGCGCCCCGAGTCACGCAGTACCCCGGTCGGAAGGCCGTCAAGCAGAAACGCGAGCAGGCGGTCGCTGTGACCGTCCTTGAGGTGATTTGCACCCGGGAGCACCCGCAGCAGCAGCAGCAGCCGCGGCAGCAGGAAGGGCACAGCGGCCAGCCTGCTGTTAACGACGGCCAGGTTCCGGCAGCAGCAGCAGCAGCTGGCGGTGCTGATGTGGGTAATAACAACGGTGGCGGGAATAGCGCGGTCGCTCCACCACGTAAGCGACAGAGGACGATGGAAGACTTTGCACTTGCAGCAGCAGCCCGGAAGCAGCGGCAGCAGCAGCAGCAGGACACTTGTGCAGCAGGTGGAGCGGGTCCTGGGGGGTCAAGGACGCCTGGTGGCGGTTGTGATGATGGAGGTGGTGCTGCTGCTGCTGCTGCTTCGGGACCGGTGTCCTCAGCTTGTGCAGCTGACGTGGGGGTTTGTGGCGAGCTGGAGGCTCTGCTGGCTCGTGGGTCCGCCTGCCGGCGCTACCTGCTCACCATGCGGCCGCAGGTGGGTGGGCAGTGGGTGGGGCTGAGGGAGCGGACTGACAGGTGGGAGTGTTAGTGCTCTCACTCTCAAGTAGTGCTGAAGAAAGCAAAGAAGACAGAAACCTGTTTTTATAGCGGCGACACATCATCAGGTGTATAGGGCTGTGACTGTGGGGAGGAGGAGTTTTATGGGTACATGTATGGCCTTTTTGCAGGTGCAGGCGCTTGCGCTTGGTCCCTCTCCATACCCTACTGCTCTGCTTCTTCCTGTCCTGTCCGACTAACCGCTCCCTTCTTGTCATGTGTTGCTTCTTGACTGCTTGCTTGCTGCGAGCAGGGTGGCCTGCTGGCGGGGCTGTGGGAGTTCCCAGGTGCGATCAGGAGGGAGGAAAACAGTGTGAAGCAAATAGGAGGGAGGGGTGCAAAGGGAAGAGAACGCGGTTTGGAAGCGTGAATTGAGACAGGGTGAGTTGTTTCCACCACTCACGCTACTCGGTAGGCTTGTAGGGGCTGGTGACCTTTTGGGGGTCTACCTTTGCAAAGCACTCACTCCGAGCCTGTGGCATCCTTTTGCCATTTCCCCAGGGGCGGTGCTTCAGGATGTGACGCCAGGTGATGGCGGCGGCGGCGGAGATGATGAGGATGCTGAGGCTAAGGGGGATGGTGCAGCAGCAGCAGCCACCACGTCTGGTGAGCGCCGGCGAGCATCTGAGGAGCTGTTGTGTCGGCTGCTGGGGCCAGCAGGCCTTGCCCTCACATCATCATCATCATCATCATCGTCACTACCACCGGCATCAGCACCAGCAGCAGCACCATCTGCAGAAGCGGCGCCTGGCTGTGACACGGGTGCTGTCTCTAGCAATCTTGCCAGCGGTGTGATTTCTTCCTTGCAGAAGGATCAGGCGGTTCAGGAGGCGGCTGCACAGAGGCAGCAGCAGGGGCTGTCAGTGCTGCGGGTGCTGGGCCGCCATGATATGGGCACCTACGTGCACGTGTTCAGCCACATTCGACAGACGAATTACGTGCAGCGCTTGACAGTGGTACATGACGGTGATGTGGCGTCCCTGGAGCGACTGACAGGGGCTGCCTCTCCTGTCGGTAACGGCGTAGCAGTGGAGGGTGGGGGCCAAGATAGCCCACCTCGCTTCCCAGGCCGCCTTGCTGTGGCAGCTGATGCGGCTGGCGCTGCTGGTGCTGGTGCTGCTAAAGATGGCACCCCAGGTGAGGATGCTGGTGGTGAGGAGGGTGATGACGATGTCGTGCTTGTGGAGGAGGTCGACATGCCAGCAGGGAACAGCAAGGCAGCAGGTGCCACTCGCAGTCGAAAGGGTGGAGCCTCCAGCAAGGAGCAGGCAGCCACTGCAGTGGTAGCGGCACAGGCAGGGCAGGACAAGGAGCAGGCTCTGGCCCCGGCGCTCATGTGGGTCAGCAGGCAGCAAATCGAGGGCCCGGGGCTGGGGCTGAGCTCCGGAGTTAAGAAGATGCTGCAGCTGGCCCTTGGTGGCAGCGTGGCCGCAGCAGCAGCAGGCGGCCGCGGCGGCAGCAGCAGGAGTGGGGCAGGCAGTGGTGGTGGTGGCGGAAAGGGAGCCAGTGGCGGTGGGGTGAAGGCAGGCAGTAAGGGTGGCAGCGGCGCCAAGGCTGGCAAGAAGTAGGCATATAGACATGGTAATATGATACGTATTTGGGTCAGCCAGCAGAAGCGCTTGATGGTGGAGATCTGTAGGTGCCTATTGGCAGGCAGTGGAACTGTAGCACAGTAGCAGGTTGGGGGCATGATGTTATGAAGTGCCACAGCCGCCGTCTTTGTACGATAACTATTGTACGTTTACTATGCCAGCAAGAAGTGTACGGGTACAAGGATATTGGCACGGCAGGTTATGGAGACACCTCCCTTTTCGTGTTCCATGTGCTTGTAGGCTTCTGTCAGATGGTGAGGCAACGCGCTCAACATTCATATTCAAGGGACGTGATACCTATTGCATTCAGGTGTATTGCTCAGACCAGTGAACACAACGCCTGTGAAAGCACTGACGCCAGCGGGCACAGCGTCCGACGTGCAGCATGCCCTTATGCGCGAGCCCGGGTGTAACATGTGCGGTAGTACCTATACGTGGCGTGCATGTACGTGGTAGTGTGCAATGCATGCACGTCAAAAGAGGTTTCGCACAGACTTAGTCACCCTTTCCACCCTATCCCGAGCAGAGACTGCAACAGAAGTCATCACCAGAGGTCAACACCAAAGCAGTCTACGTAGCCAAACTGTACATCCTACCTAGACAGGTAGTACAGGTACATGCACACCTCCAAACATGCGACCGCCATGTGCGGCCGTACCTGGCCAATTGGGACATGGCAACCTATGATAGGGACTCTTGGGAATGGCAACAACGGTGCAACTATGAACAGCATCGACCAGGTTGACTTGGAACACAGTCGAGCATCAGCATGTCCACAGCCTAAAGTCTAAAATGTGCATGTTCCGCACACGTCGTGTTGTCCGAATCGCCCAAAGGTGACATCAAGATATCATGTAGACAATTCTGGACAAGATCCATAAAAATTTGGAACACTCGCAAAAGGTCCTGGGGAGTTGCGGGAATCGAACCCGCGACCTCTCGCACCCGAAGCGAGAATCATACCACTAGACCAAACTCCCAGGAGGAGAAGGGGAGTTGCGGGAATTGAACCCACGACCTCTCGCACCCTAAGCGAGAATCATACCACTAGACCAAACTCCCTGATGACAAAAGCTTGTGTGTAATTATTGATGGCCGCAAGGGACGCACACATGCCCCTCCCCAGCTGCGCTCTCCTGTCTGGCTGCTCCCCGACAGGACGTAACAGCGCGCAGCACCGCAAGCCCACCACCCTACCCCGCCAACGTCATACCCCGCCAACGTCACACCTAACCCTCTATCTACCTCAGCAGCTTCACAGGAGTACATGCTTACAGCATGAAGCCAACGAGCTTAGGGGCAACATGCATGTGGGCTGCACTGGCACAAACGTATTCCTGGCTACCCATCAAGCGTCCTACACTTTCGTCCCGCGGTGGTCTGCCAGTCATTACCCCCTTTCCCAAGCGCCCTCACGCGTCGTCATACGTTAGACAGTTGTGGAGCCCGCGGACTCACTGAGAGGATGGGCGTACGGTATCAAGTTGTGACTTGCAGACTTGCAGACTCGTACGAAGAGGGAAATGTCCTCCGAGCCTTGCCGCACATCTGCCGAGCCATCCAGCTTGATAACAGTCCGGCTCAGACAGCAGACAACTTAGCGGACAACCCCCACAAGTGGTCGGATGCCTGTGAGTCATGGCAGCACTTGCGAAGCTAAAGAGGCACAACTTATTTTCCAGGCCGATTAATTGAAGAAAACGTCCAAGGAGCAATTGAAGAACGCGGTCCTGCTTTGTAGGGTCTTCCTTAGGCCCAAGGGTCCGGAAGTGTCATTCAACAAACCAGGTTCCCAGCCAGTGAAAAGGGCCTCCCCGTCGGCGTCTTCCGCATACAAAAGGCTGTTCCTTGGTTAAAGCCTTGGGAAGAAAGCAAGGTTCGCCGCAGAACACTCACCTGTTCCTGACCTCGCGCACCGTTTGGCAGGATGAAAATCGCTCAAACCAAATCACGGGGTTCCCTTCAATCAACGCCGAGACGCAGCAGCTGCTGCATTTAAGCTCTGCGACGCCTGGCGGCTTGGCGTCGAAAGACATTGTCGCAAGAGTCGAGAGCTCAAGACCCTGGTTCGAGCTGGCATCACTATGCATGAACAGATAGGTATATCAACATATTATTAGGTGGTAATCCTTGTTATGTAGTTTTGTCACGCAAGGTGCGCATGTGGTCCATTTTTGGTTGGTGTACGGTCCGGAGCCCTGACCGTCGGACGCTGCAACCTTGGACAGCTGTGGCCTCGGGTGCGCACATCAAGCACACGCCAACAACATCAAAACAATATCGTGATGAACAATGCCAAGACTGTATACCCTTACATGCAACGCTCGCGGCATCGGTTGCTGCGGCGGCGAGACGAGCTTGACGTGCGCATGAACCGCCTCGCTCCCCGCCTGTCCACCTCCTCCTTCCACCTCTTAAGAACCACGCTCAAACATCGCCACAGCGGCCGCGGCAGCAGCGTTTTCTTAGGCGGCGTCTAGGAAATACCATATGGCTGTAAAACAACTGCTTCCATCGTGCGCCCCTTCATACCCCTACACGGAATGCAACATCCCGTACATGCGCATGCCCCCACTGCGCCACCTGCCCATACCCACCGGCTCGCACGCAGTCCTTATACCCTCCTCCTCCTCCTCGTCCGCAACCTCGTTCACCGCCCCCCTAGCGTCCCCAATGCGTCCCCTCTCGCGTCTCGAAGGACCCGGGGGGGGGCCAACCCCCGCCGGATCCACCCCCCCATTCCCTTCTTCCATACACACACTCCCCTGTCACTTCCTTCCCCCGGTCCCCCCCACCCGGCCCCTCTACACGAACTTGGCCCCCTCATGGTCCAACTCCACCACCTGAGAGGGGGGCGGGGGAAGGGAGGGGTAAAAATAAGGTATAGGGAAGGGGGGGAAGCCAGATATTCTAACACACTAAGTCAGCCTTCCCTCCTCTTCGCACCCCTCTTCCCTCCTCTTCACCCCCTCCCCACCTGGGCCGTGTTGATCTCCAGCCCGCCCGCGCTCCGGAATGCCGCACACATCGCCTCCGCCACCCGCGCCCCCACCGCCGGGTCGTCTACGACGGCCACTGCCGTGGGGCCGGCACCGCTGATGGTGCAGCCGTAGGCACCTGGGGGGGTGGGGGGGGGAGAGGCAGGGAGGGGGTATAAGGGGGGAAGATATATGAAAAGTGAAGCAAGGGGAGTACCAAGAGTAGGGAGGGAGAGGGAAGGAAGAAACGCAGGAGAGCTGCATGAGAAGGAGAAGTGACGAGACAGGGCGAAACGGACAGAGACTATGAAATTGGACAGCTCGGGTTTTCAGCGGCTGTCCCTCAACTCCCCCCTGCTCCCCCCCCCTCCTCCTCGGGATATGGGATTGGGACTCGTTGTTTCACTTATTTAATTTTTTTCCTCCCTCCCCCCTGCTCTCTCACCCGCCTCCTTTGCCGCCTGCTTGACTGCCAGCATGCCGGGTATGAGCGGCCCGCGCACCGGCTCGATGATGACGTCACGATCCAGCGACTGCCCGATCAGCGCCACGTCACCGCGCAGGATGCCGGCAACCTGGGGGGGACGGAGAGGGAGGGGAGAGGTAGAGGGGGCAAAAACATTATATAAGTGAAACAACGAGTCCCAAACCCATATCCCGACAGGGGGCAGGTAGAGGGGCAACGGGAAAGGAAGCGAGTGAGGAGCAGGTCTCAATCGGTCATTATACGCCACAACACATGCCGTACATCACACGTCAGGGTCAGTGTCAGGGTCAGTGTTTCCGCGGCTCAGTTTGCCTAACTCCCCCTCCCTTCCCCCCCTCCCGCCCGCCTCACCAGCGCCCCTCCCTGGCAGCAGTTGTTGATCATTGCCTTCATGCCCACCTCCTTCGGCAGCACCGCCCGCATCTGAGCGGTGGGCGCCTCGAAGCGCGGGTTGACCAGCACGAAGTACAGCCGGGCGGCGGGCGGCAGCGGCAGCTGCAGCAGCTCCACCGGCTGGCCGGGGGCGCAGGACCTGGGTGCATGGGGTGGTGGGGGGGGGCGAGGCAACAGCAGCAGCAGCAGCAGCGGGGGAATGCAGCGGGGAAGAAGGTTACAAGAGAAGCAACGCAGTGAATGCATTTCCCGGATTTGGGTTACACCGCGCTACATAACGCAGTTGTCACGACTTCTGCAGCGCGCCCCCCCAGCTCCCCCACCTGATGAGCACGAAGCCGCCCAGCAGCGAGGGCCCCACGTTGTCTGCGTGGTAGCCGCTCACCGCCGCCTCGCTGGCTAGGCCGGCCAGGATGAGGCGGTCCTGGGGGGCGGGGGGGGAGCGGGCCTTCGTGATCAGCATGAATGGGGGAGGGGCGGGGTTACATGGTTCGTTTCTCCTCCGTCGACCCTCGTTCACCCCCCCTCCAGTACCACCTCCCCCCACCTTGCTCACGGGCGCCCCGAACAGACCGTTCACCGCCCATGCGGCCGCAGCGGCGCTAGCGGCACTGGAGCCCAAGCCACTCCCCAGGGGGAGGCCCTTTGGTGGGGGCAGGGACGGGAGAGGGGGCGGGGAGGGAGAGGGAGGGATAAGAAAAAGGTAGAAGTGCAGGGGGGCAGTGCAGGGGGGCACCCGGCCGCCCTCTCCTATCCCCACCGCTTTGCCCTAACCCGTGGGTTTCCTACCTCTGTTTTGCTGCTGTGGTCTTCGAATCCCTAACCCCCCCTTCTAGCCATCTACCCCCCCCACACCCCCGCCGCCTACCTTGTTGAGTGTGAGGCTGACGCCACACGACACGTCCCCGATCAGCTTGAGCGTCTCGCTGGCCGCCACCCCGATGCAGTTCTTGGCGGGGTCCAGGGAGAGGCGCCCGCCGTCGCCCTGGGAAGGGGGGGAAGAAGGATCCCAAGGTGTTGAATGATGATAGCAAACAGGGGGCACGGGGCAGGGAAATGGGGCAGGGAGGGACATGTTTAGTCGGGCAGGAGAGATGGGATATGGGAGGGGGCAGAAGGGTTGCGGGGAACAGGGTCATGCCAGCCGTACCTGACTTCCCTTGATGTCAGACGGCCCCCTTATGTCGTACCTGGATTCCCTCAATGACGACCTGGCCGGGCTTGCCCGGGATCACCTTTGCCACCACGGTGTCACCTCCGCCCTGCGGGGATGATGGTGGGATGGATGACATGGGCACAAAATGCCTGTTTGACCCAACGTGATTTGGGTTTGGCTGGGTGTGTTTTTATTATGCGGCCCTTGGAGTGTGCAAAAGTGGGTAGTGGGGATCGATCGCCTGGTAAGCTTGCGTTCGCCTGGCCTGTCATTTTAGTAATCCGGGGCATGCGAGGGCAGTAGTGGCCGGAGGACGCGCGAATGGGGTGATTAGATACCTGCACAGCGCAGCCCATCCAGTCGAAGCCGGGGCCCAGGTTTGCAACGGTCGCGGGTGCGAACGCGGCGCATTCGTTCTTAACGGGATCTATGAAGACCTTGCCGCCAGCAGAGACGTGAAGCCGCGTGCAGCGAGATGGACGGCGGGTCTGTACGCAGCGCCTGGGGGCGGAGTCCGCGTAGCTGCTGCGGCGCTGTTGGTGTTGCAGTTGTTGCCGAAGGGCCATGTTTGCTTGCGGCGCAGGGACCAACTAGTAACAGGTCTAGCAGAGAAACGCGTCGCCTTTATATACGCTTATTATGTACAAGGTAGCGGGCCTTCCACTCCTAGTATCTTGGTTAGCAAGAAAGGGCTACTCTGCAGGGTCGGCCGACGACGATACAGGTAGTAAACAATGCAGGGACCAGACCTCCGGATTGATTAGCGTGTGCTTAAGAGGCACCTGTTGCCGACAATCGCCATCCTGTTCCTATATCTCAGAGTGTACGGCGTTTGCTCTACCGGCATTCGTGAAACTCTTCATTCCATACTGCCGCCTTGCCGCTAGTACTACTTTTACTAGAACTCTTTAGCCGGCGTAAAAACCTTTCACAGCCGCCATATCCGCCGCCAGAAAGCGGCTACTAAAGCGCATTGTGCTCGCGATTAACAGACGAAGCCTGTAATGTACTCTTCGTAAGCAAGCGACAGCCTCAGGGCCCTAGTCCGCGTGTGCGGCTTTCACAACACAGAAAATGGCCGTAGATGTGTCAGAACATGCACGCTTTTTTGACCATTTGGTTGAGTTAGTGCCAGCGAGGTACTATTACGACGATGACTTTGCGAAATTGAATCCCCGCTACCTTGCCAAGGCAGCGCGAGAGGCGCACAAGGCCGACGTCAAGGCCAAGGCGAAGGAAGCCAGGCGTGACAAGTTTGACCCCAGCAAGGCGGCAACCACGCTTGACTTGCAGCGGCAAAAAGCCCAGTCCAAGCAGGCAGGACAGCCCGGCGTTGGCGGTGCTGAAGAGACTGCAGATGGCGCAGGCCCATCCACATCGGGTCGCAAGAACGTAGCTGCTGCACAAAAGGCTGGCGCAGCGGGTGCTGCTGCTGCCTCAGATGACGAACCAGCTGCTCCTGCGGCTGCCGGACTGCAGCTCCAGCTTTCGGGCGGTGCAATGAGCCGGCAAGAGCTCTTAGAGCGACTTCACAAGAAGGTCCAGGTACGTGCTTAGCCCTTGCTAGTAAGAACCTGCTCCTGCTCCCTGCTCAAGGGTTGCAGGAAATCCCGCTAACAAAGGCCTCGCATGGCAGCTATGCGATCTACCCAGGTTTACACCCCACAGCCACACTTTCCCTAGCACGCCCTCACCGTAACCTCCTCCCATGCACAACACGCACACGCCCATACACATCTCCCCCCTCCCCTCCCCGCTTTCCTCCCCACACAGGAAGCCCGGGAGCGCCGCAAGGCGGCCAGTGAGACCGCCAGCAAGGCCAAGGAGTGGCGCCAGAACGCGCTGCGAGACAACGCAGCAGCCAAGCAGCAGCAGGAGGAGGAGCAGGGGCAGGGGAGCCAACAGACAGGCGGGAAGAAGCAACAAGGAGGCAAGCAGCAGCAGCAGCAGGGCGGGAAACAGCAGCAAGGACAGCAAGGTGGTGCCAACAACAAGGCTGGCAAGCAGCAGCAGGGGCAGCAGCACGCGGGTTCGAAGCGCAAGGGCGGGGAGGGCGAGGCCGGCGGCAAGCAGCAGCAGGGGCAGCAGCAGCAGGCGAAGAAAGCGCGTCGGGAGCAGCAGCAGCAGCAGGGAGGGCAGGCGGCGGCAGGGAAGGAGGAGGCGGATTTCAAGTTTGCAAGGATCGAGGTGGAGGAGGGTGAGTGCGGGCAGGCGGCCGAGAGGGAGGTGGTTTGAAGGGAGGTAGGCAAGGGTGCACTTGTTATCCTCCGTGACCTTCGTAACCTCTGTATATCTCTGTAACCCTCTCTGGATCCCCTCTTACCCTCCCGTCTCCCTCCTCTCCGCCTCCCCTGCAGGCGGTCGCGCCGGCAAGGGCCCCCGGCGCCCGCCCAAGCAGGTGCTGTTGAAGCAGGCGGAGGAGAAGCAGGCGGAGATGGCGGCGCTGGCGGGCACGCAGGAGGGCAAGGTGGGTTAGGGTGTGTGTGTTTCGGTGGGGCCTGGAGGGGAGAGGATGGAGGCAAGGGCGCTGGCGGGCACGCAGGAGGGCAAGGTAGCAGGGGTTGCACGGTGGCATGGTGGGAGGAAGGGGGAGGAACGGCATGGGCGGGCGTCCAGGAGGCGGGTACCGGTATATTTGCCTCGCTCCACCCTCGCTTCACAGGGTGGACACATGAACACATGTGAACACATGTCCTTCCCTCCCTCCCTCACCCCCTCCCTGCAGGCCAAGGCCCACGCCGCCTCCTTCCAAGCCGCTCTGGCTCGCGCCTCGGGTGAGAAGGTGCTGGACGACCCCAAGCTGCTGCGCCGCTCGCTGAAGCGGGAGAGCAAGCGGAGGGAGAAGAACAGCAAGGCGTGGCAGGTGGGCGCATGGGGAGGGGGGGAAGGGGGCGGGAAGGGAGGTATAGGGAGGGAGGTGGAGGGAAAGGGGTACAGGGAGGGAGGGGAGGTATAGGGAGGAGGGAAAGCTGCACAGCTAGGCCTGACCGGAAGGATGCGGGCTGGGTGTTGAGGGAGGACACCTCAACCGCTGCTGAGACATGGCTCCTCGCCTGCATGCCTGCATGCTGGACATGCGGAGGGGTTGTGCCGCTGCCACCTCCTGGCCCCCCTCCCTACCTCCCTCCCTACCTCCCTCCTACCCCTATCAAAAACGACCACACGAAACCCAAAATTCCCTGCCTGTGAGCGGAATATCCACCTCTCCCTCCCTCCCTCTCCTCCCTCCCTCTCCTCCCTCCCTCTCCTCCCTCCCTCTCCTCCCTCCCTCTCCTCCCTCCCTCTCCTCCCTCCCTCTCCTCCCCACCCAACCCCCCAGGAGCGCAAGGCCGCCCAGCAGGAGACCCAGGCGGCACGGCAGACCAAGCGAACCGAGAACCTGGCGGCGCGGCGGCAGACCAAGCTGGACAACAAGAAGGCGAAGCGGGAGAAGAAGCTGCTGCGGCCGGGGTTCGAGGGGCGGCGGGAGGGATTCATTGCCACGGGAGGGGGCGGAGGGGCGGGGGCGGGTGGGAAGTGAGTTAAGAGGCGGAGGTGGAGGGGGGCTGGCGGGGGGCGGAGGGACGGAGGGGCGGGGAGTAGTAGGAGGAGGAGGGTGTGAATAGGGTGATCGTGGTTTTAGTGCTGATGCGGGGGAGGAGGGGGCTAGGGGGGGAGGAGGAGGAGGAAAAGGGGGCTCCCGTTTTTGTTTTCTTGGAGTGAAGGGCCGACTGGTCGCTTCCACGTCTTGCCAGTAGAAGCGGCATAGCGGTAACTGAAGAGGGACTACTGCTGTGAAGGAAGCTGCAGTACGATGTTGCGCTGTTGCTAGCAGGATATCAATAACCAACCCCGTTCCGTCTTTTGCTGGTGTGCCGTCTAGGCCTGCCTAGGCTTTCCTTTCCTGTTGTCCGCTGCTGCTGATGTGTTCGGAAAACTGGCCGCGAGTCGTCCGCTGCTGCTGCTGTGGGTCCGGGTGCGGGTGGTTGTTTGCGGCGTTGTTTGGTGTGCAGCGCCGCGAGTGCACCGCCGGGCCGGGGTGGCCTCGGGGCAGATGACGTGCGTGTGTGAGTGGGGATTAGATAAACTGAGCCGCGGAAACACTGACCCAGACCGTAGGTTACCGGAAATTGCTTGATGGTGTTCCAGACGTCGAAGTATTGTAACCAGCGTCGTAAGGGGGGGGACAGGAGGGCACTTGTGTGCTTTAGGGTTGGGTTAGACGGGGCGTGTTTATTCGTTTAGCACACCGTACCGCATACCGTTTAGACAGGCAGGCCGGGTTTTGGCGGTTCCCTCTGGAGACCTGTGTGACGATATATGTGTGTGCAGGATACACAGATGTGTGTCGACAGTGTCAGAGAGATGTGTTGGCTGCACAGGTTGTACGACGGACAGGAAAGAGAGATGCGTACGACAGTAAACCTCGTCTGTTACAATAGCAAGTAGAGAGTGTCGGTGCAGTGCTTCGGATTAGAAGGCAACAGCAGTTTCAAGCTCCAACTTGTATACCAACTTCCTCTTAAGAAGAAAGCTTGGAACTTAGGAGGGGTGCAGTCCAGCCAACACACCTACACCTCAGATTAAACATCGCTTAAAGGCAGCTGTACCGGCCGCACCCTGTGTATGTGCATTACACCTGCCTGTGAGAACACACACACACACACACAACCCAACTGCTATCCCAACTGCTTGCTCTTGTTTCTACTCAACTACACACACACAACCCAGTATGTTCCTACTCGCGGCCAGTTATTTTAACACAACCATCAGCATCACTGACATGCGTCGTCACTCGTCACCCGCCACTCTTCTTACATCCAGCAACAGCTATTTAAGCAGTTTTTGAATTACGGTTCAGGTTTGGTCACCTCTGTTTTTGCCTGTACTCGCGGTTCACATGCGAACCTCTCCCAATTGCCTGCTCTTGTCCTACTCAACTACACACACACACTCGCGGCCAGTTTTCTTAACTACACACATCCAGCTGTCCCCGCCTCCAACTGCCTTGCCACTATCGCTCAGAGCGTGGTCATTCTCCTTCTCCGCCCCCCAACCTCTTCTCAATTCTGTCCCTCCCCCTTCTCCCCCAGCTCCCCCGCTCCCCCCCGTGTGCTGCCCACCAGCCAAGCCAGGTAGGAGGGACTGCCGCCCAGCACCGGCAGCGCCAGGACCTCGGGCTCCTGCAGGGGTGGGGGGAGAGGGAGGGTAAAAGGAGGAAACTGACGAGCTAACGAACTAACGAGGGAGGGTGGGTTGGAGGGGGTTGGGGCGGGGGGCAGTTGAGGGAGGTGGGGTTGCCCCGGGGGCGTCGTCTGGTGGCGAGGTGGCGAGGGGCGGAGGTGCGCAGGCAGGGGGTTTAGGGTGTATTAAAATAACTGGCCGCGAGGCGAAACGTACTGTGTTTAGGGGGTGTGTGTTTGCCCGCACCTGGTAGGGGTGGTGTGCCTTGATGAATGCGGTGAGCTCCGGCAGCAGCGGGGAGCGGCTCTTGACCACCAGCAGCATCTCGGGGTCGCTGTTGACCTGGGGGGGTGGAGGGGGGTGCGTTTCCTATGGGTTTGCTCCTGACTCCAGCCCCCCCTGCAGCAGCCCTCTTCTCTTCATGTCCCCTCCCCACCCCCTCCAGGCTTTCCCTCTCCAGGTAAGTTTCCCGTAACGCGTCCCGATAACATGTATGCTCGTATACCCCATATGCGTGTTGCTTTGCATATCGTGACCGGCGGCGCGGCGCATGTCTCCCTAGTGTTACCACGCAAGGCGGCTTCTCCCCCAAGTCGTCTCGGTTTACGGTAAGCAACGCTTCGGTAAGTAATTTGAGATGCGTGTCTTTAGAATAGTGTCTCAAAATGCACTCACTGCATGAGTCGGGATATGGGATTGGGACTTAGTTGTTTGCATTTCTTATATAATTTTTTACCCCCTCACCTTGCCCTCCCACCAGTACACGGAGGTCACCCCAGGCAGGATGTTGACGCATGCAGCCAGCCGCGACTCAACCAGCTGGGCAGCTAGGGTGCGACCCACCTGGGGGGCGGGAGGTGGGGGGCGGGGGCTGCGATTAGAGGTGGGAGCGCCCATGGTGCATGGTATGGTGCGTGTTTCCCCTACTCTTTCCCCCCCTCC
Source organism: Astrephomene gubernaculifera (assembly GCA_021605115.1). NCBI lineage: Eukaryota > Viridiplantae > Chlorophyta > Chlorophyceae > Chlamydomonadales > Astrephomenaceae > Astrephomene > Astrephomene gubernaculifera. The sequence continues at coordinate 462,914 of BMAR01000030.1, read as the reverse complement.
CCCGTAGTTGCTGCACTTCCCGTTTATTAACTACCGCTCCCCCCTCCTCGCAGCGGCCCCCCATGCCGCGTTAGCACCCCCCCGCCGTGTATGTGTGTGTGTGTATGTGTGTGTAGTTGAGTAGGACAAGTTGTGTGTGTGTAAATAACTGGCCGCGAGGCGAAACGTGTGTGTGTGTTACCTCCGCATTGGGTACGGTCACATACACCACGATAGCATCCGTGGAGGGGGCGGGGGCGGGGGAGGCGCCACCACCCGCGGGGCCACCCGTGGTTTCGGTTGCAGCGTCGGAAGAAGACATGCCAGCAGCAGCACCAGCGGAGGCAGCAGCTGTGGCGGTGGTGGTACTGAAGGCCCGCGCGCCCCTGCGGCCTGCATAGCATACAAGTGCGAGGCAGTGGCAAGGAAGGGTAAAGACAAAAGGATGGTGGTAGGAGGCGAAGGGCGAGAGCGGGGGAGCGAGAGTGGAGGAGGGGAGCAGCGGGCGGGCGGGCGGGACATGTGCGGGTAGAGGCATGTGAGGGAAGGAGGGAGGAGGAGAACAGAGCGGAGGACAGGCACGGATAAAGTCGTTTTGGCGGCACGCTGAGATAACGCACAGCTGGCCACAACGATACCATTCCGGGGTGGAGGTGCGGAGCAACTGACGAGGCAAGGAAAGAGCCGTGTGACAAGGCTTCGCCATGCACAGGGAAAAAAGAAATTCCAATGTGTGGTGTGATAATGATACAAGTTGGAAGGGGGGAAGGGGGTCTCCTACAGCGTTCAAATCTGCAACCCTGGCACCCACTGACCCAACTGCGGTAACAGCGACTCTGCCCCGCTGCTGCTGCTGACCTGCTGCTGTCGTGGACCCCGGCTGTGCAGGAGAGGTGCAGCTGTAGCAGCAGGAGGAGGAGGAGGAGAAGGGGGTGGAGTACAAGGACGTGAGGGGAGAGACGGCGGCAGCGGACGAAACGTTGGGTTTCACACCCATGATTGTTGCTGCTGCCGCTGCTGCTGCTGCTGCTGCTGCTGATGATGATGATGATGATGGCAACAGCTTGAGCACTTGGCGGCGGCGGTAGCTGAGAGGGGTGCCGCATGCACGCACGCGGGGCTCAGCTGATAAGCGCATGCGGAAAGGCGGTTGGTGTGAGGGGCGTTGCTGGGGTGTTGCGGTTCTGGAGGAGGAGGAGGAGGAGGTTGTTACTCCAGCGGTGCAGCAGCGGTATGGTCGTATACCGGTAATCCAAGCGGCAGTGCAGGCGGCGGGAGCGGCAGTGGAGGCGGAGGAGGAGGGGGCGGAGGCGGCAGCGGCACGTCTGATGCCTAGGAGGGCTGCGGAGCGAGTCGCCATGGGCTGGGTCGGGCTGGGGGGGGGAGCAGGGGCAGGTGATGGGGTGGAAGAGCTTGGAGAAAGCGTGTGTAGTTGAGTAGGACAAGAGCAAGCAATTGGGAGCGTGTGTGTGTGTATGTGTTGGGGTGGGAGGAAGGGTCAGAGATTGAGCTCAAAAAGGATTGACTTCGCAAGAGAATAATGCAAGGAGGGGGTTTTAGGGAATGGGTCATGTGAGCTGGGGGACAGGGGAGGGGTGCATGAGGCGGATTTAGGTGGAGCGTAGGGGTGGGCGGAATGTGTGGGAGGAACGGGTGAGAGGATAAAGCAGGCTGCAGCGCTGCAGACGGGCGGTGGAGTTGATGACAGCGGGTGTTGGAGATGGAAGTAGTGCGGGAAGCATACTGATAATTTGCCAGCAAGGTATAAATAAAGCATGCGATCCCACACCCCAGCGAGGCACAGGGGAGAGGCATGTTGGCGAGGAGAATGACCAGGCCCCTCAATCGAACGTTTGCTCGCACGCTGGCAATCCATATCTTAGTACTTCGTAATACTCCGTACCTTCTGAGTTTGAGTTGTGCAGGTACCACGCGAAAGTCCCAAGCGCGAGGAACAGGAGGGCAAGGATGTGCGCAGAGCTGCGAGGGAGCGCCGCTTGCATATACTCGACAAAGATGGAACTCGCTGCAAGGTAAATAGTGTCGTGTGATACTGACTGTAGCTTGCGTGGCGATTTAGATGCTTGCGCTGCATTGGGACAGGACGCCAGTTTGGAGTCCTCAGACATTTTATCTGGCTCCCTGGAGTCTTCGGACAACCCTCCTAAAATGACTAGTTATCGCAATTGCAAATACACCGAGGAGTATGTTATAACGTTATATAATAGTATCAATTGTCCTCTGCCTTCAAATAGGTGTGGTCGACATACTTACCGCATGCACAATGTGCCCAAGCAAACCTAAACGCCGTGCCTTTGTTACGCGCTAGCTGTTGTGGAATAAGGAGCTAGGCATATGAGATTTGTTGCTTTAGTATGTTGGCAAGTCACTGCTGAGCCAGTCGTAACTGGTTGCGATGGTTAGTTGTAGGTGGCCGCGGAAGCACCTTCCGGCGCTCACAAGGCACCTATTAGGAAGTTATTATCAATAACTATTGTTCTGTAGTTTGCCTGGCTGGTGGCTGTGTCGTGCGGCGAAGTTGTGAGTTGACTCCAGGGACCCTAATAAAATGTCTGAGGAGTCCCGTACGGAGTCCATTGGGACATGTTGCATTGCCGTACAGGCCCATCGCGGGCCATGTTGCAGGAACATAGATGCTTGTGAGCTTTGAAGCTGATTGGCACTGCTTCTTTTTGTAGTATTGCGTTAACGTCCAAATGCTTAGTCGGCATCAACAGTAACTGCTTGCTGTGCTTTGCACCAAGGTTCATTATATATTAAAGTTACCTACATAAAGTTATCTCTGTGCGAGACGTCAAAGCCTCTACGCATAACTGTGTCTGCCAACTGCATTTGATGTTGCCATCGCCACAGTTAGCACCGCGAACCCGCCGCAACGGCGATTGAAACTGGGTATTGGCTTTTTATATAGTAGAAAGGGGCAAAGGAGGCTGCCGACTCTGCCCAGTTGGACACGATGTCACATCACGACTCCCAATGTCCTGCTGATGGCGACGCCATGGAAGCAAGCTTGCTGGCGCTGTCGCAGCTGCCCCCCGGCCTGGTGAACCTTGGCAACAGCTGCTATATGAACAGCGCGTTACAGGTGTGACGACGTTTTGCTATGTCGGATTCCTTTCCAATTAATCGCCCCGCAACCTATCTCACCCTACTCATGCACACCGTGCTATCTTTCCCTCAATCCCATACCCCTTCCCCCTCCGCGTCAGGCCCTCGCCTCCTCTCAGCGCTTCTGCGCTTACATCTCGGAACGAGCCCAAGCCGTACAGTACGGCATGGCACGGATCCAGGCAGCCGAAACAACCACCGCAACAGCAACAAGCATGCCGTATACATCTCATCACCAGCAGCAGCAGCAGCCGACAACCAGCTGCCACAAAGCCCCTCCACCTCGTGTGCCCAGGGGTGCTCCGGTATTGCGTCCTCACCAAGAAGGGTATCAGCGGGCGGAGGAGCAGGAGAAGCAGGAGGAGGAGGAGGAGGGGGTCTCACAGGAAGAGGACACAGCAGCAGCAGCAGTGGTAGCAAGGCCAAACGCAGTAGCGTACACAGCTGCTTCGCCGGCAGCTGCCTCGGCGGTAGCACCGGCAGCAGCAGCAGCGACTGCGGCTGTTGCAGCAGCGGCGGCGCATCAAGCAGCGGCGGTAGTGCTACAGCCACTAGTCAAGGCCCTCTGTCGTACATGGCTTTGGCTGAAAGGTAAGGTTTTGTAGTACCGTACTACGACAGTAAGGGCAGATAAACCCGGGGTAGACTAGTTGCCTGGTTCCTCACCCTTTCCTCCCTTTCCTCCCAACCGCGCCTCCAACCGTCTTACCCTCCACCTTCCCCTCCCGGTTGCGACTTCAGGTTGGGAGCCCCCTCCACCCGCGCATCCCCCTCCCCCCCCGCCCCCGCCCCACCTGCGGCTCTCCTCCTACACGCACGCAGCTCCCAGGCGCACCTCCCCCAACCAACATACCGGTAACCACCAACGGCCCAAGCAGCAGCAACAAACTGAGCTACAGCGTCTAGCCGCATGCCGGCTGCTGCTACAGCTGCATGCCGTACTGCAGGCGCTACAGCCGCGCTACAGCCCACAACAGCAGCAGCAGCAGTCGGGCAGGAACACTGGTAGCAACTGCGGACAAGGGCTTGCGACCACAGCTGGGGTGGGTACTACAGCTACAGCTACTGCTGCTGCGGCGGCGGCTGCGGCTGCGGTTAACCCCTGGCCTTTGCTTCGAGAATTGAGGGACCGATGGGGCGGTGTGTTGCAGCTGGGGGAGCAACACGACGCGTCGGAGGCGTTGGGGGTGAGTGGGGGAGCGGCGGGGTGATGGGATGACCCATGAGTCGGTAGACTTGGAGCCTGGATTCCTGGAGAGACCGGAGAGTATTGAAGTGTGGTGTATCCTGTTCAGTAAAGTTTAAGCCTGTTTCCCAGCCGTCTGGTCTTTCTCCCCGCTCCCTCCCCCTGTTACCTTCTCACCACACCCTCTCCTCCTTTCCCGCATTCCCCTCTTTTCTCCCTCGCAGTGTCTCTGCGACTCCCTGGATTCCGAGCTCGCCATGTGGCACCTCATGTACGGCAGGTGGATCCAAACACCGCCACTGCTACAGCCGCTGCTACAGCCACCGCCGCTGCCGGGGAAGCACCACTCATTGGCGTCAACGTTGGAGAGTGTACGGCAGGTCACTACGGCAGCAGATGCGGAGACGGTGGCGGAGGTGGAGGTGGAGGTGGAGGCGGCTTCCGAGGAGGAGGATGGGATGACGTCTGGGGCGGGGGTGTGTGGGCAATGCAACGGTGGCAGTGGTGGCAGCGGTGGCAGTCACCGCCTTGCGAGTGGCGAAGTCGGGGCCGGAGGCGGCGGTGGGACAGCAGGCGGCGGCTGTAGTAGCAGCAGCAGCAGCAGCAATGGCGGCAACAGCAACAGTAGCTATGTGATGGGCAGCAGCAGCGGGTGCAATGGCGCCAATGTGCCCCTTCCTCCTAATCCTGCCCCTGCTGCACCCCTGCTGCCGCCGCCCCCGCCGCCGCCGCCCCCCGCCAGCCCGCTGAGGGGCCTGATGCGCACCTGCTCCACCTGCTGTGCGTGCGGCAACAGGTGGGGAGGGAGGGGGGGGGAAGAGCGTTAGGGAGAGAGGAAAGCGAGAGGGGGTGGGTGCGTGGGGTAGCAGGCGGGCCTGGGGAGGACTGACCCATGGGTCGCCCACGACGACCCACGAATACAAAACACACACATCCGCGGTAAAGAGAACTCGTAACACACAAATGCAACAGCAACGCACTCCTCATCCCTCTCCTCCGTTCTCCTCATCCCTCTCCTCCTTTCTCCTCATCCCTCTCCTCCTTTCTCTTCCCCTCTCCCCGTGGTATATATTCTTCGACCCATGTGTGTGTTAAAATAACTGGCATACATGTGTGTGTGTATGCCGTACAGGTCCCCCACCCACGTGGAGCCCTTTTGGAGCCTGCAGCTGCCCCTGCCGCCCCCGGGAACAACCCCGCCCGCCCGCAACCTCACCTCCCACCCCTCCTCCACCACCTCCACACAACCCGCAACCGCCGCCCCCTCGCACCCATTGCACTTCTCCTCCCACACACTGCCACACCCGCTGCTGCTGGCACAGCAACGCCGTATGCACCCCCACCCCCCCCACCGCCACCCCCACACTCACCAGCAGCAGCTCACGCTGCGCGACTGCCTGGCGGGTGCGGTGGTGAGTGAGGAGGTGGTGGAGGGGGTGGTGTGTGCTCGGTGCAGCCTGGCAGTCGCACTGCGCAGGGCGGGGGTGGAGGTAGGGGCGGGAGGGGCGGGAGGGGCGCGAGGGGCGGGAGGGGCGGGGGTGGAGGTAGGGGCGGGAGGGGCGGGAAAGCGGTCAGGGGCGGGAGCGGCGTTCGGCCGTCAGAATGGGAAGAAGAAGGCAGACGTGTCGAGTCAGCATGTGGTGGATAAGAAGGAGGAGGAGGAGGAGGGAGGAGGAAGCGACAGAGTAGATCCGCTGCTGGGGCGGTTGGCGGCGCTGGTGGGCAGCTCCGCCCCGTTACCTGATCTGGACTTGGAGGAGGAGCTGGGTAGGCTGGCACGGGTGGGGCGGCGGGTGGGAGGGCGAGGAGGAGGGGAGCAGGCGGGTGCGGGGGTGGGAGATGGAAAGGGGGAGAAGGAGCCTGGCGAGGATGAGGATGGTGAGGAGGAGGTGGAAGAAGGGGAGGAGCGGCAGCAGCAGCAAGAGGGGAGGGGTGTTGTGCTTGTGCGTACTCGGGCGCTAAGGCAGACGGTGGTGGCTCGCGCGCCGCCGGTGTTGGTGCTGCAGCTGCAGAGGAGCGTGTGGGACCCGCGGGTCGGTGGGGTGGTCAAGGACGGACGTCATGTGGGCTTTCCGCTGGTGCTGGGGCGGGAGGAGGTACGGCTGCTGGGTGGGGGGGCAGCAGAGCAGGAGGAGGAAGAGGAGGAAGAAGAGGAGGAGGGATGTCGTACAGCGACCGTCGTACAGCAGCAGCAGAAGCCGCCGTACATTCTGGTAGCGGTTGTCGTACACTATGGCGGAGCGGATTCGGGGCACTACCTGGTGTACCGCAGGGTGCCAGCAGCGGTGATGCTGATGGCGGGTCCGACCCATGGGTCATCTGCAGGGTGCGGTTCGGGAGGTGCGCGTGCTGCGGGCAGCGGGCGGCTGCCCCCGCCATCTCCGACTCCTTATTGTCCTGCTTCGTCCTTCTCTCCGTACGGCAGCAGCGGTTGTTGGCTGCGGGTGTCCGACTCGTGCGTCACTGGGAGCAGCGAGGCGGAGGTGCTGGCGCAGGCGGCTGCCGTACTGGTGTACGAGCAGGCCCCCTGATGGGATGAGAGGAGGATGGTGAGGAGGAGGATCAGGGATGAGAGGAGGAGGCAGCGGCGGCGGCGGCGGTAGAGGAGGAGGAGGAGGAGGACCTGGGTATGGTTTGATGAGGGACGTTACAGCTCATAGGGGGGATCGCTACCTATATTTAATTGCAGAACCCGCGTGGCTTGCTTGCCGTACCGGTGTACGGCAGTGGCTGTGCAGCACGGAGAGGTGAAGCTGTGGTTCTTTTTCTTGCGGGACGGCGGTGTTTCCTCCTCCTCCTCCTTGTGTGTAACACCACTCGCGCCATCGGCTCCACACGTGCATACGCAAATATACACAAGTAGCTTGGTTACTATTATACAGAAGTACATCGCCTGTACATGAATAACCTATACATGTAAAGCCCTACACACATATAATGTTACATGACAGGGTGTGGGGCACACCACCGCTGCTGTGACGAGTTTCTCCCCCATACGTACTTCGGTGACCCAGCCTCCCAGCTCGCTAAGGCTCTAGCCGCACTCCCCTTCCCCGCCACCTACCGGCAACTCCCAACCGCTAACTCCCAACGGACCTGCAGCCCTACTCCTGTTGTAGTCTCCCCCCCCCCCACCTCGCACCACCAACCTGGGACCAGAAATACACACACACGACACCATCTTTCGGCAATCACAGTACGTTTCGCCTCGCGGCCGATTATATTAACCCACCACAAACGACAAGCCTTCTCTTTCTTCCCTACATACCCCTAACCCCATTGTGTGCGCTAGTCCGTGGTTTCCTCTGGTTTGGCCATCATCCCCGACCTCCTCCCCTACATCTCTACGTCTCTACATCTCTCCCCCTACAGCAGCCACAGCCAGCCCAGGTACGCCCCCGCGTTGAGACCCAGCAGCATGCTGAGCACCAGCAGCTGCTCGACCACCTCGGCAGCAGCGGGGTGGGGGGAGTGGGAGGAGCAGGGGTGGGGGTGGTGGGAGGAGTGGGAGGAGGAGCAGGGGTGGGGGTGGTGGGAGGAGGGGGGATAGGAGCAGGGGTGGGGGTGGTGGGAGGAGGGGGGATAGGAGCAGGGGTGGGGGTGGTGGGAGTAGGGGGAGGAGGAGCAGGGGTGGGGGTGGTGGGAGTAGGGGGAGGAGGAGCAGGGGTGGGGGTGCGGAGGTGCAGCGGGTTTGGGGAGGAGCGGGTCCTTCGTGGACTGCAGGGCGGCATCCGCCTCTTCCTCCTCCTTCTGCTCCTCTTCGTCCTCCTCCTCCTCTTCCTGCAGTAGCTCAGCAGGAGCGTTGGCGTTGCGGCGAGGGTGCATGGCGCTTCTTTTGCTGCCACCACCATTGCTGCTGGTGGTGGTGGTGGTGGTGGTGGTGGTGGTGGAGGTGGTGGTTGCAACGGCGGTGGCTGGCCCCAGAGTGAGGGCTTGGGTGGTCAGGAAACTGCAGCAGAGACATGGCAGCAGCAGGGGCAGCCGGGGCAAGGAGGGAGGGAGGGAAGGGGCACCATGCAGCAGACGAAGAAAGAGGTTACGGAAGGACATACAAGTGAGCGACGATCGAACACGACATCATAACCCCATGAACACCCTCACCCCGTCACCCCACCCTCACCCCGTCACCCCACCCTCACCCCATCCCTCACCCATTACTGACGCCCAGTGCCACCGTCAGCGCCGCCATCACCCCCGCCCCCCCGCCGCCCCTCGCAGCCGCCAGGAAGGCGGGCAGCGCCAGGACGCCCCGCAGCGCGGCAGCTGCCAGCAGACCCATGGGTCGCCGCAACGGCCGCAGCAACACCTCCCACTCCACCACTACCATACTTCTCAAGGGCCAGCGCCGCGGCTGCAGCAACCTCTCTCCCTGCTGCTGCTGCTCCTTCTCTCGCAGCCTCCCATCGTCGAGAGCGGGTGCGGGTGCGAGTGTGGGTGGGGGTGCGAGGGGGGGCAGGCTCTTCCCCAGCAGGTCCGCTGCGTTGAATGCGGAGAGCAGCAGCAGCGGGTACCAGTCACCCAGCTGGGGGCTCTGAAGGGGGGGGGGGGAAAGAGGGGAGGGGTGCATGGGAGGGAGTGTATGGAGGGAAGAGGGCATGGGACGTGGGGGGGGGGGTCAAGGACCATACGAAACCGTAGGAAGCCACACCCCCACCCCCCACACCTTCCATTGTCTGTCCCACTCGTCCCTCTCCTCGTCCTCCCTTGTATCATTATCACACCACACTTTGGAATTTCATTTTTTTTCCCCTGCCCTACCTTGACATCCTCCGCCAGCACCCCGGGGAAGATGGCCAGGGTGACGGAGTAGGTCAGCCCCAGGCAGCCGCACGCAGGCCAGCACCGCCGCAGACAGGCCAGGACGGGGGACGTGGGGCTGCCACTGGTGCTGCCATTGGTGCTGCCAGCGTGTACTTCTGCAGCGGGAGGGTGGTAGCACTGTGGGGAGGGGCCGGACCCGCCCACTGACCCATGGGTCGTGGAGAGCGGCTTCTGCAACACCTCCCTGCTGGGTATGAGCTCCACTTTTAACAAACCAGGTGATTGCGGCTGCGGCTGCTGATGTTGTTGATGCTGCTGCTGCGGTGACAGCAGCGGAGGGAGCAGCAGCGGCTGCTGCTCTGCACGACTGCGGAGGTGTGGATGATCCACATCATCGTCATTACCATCGTCGTCGTGACCCGCGACTTCTTCCGCCGTACTACAGTCACATTTCGGGCCTCCACCACCATCCTTCTTGTTAGTTGCATCCGGTTCTTGTTGTTGTTCTAGCTCTCCAGTACCTTCATCAGTACGACAAGAGCCCAGCTGCTGCTGCTGCTGCATTAGTAGCCCCTGGTGGTGGTCGCAGCTGGCCAGCAGGCGAGGCAGCAGGTGGTCGTACACCAGCAGGCAGCTCAGGGACAGCAGACCTGGGAGGGGAGGGAAGGGAGGGAGGAGGTGGGGGAGGAGCGGGGGAGGAGAAGAATACCCAATGTGCTGGTTATGGAAGAGAAGGGGAAGGATTTGTGGGCACTGGCAGGAGGAATCCTCCACGTGGCTGCATCCACGTAGACCCCGCAGGTTGGTTCATAGCACAGAGCAAATCGCAGCTAAGCACCCTTCGCCGCTCCTTACTCTCCTCCATTGCATCAGATGCCCCTTTCGCAACCATTCCTCCACCCCCCCATGAACCTCACCCCTCATCCCTCACCCCACCTGCCAGCCCAAAGTACAGCCGTGTAGCGTTTCGCAGCCCCGCCAAGTCATACCCCTCGTCTGCAGCCCCTGCCCCTCCCCCTCCTCCATCGCTCCACGCCGCCTTGCATCCCAGCCTCAGTAGGCACACAAGTACCCCCGAGCTGGCGGTGCCGCTCACCAGGGCCTGGGAGGGGCAGTGGGGGAGGGGATGGAGCAGGTGGGGAGAGGGGTGGAGCGGGGGTGGGGTGGTGGTGGTGCAGCCCTCGACCGCATGACTGATGGGTGCTGGATGTTGGGTGGGTGGCGCTATTTATCCCATGCAGCTACCCTCAACCCCCCCTCCACATTGAGTGATACACACACATCCCTCCCCACCCCCCACCTGGGTAATACTCTTTCCCCCACCTGCATGCAACCCTGCGGCAGCTGCGCCACCAGTCCGAACAGCGCCCCCTGGCTCAGCCCGTCACACAGTCCCACCCCCACCACCGCACCACACACCGCCAGCAGCCCCCACAGCGGGGCGGCAGGGGGGGGCGGGGGGGAGGGGGATGAGAGGGAGGGGGAGGGGGTGGAAGCGGCGAGGATGCTGCTGGGGTGGTGGAGGTGGGTGCTGGTGATGGCGGTGGTGGCGGTGAGAGTGGTGTTGGTGTTGGCGCTGTGGGGGGTGCGGGGGGCCATCAGGACCGCATCTAGCTGGCGAGGGAGGAGGAGGAGGGGGTGGAAAGGAGGGAGGAGGTGGGTTTACTTGGGAATGGAAGAGAGGAGGGTATTTTCAACTATCCTTCCCCCCCCCACATATACACCCTACCGCTTGTGGTTTGGTATGGTCTACTACCCACCCCCCTCCTCCGCCCCTCCTCCGCCCCTACCAGCGGCACCGCAGCCATGGCCAGTGCGAAGCCCGCGTAGCCACCCCGGATGCGGGCAGCGGGGGACAGCAGATGCGGGTAGCTGCAGGGGGGGGAGAGGAAGGGAGGTCAGGGGCCCCGCCCAACCCGTTGCCGTACACCCTCCCCCAACCCGTCCAACCCGTTGCCGTACACCCTCCCCCAACCCGCCCAACCCATTGCCGTACACCCTCCCCCAACCCACCCAACCAGGTGTCGTACGTACCGTATTCCCAGTCCCACCATGGCCGCACACACGGGCAGGTAGCACACGGTGAACAGCCGGTCCGTGTGATAACCCTGGGGGGGGGGAGGAGACGGGGGTGAAGTAGAGTGGGGGTGTTGGGAGGGGGGAGGGAGGGGAGGGGGAAGAAGAGGTGCCCTTCCTTCCTCTCTTTACACACAGCCGGATTCTGTCAACCCTATACACATCGACACAACATATACTCTCAGCTCAGCTCAGCTCAGCTCATATACTCTCAGCTCAGTTTATCACAAGTTCACAAACCGATACACTCATCATCCGTTCATGCCCTGCCGCTACCGGCCCCTCCCCCTCCCATGACGCTGTGCCTTATCACACGGTCAGTTAGTCGTTTCCACTTTTTTGTTTTCGGCCCCCCTCCTCCCTCCCGCGCCTCCTCAGCCACTCACAGGGTAGAGGGCCTGGAAGTAGTCGGTTGCTGTGAGCAGAGCGTTCCAGCAGCTTAGAAGCCCCGCCCCCAGCAGGAAGAAACACCAGCGGGCGGAACGCAGGGAGGAGGAGGAGGAGGAGGAGGAGGTGGAGGTGCGGGGCTTGGGGAAGGAGGAGGGCGAGGTGGTGTGATGATGATGATGATGAGGGGCGTCGAGGGAGGAGGCAGGAGCTGTTGCGGCAGGGGTGTTGTTGAGGATGGTGATGGCGGTTGATCCAGCTGGTTCGAACTGGGGTGGAGGTGATGGTGGGTTGTAGTTGTTTGGAATGGGATGAGGAAGGGAAAAGGAAGGAAGGAGCAGAGGCGGGTGGTCAATGTGTGAACGCGCTGGCGTTGGCATGAAGACTGTTGGTTGGATGTGGATGGACTTTGTCTGTGTGTCTGTAGAGGAATATGTACATACCTCATCAGATTCGTGCACGCGTACGTAACGCGCTTGCGAAGTTGGGTGCTCCATTTGTCGTCGTGGCAAGCAAGCAACCTACCCACACAAACTTTAAGCAACTAGGATGCGCCTAAGCAAGTAAGCATTGTAGGAGAACCATTTTTATGTTGCAAGTGATGTACGTCAACAGTATTTGGCAGCGCCTGGAGGTGAAATGAAGGCCCTAACGACTGTGAAGCCTGTATCTAGTGCGCTTGTACGCGCCTACGTAGAACCATCCTTCCCGCTGAATAAACTAGTGACAATTTCCGTATATATAATTTCTTTTAGCGCCAAGAGTAGCGAACTTAGCGATGTCGCGTACCAGCATACGGCAGCTTAGTCAGAGTGCCGGATCTTGAATCCATAACCTGGCAATTCCAGCAATTTCAGCTCTCGATTGCGACAGCTTCAGCTATGTTGTACCACTACCAGTGGGATTGATGGGAGACGCCTCAGGTTTGGTTTGGTTTGGGTTTGCTTAGAATGCGAAAGTTACAAGGGGGACCGAAGCTCCTGACGCTTAGACGACTTGCTGACAACGATCTCTCCCCACTGCGTGCCCCTGTGGACCCTTCGGCAAACCGTCCTAAGAGCGCATATCCGGTGCACGTTGGAAAGAAAACTCTTATATGCCATGTCGTTTGTATCATTTAGCAAATGGATTGAGTTTTTGAGCTGGTAGCGGGTTCCTTGGGGGATGGGTGAGCAGGGTGCTTCTGAGGTGGGATTGAGGGAAGATAGTTTTAGGCGGGGCTCTGTATCGGCTGCAGGATACCGGCAGAGAGAGTTATGGTCTTGGCGCTGCGTTTGACGCGGGTGACTGAGGTAGGCGGCGGGTCGACGGGTGCAGTTTGTCGTACACCATCATGCAAGTAAAGTAATCCAAACGTTATCATGAGCGCTATCTTGCATTACATTGCTTACCAATACAAAGAGAATCCAGACTTCTTGATGCTTTTATAGTCTTTGATTTTCTGGCGTTCGGCCAACGGTAGCTAAACATGCTGAACCAGCTATCACCTCGCCGCGCGGCTCTTCAGGGCCGCGCATTTCAACCAGCTAACACTCGCCGGTGTAGACCGATTGCTCCCTTGCGCTCTGTGGCAGTTGAGGCTCCTGCGACTCAAGCATCAGCTGTCGAGGCGCCCAGCTTTCGTGCACACCTGGACTTTAAGTTCATAAAGGAAAATGTTGACATGATTGCAATAAATTGCAAGAATCGTTTAAGCAACGCGGACCCATATAAAGTCGTTGCGCTATACGATGAATTTGTGGCGCTTAAGTCACAGGCGGACAGCCTGCGCGCGGAACGTAACGAGAACAGCAACGCGATGAAGGTATGACAAGGAATGGATCAGGCCGCTCTCCTCAACTTTATTTTCCTTAAGGGCTCCCTGGGCATGGGAATGCCACATCTCTCTACCGGGCTTGACTTGCCTGCCTGCCCTGCCCCGCCGTGCTGTCATACATTCGCCCGCCCTCCTCTCCTCCCCTCTGTCTGCCCCTCCCTGCCCCCAGGCCAAGTTGGACCCCGAGCGGCGTGCGGCGCTCATCTCGCGGGGCCAGGCGCTGAAGGAGCAGCTGGCGGAGGTGGAGGGGCGGCTGGCGGGGGTGAGAGGCTGGGGGGAGGGAGGGAGGGGGTGAGGGGCGGGGTGCTGCTGCCCACCGCATACTCCAATGCATGATTCCCTTTCCCCCTTCCCCCCCATTGCTAAGTCTCCGAGTTGCGTGATATTATTATAGTGCCTCCGAAGGTTCTCATTGCATGAGTCGGATTTGGGATTGGGACTCCGTTGCTGCACTTATACTTTTCCCCGCCCCCCCCCAGGTTGAGTCCTCCCTGCAGCGCGAGGGGCAGCGGCTGCCCAATCTGACCCACCCGGACGTGCCGCTGGGGGGGGAGGGGGAGGCGGTGGTGGTGCGGGAGGTGAGGGGGGTGCGGGGGGGAGTAGCCCCCCCCCGGGGGGGGCGGCGGGGGCGCCCGAGGGGACGAAGGGGCGGAGGCACCGCGCGTGTGGGTAACGAGGAAACAACGGGGGGGGGGAAACTACCGGTAACTGATTGGCGTGTGATTTTGGCGTCATTATGGGTTGCGACACGTGAGCCAGTCCGACCCGCATGTGTGGGTGGTGGGGACTGTGTCTCCTGAAAACGGCTGTGTCTGTTGTGTGTGCAGGCTGCAGAGCCTGCCAGCGGCTCCCTTCCTCCCTCCCTCCCTCTCCAGTACATGCTTCCTGCTGCCCTGATCCCCTTCCCTGACCCCTCTCCTCCCCTTTCCCTCCTCTCTGCTCCGCCTATTCCTCTCCCCCCCTCCCCCTCTTCCGTGTCAGGTTGGCTCCCCCCGTGTGTTTTCCTTCCCCCCTCGCGACCACGTGGCTCTGGCAGAGGGGCTCGATATGGTGGACTTCGAGGCGGCAGCGGAGGTGGGGGAAGCAGGGGCGGGGGGGAGGCGGGGTTGGGTTGGAAGGGTAAAAGTAAGGAAACTGATGAGGTGGCGAGGGCGGAGTCGGCCGTCCCTAGCAAGCGGGCTGGGGGGATTGAGCTGGGTGGTTGTCTGCTGCCGCTGCTCCTGCTGTCGTCGTCTGGATGAACGCACGTGCCCTTCTCTCCCCCTGAAACCAAACACAAACCCAAACCCCAACACCCACACCTCCCGAACCCCCAACCCCCCCCCCCAAGGTCACGGGTCAGAAGTTCTACTACCTGCGCAATGCGGGTGCGCTGCTGGAGATGGCGCTGGTGAACTGGGCGATGAACAAGGTGGGGAGCAGGAGGGGGGGAGGGGGACAGGAGGGGGGGTGGGGTAAAAAATTATATAAAAGTGAAACAACGAATCCCAATCCCATATCCCGACTTATGCAGTGAGCAGGGGTGGGGTGGGGAGCAGGAGGGGGGCTGCAGAGGGCGTCTCGCGACCATTACCCCAGCGCGACCCACCCAACCCCCCAGCACGACTGACACCATGCATGTGCATTCACACAGGCCCCTGCCTCCCCCCTGCCTCCCCCCTCCCGCCCCCTCCCGCCCCCTCCCGCCCCCTCCCGCCCCCTGCCTCCCCCTCCCGCCTCCTCCCGCCCCCTCCCCGCCCCCAGGTCGTGTCCCGCGGCTTCACGCCCCTCATGACCCCCGACCTGGTGAAGGCCAGTGTGCTGGAGAAGTGCGGGTTTCAACCCCGGGGGGCGGGCACGCAGGTGTGGAGAAGGGGTTGAGGGTTGGGGATGAGGGTTGGGGGCCAGCCGCCGCCTGACTCCATGCGAGGGGGAGAGGCGCCCCGCCTCCCCCACAGCGCTGATCCCCCTCCTGCCTCCCCTCCCTCCCCATCCCCCCCCCCTCGCAGGTCTACTCCATCTCCGACTCGCCCCTCTGCCTGACGGGCACTGCCGAGGTGCCGCTGGCGGGGCTCTACATGGAGCGGGTGCTGACCCAGCAGCAGCTGCCGCTGCGGCTGGCGGCGTTCGGGCACTGCTTCAGGACGGAGGCGGGGGCGGCGGGTGAGGGGAAGGGGAGGGTGCAAGAGAATCAAACCCGTTTGTTCCTCTCCTCATGCAATGCATGTGTCATCTTCTCTACCCCCCACCCACCCACCCCCTTTCCTCACCCGCCCCTCGCCCCCCCCCTGCTGCCCTCCCCCCCACCCAAAAGGCCTGGCCGGCAAGGGTCTGTTCCGTGTGCATCAGTTCAGCAAGGTGGAGATGTTCGTGCTGTGTGAGCCCGGGGAGTCGGAGGCGACACATGCGGAGCTAGCGGCGCTGGAGGAGGAGATGTACGGCGAGCTGGGGCTGCACTTCAAGGTGGGGGGATTACGGGTTCCCCCAATCGCTCACTACATGTTGTGATGGACTCAAATGCTTCATTTCTCTTATGTAATTCCCCCTCCACCCCTCTTATCATTGGGTCTACTTAACCCCGATACCCCCCTCCAAACCCCTCATCCCCTGGCCCACCCCCTGCAGGTGCTTGACATGCCCAGCGGCGACCTGGGTGCGCCCGCCTTCCGCAAGTACGACGTGGAGGCGTGGATGCCGGGGCTAGGGCGGTACGGCGAGATCTCCTCCGCCTCCAACTGTACGGACTACCAGGCGAGGCGACTCAACATACGATACAGGTGGGGGCGGGGGTGGGGAGGGGGGGGAGGGTAGATGGAGGGGATTAGGATGGCTGGGCAGCGGGAAATGCTGGGTGGGGAGGTGTAGCAAGGCTACCATTTGTAAGAGAGAGTCCCAAAGGGAAGTCTCCCGACATTTCGAGAGGCCATTTTGTCCTACTCCTTTCCCTTTTTTCTTTCTCTCCCGCAGGCCCGATGCCTCCGCCTCCGCCTCCTCCTCCCCCACAAGCAGCGGGGATGCCGCCGAGCCACAACCCCAGCAGCACACAGCCGGACACAAGGACAAGAAGAAGGGCAGCGGCAGCGGCGGTAGCAGCAAGCCTGAGTTCGTACACACCCTGAACGCCACCGCATGTGCCGTACCCCGCATGATTGTTGCCATTCTAGAGACGCACCAACAAGAGGACGGGAGTGTGGTGGTGCCGCCGCCGCTGCGGCCGTACATGGGGGGCTTGGAGGTGATAAGGCCCCCGGGGCAGCAGCGGCAGCAGCAGCAGCAGCCGGCTCGGGGGTGAGATAAGGGCCCTTACGGTGCAGCAGCAGCAACCGGCTAGCAGGGGATTGTGATAAGAGAGTTGGGGCGTGTGCGTGTTGAGAGAGCTGGCGGCGAGTAGGAAAGGAACGTACTGGGCGTGTGTGGGTGTGTGGGGGTGTGTTTTAGGAGAATGGGCAGGTGGGATATCGGTGTGCAGTGGAAAGCAAACGATTGTTATGTGAAGGGGCATGGACGGGAAAATGGGAATCGGGTTCATGGGAAGGATGCAGCTTGGGTTGTTGGTTGGTTGCTAGCGGGGAAGGCGGTTAGCAGTTGGCGGTTGGTTGGTAAAGATGGGCGGCTGTGAGCGAAGAGAATCTGCGGCGCTTTGGAGGGTTCGTTGGACTTGTTTGTTTTCCTTGTTGACTTGGAATGAAGCGCTGGTCATTGAGGGCGAGGTGAAGGCGGCGAAGAGACATGGACACGGCGGTCATGCCCGGCCTTCTGTTGTCTCCTTTATCGCCGTAATAAGATGAGGGTTAGGAGGAGAGGGCTTGAGGATGAAGTTGGCACGACGTGCTTTCCTTGGAGGTTACCAGCAGTACCGCTGCTGCTACTTGGGTAAATAGTAAATGCTCCAGTGGTTGTGCGCAGAGGTGCTGAGGTGGAGAAAGATGTATTGCAACAGGGGCCACTCCTGCAGGAATAGGTGTTGTGGGTGTTCACGTATCCGCGCATTGTAGATGATACATTGATATCTTGTAAACTGAAAGACGATGCGAATACTTCAACCTGCCACTAGCTGCCACGACGGCATGAAGCTTGATATGCAGGGTGCGCAGATGTGTTTGGCGCACCAGATCCAAACCTTGGTTGGTTGGTGGGCGTTAGCGGTGGGTGGAATGTGTAGCTCGAGTATGGCGTTGAAATGAGGAGATGGGAGCATGATGGTTGTTGCTGCAGGTAGGTGTGGGTGCAGGTGTGCACAGATGGGTAGAGTGCGGGCGCTGGCAGGCACGTGGGCGGTTGGTGTCAACTTAAATTACGTGCGCTACCATCCGTTAAGGCCGCAAATATGCTAGCAGCGAAATGCGTTAAGCTAATAATTAAAGGCTTACCAGGCAACACACGTTTGTTTACAGAGGCCTAAACATCGGTCAACGGCGAGGCACATGGTCTTCTCAAAAACGCCGTTACCGCTGGATAGGCCGTGCATAACCTCTGTCCTTACTGTACATATCATCAAATTGATGCCGGACATCACTCCGCGTAGAACTTCCCTCCACTCTGCCTGGACCCCAGCCAACGCTGCGCATGCATGCCCGACCAGCTGGTCACAGGCAAAGCCTGCTACAAGCACGCTCGCCAGCGTACTTGCGCCCAAATTGCATCCCTATGCAACGCGTCCCCTCTCCGCTCCAAAACTAGAAGACTGCAAGCCCATCCCGATCTCCAAGCCCATTGCTTAATCGCGCTTGACGGAGTCGAACTTGGACACAGCGGTAATAGCAATAGCAATAGCGCCCAGCACGGCTCCACCGGCGACCAGCGAGTACAGGAAGTTGCGGAGCGAGGGGGTGACTGCGGCCTCAGCCATGGGAGACACGGTCATAGCCGCGGCAGAGGCAGCGGTCAGGCCAGCAACCAGCGCCTTCTTGTTGATCTGGGGCCGCTCAGCGCTGCAGAAAATATAATTTTTTAGTTAGCGGTTGCGTTTTGATAAGTATGCAAGCTGCGGACATATAGCGCACATCGACGACCTTACCTAGCGCGGACGACCATGCGAGCAGCAGGGCGAGCAACCGCTGTATATACATAAAACCAAGCTTGATTAGTATGGGCTAAGGCGGGGCGGGCTGATGGGCGCCAGTGTTACAAGTAAATGGCTTACCCACGCGGCGAGTGGCCGCCGGGCGGACTGCCACAGCCTTCTGGGAGACGCAAACAGCGGCCATTTTGCTCGCTAAAAGTAACAAATGGAGCGAGGTGTTGGTGGCAGAGCGTGTGGGGTGCTGTCGCAAGGGACGGGCCAAAATGATAAGAGCCCGGAGATCTCACTATAAGGCCCCATTCCGTACAGAGTCTCCAAACCGATTTCAAGCTTGCGCTTTCACTGGCATGGTATAAAGTTAGGTTGCAGCTTGTCATATTGCTGATGGAACATACGCTGCTGGTCTTCCTACTATACCTGCAGTCATTTAGGCATTGACCCTGGAAACATACCTTGGAACGCTCAGTTGCACCCTTATTTTCATGCCTTCGCTTCAGTGGCTTCAGGGTGCAGATGTCTTTGCCTTCTGGTGGCCCCTACTAGGTCTGCACGTTTCGCCGATGCCCTTGCTTGCCTCGCTCACAACAATAGCTGCAATACACCGCTCTACAGGCACCCCCTGCAACCCTTTGCAGGCACCCCTTTGTTAGGCTTGCACACTATTAAGAAAGCTAACATCATGCGGTCCATGCCTCGTGCATGCCATGTCGTGCGTTCCTTCTGTTGCCGGCGGTTCCACAAGTTACATGTCATAGGTGGATGCAACAGATGCGTACCCTTGTACCAGACTGTGTAGCGCCCTCGACCGGACACCCGCTCGAAGGTCATGCTCAACATTATGGAGCACAAACGTACTTGACCAAGATGCCCTGTTGTTATAGCTGCACCGGTGTAGCCGGGCTTTCTGCTTACTCTGCCCAGGCGCCCCCGGACGTCCAGCCGCACAGTCCTGGGTTAGCCTGCAGACGTACGCACCAAGCACCCCCAGCGACTACCCTCTTCCTACAGAGCTTCCCGTTGCCGGAGACCACCCCCGGGAGAGTACCATTCAAGCACCAACTGCATCACATTCCCCTCTGTGGCCCACACGCACCCCGTCTGCCAGCCTCACATTTGGGTCAGGGCCTGCCATTCCTCGACGCGCTTTGGCCAAGGTACACGCACGAAAAACCACTGCATCGACTCAACACGCACACACGCGGCCACAGTACGTTCCAACACACGGCCAGCTTCCTGAACACACACCCGATCCCAACTGCTTGCTCTTGTTATACTCAACTACACACCCTCTCGCGCGCCCCTCTCGACTCTCTGCTCCGCATCCTGTTTTTATCTCCACATCCCCTCACAATACCCCCACTACCCCCATGCGCACATCACCGCCCCCCTCTTACGCCCGGTTCCCAGTGGGCCCCGTATACCTCCCGCTCTGCGTCACCGTGCCGTTCGCCGACGCCACCGTCCACCCGATGCCGCCCACCGCCAGCACCGCCGCGGGCGTCACCAGCGGCGCCAGCGCGCCCCCACCTGCGGGCAGCGGCGGGCGGCAGGCGTGCAGCAGCGCCAGTGCCGCGGTGAAGAGGTTGAGCGCGTTGGCCTGGTGCGCGGAGCCCAGCGGCACCGGCACGTACTGCAGCAGCGTGTAAACACCCAGGGCGAACTGGGGGGCGGGGGCGGGGGAGGGGGGGAGACAGAAGGATACCCAATGGTGGGAAGGGGAAGCGGGAGGGGTTAGGAGGAGACCAAAGCAAAGGGATCCACAGAGTTACGGCAAGGCAATGGGGATAGGAGGCGGAGCTCCCCTGCATCGCAACCCCGGCCACCCGATGCCCGGCCCCATGCACAGCCCAGCGTGCGGTGTGCCCCCCCCCCCAAAGGCCCTCGAGAAGCCTCGTCATCCAGTTCGTCAGTTCTCCTTAGTTTTACCCCCCATAGGCCCTCTCTCTTTCATTTCACCCCCCAGACCCTCAGCCGCCCCATCCAACCACAACCCTCTAGTCGTCACGCACCACCACACAGCCCCAATGCCTCCTGAACCCCATCCGCGGCCCTCCCCTTCTCCTCCTTCCCCGCGCCCCCCCCTGCTCCCCCCACCTGCGCCGCCGTCACTCCCGCCAGCGCATGCAGGCAGGTGGTGGCGCGCCCCGGCAGCACTCCCCCCCGGTATCGCAGCCAGGAGGCGCCCACCGCCAACAGCGTCAGCGTGGCCAGAGTGCTGCGGGGTGGGGGTGGGGGTGGGGGTGGGGGAGGGTCAGAGATCTTACCAGAACCACAGGTTAGGCCAAGGCAACTAGGATATAGGAAGCAGTGGAGGGGGGTGCGGGCAGGCAAGAGGGTACCGGTAGCAGTAGATGCAGCGAGGTTGTGTTGTGGTGGGATCCAAACGAACAAGGTGTGCAGGGGTGTGTGCTGTGGTGACGATCAGGCCGTTCAGGCCGTTTCGCCTCGCGGCCAGTTATTTTAACACACACACACACCGGTACAAGGTTCATTTTGTCTCTAACTCTGTCCCCCTTTCCTCGCTCTGGTTCATGCTTCTGCGCATGGCATTACTCGCATTACTGCGGCTGCTGGTCCTGGTGCTGACTACGGCGTCTTTGCTCGCAGGTACGCAATGCGCGTTTGCACGCATGCATGCACAGCATTGTGGTGTCTCGTCTGCGTGACCAGAGCGGGGGCTCCCGGCGTCGAGTTGGTCAGCCAGCTAGGTTGTCAGTAGTCATTAGTTTTTCCGACACCATCAGCATCACCGACATGCGTCGTCAACCCACTGCTCTTCTTACATCTAGCACCAGCTTAGCAGTTAATTAGCTATATAGTTCAGGTTTGTTTTTTCCACTGTTTTTCCTCTGTTTGCTTGTACTTGCGGTGCACATGCGAACCTATCCCAACTGCCTACACTTGTTTCCGCTCAACTACACACACCGGTACAAGGCCAGTTATTTTAACACACCGGTACAAGGGATCCACACGCGGCGTACAGGTACCGTATGTGTCACCTTGGCGGCTGCCTCCTGGCTGCCTCCCCTGTCTCCCTCCTTTTCTCCTACTTACTTCCCCTCCCCTCCCTCCGCTCACTGAGTCGGGATTCGGGATTGGTACTCCGTTAATGCACTTATCTATAACTTCCCCCCCCCTCCCTCCCAGCCCTCCCACCCCCCCCCACCCCTACCGGTGGTTGAACTGCACGGCTGCTGTGTTCTCAAACATGTTGCGCAGCGGGGTCAGCCCCAGCCGCTCGTCCCAGTACTCCTCGGGGAAGAACTCATCGCCCATGAGCGGCCAGGTGTTGTAGGCGCGACCCGCGTCCATGCCTGGGGGGCAGGGAGGGGGGCCAGGGAGGGGGCGGGTGGGTAAAGTGAGCCGGGAGGAAACACTGACCCTGACAAGAGTGGCAGGGGGCAGGGGCCGGGGTTGGAGGCGGGGTAAAGAGGAACGAGGGAGGGAGACAGGGAAGGGAGGGACCGAGGGGAGGGGAGAAGGGTCCAGGAGAAAACACACCACGGGTTGGGGTATGGGGCAAGAGGTTCCTAGCCGAAATGGTTCCTACTGGCCCCCTATCGCAGCTCAGCTCATCTAATCCCCCCCTTCAACCCCCTTCCTGTAGTTCTGGCACATCTCACAAACAGCCTCAAACTCCCTCAATCCCCCCTCCCCCCCTCACCAGCCACGAACGCCCCCGATGTGGCGGTCACCGCGATGAGGGCGGCCAGCGGCAGCAGCACCCGCCGGGCACCCGCGGTGGAGCGCAGCAGCGACTCGGGGGCTCCGGAGGTGGCGGGACGGGGGTACAGCAGGTCTGCGTGTGGGGGGGGGGGATAAATGAAGAGTGCAGCAACAGGGGAGGAGGGGGAGAGGGCGGGAGGGGATGAAGGAAGGACAAGAGCCAAGGTCACAGTGGCCAATACACATGGGGTGGATGTATACGCAGAGCCCGCGCCCGCAGCCTCCCTATACCGGCTCTTCCACACTTCCAACACATCCCGTACAGCCCCCCCCCCCCCCGCCAGCCCCCCCTGAACCCACCCAGCGACGTCCACACCAGGGTGGCGTAGATGGCGAATGCGGACACCAGGTGAGCGGCCAGGCGGTAGGGCGACACGCGGGGGGCGGCCCACTCGTGCTCGGGCTCCTTTGGGGGGGAGGGAGGGAGGGAGGTGGTGATAGGACAGCGGTGGCACAGCGGCGGCAGCAGCAGCGCCACACCTCCAGGCGGGAGCTGTGTTCCCCCCCCCAGCAGGCCCCTCCGGCTCCCCCTCCCCGCCCCGCCCCTCCACACCCCTTCATGCCGCCACAGCCCACTGTGCTACCGCTACCGCCAGTAGCCCCCCTCCGCCACACCAGCCCTGCCACCCCCATGCCCTCAACGACCTCCTGCCCCTCCCCCCACTCCCCCCCTCTTCCCCCCTCCCCGCCCCTCACCTCCAGCCCGCTTCGCACCATCCACCAGCCCACCAGCCCCTGCGTGCCCCCCATGAAGAACAGCAGCCCCAGCCGGCGGGCCAGCGGGCGGCCCACCCAGCCGCGAGCTGCGAAGAAGGCGGCGGGCAGGGCGAAGGCGAGACCCAGGAAGCGACCCCACATGCTGTGAGGAGGGGAGGGAAGGGCAGAGATGGGGCGCGGTGGTGAGGAGAGGGTTCGATGGAGGGGACGAGTGGCTTGCGGAAGGGAGGGCTGCAGCTCCCGTGTGTGTGCCGCCGCCGCCTCCTCTTCATCCTCACACGTGTCTCTCATGCACCTTCCCGCCTGCTCCTCCACCAACGCCCTGCTGCCCCCTCCCACCACCCGTGCGTGCAAAACACCCCTCTCCTCTTCCCCCTGTTGCTGTCCTTGCTGCTGTGCCTGTTGGAGTACCCACTTGGATGGGTGGGCTTCGCCTTGACGCCCAGCCCCCCCTCCTCTCTTCCCCGCCCCCGCCCCCTCCCCCCTCGTCGGCTTGTTTGTCAGCCTCCTTCAACACACTGGGTATTCTTCTCTTCCCTCCCCCTCCCTCTCCCCCCCTTCTTACCGGTGCGCATACTCCATCCAGTAGATGAACTTGAACTCCTCCAGTGTCATACCGCGGTGGACCTGGGAGGGGGGGGGGAAGGGGGGATTAGGCAAACTGAGCCGCGGAAAGGGGGTTGTGGGGGAGGGTATCCTTCGCCCCAAGTCGATTACCTCGGGTCACTGTACCCGTGCCTCCCACTGCTACTCGCACCCCCCCTTGGATCCCCCCACCTTCAAGTACTCTGGGCTAGCCTTGTACTTGACAAACTCAGCCTCCCACTCAGCCTCGCTCATGGGGGGGCGCTCACCTGGGGGGATGGGAGGAGAAGGGAGGGCAGGGGTTGGCGGGTGGGGAGTTGCTGGGCGGCTAACATCCCGTGTGGTTGGGGAGGGAGGGAGGGAGTGTAGCATGCATGGGGGATGTATGCTTTAGGGCTGGTCAGGCGATGTGGGTCAGGCGGGATCGAGAACGATGGAGCACACACCGCACACCTCGCACCACCCGCATCGAGCTGGCAGCTGCCTGCCCTCTGCCACATGCACCGCATGGGCCGGGCCCTCCTCTCCCCTTGCTTTGGGGCCATCCCTAACCTGTGGTTTCCTACATGGTACGGCATGGTCTTTGACCCCCCTCCCCTCCCCCCTTGACTCACCCGCCAGCTTCCACTCCGTCATGCTCAGCCCCGACCTGGTCAGCCGCGTGATGCCCCCCAGCACCACCATGCTGTACACCCACGCAGCACACACCGCCAGCCACCCAGCCAGCGCCAGCCGGGCGCCCGAGCTCAGACCCGCGCTCAGGGCGGCACCGCCGTACAGGGCGCGGGGGGCAGCCTGGGGGAAGGGAAAGTGGGGGGGGGTGCATGGGGAGAGGGGAAAAAGGGTGTATATAAGGATGGCGCAGATAGGTACATTCCCTGCGTTGCTGCACTTATCTATAATCCCCCCCCCGCACCTCCGCGGCCGCCGCAGCAGTGCCGGAGGAGCACAGCCGCGCTGTGGCGGGGCGAACCAGCCGCGACCCCGCCAGACCTGATTGGAAGGAGCGGAGGGAAGGGAGGGTAGGGGGATAGGATTAAGACGAGGCCACACAGGAAAAAGACAAGGGCGGGAGGGCGGGAGGAAGGGAGGCTATCCGCCCATCCATGAGCCTTGGCTTGGCTGGTTTGGGTCACAGGCTCTGTGGGTTCGGCGGGTTCACCTGGTTTGGGTCACAGCCTCTTTACCCAAAATCCAGCAGTTTACCTGATAGTGCCTAACAGCTGCCACTCCCTGTACTACTCCTCCCACTCACCCGCAACAGCCCGCCATCCGGACACAGCGGCGGAGGGAGCAGCCTAGAATGCGAATAAGGGAGCCGTGGAGGAGGGGAAAGGAAGCGTGGTGAGTGAGGACATAGGACGCGGCTTGAGAGGGAGGACCAGGTGTGGCTGGTATGTGGCCAGATGATGTGGATGGGGTTGGGAATGGAGTACAGCTAGGAGTACGTCCGCAATGCTGCTGCAGCTTTTGTGGGTCTCAAGCTTACCGCGCCACGGGAAAGCACGCCTCCAGACATTAGCATGCCCTGCGCCCTGCCCGGAGCACTGGCTGCTGTTGAAAATGTGCTTCGCAACATCATGGCACGGGCTTCGCGGATGACGGTGCTGAAGGCCCCAGTTGAAGAGCCAGCTGCCTGGGAAGACTGGAACGGCAGAAACCAAACAGGTGCTCTGCCAGCGGCTTGGCCAACGGTACTAGCTGATGCTGAGCATGATGATGATGAATCAACCGCGAAGCGGGAAAAGCGCCTCAGCAGCGCTAGGCCACGAGAACCCTGCGAGCCTGACATTCTTCTATATCCAGCGGCTTGTTTTGCTGGCCTGCGTGCAAGGGTTGTGGCCCGGTGTGTCGGGGGTGATGGAAGTACGCACGTCGAGAAAGTCGGTAAAGTGGAGGGCAGGCTTGTGTTACAGTTGATATAATGCCACTTACTAGATCGGCAAAAAGACGGGGCTGTTCTATTCTAGACGCGACGCCAGCCTGTTGACAAGTTAGTTACGCTATAATCAGCAGATTGGCTGCTGGCAGTTAATAAAAAACGCTGTGCCAACGTAGCGCATGACTCGCTCCTGAACGGTGATTGACCGTGTCCAGTCGTTGCAGGTACAACTTGCCGTAACAACTTTTACCCCTGGAAGAACGACGCCTTCTTTAATCGTTAAATATGCACGAGAAGAAGTTTTTTATTACAGTTAGCTGCTGGTACCGACCCTCAGAACACTTGCAATTTCTCCGGTCCCATGGTTCGTTCTGATGTGCAACAAGACACTGTAGGTCGACGCTAAAGCATTTCACGCAGCAAGACACTGCAGGTCGACGCTAAAGCAGTTCACGCAGCAAGACTCAACTCATTTACGGTACCATACCCACATACCAGCAGACGCCCCAAGCAAGTCTGCCTGTCACGCACATTACGGATTAAAGCATACGCCACAATCCGTGACCTCAGCCCCCGTGTTGACCTCGCGGCGTCTCCTCTTCCTGCGAATCCCTCCTTCCAATCCTCCCTTTAAAAAACCCTTAGCGTGCTGCACGCATCAGCTCAAAGGAAAGTGCGAATGTACCCCGCCAACACACCACCACCACCAAACCTTTCCCACAACACAACCATCGCCTCACACGCCTCCCAAGTCCCCGTCAACCCATATGCCAGCTCGAGCCCTGAGCCTCCCTGCTTTACTCCCCACTACAATCCCCACCACCACTTGCCTTCGTACTAGGAACGGATGTGCGACCACCTCTTTGCCCCCACTCCACCGCTACCACGCAACCACCCCTTGCCGCCACCACCTCCTCCTCTTCTCCTCCCATAACCCACTACCCACCATCTCTCCCCTCCTCCGCCTCCTCTCCCCACCCCGATCTCATTCTCATTCAGCACACCGGGTATCCTTCTTTCACCCCTCCCCACTCCCTAGAACAGCCGCACCTCCAGCATGCCCTCCCGCCGCTGCGGACAGTACCAAGCCACCAGCCTCGCCGCACCCGCCACCCCCGGCACCGCCAGATCCAACCCGTACACCGCCTCCGCCAGCCGCCCCCGCATGCCGCCCAGGTGGCCCAACAGCCTGCTCCTACCGCTGCTGCCGCCGCCCTCGGCCGCAGCGACAGCAGCAGCGGAGGAGGCGGAGCAGGCGCCAGCGCCAGCGCCGCTGCCTTCCTGCGGCGGCCGCAGCAGTGGGCAGTTGCTCTCCAGCCTGAAGCGCCAGTCGGCAGAGAGGCGCAGCGGGCCCAGCAGCTGCTGACAGAGGGAGAGCGAGGCGCAGTGCCAGGCACCGGTGTCACCGATGGCGAAGGCGGGGTGCCGGACGAAGGGGGCTGCTGGTAGACCGGACAGCCCCTGCTGGGGACGGAGGAGGGCGGGTGCGGGTGAGGTCTTGGGTCCCCACAGGCCCGCGTCCAGTTGCACTGCCAGGCGCGTAAAGTCCAGGAACCAGCTGCTGAACCGGCCGGCTTGGACCTGCAGCCCCGCACTTGCAAAGGGGCGCATGGCTCCCGCGGGAGGGGTGCCGCTGCTGCTGCCAGCGACGGAGAGGGGCGCTTGTGCGTGCGCTGCGTGCGCGGAGCTGCTGGTGTTGCTGTTGCCGCTGCCGGCGGTATAGTACGGGTCGTTGAAGCCGTTGTTGGGGACATTGTGGTGGTTGTGGTCGTTAGCTTCAACGATGTTTCCGCCGCCGCCGCCACCACCGTTGCCGGCAAAGGAGGACAGCAAGCGCTTCAGTCCCCAGTCTTGCAGCCACGCAACCCGCATGGGAAACAGATGTTGAGAAGGGGCATGGGGCTGTTGGGAAGATGCAGACGGAGGGGCTGACCCATGGGTCACATGGATGAGGGGAGTCCGGGCGGTGACGCCCACGATGCCCGCCACTCGGACGTGCGGCTCCCCCACGAAGGAGCTCCAGGGGGTGGCTGGGGGCACTGCTGGGGGGGTGGAGAGTTGGCAGAAGGGTTGCAAGGTTAGGGACTTGGGGTGAAACATGAATAGGGTAGTGAAAAGGGATCTGGGTCAAAGCCACGCAGCCTTGCTATCCTAATGCGTGTCGAACGACGCAGCCGTGCACCCAAAAATGCACCTCTCCCATGTCCTAACTAGGAACCGCACCTGACTGCGCCTGCTGCCCCATTGGCAGCCAGGGCCTCCGCATTCGCCTTTCGCCGCCGCCGCCGACGCCGTCGCCTTGCTCCAGCTGCTCCACTAGGCCGCCGCCGCCGACCCACTGGGTCGCATGCGTTACGTCGTCACGCAGCCGGCTCAGCGACTGAGTCGCGTCGATCAATGACTCTTGCACTTGGTTGGCCGATGGCAGCGACACGCCGAATGGCGCATTGACACCGGCGGCGGCAGCGCCGCCGCCAACTCGGCCGCGGTCGCTGTCGTTATCCTCGTCGTCGCCGCCGCGGGCGCCGCCACCGCCAATGCGAGAGAGCATGTACGACGCGGCCTGCCGTACTGGGTTGTGGGGGCCCAGTCCTGGGGAAGGAGGTAACGACGCCGAGCCGCCGCCAGTGGCGGCGACGGCAGTCGTATCGCCAGCGCCGCCGCCGCCAGTTGTTGCCGCCGCCGACGCCGCATTGGCAGAGGTCGCCACCGCCTGGTTCCGTCGCTGAAACTTCTTGGGCGCTCGCCAAAGGTAGCGCTCCCCTTGTACAGCTGCCGTGCCCTGCGAGTTCCGAAACCAACAACACGCCAGGTGTAGAAATTGGAGTGAGATAGAGAGGAAAAGGCGGGATACGAACAACGATATGTACCCATACGTTTGCCACTCTGCAGTCCACATCTGCCACTGCGACACGCATCTGCCGTACATTTGCCGTACCTGCAAGTACACAGCGCTGCGAAGAGACCAGTCCTGACCAACATCCGCACCCGCCGCCTCCCCATCATCCCGCAGCTCCTCCGCCGCCTCCGCCAAGTCCCTGCTCCCGGCTCGACGGCTGATAGGGCTGCCAACCGCGGCAGTTGACAGTTGTATCGCAGGCGGCGCCGTCACCTGCAACACGCCACACCGCCAGACGAATGGCGCCCGAGACGCCGCCGCAGTCCCCGCCTGCAGACCCAGCAGCAGCGGCGTCCGTGCAGTTGCCGTACCCGTACCCGTACCCGTGCCCGCACCAACACTAGCCTCATTAGGACACGTTGTTGCTATCGCCATGCGCTGCCCTAGCGCTAAATCCGCACGTGTTTCCGTGCCTGCTCCCAAGCAGCGAGACTTCAGTTGACAAGACAGCGACAGCGGCTGTAGCAGCAGGGAGGACAAGGAGGGGGCGTGGACGTACGACAGTTGAGAAGCAGGTGTGGACGAGCGTGAGGAGGGCGCAGCAGCAGCCCAGCGGCGGCCTGCAGCACTGTTGGTCGGGGGCGGATGCAGACTACTGCTGCTGCTGCTGCTGCCCGTGGCGGTGCTGATGTTGTTGGCTAGGCCGTTTGGGGCAGTTGCGAGAGCGGCACCGATGCTGTCGCTGTTGCCGACCAGCTGTAGGTGTTGTTGGGCTTGTTGTTGTTGCTGGCGGTTTTGGCGGTTGCAGAGGCTCCGATGGGAGTCGGCCGGGGGGCTCCAATCCAAACGAGAGCGCAGTACTGTGTGCCTGCAACCAACATAACCAACAAACACAGCCAGACTAACCCGTGAATGAATTATTTCCAGAGAATGCGGCCTGTAGTAGCGGTACACATGCATTCCTGTCAACCATCCCTTCCACAGAAGAGGCTCTGACCCAACAAGTGCGTCACAAACCCGAAACCGAACCAACCGTTCACAATCCCAGCAACCAATAACTAACCTGCTCAGTTGCACTCTTGCGGTTGCTCCCAGGCTGTAGCACGACGGATCCGCAACCGCCGCCAACTGGGTCACCAACAGTTGTCAGGAAGCGACCCATGGGTCCACACCGCATCACCCATGCGGGGGTTGCGAGCAAAGCAGACAAGGCACAGGAGTCATTAATAGGGGAGTTGCAAGGGTGCTATGTGCAAGATATGGTGTTATGTTTATGGTATAGGCAAGCAAGCCCGTCTGGGTCAGAAGTCAGAAGGCATGTCACGCTCACAGCGTTGTCCCCCTCTAGCCCAACCCCATCCCCCCCGGCCACTTACCATCTCTGCTGCCCTGTTATGCCTGCTCCCCGTGTCGCCCTCCGCTGCTGCCGCCAGCCTCCCCAGCCGCATCCGGCCTCCCAGCACAGCCCACCAGCCCTCCCCGCCGCGGATGGGGAGCATGCGGTCGATGACCTGGGGAAGGGGGGGAGGGGTGAGATTGCGGGGTGAGGTTACAAGAGGTGATGGATACTCCTCCGCACAGGGCTGGAATAGGGGTTTGCGGTGGCAGCCGGGTATATTTGATGAAAGAGAACCATGCTGCAATGGTGTTAAGAGGTTATAGCGGGGAGCGAAGGAGGACATGTGAGGAAACAATCTACCGTTAGAAGGAGGGGGTGGAGGCCGTGCGTTGGGGGCCGCGGCAATGTCTGCCGCAGGCAAGCATGGATGCATGCTAGGCTGAGGTGAATGGGCAACGCGACATGGGCGGGAGTCACAATCCGCATCGGAGCTGGCTTATTAAGGGGTTGAATAAGCCGCATGCTATTTGACCGGACGACTTGTGAAACATGCAGTCTGGGCAATCGCGCCCATCCGTCCTACCATTCCGCCCTGGCTTCCACAAAAGGATGGCAGCCCGGGAGGCGATGGCTGGCCCGGCAGCTTTAGCGCTTGGGTCGCTAGGATGAGATGGGGTCGTGATAAACCCGAACCAACCAAGAGAGGCAACGGCGAGGGATCCGAGATCGACATGGCACCCGAGCCATCGGGCGCCGACGTGGACGCCACAGATGGTCCCCAATACTGAGCGGCCACTGTGCTACGGATCTGGTGGCCTAGCATTGCCTTTTCGGGAACCAGGTTAAGGGGCGTTGCTGACGTAGTAAGGGCCGCAGGTGAGCTGGGCGAACCGCCTAAGCTAGTCGACATTGTCATGTTACTTTCTGACAGTTCAACCTCAAGCGGCCTAGCCGTGGGCATTGTGAAGTAAAGGAGCGTCAAGGCTTACAACCGTCAGTGTCGCTCAACAGCAAAGGCATAGTTTGTTTCAACGCGGATTGTGCTGGTGATGTGCTACAAGGCAAGTTAGCAATGCAAGTTAACTGATCAACTCATATCGGCTTTAATATGCAGTACTAAAATGCACGCCTTTGCCGACTCTTCTCTCCCTTTCGCCAACCCCAGACAGCAACACGCATGCATGATACCATACAAATTGTAAGGGGTTGTCGTCCTCTCTTTCAATGTTGTTTGGCACGTCGTACATTGGGCCCGAAGAGCACATGTTGATCTTGATGGCTGTTTCAGCATTTTCTTCCGCCGTCCCAGTAGCTCTAATTGCCCGTCACCATTTCTATCAAGCTAAGCAGCCATGGCCGTCGCTATGCGTGCCCAGTGGTGAGCGCTCTCTTCATCCGAGTCATGCCCAATACTTGCACAGCGCGGCCTAACGGCCGGACGTCTTTGCTCCTTGCTTAAAGTTACCGACGTAATCCACTTTTGTTCGCGCCTAATTTGCTTAGCCAAGTCATGCGCTTGGGTACACCAGCTGACCCACGAATGCTGTTCTGCCTGTCGAACTGCTGCGCAGCGTCAAGGTGCAGGCTCGCCCTGCTCGCGCTAACACCGTTGTGTGCCGCGCCTCGGCCCAGTCCCGCCGTGAGGTCAGTCCTTCTGCATACCGGTACCCATTAGTCCTTGAACTGACATGCAACGCGTCAACCCGTTTTCAGCTGCTTTCAACTGTATGTGAACCAGCGTTAAATGTGTTGGCGATGTCGTTGTTCTTACGAAAACTGCTTGTTCCTGAAGTTATGTGCTTAAGTCCGGTGTCTGCTCCACCTTCGCAGCTGCTGGGTCTGGGTGCTCTGCTGGGCGTTGCTGCTCTGGCTCCCGCCGCTGCTAAGGCCGCCGTGGTGAGAGCGTTGGTTGGGGCGCTGCAGTGACCTGCGTTTATTGCTGCAGGGGGCCAAATCAAAACGACCACTCCAGTCCGCTTTACTTGCTGCTGCTTCTCACACCAGCGCCGCATGATGTGTCTGACATGCTAGGAGGGAAGCACCACATACGGGCACCTCTTGCTACCCTGATGCAAGCCTGCGTAACCCCTCAGCCTCCGCGACCGGACAACCCGGGCACAGCTCCTAACCTGGGTGCACGAGAGATTACGAACAACCCCCACCCCACCCCACCTTGCTCCCATACTTCCATACTCACCACTCCCCTCCTCCCACATCCCGCCCCACCTCCCCCTACGTGTGACTGCCACATCCTCTCCCTCCTCCCCATTCATGTTTTTCCCTCCCATGTCATCCCCCTTCCGCCCCCCCCCATCCCTTCCTGCCAACTCCTACCCCCATTGCTTTGCCCTAACTTGTGGTCTCCTATGGTTTGGTCTTTGACCCCCCATCCCTTCCCACCCCAACCCAGGTCGACGATCTGCTGGCCAAGTCCGCGGCCAACAAGGCGCTCAACGACAAGAAGCGCCTGGCCACCAGCTACGCCAACCTGGCCCGCAGCCGCACCGTGTACGACGGCACCTGCGCCTTCCCCGACAACTTCTTCGGCTGCGAGGAGCTGGCGTTCAAGCAGGGCGGCGTCAAGTACATCGCGGACGACCTCAAGATCGAGTGCGAGGTGGGGCGGACGGGGGGAGGGGGCCGGGAGGTGGGAGGCCGGGGGGGGGTATATGATCAGTGAAGCAACGGCGGGAGGCGGTAGGTAAGGGGCCAAAGACCATACCAAACCATAGGAGACCATAGGGCAAAGTAATGGGGGTAGGAGTTGGCAGGGAGTTGGTAGGTAAGGGGCGGGTGGATACCGTGCCCTGCACTTGCTGGATGAGCCCTGTGCGGCTGTGTCATTGCTGCACACCACAACAGTAAGTCCGCCTCAGTCCTAACAATCCTCCGCCCTCCCCTTCCTCCCCCCTGCCGTACAATTTACCTCCCCGTCCTCCCCCCTGCCGTACAACAGGGCAAGGACCCCAAGGAGTGCGGCTCCAAGTTCACCCTGCGCACCAAGTAAACACACCTACCAGGCTGCAATCACAAACACGCACACGCAGAGCCGGTCAGCTACTGCACACCTACCCGCATGCATGATACCAGCCGCATAACTCGAATACCAGCAGGGGCCACTACTGTTGCCCACTGCGAACAGTTTTGACAAGGAGGAGAGGAAGTGTGGCGGTGTTACCACTTAGTTCAAGGGGTGTGCTCAATTTTGACGTACCAGCACGTTTAGAGCGATGTAGCTACAGCCGAGGAGGCGGCACGACACGGCCGTGGAAAGTGGATTTCGTGGTAGGGTCCGGTCCGGCCGGTTGGCCGGCTGTTGTGCGGCTAACAGCAGTAGCATTGTCTTGGAAAAGGCCTTACGGTCCTTCCATAAACAGAGAAGAAAAAATCCAGTTGGTGACGTTTTTGTTATGAAGGTTCAGCTGCAAACCACAGGCCGGGAGTAGTGCTGGGTTGGTACCTGTCATGGTACCACACACTGTAACGGTACATTCTGTTTGCGGCGTACGAACAACAGCTGCATGTTGGAGCGCACATAGCCATGCAGCTGGACAGTGTCGCTATGCGCTGGGGGCTCTCGGCGCCTGTGCCTGCAGGGGAGACGTAGGAGCCCCGGCCCCTTAACACACACACACACACAGAAGCTGCGTACAGCTGCTACCTTCATATGCAAAAGCATGCCGATAGCCGCCGCAGGGAAAGCCTTTGTTGGAAGGAGCAGTGGTACCTGTGTACCGTAGTCCATGGTAAAAGACGCCTGCCGTTTGAAACGACAAGGTTAGCAACTTAGCGTAACGTGTGGAATAGACTCGCACAGCCCATGGGGATCAAGAGCGCGCAGTTAGGGTGGCGTCATGGGACCTTGCCAAATCTCCAATTCGAGCGCTCGACCGTATGCTGGATTCGGGTCCGTGGGTCGGGAACGCAAACGCTCGCCGATTTCCTCAGGTATTCGACCATATATCACCGTCAAGGATATGTCTATGATAATCTCTACTGGTGCATAGCGCTTCCGTGCTAAAAGGTGGACTAGGTGCAAAACGCTGATCGCGAGCAAATCGTAAGGCCCAGATGTAGGGTAGAAGTTAACCATTCGCTTTTCAAACTTTTTGTGCATGGTCGTCAAATGTACCGTTACTTGTCGCTTATACAGCGTATGAAGTAATCGAGACACGAGGTTGACTCCTGCATATCCGACATATCCGACTTGCAGACATGTTAGCTGGCACGTCAACACCATGCGGCTTACGCGCTGTTTCAACTCGGTCTGCAGCAGGAGGCGTGCTCTATCCAGCATTGCCTACAGGGCCTGCTCGGACGTCGACGTGCTTTGCCCCTTGCCATGACTTCAATGCGCCTACACAGCCTGTCCTATTGCGACGAGCGCGCAAAGGAGTGGTACCAGCAGCTGTCTCTCAAGCGCCGACCACCAACACTGTTGCGCAACTAGTACACCAAAACAGCAAGCCGATGAAAGTCATTATTGCTGGGGCTGGCATTGGTGGCCTGCTGCTTGCTGTTGCGTTATTAAAGCAAGGGTTTGAAGTTCAAGTATACGAGCGCGACCTCACAGCCATTCGCGGAGAGGGCAAGTACCGGGGACCCATCCAGGTGCGTTTCGCGGGGCCAACTCTGCTTCACAATCTGAGACAGCGCGGTGGCTGCCCGTTTGCGTTTAGTTCCTTATGTGGCCACGTTCCTGCTGATCCTCATTGATCTACTTGAAGACTTGCAGCGATGTACCCGCGGTACCTGACCAAGGACCTAGCCGTTCCAACCCCGCGTTGGCTTTTTCAACCTCACAGATTCAAAGCAATGCTTTGGCTGCTATGGAGGCGATTGACCAGGAGGTGGCTGACGAGGTTATGCGCGAGGGCTGCATTACAGGCGACCGCGTCAACGGCCTGTGCGATGGTCTAACGGGAGAGTGGTAAGTGCCTTCACCTACACTCATATAGACAACTTATGGGTTCAGGAGGTGTTTACAACGTATTATAATTTCTGTTACAAACCCTACATCCGCCGCCCTGTCTGGCTCCCTATGTCGCCTTGGTTAGGTACATCAAGTTCGACACTTTCCACCCTGCGGTTAAGAAGGGCCTGCCTGTGACGCGCGTCATTAGCCGCGTCACGCTGCAGCTCATCTTGGCGCGTGCTGTGGAGCGGTGAGTCTGGCGGTCACCGCTGGCAGGTTCCTAGCTAGGCCACATTTAAAGGGTTCTGGGGCACAGCCGGAGCTCGGGCTCGGCACGGGGTTAGGGCTTGGCATGGGGCTTAGCCTGCGAAGCCGCCAGACCTTTGTGCGTAGGGGTTGAGGACCTTCGTGCACGCTGTAGGTTACAGTGCCAGATTATTGCACCGCCACTTCTACTCGCTGTGCGCTGTATGCATCCTCCTCCACGCGTTCACAACCCGCCATCCGACATACAAACCACCCACCCACTATCTAATCTCGGATATGCCGTACATGTACATCCGCAAGATTCCGGATTCCGCATGCTAGACACAAGTACCGTATGTTCTTCTTCACGGCCAGTTACAAAACGCTCAACACCCATGCATGTCAACTGCATGCAGGCTGGGCGGCCCCAGCGTCATCTGCAATGGTTGCGGCCTCCGGAGCTTCGAGGAGCGCACCAGCCCCGCCACCGGCCGGCCCGAGGTAAGAGATACCTGAGGTATAACTGGTTTGCAAGCTTTTGGTGCTGCTCTCATTCCGCTAACATCACCCGACGAGACGCCTGATACGCCAGATTCGCCTATAGCGGCCTCCCCACTCCGCACACTCCACACAGGTTGTCGTACAGTTGGAGGACGGGCGCAGCGCCTCCGCCGACTTGCTGGTTGGCGCTGACGGCATCTGGTCCACCGTGCGGAAGCAGCTGATCGGGGAGACCAAGGCGACGTACAGCGGGTACACCTGCTACACAGGTAAGCTGGGGTGAGGTGGTGAAACCCTTTACCTCCATAACCCTAAGGGTCGACAGCCATGTCAGGCTGGGTGGTGCTGTGCTGCCCTCCAAGTGGGCGCATTGCTTATTACCTTGTGTGTTTACGTCAGCTCGGGCTGACCCATGACCCATGGGTCACTCACTTCCTCGCCACCCCCGCCGTCCCCGCCCGGTGTTGCTGCGCACACGCACCCAGGCATTTCGGACTTCACGGCTGCTGACATTGACATCGTGGCCTACCGCGTGTTCCTGGGCAACGGACAATACTTTGTGAGCAGCGATGTGGGCAACGGCAAGATGCAGTGGTGGGTGGGGAACGGGCTGGGGCTGGGGCTCATGGGTGGGGCTGGGGTGGCTGGTGATGGTTAAAAAGGGGACACTGACGAGCAGCATGACGGGGGGAGGATGGGGGAGCCAAGAGGGAAAGATTTACGACGTTGCAGTGGAGTGATGGTGGCTTGGTTCACCTCTGGTGGTTCACCTCTGGTGGAGACGTAGTGACGGCAGAGAGAAGGTGCGCACGGCTGATGGCAAGGACGAAGCTAATACTTCCTTATCCGTGGATTCCTGACACATCCAATCCATTTTGCCACTGAGCCAACAGCCGGCCACCACACCATGTGCCCCATCGCACAACCACTGCACCCCTCGACTTCCACTCTGCAACGCATGGTGTCATGCAATGACCTGTCATCGCCAAACCACGTACGGTACATAACCAGTCTAGCCCGCATGGAGACAACCGCATTGCATAGGGTCCAATACGGGATCGGGGGCACCTTTCAGAGCGGCTAGGATGAAGCTTTTTTCCTTACAACGTGGACTCCTGACACGTACCTATATATCCATTTTGCCACTGAGCCGCGGTGTCAGCCTTGTGTGTGGCGTAGTGGCGCACGGTATGCTGTGTTTGTGCATGGCTGGGCAGTGGGGGGAGGACGGCTGATGGCAAGGACGAAGCTACATATCTTCCTTATCCGCGGATTCCTGACGCATCCAATCCATTTTGCCACTGAGCCACATTGCCAACACCCACCAGCCAGCCAGCCAGCTAGTTAGCTCGCATGCAATGAAGCGTAACCATGCAAGGAGACCTAGACATGCACCAAGCACTTCACGGGTTGCGTAAACTTGGTGGTGCATGGCCTGCGAACTCCCCGCCTGTGCCTGCTATTGCTGCAGGGGCACCAATGCACCTCTGTTTATGAAAAAGGAAAGGAAAACGGGCGACAAGGATGAAAGCAAAATTCCATTTACACGTTGTGGATTCCTGACACATCCAATCCTATCCATTTTGCCACTGAGTCGCCGAGGTCCTAACACTGGCTTTCAGGCCACAAATAAATTAAGCTAAAGAAAGCCGCAACAGCGACCTGGCATACTATCTCTTCCCCTCCCCTGTACCCCCCTATATGGTCTTTCACCCCCTCTCCTCCCCTCCCTCACTCGCAGGTACGGTTTCCACAAGGAGCCCCCCGGCGGCACCGACCCCGAGGGCGGCCGCAAGGGCCGGCTGCTGGAGATCTTCGGGCACTGGAACGACTACGTGGTCGACCTCATCAAGGCCACTCCGGAGGAGGATGTGCTGCGGAGGGACATCTTTGACAGGTGGGGTGGGGTGGGGTGGGGGGTAATTAGCCAATTGAACAAGGACCGAGACCCTGGGAAGACCGGGGAGGTAGGGGCCGCAAAGGAGTGAGCGCGTGGCACGCTACCCAAGAACCCAGCACACTCCCACGCACCTCCGCGCACGCATCTAGACACCCAACACGGGTTGCTGCACAGGCCATGCAAGCCCCCCACCTTCCCTCCTCCCCACTTCCCTTTCCCCTCCCTCCCTTCCCTCCTCCCCAGGCCGCCCATCTTCACCTGGGCCAAGGGCCGAGTGGTCCTGCTGGGAGACTCGGCGCACGCCATGCAGCCCAACCTGGGGCAGGGCGGCTGCATGGCCATCGAAGACGCCTACGAGCTCGCCCTCGACCTCTCCAACGCCCTGTCCGCAGCGGGCGGCGACGCGGGTGCGGTGGACCTGGAACCCGTCATGCGCACCTACCAGGATAACCGCCTGGTCCGCGTCTCCTCCATCCACGGCATGGCGCGCATGGCAGCCTACATGGCTTCCACCTACAAGTGCTACCTGGGAGAGGGGTGGAGCAAGTGGGTGGAGCGGCTGCGCATCCCGCACCCGGGGCGGGTGGTGGGGAGGCTGATGATGCTGGTCACCATGCCGGGTGTGCTGGAGTGGGTGTTGGGCGGGAACACAGATCACGTGGCACCCAACCGTACGGCGTACTGCTCGCTTGGAGACATGCCCAAGGCGTTTCCGGAGAGCCGGTTTGGGGAGTTCATGGCGAATGATGAGGCGATTGTACGGGCGCTGCATGCGGATTGGCTGCTGGTTTCGGAGCGAGCGGCGACGTCTACCCGAATGGTTGCTCCTGCTGCTGCTGCTGCTCCTGAAGCCGGTAACGGTATCAACGGTAGCCGGCAGCAGCAGGCGGTTGAGGAGGAGGAGGAGGTGGATGTGAACAGCAGTGCGGAGTGCAAGGGTATTTACATTGGCGACGAGCCGGCGCTGGTGGGTCGCTGCGGCAGCGCCTCGCGACCGGCCCTGGCAGTGGACGATGTGCACGTGCATGAGCGACATGCACAGGTGTGGCGAGGGCCGCGCTCGGCTTCCGACCATAACATCATCAACAACAATGGCAACAACAACAACAACAGCAGCAATGTGAATGAGAGCAGCAGCTACTTCCTTCGCGACCTGGCGACGGGGCGAGGTACCTGGGTGAATGGGCAGCGGCTGCCGGATGGGGCCACGGTGCGGCTGTGGCCGGGGGATACCGTGGAGTTTGGGCGGCACCCCAGTCACGAGGTGTTCAAGGTAAAGCTGCAGCATGTGTCGTTGCGGAGTGAGGAGCTGCGAGGCAACGGGTACAGCACGCTGCTGGTGGGAAAGATCCGGGCGCCGCAGCCCTTCCTGGAGCCGGCGTATGAGCCCAAGGCGGGTGCAGGGGTTGGTGCTGAGGAGCAGGGGAAGCTGGTGGCGGCGTGAGGAGAAGGAGGAGGTGGAGAGGGTTCTGATGCAGTTAGTAGTTGAGGTGTGATGAGGCTTGACGTTTGTATGTTGTAAGGAGGAACTTGGCCGCGGGTTGGAAGGTAGTGGATTGTCGGAAGATGATGTTCCCACCAAAATGCCACGGGAGAGGAGGAGTAGGTTTTGTCAACATACAACTGTATGGTTGCTTGGTACAACTGGTTGTCGCGCGGCGGATGTGCGTTGGTTGTATGTGTTATGTACGTGCTTTCAACGTGTTTGTATGTTGAGATGCCCTGTCGCGCGAAGTGGAGCTGTGTGGCTGAGAAGACAAGAATGCTGTTGTCAACTGGGCTGCAAAATGTTGGGCCCTAATGGCTGTGCAATCACGTTATGCGGCCCTGTTTATTCGGCTTACGGTACACACGCAGGTTGCAGCGATAATGCAAAAGCCGAACAAGCCAAACAGGAGTAGTAGTGTTGTGCGTTTTGGCTTGTGATATATGAGTTTTTGGTTCCACAATAGTGCAAGATCCAAGTTGTTGCTTGAAGGATTGCGGAAGGCTTCAGGCCGGATTTTGCGGTGGTTAACGGCGGTTTCAGCGTTCCAGGTAAACGGAGAGACACAACTTACAGAGACGAGCTGTGAGGTTGCTTAACATGGTCTTACCCACACACACAGTTTTGGCAGAGGAGTGGAGTTCACACATGGCGCGGTTTTGATGTTGAGAGAAGAGGGCTCGAGGAGTGTGTTTGTCGTGTCGAGGGTCGTGTTAAGCTGCTGTTGCTGCTGCCGATGAGGGTGGTGGTGAGGGGGGTGCTGCTTTCGTGCGCGCGTTCTTTGGTTCTGTATGAGGTTTGATGCTTTTGCTGCAGATTCTGCTGCTGCAGTTTCTGCTGCAGTAGCTGCTGTTGCTGCTACAGCCACTGTTGCCGTTATTGTTAAGTGGATCGGAAAGGCGAACGCCAGAGGCGAGGGCGAATCGTGATGCTTGAAAGCTGCTACAAGGGCTTCAGCCTGAGCTGTGGAGGAACCTGGGCACCTGGTTTGTGGGAGGGTGTGGTGCAATGTTGCGGAGAGACGGTGTGGTATTTTGTCGCGTGAGGGAACATCCCAGGATAGATAGGCTGATAGGCATGAATTGTTGCATGCATTTACAGATTGTAGGTTTAAGGCAATTTGCTGGAGGTAAGGAAATGGAGTTGCACGGTGCGTGGCTAGTAGAGCAAGTGCGGAGAGGAAGAGATGGGGAGAGAGGCTGGGTACTCGGGTATTTGCGGCTGATGACACACAGCGTCAGAAGGACCGGGTGTGGAAAGGGGCCAGGGGCCATGGGGGTGGTTCGTTACGCTGCTGTGCATGTCCAGCTTCGGTTAACACCGGTATAGGTCCTGAGTGCGGATGTCTACGTGTGTGTTTTGAGGACGGTTTGGTAGTTAGGCACTGCAGCCTTACGTGCACAATGCGAGCTACGCTGCTCGGGAGTGAGGGGCTTGAGAGCTGAAGTAGTAGGATATGTTAGGAGTCCCCAGTCGGGCGCCGGGTGTGGGGACTGTTGGGGTACGCATCGCATGCGACCCTAAGCAGGCCAGGTGGTGTGGGTGTTATGGGATTTAGACACGTGGAAAGGTAAGGATGCAAGCTGTGTTCGTGTGTTTTCCTAATTGTATGTGTTCGGCATTGCGACAAGGAGAGCAAGATTAATGCAAGAACTGAAACAACAACGAGGGTGCCAGCAGGGCCCCACTGCTTGTGCTGGGCTACAACATGTACGGTAGGGAACAAAGACGTGGCTTAGGACATGCCTATCTTCCAAGATTGTAAACGGAGACTGTGTTTCTCTACGGCGGTTCTTTCCCCTTGTTGCTGCACCTGCGGCAAACCAGTAGAGCAGCAGGGCCGGACAGCCTGGAGTGATGCAAAGTAGGCTTAAGGGCCCGGGGGGGTCCTCAAACTGTTACGCCGGAATCAGTTTGCTGCCTGATGTGCTGCTATATAATGGGACCTTACCTCTCCCAAAGCTTGCGTCCTTGCAAGCCAGCACTAGCCATCGGCTTGGTTGCGTGCAAGACAATTGCGTGGCCCCGGGCCCGTGCTAGCCTGCGTACGGCGTTAGGGTCATTTGTCACGGCCGCGCACATTTGTTTTCCGATCCGCATTCCAAACGTGCTCGTAAAGCGAACTCCTACTACTAGTGGTCTAGGACTGAGGAATTGCCCATCTAACATCTCCACACGCCACTTTCGGATAAAGCCCATTCTTAGGCAAGTCTTACATACTGAAATTAAATAGGCACCCTGGCTATGGGAGATCAGGTGGGAGCCTAGCAGCACGTGCTGCATTGCAACAAGTCGTCCAACTAATGGGGAGCAGCCCCGATTAACTTTGGAACTTTCGGATCCATTGTCTGCACCTTAGGACGGAGATGACGGCTCCCCAAGGAGTCGCAGTCGATCTAAAACAAACAGGTAAAGTCGGCGACTATCGTTACAACGGGGTTTTCTCTACTTGCGGAAAGCGGACTTCCGGTTACAAAGGATTTTTCTATTGTTTGGCGTTGCTGCAATTGCAGAAAGGGAAGATCGCTTTCTCGCTCTCGGTCCAGGTCAGTAAATGCAAGGCGGGAGTTGGGAGAGGACACTGGCCGTCTGAAACAAGATAGTATAAATGCCGTTACAGCTTGGCCGTTTTGAAAAAAAATTTAGTTTCGTCATGCATGAAATGCTTGGCTTCTGACGAGGAGCATGCAGTGGCATCTTGCAATCCCAACCCTCCCTTCGCTTCTCCTGCCTCTTCACATCATCCCTCCTCACCATGGCACCAACCACTCCCTCTCATCCTCCTTCCCAGGTCGCGCTCCGCCTCAGCGGACAACAAGTCCCCCATGAGGTCCCGGTCCGCATCCCGATCCCCCCGCTCCCGCTCCGCCTCTCGCTCTCCCATTAACAAGAATGGCAGGCGAGGCCGCAGCCCCAGCCGCAGTCGCAGTGCCTCCCCGGCCGGCGGTAGGAAGGTCCGCAGCCCCAGCCGCAGCCGGAGTCCT
Source organism: Astrephomene gubernaculifera (assembly GCA_021605115.1). Taxonomy (NCBI): domain Eukaryota; kingdom Viridiplantae; phylum Chlorophyta; class Chlorophyceae; order Chlamydomonadales; family Astrephomenaceae; genus Astrephomene; species Astrephomene gubernaculifera. Next base: position 421,458 of record BMAR01000030.1, on the reverse strand, counting down.
GGCAGGAAGGTCCGCAGCCCCAGTAGGTCACCCAAGCGGCGGGCAGGCGGTGGCGGCAGCCGCTCCCGCTCCCGATCCCGATCTCGGTCTCGCTCGCCTGCTAAGAAGCGATCGCGAGTGGGTACGGCAGCAGGCGGGCGCCGCAGTCGCAGTCGGAGCCGGAGCCCGCCGTCGAGGTATCGGCCAAGCAGTCGCTCGCCGATCCCACCGGGACGGCGACGCAGTCCCGTGGGTCGGCGGCGCGGCGGCAGTCGCAGTCGCTCGCCGCCGCGGGTGAAGCGGTGGGTGAGTCGGTCTCGGTCGCCTCCGCGGCGGCAGCGCAGCAGGTGGGAGGGGTGACAGGAGAGGGAGGAAGGGTGGGATGGGGAAGGAAAGGGGGTCAGGAGTGAAGTAAAGGTGAGGGGTTGCGGTTTGGGGCTTATCATAGCGAGGAGCGTTGGTGCGAAGTGTCAGGGGGCCATGGCAAGAAAAGGACGGTTTGAAGCACCCTCTTGGGGCTGCTTTTGTACTTCCGCTATTTCGCTCAGCCGCGGTCATGTGCCGTACGCGACAGGACGAAAAGACTTTGCTTACGGTTATGCTGCCGCCGCCGCCGCCGCTGCTGCTACTGCTGCCGAGGGGCCTGTTACTGGCGGCCGGCGGCGGCGGCGGCTGTAGCCGAGACCCGTGGGTCGTGCGTGTGGGCCATGTGGCATTCATCTCCTGCTGCTGCCTGCTTGGCGGTCCTGCTGCTCCTGCTGCTGCTGCTTAGACCACAACAAAGGGATCCATGCGGCCGCGGCGGCGGCGGCCAGAGAGGTGGCTGCCGCCGCCGCGGCTCGCTACTGCGGCAGCTGCTGACATGCTTGGGCGGCGGCCCAGAGAGGGGCTGCTTCCCTGGAAAGCCCCACACCGACGCACGGCTGAGGATCTGCCTAGCGCTGGGGCCCGGTGGGCTGTTGCGGCCACGGCGCCGACCTTTCGGAGCCCAGCGTGTCCCCTACTCCTTTTAGCAGCCTCGATCTCCCAAAACACACACCCTCATACACAGTTATGCCGACCTTTCGGAGCCCAGCGTACTCTCTTCCCCGCAGTGTTACGCCGGCCCCATGTCCACCCTCTAACCCCACCCACCCATGTCTCCTCCCTACCATGCCCACCATGTGCCCCCTCCCTCTCCCTCTCCATGCCTCGCCCACCACCACGCAACCGCACGACAAACCCGAGGACAGGTCCCGGGACCGGGCTGGTGCTGCTGCTGCTGCTGTCACCGCCGTCAGTCGCCCGGGGGGCGAACGGGAGCGCAGCGGCCTCCTCCCCCCTCGTGACAGGGACCTGCGCGATCGACGCGACGACAGGAACGAGCGGAGCAACAACAACCGGGAGAGTAACCGGGATCGGGACCGGGATCGGGGTGGAAGAGGAGACGCGAGGGATGCCGCCGCGAAGGAAGCCAACAACAGGGAGAAGGAGAGGGAGAGGGAGAGGGAGAGGGACAAGGGGAAGGAGGACAGCGAGAAGGAGGAGGGCGAGAGGGACGATGCGGGTCGGGAGGGCGATGACAAGGAGCGAGGAGAGGTGGATCGGGAGAGGGAGCGGGATCGCGGGCGGGATCGCGACAGGGAGAGAGATCGAGATCGGGACCGGGACCGGCGACGTGAGGAGGAGCGGGAGCCACATGTTGACAATGCCACTCGGGTAGGGTGGGGTGGGGTGGCCTGGTGGTGTGAAAGACCATACCGAACCATAGGAGACCACAGGTTAGGGTAGAGTGACCTGGTAGGGTGGGATATAGTGGGATCTGGGTATGGTCGATGGCGCGGGGCTTGAAGGGAAAGAGAGGGAAAGGAGAGAAGAGCGGAAGAACTCGGCCAGGGAGGGTGGGTAGGCGTGTATACGGCAACCACTGTCTCCGCTTCCCAGCCCTACCCAACAACCCCTCTCCCATTTACAGCTTTTGGAACATCTGGGGCGTCATCACTCTCTGGCACGCTACCGTCACGGTCTACGTCTAGACTGGCACGCTACCGTCTAGATCACAGTCTAGCTAATCCCCCTCTCCGGCCCCCCCCGGCGCTCCCCCCCCCCCCCCCCCCCCCCGCCCCCCCCCTCCCAGTCCCTGGTGCGCGACTGCCTGATTGAGCTGACGGAGCGGCAGCGGCTGCCTTGCAACATCTCCATCCTCAACGACTACATGCGCATGCGGGACAGGTGGGGGGGGGGGGAAGGGAGGAAGCAACTGTACGACATGGTTGACATCAGCATGTGTGTTTTGACGGGAGCCAATTAGCATCAGCCGGATCTCCTCGCGCCCTGGCGCCCTCGTGGCCATTACCCCCGCTTGCTCCCATTCCCTCCTTGGCCCACCTCCCCTCCCCTGCTTGCCGACTACCTGGGTTCCCCCACCAGGAGCTCGTCGGCTTGTTTGCCCGCCTCATTCAACACATTGGGTGTTCATCTTTTCCCCTCCTTGCCGCCCCGCCCCGCCCCGCCCCCCACCACCAGACGCTTCACCTACAAGTCTTGCGGCTTCGCCACCTTCACGCTGTTCTGCAAGGTGTTCGAGCGGGACGGCTGGCTGGAGATGGACCAGGAGCGCAGCAGCGTGGTCATCAGGTGGGGGGGGCGTGGGAGGGTGGGAGGGGGGGGAGAAGAATCCCAAGGTGTGTGGGGGGGGAGAGGGGGGCGCGGGTGGGGTTGCGGGTGTGGCAGTCCCCTTGCTAACCCTTCTCCTGTGTGTTGCCGCCGCGCTACTCCACTTCTTGTGTTGTTTGTTGTGTTTCCGCGGCTCAGCTTATCTAATCCCCTCGCCAACCCTTTTCCCTTTCCTATGTTACCGGTACACCGTAGTCCCCTCGCTAACCCGACTCAATCTCACTATTTCCGTAGCCCGAGTCTAACCCTTTCCTTAACCCTCTGCCCTGTCCCAGCCGCACCAAGTTCGATCGCTCGCGGTCTGGTGGGGGTGGAGGCAGCCGGCGGCGCACCTCGCCGTCCCGGGAGCGCGACCTGTCGCGGGAGCGCCGCCGCAAGCGCGAGCAGAAGCTGCGCAGGCGGGAGAGGGATCGTCGCGACGGGCGCTCGCCGCGAGGCAGGGACCGAGGCGGCGGCGGTGGTGGCAAGGAGAGAGGCGGGGACGGCGGAGACGGCAGGGGGCGGGGCAGGTACGGCGGCGGATGAGATGTAGGGAAGGTCGTGTGTTGAGAAGCAACTGACACCTCAGATGTGACGCCTTGCGATACTATAGTACTTGTAAAAGGCGCTGTCTTGTATGTCGTGTTAGCAAAGCTGGGGCCGTGTCCTGAACACGTGTCCTGAGCACGCCACGCCCTCCCACCTAACACGCCTTTCCTGCCCTACCTACCTACCCGCACCCACCCCCTACCACCGCAGGTCTCCCTCCCGCTCTCGCTCCCTCTCCCGCTCCCCTCGCCGCAGCGGGGGCTCGCCGCCCGCCCCCCGCCGCGTGTCGCGCGACGTGCCCCGGGAGTCCGAGCGCTGGCAGCTGGACCCCGCCCCGCAGGCGGCCAGTGGGGAGGAGCGCTGGAAGATGGAGCCGACGGAGGCATGAGGGGCCAGATGAGGGGGCCAGCAGATGGCGAGGGGGGCAAGTCGGGGGTGAGCGTGCATTGCGGTGGAGTTGAAGGATGCGGGAAAGCAGCTCTGCCCTCTGCTGCTCTCTACCCTGTTCCGCTCGGAGGGTGGGGTGGTAAAAGGGAGGTAGGAAGGCAGGGAGGGGTGGCGGTAGTTTGGTTGGGGAGGCCATGGGAGAAGGGGTTGAGCCGGAGGAGGCATGCGGGCCCCTCTTGGTTGGTATCATGGTAAGGTGATATGCTACCGGACTCTCTCCTGATGGGGAATGAGAGCTAGTGGCGGTGGAGGTTGGGCGGGGGGGGGATAAAGAAAGGAAAAAACGGACGAGCTGTGTGACAAGTTTGGGGAGGGGGGAGGATGCGCGGGAAAGGGTTTAGGAGGGGCCACACGCGGGTGGGTGTTGGGGTTGTTTAGGAGGAGCTCGATTGCGTCCTGCAGCAGCTGCTGCTGCAGGTGATGCAGGCGCTCTCTTACTGCACATGGCTACCCCTTTGATGGGGTCGCTGCTTCTGCTGTGCTGTTGTGCGGCTTTTGCGTTGGCCATGTTGCCTCGCCATTCGAGGGTGCAGCGCATGCATACGTGGAGGTGCTGTAAGGGAGGTCAGGATGCGTGGTCAGGAATTCCCCGTTTGCGTGTTGGTGAGTTGGTGAGCGCGCGCGAGGGCAAAAATCGGTTACAGGATGCTAGCGGTACGGTACGGCAGCAGCCCCTGACAGAGCTAGTTAGGGTTACGCAGCCTAAAGAGCACGGAGCCAGCGTGAAGGTACGTCCTGCTTCGCCACCAATCGCGCCCCCCCCACACACACAAACCACCCCACACAGAAAACCCCAACCGCTTTTATAGACACCGCAAACGCACGTGCATAAAGAGCCTAAGCAGACGCTGTCCACACTTGCAAGCGCGGAGACCTCTCCTAAGGGCACTCCCGTCCCCCACCTCCTTCCAGCTCCTTCACGACTCCCAACCAACCCGTCCTCCTCTCAACCCATTCCCGGTGGCAGCGCCGGTCCAGCCGCCGCAGTGTAGCCCCCATCCACGTCCCCTCCTGCCTCTCCCTCCGCCTCCGCAGCTGCGTCCCCGCCGCCGCCGCCTCCACCAAAGCCCGGCGGCATGACGGGCCCGGCGGCCACCGCGTACGTCCCCTCCTCGCCCTCATCCTCATCATCTCCCTCCTCCTCCTGTGGATGGGGGAAGGACGGGAAGGGCCCGGGGGGTGTTGGTGGTTGGCATGGGAGAACCGTGTTCCCGGCATGGGGCACCGCGGGGGTCAAATTAGACCACATGAAACCATATAAAAACACCCCCCGGGGGGGGGGAGCAGGCGACAGCTGCACTCAAGAGGACACACGTATATACCATACCAATACCTGACTCCGCAAGAGTCGGAAATTGATTCCCCAAGACGGTACGGTAATACCGGTAGGTGGCTAGGCGTACGTACCTGCTCATCATCATCTTCATCCTCCTCATCTTCCTCCATAGCAGCTACGCCCATCAGCCTCGCCCCTCCTGCCACCCCTCCCCGGTGCAACCGGCCGCCGCCCATCTCCACCAAATCCTCCCCCTCATCAGACCCGGACGCCTCCTCGTCCTCCTCGTCATCGTCCTCCGCTGCAATGTCCCGGATCCGCAACGTCCCGCCAGGCCCTGCCGCCGCCCCTGCAGCTTCTGCCTCCGCTGCGGCTGCCGCCTCTTCGTCTTCTTCCAGGAACGCTGCAGGCATGGGTACAATCCTACGCGGCTGCGGCTGCTGCGGCAGCTGCTGTGGTTGCCGTACCGAAGGAGCCGGAGCCGCCCCTGCTGCTGCAGCTGCTGCTCCTGCAGCAGGGGCGGCTACCGGTGCCGCGGCAGGAGCCTCTGCGCGCTTAGAAGAAGCGCCCGGACCCGCTGCGGCTGCTGCTGCTGATCCTTCCGCCGCCGCAGTCCCCGCCGTCTGTGCAGCCGCCTCCTTCTCCTCCTCTTTCTCCCTTCCGTCACCGCCTCGCTCCCCGTCCTCCATCTCATCCTCCCTCACCCCCTGCTGCCCTGCCTCTGCTGCCGCCTCCGCCGCACCCTCAGCCCCAGCCCCCACCCCCACCCCAGGAGGCCCCTGCTGCTGCTCCCTGGTCCTCTCTAGCGCCTGCCGCTGCGCAGGCGGCCGAACCGAGGGGCCCGCCTCCTCCTCCTCCTCGTCCTCCCCGTCCATGGGCCCTAACGCCACTGCTGCAGGCCGCTTAGCCGCCGCTGCCCTCGCACCCTCACCCCAGGCCCCTGCACCTTCACCCCCTCCTCCACCTCCCCCGCCACCACCAGCAGCCCCCCTGTTCGCCGCGCCCCGCAGGTTCCGCTGCTTCTTGGGGCGCCCCGCAGCTCCGATACCGCCACCGCTGCCGCCCTCACCCCCCTCCGCAGCCTCACCGCCCTCCTCGCCCGCCGCCGCTTCCGCTGGTGCTGCTGCGCGGCCCTGCTGCTGTCGGGTCCGCTGGTGGTGCTCCAGAGCTGCTTGGAGCATGGCCACCACCTGCCCGCGGGGGTTCCGAAGGAGGGTTAAGGGTGACGGGAATACAGATACCGGTAAGGAAGCTGACGAGCTGGATGCCGCGGCTTCACCATGGGCGAGAGGGGGAGGGGGGTGCGAAGGGGTGGAAAACCCAACGTGTGCGAGGGGGGGGGGAGCGCGAGGGAGGAGGTGAGGGTGGCGGGAGCCCTACCTCGGGGTCTTTGGCCAGCTTCAGCGGCGTCTCATTGCGACGGGTGGCGGCGGAGGGGCTGGCGTGGCGGCGCAGCAGCAGCTCCACCACCCCGGCGTGGCCTGGGGGGGGGCCCAGGGGGGGCAGCGGGGGGGGGGGCAGCGGGGGATTACAGGGAGGGGGGGACGAGCGGGTATGAAGGGAAGGAGGAGGAAAGAAAACGTGGTAAGTGACAATGCGGCAGCCCAACGCATCCCGCAACGCATATGCTCTGCCCGACGGCGCGCTCCCTGGCTGACGTAGGCATGGGGCAAGGTAGGGTGGGGTGTGGGTTCGTAGCTGCTCGTAGGGGCTGTCATGTGCTCCCCTCCTCCCTGCTCCCCTCCTGCTCCCTGCTCCCACAGCCGCAATGTTTACCTGCCTGCGCCGCGAAGTGGAGCGGCGTGAAGCCCTTGCGGGTGCGGGAGTCCATGTAGAGGCCTGCGGGGGTGGGGAGGGGAGGGGGGGGGAGGAGAATACCCAATGTGTTGGATGAGGCTGGCAAACAAGCCAGGGGAGGGGAGGGGAGGGGGGAGGTGTGGAGGAAACGGGGGCGTGGGAGCAGGGCATGTCAAGGGTGTGGGGGTGGCAGGGAGGAAGATCTACCGCCCTCCCTCAAAAGGCAAAGGTGGGGTGTGGGGAGTGGGGGGGCATGTAAAGGAGGAGGTGGAGGGTAAGGGCAAGGGGAGCCTTCTGCGGGGCTGACCTGCGTTGAGCAGATGGCGCACACATTCCGCGTGGCCCTTTTGCGCAGCGAAGTGCAGCGCATTCATGTCGTCCACCGCCGCTGCCCCGACCTGGGACCCATGTGCGAGCAGCACTTTGAGTACCTCCTGCGCGGGCAGTGACGGCCGAGGGCATTGACCGTTGAGATGTTGCCCGATGGGTCCGCGGTTCAAGCTATCCCATTACCCCTTTCATTTATCCAGGTGAGCCTGATCCAATAACAGGAAAGGTTTATATGCTACTACGGCCCTGGGAGAATCTTTCTCCCAATGGAATGACCATCCTCACCGTATGACCGGCCCAGGCTGCAATGTGAAGCGGGGTTCGATGCAGCTTATCTCGCTGGTTTACATCCGCTTGCTGTACAAGAAGTTCATGAACTGTTTGGAGGTTACCGGCACGAGCCGCATCATGCAAAGGAAAAGCCATTTTGGCTAAATTGGGCGATGCAAGTTATGTGTTTGCCATTAGGTTTCTCCTTTTGGGTGCTGTGGTATGTTCGGTCCTCATCGCTGTCATTCTGTTTTGGACAGTAGAAGGGTCCGTATCCGTTTGAATTGAGATTTCCTACTTATGCATGTGGGCTTCTCAACGTCAGGAATCAGTTATGTAACCAAAGCCCTATGAAGTTCACTTTTTGGGCTTCTTGAACTCGCTGGCCCAAGGGACGACAGCTCGCTGCATAAAGACCAAATGCGTGTTCTGACACAAGCAACGCTTGAGAAGCGTCGACGTGAGGGGTTCAGACAAATATGATACCAAGCTCATGCAGAGCACTCATGGTGTCTCTTCCCCTGCCTTAGGCAGCTGCTGACTATTTCTTGCTGTTCTTATGTTCTGTTTTCCCCCGTGCAATCATACAAAGAGTGCAGCTCAACCGATCAACTTCTACTGCGCATGCAGCTGCGTAACATTCCTGTCCGAGGCGATGTTCCTTGCGTCCCTTGTTGTACGGCTCTGCTTGAACGGCAAAACCTGCACAACGGCTCTAGCTCATAGGCAGCGGCCCCATACAGAGTGCGCGATATACCCATATGCAGATATTACATCTGACTTGAAAGGCGCACCAGCAAAGCAAAGCTCATACATAACGCACAGCCATTCAATAACATGGCCCCTCTTTTACCTTCTTCACCACGGTCTGCTTCATCCCAACGAGGAGTTAACAGAGCAAGTAACGATGAAGTCCCACCTCGGCACCTTCAGGGCGCATCCCAACCGGAAACAGCTCAGGACACAGACGAGCATCTCCTCTCAGGACCGCAGCCCCGGCGGCCTCCGCAGCACCAACAACGGCCAGAGCAGCAACAAGAACAACCTGGTTCAAACCGGAGCGCTCACTTGAGATCAAACGGCACAGGCGCGGCACTTTCTCGCGCCTCAAGCAGCGACGACATTAGCACCCGAGATGGGCGTCGCAGCCCAGCCAGCTCCCTCCATCGAAGCAACACCGCTAACAGTGGAACCGGCAGCGACACTCCCGACACGCTGCTCAACGGCCCGCACCCCAACCCCTCTACCGCCCCTTCACATCGTTCATCCCACCCCACCAACGGTACCGGCAACGGCAGCCACCGCCCACCCAGGCCCAACCACGGCTCCCAGCGACGTCCCCCCAGCACCACCGCCCCAGCTCCCCCCAGCACCGCCACCTCCTCCAAGCGCAGCCAGCCGCCCGCCAGCCCTACCCCCTCCTACACCTCCCCCCTCGGCCTCTTCAACAGTCTCAGCAGCCTAAGCAGCCTAGGCAGCGGCCTCTCCCTACGCCGCCAAACCTCCCTCCTCTCCATCCTCCGCCCCGCCGCCTCCTCTCCCTCCGCCGCCTCCCCCGCCGCCTCGCTGTCGACGCTGTCCCTCCCTCCGCACCCGCCTACCCACCACTCCCGCGGTGTCACCACCACTCGCCGTACCCTCTCGGGCTCCTCCCCCCTGTCCCTCTCCGCCTCCCCCTCCGCCCCGCCGACTGTCCCCGCCCACCGCACCCTCTCTGCTACCGCCCCGCCCCCTCCCTCGGCCTCTGGCGCCTCCTCCGCCTCCCGCACGCCCTCCCCTGGAGCTCTCATCCGCTACGTCCTCACCCCGCTGGTGCTGCTGCCGATAGCCTGGCCCTGGCTGCTGCTGCGAGGCATGCAGGTGCGACCTGCTGGCCCGAAACTTCTAGAAGGCAGCACTTGAGCTCGGCAAAGGACGTTGACACGATGCGCCTACTTTTCATGCATGATCTTCACGCGCCCCTGCCTACCTACCTTGCTACCTCCACCTATACGTTATACCCTCTTCCCCCGTCCCCATCGCCTGTTGTATGTCCCTCGCTTTCTCACCCCTCTCCTCCTTCTCCTCCCCTCCGCCTCCTCCTCGCCCAGGTCTGCCTAGCCGCTGGCGGTCTGGCCGCCTGCGCCGCCGCCGACTGCCTCGTGCTGGCTGCCGAGCTGCTGCGGCGGCACCGGGGCGGCGCGGAGGTGCTGGGCGGCTGGCTGGCCGGGGGGCTGGGGTGGCTGGTGGGGGCGTACTGGGGCGGACTGGCGCAGCTGCATGTGGTGAGGAGGGAGGGGGGGGGAGGGGAAGAGATGTACAGTCCTAATTCCCGGAGCCCAGCCCAGGGGAGGAGGAAGGGGTGTCTTAGGGAGGCTAGGAAAAGCATGCAGAGCCGCAGGGGAGCGCACAAGGGTCCTTGGCCCTTGAGGGCGCTTCTGTCCCATACATGCGTGCCATAGGAGGCCATGACACAAAAAGCACCTCCATCCTCAGACCACCTTTCCCCTCTCCCTCCCCCTCTCCCATCCCTCCCCTTCCCTCCCCACCCCGCCAGGCATGTGAGAACACCCTCTCGCGCATCCTCACCTTTGCCGCGCCCCTCGCCGCCTCCGCCGCCTCCCGCTGCCCCCCGCTGCTGCGGCTGCTGCGGCTGCTGGGCCCGCCGCTTGCCGCCGCCTCCGCCGCCCAGGCCGCCGTGGTGGGAGCCTACTGCTGGGTGCATGACGAGATCGTGCCGGTGGCGTTGGACTTGGCGGAACGGCTGCCGCTGGTGCATGGGCTGCTGCACCGGGCCATGGGGGGTTAGGAGAGAGGGGAATAGAGGAAGATGGGTGGAGGGGGGTGAAGGGGAAAGTAAATGTGAGGGGGGTGGTATGAGGGGAGGGGTAGCTGTGGGGGTAAAGAGGAAACCAAGAGGGGACCAGTAGTGGGGGAGGGGTTAGGAGGGAAGGGAAGGCGTGATAAGGTGTTTCTCCCGGGCGATGGGGTCTTGCACCGGGGCACTGGGGGATGGGTGTAATGGGAAAGGGATGCGTGGGGGATAAGGATGAGGAGCAAGACGGGGAGTGGATTGCTGTGACATTATTTGTTGGGGATTGTGTGTACTAAGAATGCAAGGCAAGTAGTAGCTGAAAGAGAAGGATTTTTTGGTGCGTTTATGGGTTTGAACAAGGCCGCAATGAGGGATGACGTATGGCAGCTATGAGAGAGGGCTAATGCGAACACATTAAAGCGGCAGCGCATGGGAAATGTATGAAGTAGGCTGTGGAACAGTGTACGATAAATTGATATGCCACGTGTGTGTGTTTTTGTGGAGACGAGGATGAGCAGAGTAATTGGTGGTCGAGAGTACGAGGACTAATCATGGCAGTTGACCGTCGGCAGGGTTTCGTAATTACATAACGGTGCCGCACATTACGGCCCATGGGCCTCCTGCTAACGAGAATTCACGAGACGCGATGCAGTTTTGGTGTGTAGATGGCTGCTTAGAAGACTGTGGATGTGACGATGTATCCAAGGGAGCAGCTCTTAACTGCAGCTGATGACTGCACTGGGGTGGCTGCGGCAGTGCTGGTGACGATGGTGCTCGTAGTGATGAAGGTGGTGGTAGTAACAGCGGGCGGTGCTGTGCAGGGACGACAGCGCTACATGTCTGACGGTTGCTGTCAAGGTGTTTTTGGCAATCTTGACCACCCGCATTCGCTCTGGAATGGAGTCTGGCACACCTCTGGCAACAAGTGGCCGCTTGAGGTGGTGCAGGATGTGGACTGTATTTTATACTGTACGGCAATGTACTGAGGGGGATTTGAGGCGGTGAACCGGTGTATGCCGTACATTCGTACGACACGCGCTGCTAGTGTTTTGGTAAGGCAGCTGGGGATAGCCGACAAATGGTTTGCTTCCTTTTTCCTGGTTAATCACAGGTATTCGCTGGCTATCTTCAGGTATTGCAATCTTAATAAAGTTCGGGCGTTAAGCCAATTTGTACAACAGTAGAACTACCGTGGAAGTTTGGGTCGTACAATACCAAGGCCAGCTCTTGTCCCGCATTATGCACATCTTGCTTTGTTTTGTTTCCAATAGTGCTTTTTGGGTCGTGTCCATTCTTCTTGACTAGCCACGGCGACGTGTTTGGGTGAATGTGTATTTGACGCAGGGACTGGTAAGCCGTAGTTTTGTCACTTTTAGGACTCTGTTTTAGCACTGACTGTGTGCCAACGCTTTGTTCCTTTCCTAAAGTGCAGTCACGACAACTCATGCATATCTTTTTCTGCCTCCATATAGCGTCGGACCGGCACCATGCCGCATTTCATGTGTTTGCTATCGTACTTTTGCCGGTGCTGGTGCAGCAGTGCTGTTTGGCTCGCTGGGGCAACATGTTTGTAGATTGTTAACAACAACATGGGTGATACCTTAAGAGTCGTGCGGCCCCATGGGGCCCACATCTGCCCATGTGAACCCGTCCATGTGACCCCGAGGAGGGGGAAGTGTAAAGGAACGGAATTGACCCCACATGGGGTGAGGGCACCTGGCCGGCACTGCCGCTGCTGGCACCGGTAGGTGACATGGCAACCAAGGCACCCGTGGCCATCGCCACCTGAACACGCTTTCCGCCTCTCCTACCACATCCACGCCACTCTCTCTGCAAGCACCTAGCGCCTGCACCTGCTACCCCTGCTGTAGCCGTCCTCTGCCCAACATGCGCCGAGCCATACGTCGCAACTGAGCTAGCTCCGCATCTGAAGGACCCATAGCGCCCTTGTTGGTACCAACACCGCACAAGTCGATGCTACTACTATTATTGCCGTTGCCGCTAGAATCACTGATGCTACTGCAGCTGTTGTCGTACATCCGACCCAGAAGCGCCACCGGCTGTTCGACAGGAAGAAGGAGATCCGCATCCGGCTCGTCATCGTCGTTGCTGCTTGCGCGCTGCCGTACTACTTCCACCGGCGGTACGGCAGTAGCAGTAGCAGCGGGGGGAAGGAGGGCGGGGGGTGGCAGAGTGGTGCTGCTGGTTGGGGCACAGGGTGCCGGCGGGAGGGGACGGCGGGCGCCGCTGCTGGGTTGCAGTCGCAGCTGCTCAAGTTCAGCCTGAGGGCGGCACGGGGCAGGAGGGTTGGTTGGGTTATCCGGTGGGTTGGGGCATGCAATGGTGCAGTACAAGATCAGTACGGCAGTTGCATCCTGAACCAGATACAAGCCCCAAGTTGGGTTCCTTGCCATCTCGAGTAAGCCTTTTCGCGCTGCTACAGGGCACCTAGGTTGCTTGGGAGAAGGAGGCTTAGGGATTGGGGTTAAGGACAAGTACCTGGTTCATGCAGGCACCCTCTGACCAGTGCTTGTTGTCCGTAGCTAGCGCCTACCCATGAGGTCACAAGTCGGTTGAGCCCGCCCTGCACATCAGCACATGGCCCCCTGCTGCTGTTCACACGCCACGCTTAAACCCCGTGTCTGCCCTCACCATTACAAGGTCCACTGCACCCTGCGTCATGGCATCCCCCACGAAGTTCGTGGTGGGGCCCACCTCCACCACTTCGTAACCCGGGTCGCAGCTACCGCCGCTGCCGCCTGCCGCCAACCATCCGCCGCCGCCGCCGCCGCCAGCAGCGGCCGTAGAGGTCATCAGGGGCCCGCAGCCGGCGGAAGCGCGGGAGAGCGGGAAGCCTGCTCCGCGGGTGGTGGTGGTGCTGCTGCTGTTGCGGGCGTGGTTGTACGGAAGCACCTGTGGCAGGATGCGGCTAGGAGATTGCTTGTTTGGAGTCTGCTAAAACATGCACGCATGATACGCGCGTGTTGGTGTCCATCAGGGCGTGCACATGACCCATGGGTCGAGCCGGAGAGGCAGCGGGAGGCGTTTACCCTCAATGGCATACTCTTTTCTACGTACACGCACCCGGCGTACACACTCTGTGTGCGGGCACCTTTCTCTCTTAGCTCTCCAGGTCCTCCCCCACCTCTGCCCACCTTGCGATAGGGGCCCCCGTGTGGGTCCTTGGTCCACACGTCCCGGTGGTGGTGCGCCTCCGCTGCAGCCCGCCGAGCAGCCAGCGCTGCGTCCCGTGCCAGCACCTGCAGGCCGACCCGTGGGTCAATAGCTCATAACGCGCCCTTGGGTCATAACATGCACGGTTCTGTAACCGAGGATATATACGGTACGGATGCATGATACGCCTCTTACCCGCTGGTGACACAGCCGCAACGTGCCCCAGCATTCATTCACGATTTCAGTTTCCCACGATTGCTTACCCACCATTTCAGCATCGGGCGGGGGTGCATCGAGCTCTGCTAGGGCCCAGGCGGTGGCGGCGGGAGCGGGAGGCGCGGGTGTGGTAGCGGGCGGTTTGGGTGCAGCAGCTGCCAGCGCTAATGCTTTTGACACATCCTTGGTGCTGCCGCTGCCCTGGTAGCTGCTGTTGCTGCTGTTGCTCCTATCGAGGTCCCCTGTCGAGTTAACCATGGCAGCAGTCTTGCTTCTATGGGCCCTGGTGCTGCCGCATTCACTCTTTTATCCGCTCTTCTTGAGCTCCGCTGCTGCGCCGCTGTCACCGTAGCCGTTACTGGAGTGTAACCGTCACCGCCACCTCAAGCTGACCTCAAAGTGGTACTGCAGTAAAGATGCTTGTAAGTGCGTCGTACGGATCCCAGGACCGCCGGGACTTGAATCAGCAGGGCAGCACTCAGCAGAAGGTGCTGTTCGGTGGCTGGATGGAACTTCAATCGCTTGGGGTCTGTCCGAGGGCCCTTATCTTGGCCGTTCAGGCAGTGTGGCAAAACAATGAATGTCCATGCTATCTGATACAAACCATATGCACGAGCAGCAACTGGCCACTATGCTGTGATTATGGGGGGCTACGATGCCTTTCTAGATACTGAGCAGGAGCATCTCTCGGCACGGTGGGGGACTTTGTTGGACGTGACGACGGCAGTTACAGATGCGAGGGCCCTGCGCAACGCCAACCGTCTCCATTGTAAACTACTTTGTAGCATTAAGAAATCCTTCTTTTGATGTGTTAGGAGTAATGTTCAGGACGCTAGGGCTTACGGCTAGTGAATGGCTACGGCCCACCCGCGCATGAGTGCGCGCCTTGTACCAACCCCAGGACCCCAGGACCCCAGGACGGGTCACCCACTTCATGAGCCGACCGTTACAATGCCCAGCGACATGTCTGCTGCAGCTCGGCTAAAGAACCATACATAACTCCACCATCCTGCACCGACCTGCATGCGTACGAGCAGCGTACGAGCAGGATACGAACGCACAGCAGGCGAAGCCCAATCGCACGCGAACGTTCCCGACGTGCTAAGCTTCTCCACCTCATCTCGAATACGTCCTGAACCACCCTTAACCATCAGGACCCAAATCAGCCCGGCAGCTGGCAGGACATCCAAGTACGACACCCGAATACAACGCCCGAGTAGTGCGCTATTTCCTCTCTCCCTTGTGGCCCAGCCCCCAGCAAGCCCCACGCACCACCCCTTCCACACCCACACCGGAGCTCCCATGCACACTCCTCTCTCCACTCCTGCTCTCACCGCCTCTTCCCTTTTGACATGTATATTCTTCTCGTTCAGAGCTTCCCCTGTTAGCTAGGTGCTGGCCTGCCTATCTCTCTCCCTATCCCTATCTCTCTCCCTATCCCTATGCTAGGTAATGTGTATGTTGCCACCTGGATTCCGCTCCCCCCTATGTCTCCCTAGCCTTCCCTATCTATCTAAGTGCTGGGTGCTAGCACATTCTCCGCGTACTGCCCCTGCACGTTGCCGGGCGGGTAGTAGCGGCACACGTGCAGCAGCTGCTGCCCGCCACTGCCATTGCCGCATGAGGCCACTGCGCAGCCCAGGTCCGTGCTGGCAGCCCACACCAGCTGGGCGGCGGGACGGGAGAAGTAAGAAGGAGGGAAGGGAGGGAGGGAACGAAGGAGGGAAGGGATGGGAGGGAGGGGGAAGGAGGGGAGCAGGGGGAAATGAGCTAAGCACAGGTGACAGGTGGGAGTAGGTGTGTGGGTGTGGCACTAGGAAGGAAAGGGCAATGGCAGACATACAGCGACATGGAAGGAGCAGGGGATATACTGTATGCTAGTAAGCCGTGGTGAGGATGGACCCGTAAGGGCTGTGGCCTTCGATACACCATTTGCCACACAATCTGAGTTGCCCTCCCTGATGACCCCGATCTGGGTTAATCGCCGGCCCCCGTCCCAAACCCCAGCTAGGCATCGTTAACTTCAACCACCCATCTGGGTCGACCACGCCCTGCTGATCTGGGTGCGCCTTTCCACGACCCTACAATCAAGCATGCATGCAAACCCTTACCATACACCCACACGCGCGCATCTCCTCACCTGCGTGAAGTGCCCCACCGCATGCCAGTCAGCCGGCTGCGCCTGGCCGTACACATAACCCGACCCCTCCGCGTAGTACGCATCAATGGCTGACAGCGGGTCGCTGTAACCCCACGCCAGGTTCTCTCCCTGCCCGCTTCCCTGCTGGTGCTGGAACACGCAACCCGCGGCCCAGCGCTGCGCGTCGGCGGCCAGGGAGGGAGACCAGCGCAGGGGAGCGGCGCGGTGGCGTGGGCGGTAGAGGTTGTGTCGGTCCAGGGATTGCTGCTCGTAGGAACCTGCATGCGGGAGGGCCGGGGGAGACGATCGAGCGGCGGGGTGAGGGTCACCGGCTCACCGCATTCTGTCTGGGTCCTTGCGACGGGTACCGTATCTGGGTCGGGACGGGGCATGCATGCACGTCATGAATGCACGGATGACGAACCGCATTTGGGTCAGAAGGCTATTACCGTAGGAAATGAGATTTGGGTCGTGCGCGCGTGCGTGCGTGCGGGACACGCATAAGAGCCACCGGTGGTCTTCAAGTGCATGCATGCTCCTTAATCGTCTCGAAAAGCAAGGCCATGAATATGCCACTTACTGAGACCAGAGGAAGAAGGGCTTGAGTAAGAAGAAGACGGACTCGGGGAGGAGGGAGGGCTTGGGGGGTGGCTGGCGTCGGGAGGTGATGGCGCGGCGTTTGTCTGTTGCTGCTGTTCGTTGCTGTCGTACTGCTGTGTCGGTGCCGGCGTTCCGCTGTTGTTGTCGTACTGCGTTGGCGCTTCGGTAGCATCTGAAAGGTTTGGGAGGAGATGAGAACGGCGGATGACGCGGAGAACGGCGGGTGGCAGCGGGGCATCCGGCTCTTTGGTCCCGAGCAGAGAGGTTTCCGCTTGTACATGAGAGGGTGTTGTGAGGTGTGAGCATGCACGGGCGAGCATGTGAGGGTAGGTAAGCATGTGGCGCGTGCATGATGTTATCATGGGAGTACCATACATGTCCGTACATGTTTAAGGGCAAGCCACCTAGGTGTAACCCATTGTTAGCCTAACGCTCTCACTTACCGGGCTGTTGGTGGTCCTTTTGGTCCGGTTGTTGTTGCTGCTGCTGACTGTTATCCTGGGCCAAGCTTTGCAGCAGGGAATCCAGCTGCTGTTGTTGATCGCTGGATTGCTGCCCTCCGCTGCTAGATTGACTGCTGTAGCCGTTTGATTCCGCGTAAGCTGAAGCGAAGGCGGAGGACCCTGCTGAAGATGTCGCAGAGGTGTATGTATAGCCTTCGGAACTAGCGGTTGCCGAGGCCGAGGCCCAGTCTTCGTTCATGGTTCGGCGCAAAGAGCCTGGCGACGGGAAAGCAAGGAAGCTGGTGATAAGCGCGATACCCATAGAACAAGGCATAGGATAGCTGCTGGTGCTAGGGATTAGACAGAATAACCGACACAATAACCTCAGAGTAGTAGCATCGACCCAACAATTTAGCGGTAGAGAGAGAACATGTGTGTCCTGGTGAGCCACAAACCTTGCGAAAGACCAGCGCAGATGAGGACGAACAGCGGAAGCAACGCCCAACGGGCTTTGGGGTTCACAGATGCCATCCTTGCCGAAAACGCGTTGCCGGCGTGGCAGCGGCGTTGTGCTAAGTAAGTTAGGCGGATCACGAGGAAGGGGGATCACGATAAAGGAACTAATTAGTGCTCCTTATGCTAGTTTCTTGGTCCTAATAAATATGTCTTGCCAGGAGCATGCCGACCTTCTATCAGAAGGGTCGTTGACTCGATGTACGGCGCATGCACGCCGTAACCAGCGTCTTAGAAATGTTTTTATTACCCTGGAAAGCCTCCACAACCTACTGTATGTTAGTAAATATGGCAACTAAATCTGCGAAGTATTCGTATCCGCGCCATTGCTACCACCCAAACGGGTGCTGCGGAAAAGATAGAGCTAACTTTACTACCATGCTTAACAACAGCTCCGTGACGGGAACCTGGAGCTGTAGCATTTCTAACAACGCCAACAGATAGTAATAATAACTTTATGGAGTATCATCAACCGTACGCATAGGTTCACGTTGATAAGTCCTCACGCAGTTATTAGCGGCCACGCTGCGCGTGACCCGTGGGTCTCGGACAGCCTGCATGAGCAGCGGGCTGCGTTGGATGCCTGATCCTTAGCTCTCGTAGCGTTTCATTGACTAAGGGGCTTCGGAAATCCATTGAAAACCTGTAAACAGCAGGATGCACCCCGACCCAGATGGGATTAGAAAACCCAGTCGCCCGCTTTTTAGCAACCCCAATGGACAGCTAGTTACTAGCCAGCGGTTGCCGGGTCTGGTCGGCACCTTACACGGCTCAACCTACATGGCAAACCGATGCCATTCCCGGTAGGCTTCAGTCCCGGACGAAATTTGACAAACAGCGATTGGCTGGGCAAACCCCCTCTTCCTGCGGCAGCTTTCGGGCAAACTGCGGGCTTGCTCTAATAAAGGCCAACCCCGCCAGATAGATACCGGTCTTGCTGGCGTAAGGAGCTTCAGTGCTCCCGCTAGTCCAGAGCCTGGACAACGTAGATCCAGTACAGAGTGCCCAAACTGAATGCCTTCTGACCCAGATGGGTTCCAGGTCTTGCTGCATGTGCAGAGCAGCTACAGAAAATGTGCTCCTTACTTACCTTAGCTTGAGGGGAGGATGTGAGAGCTTCGTGGCAAATGGGAGTTCATGTCCTTCCAGAGGATAAGATGATCCAAGTTAGCGGTTGCCTCTGACCCACATCGACCTCTGAGGGATAATGTGCGGAATCATCAGGTTTGGGCCTCTTGCATCGCGAATAGGCTAGCTGTGACCCATGGGTCGCATGCCGTTGTGGTATGTTTGGGTATCGCGCAAAGCGACGCTGCCGACTGGCAGACCGGCGCCACTCCTAATTTGCTATGATTAAATTGCGTTCGCCTGCGATTAGCGCTTTCGCTGGGAAGCCGCTACACAACGGCAGGACCATCCGCAGGTAGGGCCACGTAGATAGAAGCTAAAATGCAGCAGGTCCATGGTGCTTTCCTTGCGTAGAATGTTTGATCTGGGTCGCCCAGTTGCTGCCATGCACAGCGTTGCAGAGCCCCGGCCGCTGAGCGCGCATAAGTATTCACAAGCGCTGGGTTCGAAACGTTCTTTTGCTAGTCTGGCCATATGAAAAAAATGGATTGTCTATTGTTACCTTCTGCTGTCGGTTTGTGGACTGCTGTTCCACGTGAGCAATCGTCTGTTCGTACATGCTACTCCTGATTCCGGAGTTTGACATGTACCATGAGAATAACATACCGTAGATCGCATATGGAGGCACTGTAAGGGTAAAAAGAGGCATGACGACGAGATCGGCGTTGGCGGGAATACAATCCTTTGCCGTACGACATACAACCGCCTCAGCTCGCTGTGAATATAAGACGGCTTTCCGCGTTTCCGCCTTCATCCAAATTTGTGATCTATCTTGGTGTATATATATTAACGTGATACATTTATTAATTGCGGTGCTTCCTAGCGGGCGCTAACCGCAGCGCCGCTGGGCTGTCTGACACACGCGTTCGCAAAGCTGGGGCCGCCTAGTTTGCCTGACCTTAACGTGCTGCCGTAAGGCGAGTAAGGCTCGATGGTCAACATGGCCAGCAGGCAACTCCGCCTGCTGGCCGTCTGCGTCGCGCTGTTATGCTTCGCGACATCGACGGCCGCAAGATCAGCGCAACATCGCAACCTACGCAGTTTCCTGGGCTCTATCGGCTCTAAGGACGTGAAGGCACAGCAGCAGCAGCAGCAGGAACGAGATCCACAACAAGGAATCGCGTCCTCGGCATCTCGGAGGCTGTTAGAAGCCTCTGCGCAGCTTTCCGCGGCCAATTCTTCAGCAACCGATCTGGAGCGCCTAAACAACTTGTACATCTTGGCTCAGGCTGCCCTCCAAGCCAAGCTTCAGAACCCAACATCAATTATAGAGTTCACCGTCCCAAGCGATGCGCTGCCAGCTGAGATGTCGTCGTCCAACTCAACAAACCTTCTCAACACTTCTTCCGGGGCCACCGCTACTTCAAACTCCAGCACGCCAAGCAACAGCACCGCCACAAACTCGACCTCCGGCGCCTCGAAGGGAAGTAATAATGCTCCACCAACCGCTCAGGCTGCTGCTGGCGGCTTTTCCGCGGCCTCCTCAACAGATGATGCTGCTGGCTACGGTGACCTGGTAGATGCGCTGGAGCAGCCCACATCCACGGTGCTCGCCTCAACGCCTAACGGGGACTATTATACTGGCGGACTAGAGGTGCGAGCTGGGATGATTCCCTAGAGACGCGGGTTGCGAGGCAAACGGGTTGATGTCGTTGACCATCACACCGCCCGCAAACTACCGGTATGCTTTCGATGTGGGTCGGCTGCGGTGATCAACGCCGCAACTTTTGCTACCCATCTGGGTCGCCGTTTCCATCTGGGTCGCCGCTAATTTCTCATCTGGGTCACCGATTTTCACCTCATGCGCATCTGGGTCAGGTGCTGTGGGCACAGGCAATCAACCACAACCCTGGATCTTGAGCTTGCATGCTGTACATCTTCACATCCCCCCCACCTCCTTCCTGTTCCTTTCCCGCCCTCACCCACTTGCTGCACCCCTTCTTCCCTTCCACCCCTCCCCAGTACGACACCCTAGAACTCCTCAAGCTGCTCGTACAAGTACTGCAGAGCCACCCTGGATCCAGCGTAACCGTCACCCTGCAGGACACCAACACCGCCGACCCCGCCATCACACCGCTGCAAGTCTCCATTCGCGTGGCTGGGGCCTTCAGCGGGCCGCGGGTCCAGGTTATCACCTCATCCGGCACCTCGCCTTCGCCCCCTCCGCCGTATTCTCCCTCACCCCATGCCACTGACGAGGAGCCTAGCTCCGTTCCGCCGCCTCCTAACCAGCAGCAGCCTGACCAGCAGCAGCCTGCAAATTATTCCACCTCGTCCACTCCCTCATCCCCTCCACCTGACTCAACTTCTTCGTCCGAGGACAGCACTCCCAGCCCCGTAACCCCTCCACCGCCTCCCTCAACCCCGCCCTCTCCCTCCCAGCTTCCCTCATCAAGCCCACCTTCAGCTGAGCAGGACTCCCCCAGCCCCCCTGCTGCACCTCCTCCTTCTTCTCCTCCTTCTCCATCTTCCCCGCAGCCACAGCCGCGTCCTGAGGACGACCCAGCGGAGCAGCCGACCCCTTCACCTTCACCTTCCACGCCTCCTCCATCGCCCTCCCAGTCCCTCCCTTCAAGCCCGCCTCCCGCCGACAGCCCCAGCCCAACGCCGTCACCGCTGCCAGAGCAGCAGCAACAGCAGGAGCCGGCGGATTCAAGTCCTCCACCTCCGTCGTCACTGCCACCCGCACCCCTCCCTTCACCCTCGCCCGCGCTGCCCGCGGCCACCGAGGACAATAACCCTACCAACACGCCCTCGCCACTGCCCATGCAGCCTCCCACCTACCCGCACCCATCTGCACCCGCGGCGTCCCCTACACCCAACCCGCCGAGCTACGTTAGCCTGGACACCACCCCAGCGCCCTCCGAGCAGCCCCCTGCTGCTACCTCACCACCCGCCCCATCCGCCCCACCCGCCCCACCCGCCCCTCAGCAGCCGCCCACCTACCTGCCGCACTCGGTCGGCCAGTCATCACCGCAACCCGCAGACAAGCCCGCCTCAGCCTCACCTCCGCCTCCCGCCTACACCCCTCCACCCCTCCCCTCCACCCCGGTCCCAGCTGCCTACGGCAGCATCGGCAACACCGCTGGAACTGCAGCGCCCTCACCGCCCCCTCCGCCCTCCCCGCAGCCAGTGGTCGTGTCTACCCCACAGCAGCCTGCTGCGCCCCCCAGCGCCCAACCCCCGGTCTACACCACCTCCAACACCCCTCCAACACCGCCTCAGCCGCCGCCGGCTGCCGTACCATCATCACCGCAGCCCGGCACTGCTCCCGCGCCTGCCTACGTCGGACAGAGCGTCACTCCACCTCCACCCTCTGCGCAGCCGCCTGCCACCGCCCCTCCCTCTACTCCACCTGCCTATGTCGCGACCGGACCCGTAACGCCACCGCCGCCCCCGCCGAAGGAGTCGTCAGTCACAGTGTCCTACAACGTACCAGCGTACTCGGGCAGCAGCCCCGGACCTGCCGCCACACAGTCTCCCGTGCAGCCGTCGCCAGCAGATGACCATTCGCTGTCATCGCCGCCGCCGCAGCAGCAGCAGTCCCCGTCCCCATCCCCATCGCCCTCGGCTCTAACCTCGCCGTCACTACCCTCCCCTGCACCTCTGTACGGCAACGGTTACGGTAACGGCCAGTATGGAACAGTTGCCGTGCAGCCGGCACCGTCGCAGCCGCCGTCGCCACCGTCCGACCCATCACCGCCGACCCCCACTGGCTCTACAGACCACCTAGCGAATGAAGCAGGAAGCGTCGTCGGTACCAGGTCCCCGCAGCCTCCGCCAGCTTACATTCCACTCCTGTCTTCCTCAGCCCCTCCATTAGCCTACCCGCCACCGCCACCACCACCACCTTCACCACACTCGCTGCCCTCAACGTATCCTGCGCTGCCGTCGCCTTCCTCCTACCCGGGCCAAGCCTCTGCCGCAGGTACCTCCGAGGCGCCTCAGCCGTCACTGCCCCCGTCACCTCCACCGCAGGCACCTTCACCGCAGTCATCAGCCGGTAACGGTCCCTCACAGGCGCCAGGGTACAGCACTGGCCAGCCGCCTGTGTATCCAGAAGTACCCCGGCCGGCATCCCCTTACCAGCAACAGCCGCAGCCGGAGCAGCAGCAGCAGAAGCCGCCTGCCTACTCAACCAGCATCCCGGCCAGCATCCCGCCCCACTACCCTGTGGTGCCGCTGCCGCCCTCGCCCACAGCACCGCCGCCGTCGTCGTCTCCTCCGACAGCGCCCTCGGGTGCTTACACAGCTGGTCTGCAAGCGTACCCGCTGCTGCCCACGTACCCGGAAGTTCCCCGACCTCCATCTCCCTACCAGCAGAACCAACCGTCGGCCTCACCCGCAACCCCCACCCTGTCCAGCAGCCCCCCGCCAGCGTACCCCGTTATCCCGCTGCCGCCGCCCTTCATGTCCCCTGCTTACTACCCGCCAGGAGCGTACTTAGCAAGCCTGCCGGTGTATCCGGTGATTCCGCTGCCGCCCTCGCCGGCGTCACCGCCCCAGCCAGAATACCCCGCTGTGCTGCCCGTACCGCTGTACCCGGAGGTGCCGCTTCCGCCGGACGCCTACCAGCCGCAACAGCCGCAGCAGCCGCAGCCCTCGGCTTCGCCTGCAGGGACCTACGCAACCTATGTAGCCTATGCAAGCAACCCGCCGTCCTACAGCGTCCAGGCACTGCCGCCGCCGTCACCGCCGTCATCACCACCACCATTTTACATGGCTGGCACCGAAGCCACGTCACCAGGTCAGCATCAGCCGTCGTCCTACCCGGTGATAGCTGATCCTGTACCACCTGCCACCTACCCGCCACAACAGCCATCTGGTTCGGACATTGTCAGCAGCCCTGCACCGTACGGTGGATCTCCGCAGCCATCAGTAAGACCGCAACCGGGTTACGGCGGCACTGGCCAGGTCACATCTGCACCTGAACCTGCCGAGCCGTCGCAGGCTCCGCCTCAAGGTCCGTCGGGAGCTCCGGCTGGCACGGACAGCCCAGCAGTCTATCCCAGCCCCAGCCCAAGCCCCAACCCTGCCATTGCTACGCCGCCGCCGCTGCAGTACGCGACACCCCCGGCCTATGCAGGCGACACCAGCGTGCCGCAGCCGCAGCCGCAGCCAAGCTCGTCACCCATGCCACCCGCGACGGTAGCGGGCTACGGAGGTCCAAGCCCTAGCCCTAGCCCTAGCCCGGCAGTGTCGTCGCAGCAGCCGCAGCAACAGCCACCAAGCCCATTCTCACCGGCGCCTGGCTACCCGACAATGCTGCAGCCGCCCTCGGCGCCCACATCTCCCTCATACGGAGACCCCAGCTCACTTGCATCGCCTCCGCCACCGCCGCCGTCCGTCTCCTCCGCCCCTGCCTACACCAATCCCAGCCCCCTACCGTCGCCCTCGCAGCAGCCCGAAACTCAGCCCTCCCCTGCCTACCCCGCCAACCCCAGCCCCCTGTCTCCTCCCTCATCGCCCCAGCTAGGGACACCTCCCTCTCCTCCTGCCTACGGCGTACCCGCTGCGGTACCAACCCCGCCGCCTTCGCAACCGGCGACACCGTCGGCACCCTCCGTCCCAGCTTCCTACCCCAGCTCAACTCCCCTGCCGCCCGCAACGCCGCCGCAACCTCCAGCTGGGCCAGCACCTGGCTACACCGGCCAGGACGCCGTACCGCCGCCGACGCCGTCTTCACCGCTACCGCAGCAACTTGCTGCTCCCAGCACCCCGCTGTACGGCAATGCAAGTCCTCAACCCCATTCGCCGCCTCCGTCATCGCCTTCAGCACCGCCACAAGTGGTTGTTCCGTCGTACGGCATTCCACCTGCGTACGTCAGCTCAGGCTCACCGCCGTCACCGGCGGCGCCGCCGCAGGCTGAATCGTCGTCAACGGCTGCACCCGTGTACGGTAGTCCCAGCCCGCCACCACCGACACCGCAAGCGGAGCTGCTGGCCTCTCATGCGCCGTCATCGCCGGCCCCGGTACCACCTTCACCGCAGGCGCTCATCCCCGAGCAGCCGGCATCACAGCTGCCAGGCCAGGAGCAGCAAGCACCGCCGCAAAGCCCCGAGCAGCAGATCTCGCCAACACCGACGAGCCCGGAGCAAGCCTCATCGCCGCCACCAAGCCCCGAGCAGCAGTTGCCGCAGCCTGCTAGCGACGAGCCGCCGTCGCCTGCGCCGCCGAGCCCCGAGCAGGAGCCGCAGCAGCAGGAACAGCAGCAGCCGTCACCGCCGCCGGCTAGTCCTGAACAGGCTTTGACGCAGCCGCCAAGCACCGTGCAACCGTCGCCACTGCTGCCAAGCCCCGACCAGCAGCCACCATCGGCGCCGCCTGCTTCTGAGCAGGCCTCGCCTGCGCCTGCTAGCCCCGAGCAACCGCCAAACCCTGTGCCGCCGTCACCTGAGCCGCCCAGCCCGGTGCCGCCGTCACCCGAGCCGCCTAGCCCCGTGCCGCCGTCGCCTGAGCAGCCTAGCCCTGCGCCGCCGTCGCCTGAGCAGCCTAGCCCCGCGCCGCCGTCGCCCGAGCAGCCTAGCCCTGCACCGCCGTCGCCTGAGCAGCCTAGCCCTGCGTCGCCGCCACCTGAGCAGCCTAGCCCTGCGCCGCCGTCGCCTGAGCAGCCTAGCCCTGCGCCGCCGTCGCCTGAGCAGCCTAGCCCTGCGCCGCCGTCGCCTGAGCAGCCTAGCCCTGCGCCGCCGTCGCCTGAGCAGCCTAGCCCCGTGCCCCCGTCGCCTGAGCAGCCTAGCCCCGCGCCGCCGTCGCCTGAGCAGCCTAGCCCTGCGCCGCCGTCGCCTGAGCAGCCTAGCCCTGCGCCGCCGTCACCTGAGCAGCCTAGCCCAGTTCCGCCGTCACCCGAGCCGCCCAGCCCAGTGCCGCCGTCACCCGAGCCGCCTAGCCCCGTGCCGCCGTCGCCGCAGCCGCCTAGCCCCGCGCCGCCGTCGCCTGAGCAGCCTAGCCCTGCGCCGCCGTCGCCTGAGCAGCCTAGCCCTGCACCGCCGTCGCCTGAGCAGCCTAGCCCCGTGCCCCCGTCACCCGAGCCGCCTAGCCCCGTGCCGCCGTCGTCGCAGCCGCCTAGCCCTGCGTCGCCGCCACCTGAGCAGCCTAGCCCTGCGCCGCCATCGCCTGAGAAGCCTAGCCCTGCGCCGCCGTCGCCTGAGCAGCCTAGCCCCGTGCCCCCGTCGCCTGAGCAGCCTAGCCCTGCGTCGCCGCCACCTGAGCAGCCTAGCCCTGCGCCGCCATCGCCTGAGAAGCCTAGCCCTGCGCCGCCGTCGCCTGAGCAGCCTAGCCCCGCGCCCCCGTCGCCTGAGCAGCCTAGCCCTGCGCCGCCGTCGCCTGAGCAGCCTAGCCCCGCGCCGCCGTCGCCTGAGCAGCCTAGCCCTGCGCCGCCGTCTCCGCAGCCGCCTAGCCCCGTGCCGCCGTCACCGCAGCCACCTAGCCCCGTGCCGCCGTCGCCGCAGCCGCCTAGCCCCGTGCCGCCGTCACCGCAACCACCTAGCCCCGTGCCGCCGTCGCCGCAGCCGCCAAGCCCCGTGCCGCCGTCGCCGCAGCCGCCAAGCCCTTTGCCGCCGGCGCCGTCACAGTCGGCTGCTGTACAGCTGCCGTCACGCCAGCCGCCTGCTACACCGCAGCCGCCGTCACCGAGTCCAAAGCCACCTACGGCGACCCAAAGTAAGTCCCAGAAACCTTCCGCGCACGGTGCAATGAGTTGAATCCTAAGCCAGCTTTTGCGTGATTCTAGCTTTTGAACGTTGTGAACGGCTTCTGCATTTTCGCCTTCGTACTTACATTCCTCGACAACAATCCTTGCGGCTTCCCGTTTTGTAGACAATCCACAGCTGGAGCAGCTGCGTTCCCAGATTCAGGCGTTGCTCGATCGCATTAACAACAAGACCGGATCGCCGTCCGCAGCCCAGATGAACATGACGGTTGCAACGGCTGCACCTACGCCCACACCGACGGCTGCACCTACGCCCACGCCTACGGCTGCACCTACGCCCACACCGACGGCTGCACCTACATCGACGACTAAGAAGCCCATGCCAACGCAGAGCCAAGCAGCCGCGAACTCCGCGAATCCTAAGTTCGGTGGTGCTCGCCGCCGGCTCCTCCGAGGCGAGGCTCCGCCCCAAGGTAAAAGCGCTTTTGTGGGGAGGGGTGCTGTACAGCATGCAACTAGTGGGCCAGAGAGGATGGTTTCCTCGTTTGGTGTTTCTTGCCGCGATCGGATTGCAGCGGTAATTAAGCTGTGGCTCTTGCTCTTCCTTATACCTCCGGACCTAGCATATGTATTTCTGCGCTATACACGTCGGAACCACTAATGATTTGTGATTGGGTCCCTGCATGCCGACGCCTTTCCGAGCCAGGAAGATGACAGCGTCGCACCGGCCCCAATAAGCCGCCGTGCTCCGTACGGCGCCGCAAGTACGAGCAAGCCCGGCAGTGCTGGTATGCGCCGCCGCCGTGTGTGAAGAACTGCTTTAAAACAGCAAAGTGTAGTACTGTGGTCTACACCGTGATTTGTGGTGTGCTTCTGTCGTACACTTGACGTGCATGTTGTGTCCTGCATCCTCCGGAGCATACGCTAGACCTCTAGTACGTCCGGCGCTCCGGAACGTGCATGGCGTGTGCGCATTGCATTAGGGTAGAGCACCCGTGCTCCCTTTTTAGGGAAGCATTGCAACGGTCATTCTTTCAGGGTAGAGCATGTTGTTGTGTGAGGTAGAGTGCAGTAGAGTGACCCCGTGCAGATCTGGGGAAAGTCGCAGCATGCTGGAGAGGTGCGTGCGCATAGTTCGCTGGTAGGCACTATAGATAGGAAAGGAATGCACTAGGGGAGACCACATACGGAATAATGCAGATGCAGTAGGTATAGGATGGCGGAGGGATGTAGTAGGATGCATGATATAAATGCTGTCAAGGCTCGCCACAAACGCTTCTGGAATATTCTGTATCTTGAGTGTGTGTTTTATGACGTGTACATACACTGCGTGTACTTACAAGTAGTGAGAGGTGCACCGTTACATAAATGTCGCAACTCGGCTTGGGTGGTTCGTCATGTACGTAGTGGCTGCGGACCGTAGCATTGCAGGCGGATTTACAACTACGTTATGGATCTTCAAATGTATGCGTGTGATATACGGACCCATGGGTCAAAAACGAAGCTGGTTAACTTTTGCTGACTGCATGCGACACATGCGTATACCGGTATGCTGGCATGTGTACGATGTTAGCTGTTTACTATGCACGTCTCAGTTTGCTGTTCCCGAAACAATTAGCCTCGCACAGCATTAAGCTGCAAGAAGCATGCAGATATGCTCTCAGAGACCAGGTAGGAAGGCCGCCTTAATTCGTGATTGACATATCAATTACGCCTTGAAGTTGCTGCTAATACCGCCGTACATATTTGTAAGCCGGTCGGCACATACCATCAAAGCAGCACATACGGACATGGTTGTTAAGCAGCACACTCACTGCACAATTCCAGCTCCAGCGTTACAGCTATTAATGCATGCTCAGGCGCCGTCCTTTTGCGGACACACGTACAGCACCGTCTCTGTTCTCTACCAGCTCCTGTTAACCTACGATAACACAGCCAACGCAAGGCCGTGATTGCATCATCTTACCCTACCACCCGCGAAGTAAGCCATTAAATTCATCACCGATGTCCCTCATATGGGGATGCCCAAGCCAACCTCCAGCATGCACCGGGCGCTTTGCAGGCAACCCTTCAATTGCAAGCGAAAGTACGGCGGCGGTACCCAATGAAATCAGGCGCCGGCCCGCACATGCCCGTAGCTGCACCCATCAAGGCGGTGCATGCTCTCCTACGCCCATGCCGCTGCCCTTCTAGTCGCTGTCCGAATCCTCCTTCTTGTCCTTCTTGTCCTGTGGACGAGACGGGCACGCAATAACATTCAGAGCGGTTAGGAACCGATACAAGAGAGAACGTAAGGGTAGCTTACATCCGGGACGCATGCGCAAGCCAAGAGAAGCACGCTGATGACCCTTTTCCCTCCACACCGGTCTGCACATACCGGCATGCAAAGCGCCGGTCCTAAGCCGTACCCACCGCAGCAGTCCGATACCCAATAACCCACCTTCTTCTCTTTCTTCTCCTTCTTCTTGTCCTTATGCTTCTCCTTCTTCTTATCCGTGTGCCGTGCAGACGTAGCAACAGTAGCACCCTGGGAGACAGCCGGCTGCTGCTGAATCGCCGCTGGCGCCGTCACGGCCGTCGCCGCGGGCTGGGGTGCGACTGCCGCTGGTTGCGACGCCGCTACCGGAGTAGCCGCAGGTGTCACCGCAGGCGTCTTGTGCTTCTCGCTCTTCCTGCTGCTCTTCTCCTTCTCCTTCTTCTTAGCTCCATCGGCAGCAACAGCTGCAGGTGCCGTTAGTGCTGGAGCTGCTGCGGGCGCGGGTGCTTGCGAGGGCGCTGGCGTCACCGCCGGCGTTTCGAGCTTTCCGCTCTTGCTGCTCTTGTGCTTCTTCTTCTTCTCGCCGTCGGCTGCTGCCGCCGGCACTGCCGCTGGCGTCACCGCCGGCGGCGCAGCGGGCGCCGATGCCGCAGGCACGGGAGCTGCTGCTGCCGCTCCCGTCGCCGCCGGCGTTTTGGGCACCTCGCTTTTCCTGCTGCTCTTATCCTTATGCTTCTTGCCATCCTTCTCCTTGCCCTTCTCCTTCTTCTTTTCCGTTCCCTTCGCCTCCGCCGCCACCGCCACGGCCGGCGCCGGCGCGGGCGCGTTTTGCCCATTGGCTCCACTGCCGCCGCCGGCTGCTGCGGCACCAGCCCCTGGAGAGCCAGGCACGCCGCGCCCCTCAACGACTGCTAGGGCCTCCGTCTCCATCCGAGCAGCCTCCATGTCAGCCAGGGCGTCTTCCAACCGCTCCAGGGCAGCAGCCTCGTCCTCGGGCTCACCCGCGGCGGGGGCCGCCGACTCGGTTCCCGTGCTGCGCAACAGGGTTAGGCAGCGCGAGATGGGGGCCGCCTGCGGGATGCGTGATTGGGGTGGGGTTTGGTGCCCGGGTGTTGGGTGCGTGCTGAGGCAGGGTTGGGCTGCATTTGCGGAGCATCTGTGAGCATTAGACATGGTAAGATGAGCCACGTGAACGCCATGCAGAGCTCTATGCAACGCAGAAGTTGGTGGACGTGCCAGGGTTGGAAGGCGTACGCATGGCCAGGAAAACACGGCTCCAAAAGTCGCCAATCACGGCCAGACCCTGCCGGGCATCCCTACTCTCAAGGCGCCCATGCCTCCAAGAGCATCTTCCCTGCGTCCCGTGGGCAACACTCACCTGCGCCTCCGCGCCCGCTCCGGATGCCCCGGGACATACGGCCACCACCTGACGAGCTAGGTCGCCGGCCTCCACGTCAAGCCGATAGGTGTAGCCTGACCAGGAAGTGAGGAAGGCGTGGTTTCGGGGGGCATGATGTGTGAGGCTTGGGGAGGAAAAGGCTTCATGCGACCCCATATCCCCAGCCCATGCAAGCGGCGCAGCAATGTGTGCCCTGGGGCCCTGGTCGCATGGGGGAAAAGAAGGCGGGGTGGCATACGAGGAAGCTAAATGGATGCTACTAACCTTCTTTGTCTTGGAACTCTGCAACGGCGCCGGCGCCGCTGCTAAGGTCTATCTCGATGGTGCCTGCTTCGGCCAACACCTGCATCCCCTGTGCATACCACATGGAAAGAGGAACAGAGCTCGGTTTTATAAATAAGCTTTTTGGTACTCCGTTGCTTTCTTGAGGTTTGCTGTGTTTTGGATGTGCGCAGGGAAGGTTGTGATGCCTGGCGACGCACCCAACCATGCTTCGGCTTACAAAACCCACTTTGGCACGTGTCCCTCCCACGAGCATCACGCAGCATCATGTAGCATGACGCGCCCATCCCCTCTCATGACCCGGCTCTTGCTTACCCGACTACCGGGAACCTGTATGAGCCAAAGCTCTTGTCGGCCGGCCGCAACTTCCGCGGGCTTGATGGCACATGTTCCCCGCACTGGCACAAACTCAGTTGGTAGGACGGTCCTGAAAACGCATAGATGAGTACCTTTATGTCCATGCCATGCTAAAGAGCTTTATCGAGGTCTACCAAGGAAATGCCACGTACGCCGGCCGCCGTGCCGACAGGCCCGTCCCGCCCGTTTCCAAGCCCGCATAATTTTCTCACCGGCGCTTTGCGGGACGCTCATCTAATTGGAAACGAACATGTGGTTGCTGCGGCGGCGCAGCAAGAACATTAGCCGCTGCACCATCCTCTGCCGCCGGCCCAGATGTTTTCCGCTTCCTACTAGAGCCGTCTTTACGCGAGGACATCGTTCTGACAGTAGAGTGAGTAACTTAACGAGGAAAGAAGCAAAGATGTAGGCCTTTCTGCCGCTGCACAGTGGCAACTCACGATAATCTAATGTTAATGGAGTGAAAACGTTAAGCGTCCCCAGTGTCGTGTGGGATCCGCGAAGCTCCCAACCGGCGGATAGCGACAGTTGTGGAGCGACCGAAACCAATCCAGCCATTGCATATACTAAGCCGTTAGCACTGTCTTTAACCGCAATCCGAGCAGCTGTTACAGTGGATACCTACTTCGCATGTTTAGGTCAGAAAAAGAGCTTAATTTCAACTTCGCAGCGCAGAAGCACCATATGCTTTTGACAAACGCTGACAGCTTGGTAAACATTTTTACGGCTGAATTGGAGACTGCGAATACTTGTGCAGCTCTTCCACACTCTTCTGACTTCCATCCTATCCCGAGGTTTCACATCTCCACCTCAGCACTGTTAGAGGTCCATTAGCCCGAGACCCTACTCGTATTTGTAAGCGCGTCTGCCCTTTCACCACCCAGCGCAAGGGCCGTAGTTCCGCCATGCGGACTGCCTGGTCGCCTGCCCCTTCTTCAATGTCATCATCCCTCGGCCAACCCTCCGTACGACGACACCCATCAACCGCCTCCGCCTTTTCGCTTCAGCCGCAGTCACGGTCCTTACGACGTGCGGGCAATGCCGTTAGCCTTCAGGCCCGTCGTCCATTTTCTGGAACCCCCCGGCTTGCCCTGAACCGAACGCCGAGCCATGTGGACATCTTCAAGGCCGCGGCGGTTGGGCCCCAAGGATCAAACGCCGCCGGATCCCAGCCCCTCCTGACTCCGCAAATAGTTGAATCAGGAGTTGCTCAACAAAGCTCGGGTGATGGACGTTTATCCGTGGAGGTGCTGCCCGCCGCTAGTCCCGCAGAGCTTCGAGCTGCAGCCTTCCTCCGTGCCGCATGCTTCTACACCTATCCCGCCGGCCGAAGCGAATTCGCGGAACGGGTAAGGGGCGTACATAACTGTACGGCAGCCCTATGTTTGCGCTGTCGTTTGTGGTCGTAGTTCATTGTTTGCTAGATCGTAAGCCATCGAAGCCAGCTGGCGGGGTCGTCCATTCCAGGGATGCTTGCACAAGGCGTGATGCACATACCGTGTGCAACTGCATGGTACCAATGCCCTTTTTTAGTCGTTCACTAAAGGGCTGGGGAAGGACGAGATGCAGCAGCGCTTCCTTTTTGCGCCTCATCACATTCTACCGGGTTCTCGCGCATGTGTGATGTGCGCATGCCGTTGAACCACTCCCGTCAACACCATTGTCAGCGCCGTACACTGCTCCCACACCTGCCGTACATACCGTCCCTGCTTGCACCCGGTTTGCTCTGGTTTGCCGCAGTCCCATCGCCTCATGAAGGCGAATGCGGAATGGGACTCCCTGACCGCCAAAGTCGCAGGTACGTGTCAGGTTGGCCAGCTCAGCTAGGCTTGCTGGGCTCAGCTAGGCATGCTGATCAGTTAAGTAACCTCATCCCAAGGCCAATGGGGCAGGGTCCTTAGTCCCTCCAGGAGGTGTCGAGGTGGCGATTCACCTCCTGCGTGCTGTCCCCCTCATCACTCAGTTCCTACCTTGCTCCCAGGCCGCGATCCCGCCTTTCGCGAGCTGGACGTGACCGCCTTCATCGCCGCTGTGAACGTAGAGC
Organism: Astrephomene gubernaculifera; assembly: GCA_021605115.1. Taxonomy (NCBI): domain Eukaryota; kingdom Viridiplantae; phylum Chlorophyta; class Chlorophyceae; order Chlamydomonadales; family Astrephomenaceae; genus Astrephomene; species Astrephomene gubernaculifera. Next base: position 389,180 of record BMAR01000030.1, on the reverse strand, counting down.
CGGAACAACCAGACAGCAGTGATGATGGAAGCAAGAAAGCAACAGCAGCATCAGCCAACGCAACGCCACCAACAGCAGACCCCACAGCATCAACAACAGAGAGTGAAGCTGCCCAAGGCCAGGTGAAGCCCACAAGTGGCACCGCAGCAGCCTCCGAACATGCCGTACAAATGGATCTGGAACCAAATCGTAGCAACCGGCGGGAGTTGCTGTCGAAAATGCGGTCAGGTCTGGACGCGTCAGCTCAGTTGCCAGCGGAACCAGGGCTCAACCCGCGGTTGGTGGTTGGGTCGTTGGATCTCAATGTGGGTCACTCGTTGCCGTCGGAGGAGCTGGTGGGCCAGCAGCCGCAGGTGCGGGGTTTCGGAGCGCACGATTGGCAGCTGCGGCGCCGGTGATGGTGGGGTGGAAATGAGGTTAGAAATCCCGCATAATGGTGGGCTGGGGTGGGGAAGCGAGCCTTGGTGTCAGCTGTGAGATAACGTGGAACAGCATGTTCATCCCCTCCTCCTCACTCCCGGTACCATCCCGTCCGCACCAGGTGGACCCCAGGCGCCGGCGGGCCTACCTCAGCAACGTGTGTGTCGCGCCCTCCGCCCGGCGCCTGGGGGTCGCCAGGGCGCTGCTGAGGCATGCGGAGGGAGCCGCCAGGCGTGCAGGTGGGGGTGGCATGCCGGTGCTGGGTGCGGCTGCCTGGTGTGGAGGGGGGGCTGGATCCTGTGTCTGCTACTGCTGCGCCTGTGGTGCGGCGGTTGGCCAGCATGCGTGGCTGGCTGGCTGGGCAGGGCGCACTTGGGCTGCCCAGCGCATTGCCCTCCGTTACATGATGCAACTGCTGATGTCTCGCTTTTACTCGCCCCTACCTCTCTAACCAGGGGTAGATTGGCTGTACGTGCATGTGGTGGCCGAGAACACAGCCGCCGTGCGACTGTACTGCGATGCGCTTGGTTTCCAGGTTCGAAAGGGGCGGGCACTGGGCCTGGGGGAAGCAGGCTACTTTAGGCAACGCCGTACGGCTGTGGACTCTTCAAGGAGGGGGTGTGTCCTCATGCCATGTACGGCAAGCTCCATTACTACCCCTTCTCTGACCCCTCGGGGCCGTCGATTTGCACGTCGCGCGCTGTACTTAAAGGTCGCTTGTCGTTTGTCTGTATTCTCACCCCAGGTGGAGCAATCCGAGTCGGAAGGCGACGCACGCTCGCTGGGTCGGCCGCGCCGGCTGCTGCTGGTGAAGCAGCTGGGGCCCTAGCAGCCCACCGCAGCCGTGCCCACGGTTACTGGGGCAACCGTAATTACGGGGCAGACACGCGCAGGTTTTAAAAAGACCGATCTCATGGTTCCCGTTGAAACAGTGGATGCTGAAGGCGAAACTGCTGGCTATGAGGGTGCCCCTAACCGGGGCCAGTGCAGTCCAGCGCGGCGCCAACGCCGGTTGCCTTGTTACGGCTATAGACCTTGCCTACATGTGACCCGCAGGAGAGGTTTGAAGCCTACATTTGCAGTCGCTCTACGGAGCACGAGGTGGGCCTTTGATACCGCCCCACTGGGGGCTAGGAAAGGACGAGTTGTAACGCACCACGTTTGCACCCAAACTCTATACGCCGCAAACGGCATGGCAACCAGTAACTACCCCACAAGGAGCTCAAGGTACACAGCTACATACACAATAAGGAAACGGCAATCACGGTACGTCCCGTCGAGTTCAGAATACGTTATACGAAAGAACACCACAAATGGCAGCGCGGGAGCGACGGCTTTTCCCCAGCCTTGCCGTACGACACAGGCGCCCTCTGTCGCCTGCAGCGGTATTCCCAAGACTCTGAACGCGACAGCATAGCGAGCCGAAATGAAGGAGCGTCACGGTAGCCACCACACAATGGGAACGCACATACAAACGGCAATAACAAGAAAAACGGCAAACACCAAAAGAACATCCTACCAACCGTCCAATTACAAACAAGCCATTATGCAAACTCGTCAATCAGCCCCGCGCATGCATGGACACGGCGTCTGTTGAGTAAGCACTGCGAAGAAGGCCCTACCTCTGCAGGCAATTGCCTCGGCCATTCCAAGAAACCGCTCTGCCATGGGCTTAAGGACCACAAGGGGTAGCTTGACCTCTATAGCCGCAACGGAGGCACACCTGCTCCATGCAGGTAACCATATTGGTTTCGTTATTAGCCCTTCGAAACGACTGCGCATACCTGGCTTTCCTGAAGCCACAGGTCAAGTTCACAGCCACGCAAGAGGATCACCGCAAAACAATACTAAAAACAATTCGCTAACAGCGCTTCACGTCAACGTCAAGCGCGCATATACACCACCATTCCATGCACCTGATGATGCGGCATCGTCACACAGTCCTACAGTCCTACATGCGCGGCTTCTAACATGTCGCTCGCCTACAGCTCAGGCGACACTTCCTGCCACAGGTCGCCAGCACCCAGCCACTCAAGCTCCTCTTTGTCCAGCTTCCAGTAGCCGCCCCGCACGCGGTTGCGGTTGATACAGTCCATATCGCCTCTGCTGCAAGACTCGCAAGTCCCACAGCTCTTGCGGCAAGCCCCCAGGTTGTTAGAGCCGCCAGCCATGAAGCCCTTGTTGTTCTCGCACTCGCCGGCCGACGCCCACTCGCTGCAGCGGGGGTGCGTGTCCACACAGGTGCCGGCATCTGGGTCGTTGTCGGGAACGCGCTGAACCCCGCCCGCTACCTCATTGGGACGGAAGGCAATGTCGTGCATCTGCGGGGAGCGAACGCACCACAATGGTCGAATCGGAGACTTAGGCTGTTGGGTGTAGGAAACTCGAAAGTCGGGTATGGCTGCAGCCACAGTAACACATGCAGCAAGCTCCCCAGCGATGGGGTGTGAGGCTGCCGGCAACCGAACAGCAACCCGCTACAACCCCAAGCATCGGTTGTTGCTGGTTGCTTCCGCGTGCGCCCATCGCAGAGCATTAGCAACTCCGAGCGCCCCTCCAATCATGCATCCAACTCACCCAGACTGGCGCCGCCCACTTGATGCCCTTGATGACTGGGCAGCCGGTGTGCATGCCGGCGGGGTCCATCGTGAGGTTGGGGAAGAACGAGTAGAAGAGCACGGCATCACCGGCCTTGGGCTTGGCAGCTACGTGGCCCTTGGCGCAGTCAGAGAAAGAAACCTTCTCGGGAATGGAGGGGTCAGCCCACACGCTGTTATGAGGGAAGGCCGTCTCGCCGCCTTCCTCGACGTCGGAAAGGTACATCAGGAAGGTGGCCAGACGCCACTTGGGGCCGATGTGGTCCTTGGAGCCGCCCGAATCGTAGTGAGCGCCGTAAGTTTGCCCATGAGCATAGCGCAGTACCTGAACCAAGCAGTGCGTATGGACCATGTCAAGGAAGGGCGACGAGTACGCGGAAGCAGCATGGGGTGCATTCACTTCCGGGGAAGAGAGTGGGTGTAAGGGGACAGGCAAAGAAGTAGTTGTCGTGGGTGTGTGCGGTACGGAATGCCCCCAGCCTTGCTGGGACTTGCCAAGGTTGTACCGGGAGCCAAACAGGTATAACGATGGATGGGGAGGACTAGCTCGCCACACTCTTCTTCGTAACCCACCTGGATGTCCTCCTGGTTCTCGATGGGAAGGTGTGTCCACAGAGAGATGCGCTTCTCGATGCGGGTAATGACGGGATCGGACAGGCGCCGGATGAACATACCGTAGCTGGTACGGATATCGTCGACGACACCCTCGCCATTGTGCCCCACGACTGTAGAACGCTTGAGTTTGGGGGCTGCTGTCCTGACAATGTGGGCGCGCTCCTCCATTGTGAGGAAGTTGTGGAACAGGAAGGCACGGGGGTGAAGGCCGACCTGCTGCACCCATGGCGTGGTGTCCTCGTCGAACTGCTTATGTGGCTCGTGGTGCTGGGCAGTTGCAAAAGTGACAAGGGGGGCATAAAAGGGGAGTAAGTTAAAAAGGCGCGTGCGTTCATGGCCACGGGAAGGCGGTGCCATTCGACACTAATGAACAGTGAGGCTTACCATTACGAGAGCATCTGATATGCGCTCCGAAATTCCTCCCCATGTACTGTCATCCTTAATGCCTGTGAGGATCGCACGGAGAACTCGTGTTCTCAATCTTCGGCACTTCAATGGGCCCTAGCCAGTAAGGTCAAGGCTTCACCCCTAGATGTAATCTCACCTAAGCAATACACGACTTGCAGCAGAATTATGGCCGCGGTTAACGACTTCATTTTTTAAAGTCACAGAAGGTGACCGGCTGTTACAAAGATATCAGCGTACTAGTTGATCCTAGCATGGATCTCTGTGACAGATGTGAATGGAAATAAGTGTCTTTTTTAATTTGCTTTTGGGAGGTCACGTTTGATGTAACGAAAGACGAAGCTTTGCAGTACGGGATGGTACGCCGAGTACATCAACCCGCCCCGTCCGATGCCTAGAAGTTATAATATTTGAAGGTTATTTGGGTTCAATGTATGCCATACTGTAAAAAGCGTGGGCAGCGTCACCCAACCGGATCACCCCTCTGCCCAGTTCAGTGCCGAAGGGTCTTCAACAGACTCCATCTCGAAACTGACACACGTTACTAAGCAATGTAATAAAAACAATGGTAAGGGCCGGGTTTGGACGGTAATATGGACTCCTGTAGGAACATATGATCTTTCTATACATAACAGGGCCAACACCGCTCAAAACTGGAGGGCACATGCAGGGACTTCTCTTGTTGTTTCCATAGCCATCTAAGACATGGTATTGAGCCCTTTTGCTCCTTCGCACCGAAGTGGGCCCACGGGACAAAGACCTGCTGAACATACAGAATACTTCAGCTTGGCTTACTTTGCTCTTGTGGTTCAGTACAGGTACGGAGTAGTTATTGCACCTCGTGTCCTGTAGTCGGCAAACTGCAAATGCTGCCAACGATGGCTGGGTAGGAAGGATGGGGCTCGACAGAAGCCAGATTCTTACATGAGCACCTGTTTTTGAAGCAAACTGCCCCCAATGCGCATGTGGGTTGTCTTGGTTCCCTCCACCACGGCATCTACCAGCTGGCCCATTCCAAACACATTATTGGTACTTGAGAAAGCATTGATGTAATAAATGGGCAGCACCAGCGTGTGGAACCCTGTACAAACAATGCATGCGATCACACAGCGTCTGTCTTAAACGGTTTATTGTGCTAACATGCAAGATGACTGCACACTGGCGCTCCCATCCGCATTCCTACCACGCAAGACGTAACGCGACAAGTTAGTATAGTCTTATGCACTTAGTTAAGCTCGCACCAGGTTGCACTGTGTAAGAAAAGAATACCTAGATAGCGGGGATAACTACGCCCCAGCTGCAAAAGGAAGTGGGTCCTGAAACAAAGTACACCAGAGTAAATAAACACTTTCCACGTCAACTAGGTTCTGCCCAAGCCGTACAGGACATACTACGCATCAACTCTGCCGCCAACAGCACCCCAAGCACCAATCACGGGGGCACCAACAGCAACACCGCCGTGTGCATGTCAATGGCACCAAAGTTTACGAGTCCTCACAGCTCAGACTCCGAAGCAATAAAACCCTTTAACAACACGGCAGTGTCTACGCTGGGTAATGGCTCTAGGACTCCGTGAATCACGACTACAACAGTCTCACATATTTAAAGGCTGCGTCCGAGCACACACTGTACACGTCCTCAACAACATCTAGCAGGCCTCTCAAACCTTTGCTCGTGCTGCCTTAACACACAACATAAACGTTACCAAGGCAACAACGGCAAGGCCGCCCCGCAACCACCGCTTCCATACCCGCAGGCCGAGCTTACAGCTCAAGCGACGCCTCTTCCTGCCACAGGTCGCCAGCACCCAGCCACTCAAGCTCCTCTTTGTCCAGCTTCCAGTAGCCGCCCCGCACGCGGTTGCGGTTGATACAGTCCATATCGCCTCTGCTGCAAGACTCGCAGGCATTGCAGCTCTTGCGGCACGTCCCTAGGTTGTCAAAGCCACCCGCCATGAAGCCCTTGTTGCGAATACACTCCCCTGAGTCCGCCCACTCCCGGCAGCGGGGGTGCGTGTCCACACAGGTGCCGGCATCTGGGTCGTTGTCGGGCATCTGCTGCACCCCGTCCGCGATCTCGCTTGGGCGGAAGGGAATGTCGTGCATCTGCAGGCGAAGGGGTGCAGGTAGAGTAGGGTGCGTCATGCTTGGTAACGAAGATACTAGGACATCAAGAGGGGTTCTAGTAGGTTTCAGATCCCAGCGAGAATTTCCCGTCAAGCTTACTCACCCAGACTGGCGCCGCCCACTTGATGCCCTTGATGACTGGGCAGCCGGTGTGCATGCCGGCGGGGTCCATAGTCATGTTGGGGAAGAACGAGTAGAAGAGCACGGCATCACCGGCCTTGGGCCTGGCAGCTACGTGGCCCTTGGCGCAGTCAGACACGGGGCCGATGCGCTCGGGAATGGTAGGATCCGCCCACTCGCTATCCTGCGGGAAGGCCGTCTCGCCGCCCTCCTCGACGTCGGAAAGGTACATCAGGAAGGTTGCCAGACGCCACTTGGGACCTGGCTCCTTGGAGTTGTCGCCAGAGTCATAGTGAGCGCCGTAAGTCTGGCCGTGTGCGTAGCGCAGCACCTGCGAGACAGAGGTGAGGTGCATGCGGGAAGTCACGGGCGGCGCATGAATGATAAAGGGGCTCCAGAGCAGCGTTTGGGTAATGGGTATAGGCATGGGGAGCTGAGGCATCTCGGGGCGCATACGCCTTGGCAGCAGAAACCAAGGCATGCGTGGCGCACGCTGATTTAGCGCCAGCGGTAAGACCTAATGGGTGGCGAATGAATCTGCGCATCTGCCAACATAGTTTAACCCACCTGGATATCCTCCTGGTTTTCGAGGGGCAGATGCGTCCAAAGCGCAATGCGCTTCTCGATGCGGGCGATGACGGGGTCAGCCAGGCGCCGGATGAACATGCCGTAGCTGGTGCGGATATCGTCGACGACACCCTCGCCGTTGTGCCCCACGACAGTAGAGCGCTTGAGCCTGGGGGCTGCCAGCCTCACAATGTGTGCCCTCTCCGCCTTTGTTAGGAAGTTGTGGTAGAGGTAAGAGCGGGGACGCAGGCCGACCTGCTCCACCCAAGGCGTCGCCTCTTCCTCGAACTGTTTGTCCGCTTCATGATGCTGCAAATTACCGGGCATCAAAACGCGCAACAACAATTACGATACGATATGCGCGTGCACTTGTCTCGAAATGCAACCGAGTTGTTTGAACGGGGAAATGTGGGTATTTCTGGCATCTTAACCATGTTTCACATCTCTAGGTCAGCACGTTCATTTCTGCTAGCGTCGCCTGGACTTCCAGGACAGCCAGGACCTACCATTACAAGAGCAGTCGGCAGCAGGTGATCTGGAAGGCCTCCCCAGTTGGCTTCGTCATTAACACCTAACGAGAAGAATACCGAATGATAGTCGCTATCATAGGACTAGCAGGACCGAAACTCAGTTGGTCAAGAGCAGCGAACAGCACTTACTAGCTCCATGCGCTATAGCAGACAGGCTAAGTAAAGCTGCAAGTATATAAAGGCGCATGGTTGCGCGTGGTAAAGGTAAAAGCGGTCTAATAGCAGTCCTAATCGAAACAGGCGTGTAGACTTTTGACAGTAGGAATAGTCTGAGGAAAGCAAAGGTAGACTATATGCATGTAAAACTAAGCCTGTTAGATTATATATGGTATGGGAGCAGCACGGCTTTTATGTTGGCATTCGTATGGACGGTTGGTCGTGCAGAGGTACACGGGGGACAAGCGTGTACCTCTGGGGTGGCCCGTCAGCTGCCTTCAAGCTGCCCACCATGTTCCCGTAAACGTTACACTCTATAGGTATTAGTGTCCTACAAATGGCCGCAACCGGCGCTAGGCAAGCGAAAGCTCACGTGCGTAACTATTCCGTTCGGGGCCTTTGAACGTGTTCCTTAATCGAGGGCCAGGAGGGCCTCACTTTGTTTAGCATGTATGTGCACGGTATTTGGGTACGGTAATTGCTTTCGCCATAACTCCGGGTATCACTCAAAGTATGCGAGCTCACTTTATTGTTTACCAGGTAGCGGGTTACTAGAAGGGGATGATGCAGTTTCACTCAAACATGTATGCACTGGTCGTAGTGCCTTGCCTGTCCCGCACTCCCCCCTCGCCGTGCTTAACTCCTACATGTGTCGCGAAGCCCATTCCGTTGAAATATCTTTGTCCGCTTTGGCCGTTTCCCGCTTCGTTCCTCCTTTCGCTAAGTCTAGCCCCGTCCCGTGCGTGCAGTCAAGGGTGGTAACCTAGTACGGCATGTTGGTTGTACACGGTTGTATAGTGCTTTCTAGCTGCCCTAATGATCAGGAGCTCCGGTCCCCCTTGTAACTTTCGCATTCTAATGATCTGTGGCGAAGGTCGCAGACGCTAACTTGTCAATGTACAGGCGCTTATGAGGGCGTCTCCAGGGCTGGCAATCGTTGCTGTGCACAGCCGTTGTAAGTCCCCGTGGGCCAGCTTTGCCAATTTGCCATGCTTTACTGAACTTCTGTCGTGAGATGATGGTGCGCCATAACCTCCTCGCGAATTGTCATCTGCAGGAAAGTGCAAAGTAAGTTTGCATGAATTCTGTGCATGGCGACCCAATTGTCCTCCTTTTCTGTGGCTTATAAGTACTCGCTGCCTTTGGTAAATCTGTTACAGCGACATATGAACCGTCTTTTAGCCAGCCCTCATAGTCCTGCGAGTTGCTGCCGCCACGTGAATGGTTAAATGTAACATGCAACCAAAAAAAAAAGCGGCCGCAGCCACACAAGGTAAGGTTACGGTAGTCACAGTGTACTATTGTAAATGCTGACAACAGTTCTGTCCTCAGCACGCGATACATGCAAGCACCAAATGCAAGCATATGGCGAAAGCTGCTTCCTGCAAGCCTTGAAAAGCAGAAGAGATGTTTTATAATCGCAAACACAAGCGTTTTACAAGTGCTCAATAGAAATTGACAGATGGAGAGCAAAGGTATCGTCGCCGCTTCGGACTGTACGAGGGGCAAGATGCGTGTTATTGAACACAAATACTAACTAGCTGTGTCGGTTATACCTGCAGCCATAACAAGCAAAATCTGCTGTGGTGATTTACCCAGGGGTGGGACACGACCAACCACAGCCACGCGCGAAACCTGCCCAACACATCAGCTTGAACCTGACCCAAGGAACAGAACCAAGATCACAATGCCTTCAGTACAGTTATTTAGGCAGGCCGGCATACAACCATTTGGAGGATTGCGGCCCACCCAAGTTGTCCCATCCCGCTGGCGTACTTGTCGACAAATTTCCGCCCATGCGCATTCCATGTTAGCTGAATGTGAACTTCAACGTAGCAACATCAGCCGTAATCTCCGCGCGCATGCACCATCAGTGGCGCAAGGGCCTTATGCAACATTTCAGGTGAAGGCCTGCTCGACGTGTTCAGCTACAAGCCGCGCATGTTGTCAGGGCTCGCTTGGCGACCCAAAAAGCCGGATGGCGATTTCTGCTTGCCTTAAGAAAATGCTTGCATGTGCAGATGCCCCCAGCAGGGCAGCTTCTGCCCAAAGGATTGGCGGTGGCGTCGGTTGCTGCACTGGCAGCCTCCCTCATACTAGGTCTGCCAGCGGAGGCAGCAGCTCCCGCCGCCGATACAGCTGCGTTGTCTATTCCTGGTGAGCCACCCAGCCACCAACCTTCCATCCCTACACATACCTACGTCCTTGGGAATGCAAGAACTGCAGCGGCTACAAGCAGAGGCTGATGGAAATGACAACAGCCATATCTATGGGCGCAGCAAGTAGAGTCTTCTAGGGCATTGCTCTCCTAATCGGCATTCAGGCTTGTCCCATTCCTTTCCTCCCATGGACAGGTATCGTGGGGGACTCGCCTCTCCGTGAGGGTTTTGTATCTGGCTTCCTGCTCATTTTCTTTTCCGAAATTGGCGACAAGACCTTCTTCATAGCGCTGCTGCTGGCGTTGAGGCAGCCCAAGGGGCTGGTCTTTACGGGCACGTTTGGTGCATTGGCGGTCATGACGGTGATTTCAGTGTTGCTGGGGCAGGTGTGTTGGGCAGGGCATTACGGATTGGGGAACGACGGGGCAATGTAAAAACTGGCGAGGACTGTTGATGACTAGAAAAACACGTGGTGCGGGAAATGGCGTGGCATGGCTGATTGCGTAGTGCGGTAGGGTGCCATGTGTTAAGAAAACTGCCATGTGTGTGCTGTCTCAGCCTTTGCGTTTTGGGTATAACCCGCACGACCGAGCACATGTGTGCGTCCTATTTTGGGAGAGTATATGCTTGGCTGCCTCCCTCTTCAAAACACTTACAGTCTTAGTCTCTTAGCCTTACAAGAGCCGTTGCTTGCACTTACCCTGCTGCTGCTTCTCAGGTGCTCCACCAGGTGGACGAGCTGGTTCCGGAGAGCGCCGGCAAGCTGCCGTACGACGACCTGCTGGCGGTGGCGCTGCTGCTGTACTTTGGCATCAAGACACTCCAGGTTGTGTTTCTGGAGGGGAGGTGGTTAGGAGGAGCGGGTGTTGGGAAGTGTGCGGTGGCGGGGAAAACTATGACAATCTCTAGTGCTCTAATCAGATCCTGGGTTGGGTTATGAAAGGCAGCGTCAAACTAACCCCCGTCCAACTAGCTCAGCACAAAGCTGCTTTTTGGTTTTACCTAACCGTTTTCCCCGCCTCATACCCTGCATGTCGCTCAACCACTGCGTCACCGGTACGACACTGCTTCACCAGGACGCCAAGGACGCTGATGAGAGCGCTGCTGAAGAGAAGGAGGAGGCCAAGGAGGTGGTGGAGGGCCTCAAAAACGGTGACGACGCGTTGCGGCTCCTGCTGTCGACCTTTGCGCTTGTCTTTGCGGCGGAGTGGGGCGATAAGTCATTCCTAGCCACCATTGCGCTTGCTGCCGCGTCCTCGCCGCTGGGTGTCACGGCGGGTGCTGTCGCGGGACATGGCGTCGCGACTAGCCTTGCAGTGGCGGGCGGGGGCTTCCTTTCGCAGTACTTTAGTGAGAAGGTGCTGCAGTACATTGGAGGTTCGTTGTTCCTGGTCTTTGCTGGGGCAACCGTGGTAGACATATGCGTGAAGTGAGGGGGTAGCTAGGAAACCGGCCGTGATGGACAGGACGGGATGAAGGGCGTGTGCGCCTTTGAGAAGATACATGAAAGGGGGGGTTTAAATGCAGCGATTAGTTTGGACCTGTACGGGTATGCGGCAGTGCGATGTACAGCGGGCGATGGTGCTTATGCGGCACAGAACGTTTGGCCTTGGTCGAGACCAAGGGGTCGCTTAGCTTAGAATTGTTAGCTAACAAGTAGCGTGAGCACGGTGATCAGTTGAAATGCATAGTTGCAGGCTCCGCATGTTCTGTTTCGGGGAGGCTTCCGTTTCTTACTGGGGCCGGGGCCTTACCTGAAACTTGCTGACAGACATGCTGCTTAAGTACGGCATCATATAGGTACGGCAGCATATGAGGAGGTGAAAAAAATTAGTCAAGAATAGTTGACATTTTTAACAAATATGGCAAGTCCAGTCTTGCCGGGTTACGCGCAATGGCTTCCATTCTCAGCCTCCAGCGCACCGTACAAATTCTTAAGGGTCACACTTAACATGCACACAGCACGACTCATGCTGGTCGCTAGAAAGCACCGCACAAACCAAAACCCTTAATCGTACCAGTTACGAACCTCCTACATGTACATAGAGGATACGGGGCACCATGGCCCCCTGTACTGTCCACCGGCTCCGCACAATCGTCAAATGGTCCGTCGTTCATTGGTCAGTTATCAATTACCAGCCATTCATACGGCAAAATGTCGACAAGTCATCACCGGTTACAAGTCAAAACACCACAGACATTGGTTCTGACAACGTCTGAAGGTCACGTCAGTATTAAGTACAGACTGACAGGCCGGTGTAACTCTGTGTAACCAATGTTTAGGTGATCTGCAGCAGTGCCCACTCAAAACGCCACACGGGAATAGCTACACACAACAGTACAGCCAAATCACAAGCCAGCCTGCAGTTGTACGTCCAACTTAGTTCAGCAAGCGCGGCGAGAAGGCCTGTCCGGACTGGTAAAGGAAGCATGGAATGTACAGCAAACACATTAAGGAGGCCCTATGGATGTTGCGGATAACAGTCGCCAAGGACAGGCCCGACGCTCAATCACTTGCGAGCATAAACGCTATCACACGTGCAGTAGGAAGAGAGCAAAATTAAACGCGCACTCCTGCCAGCTAGTGCCGCAACATGGGACGCAAGGCGCAACGGTTTGGCGTTGATGCCCTTCCAGCGTCAGGCACATAGCTTCACGGGTCCAAAACGATACATGGCATCACTCCACCCAGCACCCTTGAGATCACCCCCCGGCCCTGTAGCCTTCCTGCAGCCAAGCTCCCAAAAACAATGGACGGAACGACTAGCAGCCAGACACCCCCCGACATGCCGGTCACTGCCAGTTGCGTGGCCGCCGGCACAAGGCCCTTCCCCTTCACAAGAGCGGAATGCAATGAAGCTCGGTATGCGCTCCCTATGGCAGCCCATCCGAGGTAACGTGCTGTCCATACTGTTCACCCGACCCAGATGGACAACCGCAAAGTGCAAACCGACAAAATGCATGATTACAGCTATGCCAGACAACCAAGTGGCGTGACTACACATCGGACGTCAGCTATGGAGTAGCATGCCTACATCGCCATTGACAGCAGCGGCGTCCCCCTCATCCACCAGCGGTAGGTCCCCGCCCGCTTCAGCCTCGGGCGGGGCAGCGGGCTCAGCCACTTCAACCTCGGCCGAATCTCGCGACGCGCTGCACACACCCTCGGCGACGTCTGCGCCGTCAATACATTCGCAACCTGTACCGCACCCTGTCGTAGTACAATGAGAAGGGGAGGAGGCCACAGGGCTTGCCGCCACCACCTCGTCCGTGCTGTCCGGTGCCACCGTCACGGACAAGCTCACGCCTCCCTGCGGCTCTTGGTCTTGTACATCGCATGCAGATTGCACCGCGCCGCTTGCAGAGCACTCAGCGTCTAGCGCGGCCGCCGCGCAAGTTGCAAGCGCAAGCGCCGACGCCAGTGTACCGCGCGGCTGCAGACAGCGATGCCGGCAACCTGGGCTGCCTTGCCGCTCTTGTTGTTGATCATCCGCCGGCGTCTCGGCGCAAACAAACTGCCGCGCCTCCTCATTAGCCTCGCCAGCATCTGCCGCATCCTCCTGCAACCACACCCAACGATCGTTGCGGTCCTCATCTACCGGTGTCGTGCGCTGCAGCTCTTGCGGACTTCCATCGCACTCCTGCACCGGCGTCCCAATTGCCTGGTCGTCCGTGTCACCGCCCGTGCGTTGCCGCTTGGCCGCCGCGTCGGCCGCCTCGGATCCAGCGGCCTTCTCATCATGCTCAGGCGCGCCGCCCTCGACGAACTCAGCCGCCGTAACGTGCAGCATGTACGCCTCCAAGTCGATGACCATGCAGCTGATGTTGTCAGTGCTGCCCCGGGCCAGCGACTGCTCCACCATGCTACGGCAAATGGCGGGCAGGCTCCAGCCGCGACTGGCCAGCTGCGTCAGGTACTGCGCAGCCTCGGCCACCGGCCACTTCTCTGTAAGGCCGTCGGAACCCATGACCAGGTACTTGCCGTCCGAAACGTCCAGGGAGCAGACGTGCGGCTCGCAGGAGATGGCGGGGTAGACAAAATCGCCAAAGGCGCGGGACATGTTCAGCCACCGCGTACCGTCGGGAGTACCCATGTATGCGGGGCCCGTGGGAGAGCGGTAAATGGGTGCCCCCTGCGCGGCGATACGGGCGGCCTCGTCGCCCTCGATCTTGTGCTCCTGGATGACCGAGTAGACTTCGCCAGACTTCTTGACCACGAAAGCCGGCGAATCGCCAACATTGGCGGCGATGAGGTGCTTCTGCTTGATAATGACGGTGGTGGCTGTTGAACCTTGGATGGAGCCCGTAGCACGGAAGGCGGCGTTTGTGGTGGAGTAGGCGGTTGTCAAGGCGTCGTGTACGTCGCAACCCGGCTGCAGATGCGCTTGAATGGCGGACAGCAAGTGGCGCTGCAGGAAGGTGGAGGCATCAATGCCGCCATGCCCGTCGTAGATGCCGAGATAGGCGACACCGTCGGCTGTCATAGCCGCTGACCTGCGCGGACGGGGTAAGGGCGGGGTAAGGGGGACGGGGTTAACGACGTGATAAGGGAGGCACGGTAATAGGAAAGGCGCGCGCGCAACCAAATGACAGACATTTTGGTAATCGACTGATAAGGAATGCCGGTGACCATGCTTGCGCGACTAGGCAGAAAACCGGTTGGATCCTAGGTTACTTAACCATTTGCCGGCATATTATTTACAGGGTTTTATACTTTAGAGCGACCCACATCAGTTTACACGAGGTATAGTCACAGGCGCTAGAGCAGTTTCGTGGGGACAAACTGGAACTAGCGCATTTAGCCTTTATGCTGGCGGGAAATTGCCATTGGCGCACCTGTCTTCCATGTAGCTGCGAAAGGAAGCGTTCGGCTCTTCATGGACAGCCACGAACGAACTCGTGCTCGACAAACAAGGCGACGAGGAGCGTCGCGGAAAGCTGGGCGTCAGCACGCACGTGCCCTTGCTCAAAGGATTCGCTGCGTAGGGCGACGAAGGCACAACTGCCATGTGGCCATGTACGCTGTCGGGTCGTAACCGGTTAAGAGCTGCTGCCGCTTGCAAATTTAGGTCGTCCTCCCCATCGTCCGAGTCGCTATCCGGACCCGCAAAAAAGATGCTCCTCCGCTGTCGCTTCCGTCCTCTGTCGTCAACCTACATGTGCACAACCGTGTTCATTTGCGCGCGCGGTGACGGATGCCTCTTCAGGGCCGCGCGGTTGACAGGCTACAACTGCTGACCGCTGGACTACACGCTCACCTCGCCCTTTGGCTGTCCAGGGGCGGTAGGTACATGATCCGCATCATCGTCCAGGTCATCTACATACGGGCAAAAGGCTGCCGGCCAAAGCCCCAGCATCCTCAGCTGCCTTCTTCAAATTGTCTCCTCTGACCTGTTTAGAGCACATATCGCATGGCCGCCAAAAACGTTCGATATATCGTGTAGTTATAATTAATAGTCCCGGGCTTTAAGGACCCGCGCTTGGGCACCTGGCGACTGCAACGTCAACATGGCGCCCTGGCCTTAACAATTACACAGCAACCTGGCATGAATTCCAAGCATAACAACAGTGCAGGCAAAAAGGAAATTTTCCCAAGGCACCTGAAGAAAAGCGCAAAGCTGCCACCTACCAAGTTGGGCTGCCAGGTGGCGTTGCGAGGCGACTTAACGCTCTTGCTCACAAGCGTCACAGTAAAGTGTAAGCTAGTAAGTGCCAGTGCATAGTGTGTGTAAGGAAAGAAAATTCGGCCTTGCGAGAGTTTGAAAGTGTAGCTATGTAGCCCAGGCTACGCCCGACTAATCATTGACTATATGCCTCAGCCTGTGCTACGGGCTAGCAACCGTAACTGAAGATAGAGAGCCCTGCCGGATCGTTTGGCGAAAGGGCATGACTGATTTCCTTTTCCGTACAGAAGCCGGGAAGCTGCCTACGCATGCATCATCTCATCCTTCAACAGGAGCTGCTGAGGTGTATTGCGCTGACGCCTAGCTTCGTGTCTTGGCTAGACGCTTACGATCAGCACCCCAGGAGTATAACAACATTGGCGCGTCGTACAGGCATGCCGTGTGCATTGTGGAAGAAAAAGCTTGGTGGGACCTTTGTATACCACAAGCTATGCGCCATTTGATGAATGACGTTCTGCCGTTTGGCCAGCGAGTTAAGCCGTCGCATACAATACCGCGGAGGCGCGGAGCAACAAGCGCGAAGTGCTTGCCGTATACGTACATACGAATACCTAGCACGACCCAAATCGAAGCCGAGGTAGGACAAAACAAACGGCTCATGGCCTGAGTAGCAAAGCAGCAGACCGCCTCCACGCTGGCTCGCCGGATGGCATGTGGCACGTGCCTTGCTCACCGCTCAGGCGCGCGTGCCTCGGCTCTTTGTCGCCACCAACACGCCCATCATATCAAACCCAATTGGGTAATGCCGGGCAACTGCAAAGCCAGCATCTCGAGCCAGGCGCTCCAATTCCGGACCTGAACGCAGTGCAGAAGCGTAACGGGATAAGAGGTTAAGCTGCAACCGCAGAACCTTTCCCGGCTTAATAAAAGAGTAACGGTTGCTATGTTGAAAGCTCTTTGTCCAGGGTCTTTTACCATAAGGGTGATATCGAAGGCAGGTGAACGGGTCATAACGCTTGTGCCAGTGCCAGGGAAAGGTCACTTTAGCAAGCCGCGCCCGACCCAGACCACAAAGGAGGGGCGCCACACAACACACCACCCTGACCCAAATGGGCTGATGCTACCTGCACCCTCCGACATGGTCACAGGCCATGAAAGCGAGGGGACGCCAACTGAAGTTGGCAGCACCAACGGTTTGACAAGCTGCCAAGCCTGCCGCTTTCCAGACCCACTAAGCAGCCTCCCCCGGACTCTTGTACGGACTCTTTGGTTCCCAACACACTGAAAGCGTCGCGGTCGGTTGGCTCACGCTTAGGCACTTTTTCTCTGCCATACCTTTCCCACGCCGTCAAAAACCTCTTTTGCACCCTGAACCTGACTCACCTGTTGGAAAGCGCTTAATGGAGGGTCGCAGGTATTCGTACTCCGCCTCCAGCCCGTAACGCCGGGCCGTTGGAACCACCAACCGCTCCAAAAAGAAGCCCTGCGGTTGTGCCGTACACAGCAGCCATTGAGCTAGTACGGCACTGTATGGCAGTATACCGGTACCCGCAAGAGTACTACAAATCACGACCTCAAAGGCCTTACGGGCCTTAGGCGAGCAGGCAGGTAACGAACACGCCGTGTACCCTGAGAGATTCCTGCCGTACCTGTACTGCGTCGGTTAGTGGATTCGTACAGTTATTGAAATCCAGGATCGCAACGGAGCAACCTGGGGAGAGGGAAGTAAGAAACAGATCAAGGCGCGAAAGTTTGCGTCAAATTCATATCGCCCTTGGGCTTCCACCACAAGTCCCCGCTGCTCCCCACTGCCGCACTTTAGCTGCAATGCCATCCAGTTATCCTATCGCCTAGCCGTCTACCCATTCGCCCGCCTTTGGCACCAACAGTCAGCCCCTTCCCCACCCTTCCCACCCACCCGGCTTGAGCACCCGATGCAGCTCCCCGAGCGCTGAGGGTATGGACGCCACGTTGCGCAGTCCGTACCCCATGGTGGCGGCGTCGAAGCAGTCGGGCGGGAAGGGAAGCGCCATGGCGTCACCCTGAACCCACCTGGGGGTCAGCAGGAGAGGGAGGGAAGAAAGTAAGGGTGGAGCACTGGAGTCCCCATGCAACCCGGACACCACCAGCACCAGCACCACCTCACCACCGCCATCCCCCACCTGATGTCCGCCGCCCTGCCAGGCAGCCCCGGCAGCGACTGCGCCGCCTGCCGTGCAGCCGCATCCGCCAGCATCTCAGCGGCGAAGTCCAGACCCGTCACCTGAGGAGCGGGTTGGGGAGGGAGGGGGCCATTGAAACATCCTGCATACAACATCACCCCATGCACAACGCCACATCACGACACGACGCGGCCCCTCACCTCGCCGCGCGGCCCAACCGCCCGGGCCAGTAGAAAGGCAATGTCTCCGGAGCCGCAGCACACGTCCAGCGCCCGACCGCCCGGCCGTGCACCGCTCCATTGAACCGCCATCTGCTTCCAAACCCAGTGCTGACCCAGGCTGAGTGTGTTGTTGAGCTGCGGCGGAGGGTGTGGCCGGGAGAGGGGCACGGTAAGTTATGATAGGAAGATCTGGCGAAGACGCCGGGATGCTGCCATGTGCTGACTGGTGAGGCCATGACAAGGGATGGCGCATGGCACCAAGCCGCGTATACCTCGTCATACACAGGGGCGATGCGGTTGAAGAGGCCCTGCCTAGCCGCTGCCTCTTGTCCAGGGGCGAAGGCGCCTTGGGGCCCGGGGAGAGTCTCAGGGGCTGCCTTGCGGGCAGTGAAGGCTCGGAATCGAGATGCGTGGATGCCTCGGTCCAAGCCGCAGGGTATTCGCCGGACGCTGGCATGAGGATGTACTTGGCGACTAGCACTTATATTGTTTGGATGTCCTATTGCCATCATTGTTGGAGAGCGTGTCGCCGCGCGATACAAGCAATTGCCGTGAACCAACTAGTTAAGCGCGAACGAAGCGATTCCTGCTTTAGTTATTAGACGTAAGAATGCAATTGTAACCTGATTGCAGACAGCATGTCTCTGCAGTCCGAATGGCGAACTTTGAGTTGCTGAATTATTTGGAGGCAATCGCAGCGTCGGCGAGGATCTCCTATCACTCTTCAAAGCATCGAAGTATCGTGTGGTGGTGTACTCATGTGGTTAAGCGCCTTTTCAGCGCGACAACTGAGATTCTTGCTACTGCGACTTCTGTCGTCGTGCATCTTCAACTACTGCCACGAATCTTGGAAGCTTGCGGTCGTAAAAGCTTTACCACAACCTTCGAAATTAACAAGCATGAATGATAATGCACGGTCCTCTACCGCGGGAGATTGTAGTAGCGAAGCTTCCGGCAAGGCGCCCATCCATCCCTTGCTGCCAACCATTCCCAATACCGCCCACCCTAAATTCCTCCCCGGCCAAAAACCTTGTAACTACGAGTCACACCATCCGACACCACTGCAACCCACGTACGCCCTTAAGTGTAAAGACGGTTGCGCACCTGCCTAGACCACACCCTCCTTTTGACAACGGCACGCAGCAACCAATGCTCACCAGCTTATCTCCTCGCAACAGCAACCTCTTTCCTCCTCTTCTCCCCCCATCACCACCACCTGCTACGCAGGCTGTTCCTCCACCCCAGCCCTCACCCCAGGCCCTTCTCCAACATCCCTTATCTGCTCCGCGCCTCCACCTCCTAACTCCCCGCTCTCCGCCTCCAGGCGCGGCCCGGCCACGGGTGCATCGCTGGTGGTGTAGTCCGCAGCGCCGTGCAGTCGCGCTGTGGAGGGCGGGTCGAGCAGCGAGGCGATAGTCGCGGCCGCCTGGGCGCCGGCGACCGCACCTGTGAGCAATCACGAGAAGCTGGAAAATTCGCAAGAGCGAGAGCACGCGGTGACAGTGTTAATGTAAAGAATGTAGTCACAGGAACTGCTGCACAACAAAAGAAGGATTTCTTGTAAGGTAGTTTTTGCCTACAAGCTGCCTGTTGGTGCCTTCTTGTAAGTGCCTCTAAACTGCTTATGCTTTCTTATCGTCGCTGGCATCATCACCTGCAGCGGCTCCCAGCGGCCCAGCGATGCCAGCGGAAGCCGCGCCCACAACAGCACCCGCCGCACCCCACTTCACGTTGTTGGGTGCCGCAGCCAGCCCGTCCTTCAGCGTATTTAACGGGTCCATCTATCTTTACTCCCAGCACTCCCACAGGGCTCTTACGGCAAGAAAAATGTCAGGGTTCTATGAGGTGTCGGCTGAGCAAGTTGTGCCAGCGTGTGTTGAGTAACTAAGTGAAGTGTTGAAGGCCGACGTGTGCGAACAGTCTCTTACCTTGCCGACGTATGACCCGTGGGACGGCGTACATGCCTTGGACCACATGGGCGGCATCTTTAGCGCCAAAACTAGCAAAGATTGCAGGGCAGTCTAGCCTGGTCCAAGTTGTGAATCGCTGGTTAATCGGCACATGGTTCTTGACTTCTTGCACAATGAGCAGAAGAAGGAGTTTCCGTCTGTTACAAGGCCCCCGACGGAATTTTGTCACGTGGGCACCCCAAGTATCATCGGGGGGGGGAACAATGGCCCACGCACACAACACCCCCCCTCGTTCGCAGGTAGTAGTGGGGTAGCAGCGCAACTGGGTGTCAGTGCGTGTCTTCGCACCCAACTGTCCTAGGCAATGTCGTACATCAGGACTACAACCAGCTACGGCACAACGTCTTCAACGTCAACTGCAACTCGCAGTACCATACGCAACCGTAAACAACCTGGTGGCAAATTAATCACGTGCCCACACGACGTGCCGGAGGAATCATGTTTGCAATAAATTGTGGAAAAAGAAGCAGCATGGGGAGCAGCGGCAACACAGCCACTACTGGTAAGCGACAGCGTCCTGTGTCAACTGAATCCCGCCGGCGGTGGACAATGCCAGCAGAGGTTGCTCTGCCGGAGTCGCACCTAAACGGCAGCCTAGATAGGCTTCGAACGACAGGCAACACACACGCGCGCGCGCACACATCAGCGCAGATGGCACATGCATGAATGGCGGTCCTATGCGGCCTATAAAGCGTCGCTCTTCTGTCTTCTCGTGCGTTTCCATGACGTGCATATCCATATACCGAACACAGGGCATGTCATGCGCCCGCACAGCAAACCTCCCGTCCATAGTTGGGGACGTCTCAGGCACAGGCACACAACACACTTAGCCTATTGCACACACATCGGGCTGGGCTCCACGCACCACGTGTTAACGTCCTACGCTTAGCGAACACATCGCACGCACAATACTGCCACAAATCGGGTTCCTATAACCCCTCACATACGCCATGCAACCGTGATCAGAAGACCCTATAGGAACCCCCTACAAATGCAAGTCTGAAGTCCCCCAGGACTGACGCGGATGCACGTCAGCCCCCGTCCCCTATACCGTCCCCCATACCGGCAACATGTCACCAGCTGCCTTTCCACCCCTACTTCAGCGCACGCTCACACACGCCCGCGCTCATCGAAACGCGACATCATCTACGTGGGTTGCTATACCTGCGGCCCCACATTCAAGTCACACAACACAGCTGCACGGCGTCTTGGGTCCACGCCGTTCTTCCACGACCCTACCAAACTAGCGTTATCCCTTCCAACGCGGTAGCCATAGGCCAACAGCCCTCCCCTCACCACCACCACTTCACCACCGCCCCCAGCTGTCTCCGCCACGCCCCCCCCCTCCTTCTACACAATACTCGAGGGGTCCGCGGTGGCAACCTGCGACACCCTTGCAAGCGGTGGCAAGCGGCCGCTCGGTCCTGACACCAGCGGGAACAGCGTGGGATCGACTCCTGGTGCATCCAACGCGGATCCTGATGGCTCGGCGGCATCAGCATCGCCTGCATCAGCTTCCGGTGCCGCTGCTGGGGCAGCTGGGGCAGCGGCCGCAGGGCTTGGCTCCTCGGGAGGAGTCTGTGCTTGAGCCTGTGCCTGTGCTTGCTCCTGTGCTTGCGCTGCAGCCAACCTGGCGGCCTCCGCAGCGGCTGCAGCGTACTGCTGCTGTTGAAGGGCGCTGTAGTACGCGACGTACTGCTGATAGGCAGATGGGTCGTACATGGGGTTAACGCCGCCGGCGGTTGTGGCGGTTGCGAAGGAGGCGCCGCCCCAACTGGTTGCTGCCGGCGTGGGAGATGCGCCGGTGGTGGCTCCGGGTGTGGTAGGCATGCTGGTGACGGTGGAGATGGCGCCGCCGCCGGTACTTGCTCCGCCGTACATTCCCGCACCGCCGCCGGTACTTGCTCCGCCGTACATTCCCGCTCCGCCGCCGGTACTTGCTCCGCCGTACATTCCCGCTCCGCCGCCGGTACTTGCTCCGCCGTACATTCCCGCTCCATACATGCCGTACATGCCCGCCTGTAGCTGCTGTTGCTGCTGCAGTTGTTGTTGCTGCAGCAATTGCTGCTGCTGCTGTTGCTGCTGCTGCGCCGCCATAATCGTTTGGCTGAACCGCGCGGCCGGAGACGCCGGCGGAAGAGCGAACACTGGCGCGTGCCAGGAGTTCGAGGGCGCCGCCGACGGCCCGGCGCCACCGGGGCGTTGTTGCAAGGGGCGAAGGGCGCCGTCGGGCCCCAGAATCGCCGCCCACGCAGCGGTGTTTGCCGACTGTTCGTTGGCGCGGCGCGTCTCGGCGGCGGTGGAGGCCCGGGATCTCCATCTCGCCGCCATGGATGCCGTACTGGCGGCATCGCCGAAACCAAGCGGGTTGTACGGCACATGGAACTCTGGCCGGTCGTCCGTGGACCCGAAGAAGGCGTTGGGCGCGGAGGGCTTGGGGATGTGGTTGCCGTACTTCCCGGTCTGCCCAGAAGCCTTGTGCGGGCTGGCGGGGGCGCTTTCCAACGCGTCGGCGGCGGCGGCGCCGTCAACCGCACGGACTGCGGCGGCGGCAGCAGCGGCACTGCTGCGGCTGCCAGCAGCGGCGCCGGAGGCGTCAGCACGTGATCGCAGGGAGGCCGCAAACTTGAGACGGCCACCCTTGAGCATGCTGACGTTGCGAGAGCGGTTGCTCAGAGCTCGGGACTTGACACTGAGCGAGCGGCCGCCCTCGCTGCCGCTGTTGGCATCCTCTCCGCCGGAGCTCGCCGCGCCGCCAGTGGAAGCACCGGCGGTGGAGCCAGCGGCGCCGCCACCACTCATAAGCGCCGACGCCACTGCCGCCAGGTTCTTGAAGCCCTCGGCGGCCTTCTTCATGCTGGCCAGGCGGTTGGGCGGCCCGCGGGGCCTGCTGGGGCTACCAGCGCTGCCGGGACGACTGGAGGCCGCTGACGGCGCCGCTGTGGTGACCTCCGTCGTGGACACCGGCTGTACCTCGGATTCCGATTCCACCGCCGCTGGCGTCCGCGGCGTCGTGCCCTGCTCCTCCTGCTCACCACCAGCAGCAGCAGTCGCACTACCACCAGAGGCTGCGGAGCTCGCAGCTCCAGTGGCTGTTGCCGCCGAGGGCAGCGCTGCGGCAGCAGTGGCGGCGGCGGAGCCGCCCTGTCCGCCGTCGGCAGCAGCAGCGGCAGCAGCATCGCGCTTGCTGGTGCCGGCGGAGGAGGGCCGCGAGGCAGCAGGCGTGGTCGCCGCGGTGGTGGTGAGGGAGGTGGAGGGCGCCGCCGCAACGGTGCCCCGACGTGAGGATCCGTCCTGCGGTGCGATGCGCACTCGGGAGGCGAAGGAGGCGGCGCGCAGGCCGAGGATTTTGTGCACCAGCGACATGGGGTCCTCCTTGGCACCCTCGTCCTTCTCCTGCGCGGGGGGGGGGTAAGGGCGGGGAGGTGGGCATAGGTTGGGGTGGTGAGGGAAGAACATGCACGGCCCTTGAGGAAACCCTCCCACCTTGCATACCATACAACTCGTCAGTTTTCTCTTTACCTCAGCCCCCCCTTTGCTCATCACGCTATGAGCCTTGCCGCTTGGTTCCGGCAGTGCCCCCCCCCAACCACCACCACCCCGGCCGCCCGTCCCCTCTCCGTACCGTAATGTCCTCCAGTGCATCCAGCCGCAGCAGCTCCTGGTTGAATGCGGGTCCGCGCTGCTTGAACACGTGCGCCAGCGGCACCCCGCCGTACGCATAGTGGTGCAGCGCCGCCGCGGCCTTGAGCAGCGAGGCGGCGGAGGCGGCGGCGGAGATGATGTAGACGTGCGGGGTGATTACGAAGCCGGAGCGGTAGGCCACCAGGTAGAAGGCGGACTGCGGGGAGGGAGGAGAAGGAGGAGGAGGGGTGGGGTGGGATGAAGTTGGGGAATGGCAATGGTAATCTGGGGGTGGGATGGGAATGGGAAGGAGCCTGAACCCGGCAGTCATTCACTAACACACGGCCAACTTACTTAACAAATATCCAAAGCTCGCTGCCAGTTTCCTTTACACACCTCACGACCAAGTAGTTTTTAACAAAACACACACCCACACACCTGCACAATCGCCTGCGGCGCCGCGCTGAGCAGCGGCTCCAGCAGCAGCTTGATCCGGAAGACGCGCATGTTTGGCGCCAGGCTGAAGCAGCCAGGCCGGCCGTGCCAGCAGTACAGCGCGAAGCCGCGAATGGAGCGGTTGAAGGCCTCGGGCGAGCCCAGCAGGAAGCCAAGTACGACAGTTACGACGTCCCAGGTGAGCTCGTACGGCAGACCGAACGGCAGGGTGAGCAGCGCGAGTGCGGATGCGGGCAGCAGGCCGAGACCCCAGGCGATGTGCAGCCGGATGGCCCAGCTGACTGTGAAGAAGAGCTGTGGAGCGGAGGAGGAGGGAGAGGGTGAGGGCAGGGTGAAGGGGGTTAGCGGGAGTGAAAGATATTGGCCAGGTCGATGTGTAAACTGAAGGAAGGAATTGAGAAGTAGGTAGGCCCAAGGGGCCCAAACGTACAGTGAGACCCAAATCCTGTCATGACCACACGCATTCATCGCGCACAGGGAAGAGAAGCACGCACCGCATTGTGATGCCGCCCCCAAACCGCCACTCACCAGCAATATGACGCCGACAACCACCGGCGGCGCAAGGCTCAGGCTGGGACTCACGTACGCCGCGATGAACAGCGCATCTGTGGCCACGCTGAACAGATACACGATGGCGCCGACCCGTGGGCCCAGGAACTCCCACACCAACCAGTAGTAGTGCAGCACGGTCTGCAAGGGGTGCCGTACAGGACGCATCTTCTGTGGCTTGGGCGGCGGTGGAGGCGGTGGCCCGACGGAAATGAGTTCCGGCTCCGGCGGTGCTTCATCGGCCTCCTCGCCGTCAAAGCTGCCGCGCCGACTCTGGTCCCAGGCACGACGGCTGCCGGCACCGACACCGCTGTATGACACTTTCCGGGAGGACCGTCGCGCCTGGGAGGTCTCGCGGTAGCGCGCCTCACTCATGCTCTCTTCATCTTCCGAGGATGAGGGCAACGATGCGGCGGCGGCAACAGTGGCCGGCTGCATCGTCGGAGGAGGCGTTGTAGGTCGTGGCTGCAACAACGGCTCCTCCGCCTCTCCAGGTAGAATTGAAGTTCCTCCGTCAGCAGTACTCGTGGCAGAGTCGCGCAGCAGCGCTGGGAGCGGTGGCCGGGTCGCGGATTCCGTACGCGCCACTCCGGATGGTGCTGAGGGTAGGGTCAGCTCTTCCGCAGATGCTGTCGACCCCGCATCGGGTCCGCTACGAGCCGCCAGGGCGCCACGACCGCTGCCCGGCCGTACGACAGGAATCGACGCCAGGATGGCGGGGATGCCCGCTGCCTGCGCCGTGGCCTCCTCCTCGTCGACTGCTCCCGCGCCCGATGCGGCCCTGGACTTGTCGTCTTCTGTGGTGCCTAGTGCTGCCGCAGCAGCCGTCGCACCTCCAATGCTGCTGAAGGCTGAGGCTTCAGCACCCGCGGACGCAGCCTTCCCCTCTTCAGCTTCTGGCGCCTTTGAGCCGGCTTGCCCCTCCGCCTCCACTGCCTCCCCTTCCGAAGCCGCAGACTTTTTGGATTTCTTGCGGGTCACCCGCCGGACGGATGGGGTCCCACCATCCGTTGTTTCCTCCTTGGACTTCTTCGACTTTGTCTTGGTCACTCGTCGGCCTGACGCATCCGTTGCCTCCGCGTCCGAAGTCGCAGACTTCTTTGACTTGGTGCGTGTGACTCGCCGGCTGGGAGAGCCTTCCCGATCTGTCACCTCTGCTTCTGAAGTCGCACCTTTCTTGGACTTGGTGCGTGCGACCCGCCGGATAGACGAGCCCTCCACGTCCGTTGCCTCCGCTTCCGATGTCCCGCCCTTCTTCGACTTGGTCTTGGCCACACGGCGGCTAGACGAGCCCTCTGCATCAGTAGCCTCCGCCTCTGACGCTGCACCCTTCTTCGACTTGGAGCGCGCAACCCGCCGGATAGATGTAGAAGCTTCCGCATCTGTTCTCCCCGCTTCAGATGCCGCTGTCTTTTTGGACTTGGTGCGTGCGACCCGCCGGCTTGGAGAGCCTTCCCGTTCAGTTGCCTCCGCCTCCGTCGTCCCTGCTTCCGAAGTTGCCGCCTTCTTTGACTTGGTCCGCGCTACCCGTCGCATAGACGACGACGCCTCCACATCCGTTGTCTCCACTCCAGACGTCGCAGCCTTCTTTGATTTGGTGCGTGTTACTTTCCGGCTGGGTGACCCCTCTGCCTCCGTTGCCTCCGCCTCCGACGTTGCCGCCTTCTTGGACTTCGTCCGAGCTACACGACGTACGGGAGAAGCACCCTCTGCGTCCGTCATCTCCGCCCCCGTCACCTTCTTCGACTTCGTCTTCGTCACTCTCCGGCTGGGGCTCTTGGGGAGACCACCCAATGCCGCCTCCGCTGCCGTCTTACCCTCCTCCGTCGACTTGGTTCGAGTGCGCGCCACCCTGCGCTTAACCGCTCCGGAGCTTGGACTACCGGCACCATCGCCGCCCACGCTTTCCTCACCCGTGGTGGCGCCACTCACCAACAGCGTTGACACTGCACGGGAGCGCATTTTGGCAGGCTTGCCGCCAGCCGATGCTGAGACCTCCAGCTCTGGTGGGAGCTCCGAAGTGCCGGACATGCGTGGCTGTCGGCCGCCCGGAAGCAGTCCCGAAAGCGGTCCGAAGTTGGTAGAGTTGGGCGTGGAGAGGCGAGACGGCGTGGGCACGGGCAGTCGAGGGAGCTCCTGTGAGGAGGGAGGCTCCACGGCTGCCGAACCCTGCCGTGAGGGTGCCATGGAAGCACCGCGGCTACGATGACGGGGCGGTGTTGAAGGCGACGCCGTGGCACCGGCGCTGCCTTGTTGCAGCGAGGCAACCAGACCAGGGTTGCGGTTCATGGGCTTGTGCGCGCTTTCAAGCGCGGCGTCGGGCGTCGGCAGCATTTGGGACTGCGGCTTAGAGCGAGCGGAGGTCTTACGAGCCATGCGCCGCTGGGAGTTCTTGGCGGCGAGGGCGCGGAGGGGGGTGACGGGAGAACCAGGGCTGGAAGGACCGCCGGCGCTTTCGCCGCCACCGTCGACAGCAGGCCCGCCGCTGCCGCCAGCTGCAGCGGCCGCTGCGGCCTTCATCACCCGCACTCCGAGCTTCTTACCCTTCTTGCGGCTCGGCGAGCCGGGAGAAAGAGGATCGCGGCTGGTACGCGGCTTACGGCTGGGTGACCGCAGCGGGGAGTCCAGGTCCTCCACATGGTCTGGGATGGGCACCACGACGGCAGATGTACGGCGGTTCTTGGCGGCCGCCGCCGGCACGGGTGCCGCAACCGGCCGTGGCGACTCGGCTCCCAGGGTTCCATTCAGCAGGCTGATGGGGGTGCTGAGGTCGGGACGCTCAGTGACAATCACCGGCGGAGGCGCCAGCATGGATGTTCGGCTGCGGCCTTTAGGCCTGCCCGACGGCGACGTCGGTACCTTGGGCGCTGACGGCGACGCAGCACCTCCGTCAGTGCCCTCTCCTTCGCCAAAGCCCACCACCAGCGTGGGTGTGGAGGTGCGCACCACGCTGCCTCCGCCGCCACTGTTGCGAGCTAGGAAGCCGCGCAAGCCGACCGCGGGAACCGCTGCAGGCGCCGTCGCTGTCGGCGTCGTCGCCACGTCATCATCCTCCAGCGCCTCTGCAACCGGACCAGCGGCCGCGGCCCCACCGCCGCCGCCGCTTTCACCTCCACCGCCCCTTTCATCACCAGCGCCGCCGCCGCCGTCGGCGGCGGCGGGGGCGGAGGACGCTGTGACCAAGACCGGCCTTGGTTGCATCCCCGGCAGGGGAACCAGTGGCGGAAGCGAATGCACCGAACCGCTAGGCGGATGTCCAGGCCAGCTCAGCACCCCTGCCGGCGTCAGCGACGCCTGGGAGTGTGGTGTGAAGCGTGCTGAGGGCAGCATGCTAGTCAAGCCCATCACGGGCGGGTCACTTCCGGAGCGCCGGGATGCTCCTCTCGTCCAGTCCTCGGAACGCGTCACTGCAGCCTGAGCGGCGGCGATGGCGGCGGATGAAGCGGCGGCCGCTGCCGCCGCCGGCGCCGTCGGCGGAGCCTCCGGCTCTAGGACGAAGCGCACTGCGGTGGGCTTGCGGCTGATTTCCGGAGCGGGGCGACGGGCAGTTACCTGCTGCAAGCGAGATATGAGGTTCTTTGCGAAGAAGGGAGCGGAGGCTTGCGGTTCGTCTTGATGCTTCCCTGACACCTGAACCAGCGCGGTCACGCCCTGGGCGGCAGCGGCGGCGGCGGCGGCGGCAGCGCGCTTCTCCATCTCTTCATCCCTGCAAGGGCGTTGTTTAGGGCCATTAGATGAGTAAGAACGGTGTACAACGAAACCGGTCGCCAGCTCGCCACAACACACAGCCAGTGTCTTCACCAGTTTCTGGCTCCATTGCCTCATCACATATGGATCCCAACACACCCGTCCTACAGCCCGGCCGACATTCACGACCATCCAACAGCCCCGGTCAGTGCCCCCTCACGGCTCAGCCGCCGGTGTACCCCTTCTTCACAACAACCACCCACCACCCACCACCCCACCACGTTTCACACATCACCCACCTCCGACGCCAGTAGTAGTAGCAGGGCATGGGCAGCACCATCGCCACCAGCAACGTCACAACCGGCAGCCACAGCCCCAGCACCGGGCGCAGCAGCACCGCCACGTTACGCTCGTAGCACCACTCCTCGGGCCGCGCCAGCCAGGCGGTTTCGGAGGGCGCGGCACCGGGCGGCCCGCCCGCCACCCACGTCGCAAAGTCGGCCATGAAGCCGTACATGGGGCGCGGCGGCGCGGAGGGCTCCCCGGCAGGCAGCAGTAGGGGAAGGGTGCTGCTGTTTGAGTTGGAGGCGGAAGTGTTCAAGAGCTTGGCGGTGGCAGTTGCGTTGGCGAGGGAGAGGGTGAAGAGGGCGCGGCCGAGATCGCGGGAGGTGGTGATGTTGTACAGGTTGTGGGGCACGGCGGACTCGGCCTGCTGCTGGTAGGCACGGTAGGCCTGCATGCATGGGCAGCATGGGGGGCGGGGGGTAAGTGGGAGGCGGGGGGTAAGACGGGGCAGGAAGCACGCACACGGATGCATGGAGGCGTTTTACCAGGAAGACACAAAGCGGAGAGAGCAGCCGCAATGTAGGACAAATGTAGGCATGCCCCGGTACAAAGCGCATACCCCGAAGCCCTCATCTAACCAATACCAATACCAATACCACATCCCAAACATGCCGCATCCAGCCCAAGCCAACCCGGCCAACCCCAAACCCTACTCGTCTCAAGTCCCCAAACCCCTCTCTGGCCGCTCCCAAACTTCTCACCCTAAATACGTCGCAGATGCCTCTCAGGTCCTCCGCCTGCACCTCCGGCCGCCGCACGTTGTTCAGGCTGAGGCGGCCGCGCAGGATGGCGTCCACCAGCATCACCCACAGCGCGGGTCGCGGGTGGTAGCCCGACAGCACCACCTCGGGCTCCAAAACCACACCCGTGTCGGCAACCTGGCGGTGGGGTGGCGGGGCGGGAGGTTGCAGGGTTGCGAGGAGGGGGGAGGGAAGGTAAGGCAGGGCAAGAGGAGGAGGCGGGAGGGAAAAAGGGACCGGGAAGGTGTAAGTTGGCAGCGAGGATGATGCAGGGAAGGAGGGAGCGTTAGCACGGAGACGTTAGGAGAGAAGGAGCCTGTGTGAAGGAAGGGGCGGAGGGGGGCACGGGGTAGGGGTGTCCGGGCACAGCAGCTGCGGCGTCCGCCCACCTTGGCCACTTGCAGCAGCACCGGCAGGGATATGCCCCAAATGGACCCGTTGAGGCGGGTGTTGCCGCTGAGGTCCAGCAGCTGCATGGAGGCAACTCCGCTCCAGTCGGCGGGGACGGGGCCCTGGGAGGAAGGTAGGAAGGGCGGGAAGAGGGAAACACACGCGTTCACGTCCCAGTCTCGAGTTGCGACACGCGTCGAGCCGAGCAGGGAGGGGATCCCTGCAGGCTCTGGTAGAGGAGTTTCACCAAGGGTTGGTTTGGCAGGTTGGGCCGCATGGAGCAGGGGCAGGATGGGAGCCACAGTGGCATGCATGGGGCACATGGGCAACAGGAGGGGGCATGTACCGGATTACTCGGGGCTTCCAAGAGCAGGGCAAAGCCAACCCTCCTGCCTGCCTGCACGCACACGCACGCAGGCAGACTCATCCACTCGCTCACTCGACAATCCAGTACGAGCTCCTAGCGGTACTCTCGGCCACGTTTCTCAACACCCTCACTCACCGAGAGGTTGTTGTTGGAGAGGTCCAACTCGTTGGTCGCCAGGTTCATCCAGGCCTCCGGCAGCGCCCCACTCAGCCGGTTCCCCGCCAGCCGCAGCGTGTGCATGGACCGCAGGCGCGAGGGCGGCGGGGAGGGCGGCAGGGGTGGCGGAGGCGGGGAGGCGCTACCGGTGTTGGTCCCAATCTGCAACAGCCCGCGCCGGTGCCGGCGGCGCCGCTGACCCGGCCCTTGCCTGCTGAAACCCTGCTGCTGGTGTCGCCCTTGCTGTTGCTGCTGAGAGGGCAAGCCGGCGGCCTCATCCTCGTCATCATCACCGTAACTGTAGCCGTATGCGGATGAGGTGTGGTCGCTGACGTCCGGTACAAGGTCACCTTGGCTGCGAGGAGAAGGTCGGGTTGCGGATGTGGCAGATGGTGCTGATGGTGGTGGTGACCACTGCTGCTGCTCCAGGCTTCTGCGCAGCCCGTTGTAGTCCCGGTGCGTGGTGAGACCGGAGGGAGTGCCCAAGTCGATGGCCCAGCTCAGGGGCAGGGTGCCGGTCAGCTGGTTGCCTGCGGGACGGAGAGGGACAGAGAAGAAGAAGGAGAAGAAGAAGTGAGGCAGGCTACAGCAAGCGGGTTAAGAGTGGATGACAAGGTACGGTGGTGTTTTGACCAAAGGGGTTGCAATCCGCATGTAGTTATACGGTATCTGCTTGCTGAAATCCTCCTTGCGAATTTTCGGCTTTTCTGCTGCGACATATGCCCCCCAACGCATCAAATATCCAACTCTCTTGAGGTCTTGACCCACCTGAGAGGTCCAGCACCACCGCCGTCTCCAACAGGGTCCAGGTCTCCGGCAACGGTCCGCTCAGGCGATTGTACGACAAGTCAACCACCAGCGCACTGTGCATGTAAAAGGTCGAGGGAATGCCGCCGGACAGGTAGTTGCGGCTGAGGTTCCAAAACAGGCACGGAAAGTCGTAGCCGATAAGCGTGCTGTTGTTACTGCTCTGGCTGCTGCTACTGCTGCTGCTTGCAGTGCTGGTGCTGGTGCTGTCAAGGGTAGTAGCTGTGCTGAGGCTGCTGTTACTGCCCGGCAATGTGCCGTAGATGGTGTTATTGGAGAGGTCTATGGAGATCAAGTTGGACACGGGGATGCCGTCTGACAGCAGCAGCCGGTCTCGCAGTATGTCCACACCGATGGATCCCCGCAGGCCCGCTCCGGAGGCAGCCACATGGGCCAACCTGTGGCGGTAACGCGGGGACATGGGCTTGTGACTCGCATTCCGTAGGCAGGGGAAAGCAGCTAGGAACGTTTGTTGGAGGCTTTAAGGGTGCCAACTTGGTTCTTACGTTGCCGTCCGTATAACATGATATGAAGAAACGGGGGATGATAGAGGCGCGCGAGCAGCAACGATGAGACGCAAAAGCAAGCAGGAACGCAGTACATGACATGCCTACACAGAGCCGTACG
Source organism: Astrephomene gubernaculifera (assembly GCA_021605115.1). Lineage (NCBI taxonomy): Eukaryota > Viridiplantae > Chlorophyta > Chlorophyceae > Chlamydomonadales > Astrephomenaceae > Astrephomene > Astrephomene gubernaculifera. The sequence continues at coordinate 357,760 of BMAR01000030.1, read as the reverse complement.
CCGTACCTGAAAGGCGTGTAGCCGCCTGACATGCACACTGAGGCCTCAGCAGCAGGGAGGATCTGGAACCCGCCGAACGCGGTGGAGAAGAGTTGCGAGAGGCTGCGGGATTGCGGCGGCGGCGGCGGTGACGAGGGCGGCGGCGGCGGCGGCGAGGGCGGCAACGGAAGCGGCGGCGTTGGCGATGGGGGTGGGGTTTCTAGGGGGGCTCCCGGTTCCGGGGACTTGGGGGACGGTGGCGGCGCCAGCAGCGACGGTGGCGGCGGCGGCGCGGGCGGCGGCGAGGATACATGGGGAGGGGGCGGTGCGACGTGCAGGGAGAGGTCGAGGCAGTAGGTGCTGGCGGGATCGAACATGAGGACCCAGTCGATGGCATTGGAGGCTGTGGGGAAGGAAGGAAACGCGTGAAGGGAAACGGCGGCGTGTAGGGCAATCAGGAGGTGAACACGTATCGTGGGGTGATGTGTGGGTCGCGGAAAGATGTACGAAATTTGCATGCATGCGAATGGGGTCATGTAACCTACGCACATACAAAACCGCGACACAGGACTATGGCCCTTGACTAGCCAACGCTATACTGCAGCCACGCAGGCCTGGATCCTGGAACTCCAAAGCCCCAGCTTACATGGAGGGGGTGGCGGCGGCGGCGACACGCGCCGTGAGGGAGGCTGCGGCGGCGGCGGGCTGTAGATCTTCAGGTCCACGTTGATGTTGGCGCGGCGACTGTAGCCCATCAACACCTCCAACGCAGCCGCCGCGGGGCCGTAGCAGGGCGGGTTGGGGCACAGCAGCTGCGTCAACGCTGGGAGCGGCTGCTCCTCTCCCAGCAGAACACTGTTAGGGGTGGGGGTGGGGCGGGGCAAGGACAGCAAGCGATAAGTAGGGCCCTGGATGGTTTTGGGTGTTGGCGAAAGCGTATTATTCCCTGTACGTTCATTCGTTAAACCCAAACGAGATAATATTCGACAACTTCCTGGCTTGCGCCTTTATAGAATCCTACGTTGCTTGCTTAAGGAGATAAGGACCAACCTGAGTCGCTTCTGCAGCCCCTCGCCTCCACCTGCGTCCGGCTTTCCAAAGAAGCGATCACAGCTGACATACGTATCGTAGCCGCTGGGCGACGGCGGCACGTACACCGGCGAGGGTGTGCTTAGGGCCGCACATCGTACGGCAGTGGAATACGACATACGCGCCGGCGCCTGATCCTTAAGCCGGCATCCTGCCAGGCTTGACGAGTCAAACGTGGTCAATGGCTCCAGCCCCTCATCGACTGTATGGGTCGTGCCATTGGTATCCATGGTGGCGTAGCAGGTCAGGGGGACGACGTCGAGGGTGTCGTAGGTTACGGCTGGCGTGGATGGCGGCGCATTGAGGGTGGGGTCGCCGCCGCCGTCGTACGGCACGGCTGGTGCGTCGAAGGGTCGTGGTGGATTGAAGGGTGGTGAAGTGAGGGGCGGAGGACTGAAGGGAGATGGAGGGAACGACGGCGGTGTGACGGGAGACGGTGGGAAGGGAGGAGGAAAGCCAGGCGGCGCAGGGGGGCGAGGCGGCGATGGCGGCGGTGGCTTGAAGAAATGGCGGATGCGGGCGCTGCAGGCAAGCGTCGACGCGTTGTTTGCGTAGTAGCGGAGGCTGTCGCCGCTAACACGTTTCACGCCCTGGGGCTCGCAAGCAAAGGTGGAAAGGTTGAGGGAGACATTGTTGGGGATGTTGCATTGGAAGAGCACTGTGATGTTACCAGGAAGCAGCTGCGGAATGGCCTCCTGGGCTTTCAGTTCCAAGGTAGCCGCCTCGGCTGCGGCTAGGTTGGTGCCGTTGTAGAACGTGGCAACGGCGCCCGCCGTACGGCCCGGCATGGCGCGGGGGCAGGGGTAAGGCGATGGCGGCGGATGTGGAGGCGGCGATGGCGGCGGTGAGGGCGGCACCGGCGGAGGCGCCGGTGGTGAGGGTCTTGGCGGCGGTGGGGGTGGCTTGGGAAATGGTGAAGGTGGCAGGGGACTGGGTGGACGTTGATGCCACTGTAGCACCTGGCGGCGGCTTCGCCGGCTGACGGCGATTCCGCTATCATCGTTTTCATCGTCATCGATATCGCTAAGGATGGCTGTCAACGTCGCTGACCCCGACGTTGCTAACCCCGTCATCGCTTCATGCCCCTGTCGTTGCTCCGGAACCGCAGCACGACAGAGCGCTCTGAACCGAACGCGTGGCGCCACCGTAGCTGCGGTGGCGGCGCTAGCGCTGCTTGACGCGGCATTGTGGCCGTACGATATGAGCTCCGCCACCCAAGCCGCCACGTTAGCGTCCCCACACGCCGTCGCCTCACTGCTGCCATCGCCATTGATGTCTCCCGCCGCTTCCGCCCCCGGGACAGCCACTCCAGCTGCGTTGGTGCTGGGCAGTACTGCTAGCAGCTCCAAGGCAGCCGTTGCCTCGTAGCCGCCCTCAACGGCTGCAAACCACCAACCGCTGACGTGGCTATCGGCTACACCACCTGACGCCGGATAGTTTCGTTGCAGTACGACATCGCCAACCGACAGGCCAACGACTACCAACTGCCGGCGGCGCGTCCTGACGGCGGCGGCGGCGGCGTCCGTCGGCAGAGCTGCAGCTGCGGCGGTATCCTCCTCCATGATGCATGCAGCAGCCGCATGGCGTTGCAGCGATGTGCAGGAAGGCGCGGCGTACGTATCAACAAGTCTATTTCCAGCAACTGACGCCGGCTGCAGCTCCCATGAGGCCAGCAACGTAGCGCCGAGCACCGTTTGCGTCGTCTGTGCCATCAAGAACGCCGCCGCTGCTGCTGCTTCCTTGCCGACATCTTCGCTAAAGGCAGCTCCCGACTGCTCTGCTGTAAGCCGTCGGAGAGACAGCAGGCCGCCCCGCACCTGTGACACGTCGCTGCTGGGTGTGAACACAACGGGCAGCAGCAGCAGCAACGCTGACGCCGTGTCGCCACCATCGCCGCTACTGCTGTAGCCCTCCAAGGGCTGACCAAGCGCCAGGAGCCGCCCCACGCCTGCCACCCTTGCAGCCGTCGCTACCTCCATCCGCCCAGTGGCTACCTCCGTAAGGATCAGCGTCAGCTGCGGAAACGCCGAGTCGTCTGTGGGAAGGTGCGATGGGGTGGCAGTCCCTGCAGCAAGCAATGCCGTACGGCCCGATCCTATAAGGGCCAGAGACGTCATGACTCCCGGAGCTGATAGCCAGAGTGGTAGCTGCGCCTCCCAGTCCAAACGCGAGGTGGTGATGTTGAGGTTGGAGAGTGTGAGTGAGGCAGGGTCGCCTGTCGGTCGCCCCAGCGCTAGAAGAGATGGCCCCGCAGCCATAGCGGCTATAAGCAAGGACCACTGATCTGCGACGGATAACAGCAGCTGTCCTTCTTCACTGTAAGCTGCTAGAGACCCTAGCTCTGGGCTCCATGTCACCAAGACCTTCGACGGCAGCGTGAGAGCGGGGGTCAGACGCCAACCCCCGGCTAGCTGCCGTTGCCACACCAAGTTGCCGTCCGACGCGCCCGCACATAGAAGCCGCTGCTTATTTGTCAAAACACATGTCCGCCGGCCAGCGCTAGCAAGCGCTCCACATCGCTCGCCACGCTCTAAAGGAATGCTCCATGCTGCACTTGGTGGAAATGTACTCGCTTTAAGCGCGTATAGGCTTTCCGAATTGCCGTCAAGGTAAGGGACACAGTATATCTGCCGTGTTGGGTGCAAAAGAAAAGGCGAAGCCTCCCGCGGCGTCGTCGAAGCCCATGCAACGACAGTAGACCACCCTGGCAATGCCAGAAGCAGTATAAGCGGCAGCAATCCCGCCGCTTGCATAGCTGCTTAGCCTGCTAAGCCTCTCGGTAGTGCCCGGCCGAGTGTCATATGCAAAAGCATTGAATTGAATAGTAAAGAGACGACGTCCAACGTCAATATGATGCTTACAGAACGTAGGGGAAATACTAAAGTATCTATCTATGTTTGCGCTCTATCTCTTGCGTTCAAGCGAGTACAGCTTGTTGGCAGCCGTACTACTTAGATGAGCAAACGCAGCTATACCGCCGAAAAGCATGATGAAAAAACGCAAATTCAAGTAGTCCTATGCGAGCAATATGCGGTTGCGATTGCAACAGGGGCTGGCTGGCAGCCTGACAAGGGAGGGACAGTGAAGGTATTCGTCGTGCAAGCGGCTGCACAACAATCCATCAAAGGGACTCCGTACTGGCCCACCTGCACTAAGATGAAATATGTTGCAATGTTTACATCCCGCAAGCCAGCAGAAATACTGGTTCAAGGTTCCATCCCACATCTGCCAGGATGAACTTCCCTAAGCCTTAAGGGCCAAACCCGTCAAGTCCTCGCAAACTCGCGGCTCCTGCACGTTGGTAACGACAACCCTGTCGCCCAGGCTCTCGACCAACGTGCCATATCCATACCCCGCCCGACAGCTTTTAGCGAGACGTTTACCCTGAATTCCTGATGCACCATCTACATAGCGCCCCACGATCTTTCCCCTAGCACATCCTTCCTGCTGACAATTGTATCTGTAGCTAGAGAATCCGACAGCCTGCGATCATCTTATTCGAGTCTAAGCCAAAGCTGCGTCACCAACAGCTCACCGCCACCCTGCACACCAAGGCACATCCTTGTACGCCCTCCCACCTTTCACCTCCCATTTCCTTTGAGAAACGACAAAGTAAACCACGAAGCCAAACCTGGGAGCCCAGAGTGGGCACCATGCTTTACCTCGCTTTGCCCCCTTGCCTTTCGCCTACAAGTCGCCCTTGCTGCCCCGCCGGAAACCCGTCCCGGCACCCGGCCGAGCCCCTGGCCCCGCCCCCGCTCCCGCCCCGGCTCCTGGCTTCGCCCCGCCAGCCCCAGCTCCCGGTCCCGGCTTCGCTCCCCCTGCTCCGGCTCCCGCTCCGCTTCCTGGGCCGCCCGGACCCCCTGCCGGCGCACCCGCTGTAGTGGTGTTGCCGGTAATGGACATTTTGCCCTTGCCGTACACATCCTGCGAGGGTGGAACCGACAGAAAAGCCCAAGGTTGGGTGCGGCAAAGGTATGGTGCCGTACGATTTGTACTGTCCTAAGCAGCATGCTGGGATGCATGAGCAATGCATCCGGCACACCTCATGGATTGCACATCCTTGCTGTCCAGTTGCCCCTACCAGGTAGCCTCCCCCAAACACACCAGCTAAACGGGCTACCGCCCCTACCTGCCACGGTAGCCCCTCTCCCCACCCAGTATGGTCTTTGAACCCCCCACCCCTGCTCACCAGGTAGTCCAGGATGGAGTCGTGCGCCTCCTTGGCGCTGGCTTTGAGCGCCTCCGCATCTGGCGTGTGCTGGTACAGCATGTACACCACCCCGCCCACCAGCAGCAGCGCAGCCAGCCGCGACAGCAGCTGCGTACGACTGCCCTTTTTGGGCCGCTCGTACGACAGAGCCGGGGAGAAGGCGTCCAGCACGCCCACCTATAGCAGGAGGAGGAGGCGGGGGTTATGTTGGAAACACAGGGATTAAGTGGGATGCTGTGAACAGCGGACCGGCCATATCGGCGGTCGCGCCATGAGTTCATGACGCGTCCCCTTGTATGCTTCTTTATGGTTTCTGCCCTCCCTGGTCTTTGGCAATGTCCACGGCGCTTCGGGCGCCGCAGCTGCACCCACGCACCTGGTCCGACATGAGGTTGGGAAAGAGCCAGAAGGAGTGCCCGGTTGCAATCCACACCGCGCCGAACAGCAGGTAGCGCACGCCGATGAGCCCCAGCAGCACCGACAGCACCGCCATCAGGAAGTACACCAGCGTCATGCGCATCCACCTGGCGTGTACGGCATGTATGGCAAAGTACGGGAGGGGGGCGCAATGGCAGGGATGAAAGGACAGGGAAGGACGGGGTACGACAGCAAGGGTGGTGCGGTCCCGTAGTCAGGCCCGGCGCTGAGGGCTGTGAGCCCCTCGCTGACCAGCTTGGGCTGGACCTCGTCTGCTGCCCGCTCGCCAGGGTGCGGTGATGAATCGGGAGTGCTTGGGCATTTTCGCCTCAAACAGGACAGCTGCGGCCTTGCGGGCGAATATGATTGAGCGCTATTCAACCCACCCGCGCGCACGCCCGTCACATGGTTGCGCTCTGCTTATGGCTGCTGGCTCACGTCCCATCCCCACCCACCAGGGCGCCAGAGGAAACAGGCACGACGCGATGACCAGGAAGGGTAGCGCCACGGTAGCTGCGTAGTACCACATGGAGGTGGGCCTGTCATACGTCCAGTAGTAGAAGGCGCCCTCCGTCCAGCCGCTGCCATCCTGCAAGGCCGAACAATGATTACTACACGTCAGCAGCAGGCATTCCTAGCTGAGCAACTGAGGACACGAAAAGTCGGCCACGCGTGTGATTGGTTACTGGGGAGTGCACTGAAATGACACGGAGGTTAAGGGGGAGGGAAGCCGGAGGGACGTCAGCGGTTTACGGAGGACCACGCACCCACCGGGTGTGGCACCAGGGTGCGAGGGTACTTGACCAGCCTCGTCTTGCCCGGTTTGGGCTTTTTGTATTTACGGTCTGCCTTGCGCACTAGCTTGCGCCGCTGGAAAACCATACAAAGCTCCCCGATCTGGTCATCGACTGTCTTGCCTGCTTCATGAGTCCGCAGTGGATTCATATGAACATCAAAAACTCTCCAGGAGCAACAAGATCAAGGAGCAACTCCTACTCACCCGGCCTTGGGGGGACATGCGCATTTATCTTTTCAGGATTTGCGCGAAAGTATCGCGCAAAGTCCTTGCCACGAAAATATTCAACATGAAGACCCTCCCCAGTAGGCGCCTCTAGCTTAGCTGTGCTCCAAGGAACGCCCCTCTTCTCGCGCAATGAGTCGGCTAGCGCCTTAATCGGGTCGTCCTGAGGATGCGAACCATGATCGTGGGTGACTAGACCTTAAAGCAGCAGAGCAACTATGCAAAATCTTTAATCATGGTTGCAACATTCTGAGAGCTGGGCAGTTGATGATGGTAATCACACATGCTAAGCACTTGATCACCTTTCCAGTACCCATCTTCGTAGCTGGAGCAAACAGAACTTGGAAGATATCCCTCGCAGCGCTAAGAGCAGGCCCAACGAGTCCAAGCGGGTTAAGGAGGACAGCCCCTAGAACAGCATGGCTATTGTCTACCTCCCAAGATACATTCAAAGTTATTTCAACGGACAGAGCCTCGTACCACCACGCACCACCAGCGGAGGATAACGGCGAAGGATCCTCTTGAATTGCCGTACGCTTCGTTGCTGTACCGTTTTCCGCTTGTTGTCATCGGCATCAGGCCCGGGGTGATGGTTTTTGTCCCGATTCCGTTGGAAAGTCACGCCTCGGGTGCTCTAGGCGTCGGAGGCTGCTTGTGGCGCCATATGTCCACACCCCCAACCTAGCTGGTTGCAATCACAGGACATCATCACAGGCTAACCGCCAAAACAGGTTATGGTGCCGCAGGCACCCCTATCCGCAAGAACCCTCGACCCCTTGAGGACTCTTCCCGGCTGCCAGTACTTTCCACCCCATGGAGCTGCATGGAGCAGTCGAGAACCCCTCCCCAGCTGACATAAACCTCTTTGGACCCTCTAGCATTCTGCCTAGCTCCCACCCATGAGCAGTCAAACACCCTTTCCCAGCTTTCCCACAACGTCACGAGTTCTTTCCTAGCTGACTTCTAGCTCCACCGAACACCCTTTCCCAGCTAACCCACACACAGATGATGGCCAGCGCACAAATACACGTAGCACGCAGCAAGCACTCATATTACAGTTGCTGTCTCTCGGTCTCTAACATTGCACAAAGGCCAGCCATGGCGCACAAACTAAAAGTAAGCCATGCTAATACCTTATCACACCGAAGTACATCCGTGGGAGAAAGCTCAAAAATCCTCGGATGCCATGGTGTTGTTAATGCGCGATGCTTCTCACAGTTACATAACTCCACTACTGTTCTCAGCACCTCCTCTTCTCGCCCCTCCCTCTTCGCCCTCAAAAGAGCGCACTGAACATCCCCCCCTGCCAAATACACATACACCCCGGACCAGTTCCTTCAGAAACCGTCACATCCGCACGATCTGCAGCAATCGCCACCGAGAGGTTGCAGCTGGAGCGCCTAGGTCCAATACGCCCGGCGGATGCTTGGGTCCAGACGACCCCGTCCTTACTTCACGCTCCGAGCGTAGTACTCAATAACGTAGCGCTCCAATTGTTGCTCGCCGGCAGTCATCTTAACGCCAACTGAACTGCGGCTGGCATTGCCCGCAACGACAGCCACGGTAGGCTTGACGAACACAAGGTGAGCCGGCTTGGGAAGAGGAAGGAAATGCTTGAGCTCCATGCCCTTCTCGGCACCAGAGCGACGGCCACGGGGACCCATATCCATTGTCTCCTCAAACTCTTCGCGAGCGGCCACTTCTAGGTCTTCAGCTGCGGCGCGCACTGTCACCCGCCGGGTGCAAATGGGGACCCTGGCGGCCGGCCGTGCGCTAGTAAATGGCCTAGCTGCAGCCCGTGGAGTAGTCAACATTGTTGCTGGGCTGGAGGCGGTAAAACAAGGCAATTGGGCTGACCGCTCAGTATAAGGACTTTTTGACGTTTCCTAGCCGCAGAACCACAGTTCTTATCGCCACAGTGGGGCAATCCTAAACGAAACGATGCTAAGAAGTCACACAAGTTGAAGTGAAAGCTTTTTGAGGTAGATCGTCCATAACCACAACCCAGGATTGGGCCGCGCAGGGCCCACAAGACCCTTGTCTGTTTGGTGCACAGACACCCCCGTTCAGCGCATTACCGGGACAGATTTACGTTTGATACATTACTGTAGCATAGGAATGGCGTCAGCGCTGTTGGTAGGCCGGCAGGTGCCCCTGGGCGTGCGGTCCCAGGTGCGGCCACGCTCAGGATCAGACCGTAGATATGCAAGCAAATCCGCCATAACTGTTCAACATAAGCAACGTATGCTTCCTTGCAGAGGCACAGCACGCGTGCGAGCGCTTTCCGCAGCCGCCCGGTTCCCTTCACTCCTATTCGCCGTGTTGTAGCGCGCGCTCAGGTACGCAGCATGTTTTGTAGTCGTAATATTTCGATTCCAAGTGCAATTGTGGCTGTGCTCTCACTTTCGTTCGTGCGGTAAGGGAATTCCTGGTGGGTTCATATGTGTATCCAATTAAGCCATGAGCGCCAGCTTTATGCATTAGCCCTGCATTAACATGACAATTGTATAGACACAATTACTGTATGCGTAGCATTCGCATAATGCCATCAAGCCTGGCCTGTACAGGGGGTGGATGCAGCGGAGGAGACCGCTTCGCTGGTCGAGGCAGATGAGCAGATCTTCGATGAGGATGTGTCGGAGCTGCTCGAAGCCGATGTGATCGGTGAACTGGGAGCCTTCGCTTCGGATGCCGACAGGGATGCCGTGGACGATGAGGACGTCGCAGATTTGGAGGCTGCTATGCAGGCCGCGGAACTCCTTGCCATGGATGTGGATATGGCGACAGCTGCTGGAGTTAGCGCGGAGCTGGATGAGGACGAGGAGGAGAAGCAGGTCGCTGCCCGCTTCATGGAGGAGCAGCTTAGCCTAAAGCTAGCCTCTGAGGACCAGGCCGTAACTGAGGCGGATATGGACATTGTCGCTGCTGGCGTCTCGGCGGAGGAATTGACTGAGGTAGGTGGGCTGTGAAAAGAGGCGGAAAGAAGGCGCGCTTCGTCATGGGTACGGCGAAGGAAACACTCTCCGGGCATGAAGCGCAGGGGGACAGCATGACGACCCGCAGGTAGCGCTAAGGAAGGCGAAGGGAGGGGAGGGAGCTAGGGGAGGAACATCTTAAACAGGTGCATGCATGGACCGCATGCGGTGCATGGGGTCATACCGGTATGTGGTGCATGGGATCTTGGTGGAACAGTAAAGGCCGGTACCGTCGCAATCTTGGGCCTAACGTGGCTGCTAAGCGATTTTTTTCCTACTGTGGGGGTACGTCCTAGTGTAGGCCGTCTTGGGGGTTGCTGGAACTCGGCTAGGGACAGGGGAATGACATGAGGGGGCGGCGCAACGGCTGCTGATGCCACCCCCGGGTCACGTTGGCGACGCTCGGCGCTTGGGGAGCGATGGAGACACGGCATTTGAGGCTGTGGAGTCGTGTTGGGCCGTGAAACAAAGACGTGATAACTGGATCCCAAGGCGGTGACACCTGGCCTGTGGACAGGTGTTGGCGTGCTGCGTTACCGCCGTTCGGGGGTCTACATCTGAACGTCTCCCTCCCCGCTGCCCATCCTGCTTTTGCTCCTCCCCCTCAGATCTCACTGGAGGACCCGGTCCCCGTGATGGCCAGCGACCGCTACGACGAGCGGCCGCTGTCGGCGGAGGAACGAGAGCTCATCCAGCCCGTCAAGCTGTCCAAGGGCGAGCTCCGAAACCTGCTGCCGGCGGTGAGGAGGGGGGTCAAAGACCATACCGAACCATAGGAAGCCACAGGTTGGGGCAAGACAATGGGGATAGGAGCGGCAGGGTGCCACAAAAACAAGTATGGGTTAGCGGTTTCTACCGATACCGAGTCCGGGGTGGCGATGAAACAGCGACCCGCCAGCGACCGAGCTGAATGCTGGCTGTTGTAGTTGTCTACTACAATTGTCTTGATGTCAAAGATCGTCACCAAGGCCCCATATGTGCTCGGGCATGACAAAGAGGCAGGACCGAAAACATATGTGATTAGCATAATACACGCAATGTAGCGAGAAGGGGATTTGTGAAGCATAGATTTACCTATTCGATGGATGGATGCCATTGGAGCCGCCAGCAAATTGCGCGCATGGGCGAAGGGAAGGGCGGGGGTCAGGTGGTTGGGCGGTTTGGGTTTTGGGACGCGGAACGCCCCAACACCCTATCCTTCTCCTTCAGACCATCCTTCTGTCGTTTCCTCCTCCACCCCTGCCAATCCAATCCTCCCGCCCTTGTCAAATCCCCCGTTTCAGGACTGGGACCAGATCAACGTGGATTTCTTCTCCAACAAGAAGCAGGAGAACATCCGGCTGCCCGAGTTCCGCCTAAACGTGCTGTGGACCGAGAAGAACCTGATTGTGGCCATCGACCAGGTCTACTCCAGGGTGAGGAGCGAAAGGGGGAGGGGATGGAAAGGGAGAGGGGGAAGAGAGGAAGGAGGGAAGCGAGGATAGGGAGATACTGGTGCCTCGGTCACCTTCTTTCGCTCTTTCGCTAATTACCAACCCTTGGACATGCTCCTCTTCCCCACCTGCCTCCCTCCTCACCCCGCCTCCCGTACAGGGTCAGGTGAGCCCGCTGACCAACTACTACCTCTGGCCGCGTCAGGACGCCTGGGAGGACCTGCGCGTCACGCTGGAGGAGCGCCCCTGGATCGCGGAGAGGTGGGGAAGAGGGCAGGGCTGGGGGAGAGGGCGGGGCAGGGCTGAGAAAAGAGGGGGAAAGAGGGGCGGGTGGCCGAGTTTTAACTCAGCTGCTGCGACAGCAGCATTAATGAGCCTTTCTTTCTCGTTTTTGCTGGCGCGGCAAGGAGCGCCGCCCTCCGCACATCACTGCCCTCCCTGTCCTCCACCTCAGCGTGCCTAACCCCCTGCTCCCCCTGCTGCTTCCCTCTCTACCCCCTCGTCGCCCCCAGGGACCGCATCATCCTGCTCAACCGCCTCACGCAGCTCATCAACTTCTGGCAGGACGAGGAGGTGAAGCACTCGTTAGAGGAGGCGCGCGCCGAGTTCCCGGACTGCTACTTTGCGGCCGCCTAAAGGAAGGGGAGGCGGGCATGCAGCGCCCTAGAAGCGTAAAGCCGTCGCCCAAGGGCGCAGCAGAAGGAGCAGTCATCGCTTGGAGGAGCTGTGGAGCTGGGGTGGTCGCATGCACCTTGTCGACTTGTTGAGTAGCCGCCCTGGTTGCTGCTGTGGGTCGGGATGATCCTGCCACTCTGCGACGGCGGTGAGAGGCAGGCCGGCCCGTTGTGACAGCGCGTGTGGCGGGGCCCGTGGCCATTCGGCAGGGCGGGGGAGTCCATGCACATTGAGTGTGCTTGCATCGGGTCTTTGCTGAGCAAGGAGGATACGTGGAGACCGTAACTTGTCTCGCGGCTGCACGCTGGCCGTGCGTTTCAGGTTTTGAGACAGCAGGGGTTACACTCGGTGTTTGTGGCCCGCTTTTTTACTTTTGCGAGTGTTTAGACTTCAGGACGAGGAGGAGGAGAGGTGTGGCTATAGGGGCCTCGTGTGGATAGCAGAGGACGAGGAAAACTGACGGGGCTTAAGGGTTAACATAGGGGGATAGAAAGGCACCCTCAGGCGCCGGTTTTGCAGGTCTCGTGGCGCCTCGCTTGCGCTTCTTGCGCCGCCGCGATTTGGGCTTTGGAAGAGCTTTGTGCTGGCGGTGCGTCCTTAGCCTTGTCCTTAAGTTGTCTGTTTTTTGACGTGCTCATTTTGGCATCAATTCACAAGGCGATGACCGGCACTTGGCATAGCAGGCGAACCGCAGAAACCTTCGCCTGTACAGTAACCAGCATGCGTGGTCTCTTAAGGGCCGTGTGCGAGATGGCGCTTCTGTTTTTGCGAAAGGCGTGACGCGTTTTGAGGGGTGTCGCGGCCAGTGGTTGGGAGCACGTTGTAAGCGGCAGGGCTGGGGCAGGGGAATGTTGAGAGAGGCGTGACAGTGCGTGTATGAGAAGATATACAAACCCAGTCACGTGGGTTCTTTTGAAACTTTTGAGCGTTCTGGGAATCTATAGCATAGAGGCATATGAGCAGCGGCCGAAATCCCCGCTGCGTTCATGGCACGAAGGGGATTCAGGGGTTTGTGGGCCGCTGACAGGCGTGTTTGCAGCTTTGAAGCTTTGACGATGCAAGCCCCCTTGGTTGTAAGGGGTGAATGGAACAGCTGTTTCAAGTTTGGCGGCCGTAAGCAGTGTGTGTGTATTACGAGGTCGAGAGCTTGCGTACCGTCATCTGCCTCACGTCTGCGGTATGGAGCGGGCCGTTTTTCCCTGCGTGTGTTACGGCCCCCACCAATGCCGTAGTGCAGCCTACAGCCCCTCCGATGTAAACATGGAATCCCCATGCGGTGATGGGGCAGCCTGCGCAGGTGCAGTTATACGGTAATCATCTTTATCAACAAGAATACATCCAGCAGCCTGCCTAAGCATCCTTTTCAACAAAAAATCAGGAGAAACCCAAGGTTATCCTCCATATACCGAACACACACACGTCAGTTAATTTAACACACGTCAGCGAATCGCGGCCAGTTTTCTCAATACACAGGTCAGCGGTTCACAATCACGGCATCCACGCAGCTCGCCAGCAGCCCCAGCCGGCAAGCGCTCCGCAGAGCCGCCTCTCGCGCGCTCAGCTCGTCCAACACCAGTGCCGTACATCCTGCTGTACGACGATACGGCACCTGACCGTTACCATTGCGATGGGAGAAACTGCTGCAGGTGCTGCTGCTGCCATGCCCAATGATGACGTCATTGCCATGAACTGTGGCGCTAGCTCTGTAATAGCCGCACCCACTGCTATTGTCCCAGCCTCTCCCGCCCACTGCCGGTGTGGCTGATCCCGTTGTCGGAGGTCGTAACTCAGCCACTGCTGCACTTGGCACCTTCCCTGAAGCCGCCGTCGTCGCAGCCGCCGCCGCAGGAGCAGGCGCAGCTCCAGCAGCAGCAGAATCCCGCAGCTCCATCAAGGCGCAAACAGCCGCCGCCAGCTGATGCTGCTCCTCAACCACCACCACAGTCAACGCCGCCGACACCTCCCTTGCACCTCCCCATTCCTCTTCCCGCCCTTCCCCGCTGCCCAAGTTGCCTCTTCTACACTTGCCTCGTGACACCACACCGGCACCCCCCGACACACCCGCCGCCGTCGCCACAGCGGCCGCCGCCTCCGTCCCCGCCAGCCGCTTCAGCGCCTCTACGTTGCCCTCCCGCAGGTGTCTGGTGCACACCGCTACAGCTGCTAGCGACTCCAACCAGCCGCAGCCCGCGTTCTGCAGCACCACACCCACCATCTCCCGCAGAGCCTCTGCCACCGCTCGGTAGCATAACGGGGTGTACATGACCCGTGGGTCACCCTCGCTCTCCTCCTCCTTTATGTCATCTGCTGCTACTGCCACTTGTACTCCTCCCGCCATGGCTGCAGGAGTTGCGGCCGCTTTTACCGTCACCCGTGGCGCTGCTAATGCTGCTACTGCTGCTTGAGAGGATGTCGCAGCCCTGGTGGCTGTAGCTGTAGGAGTGTCTGCAGCGACTGCGCCTTTCGACGCTGCATGGGGCTCCTCCCGCTCCTCCCGCTGCTGCTGCTGCTGCTGTAGCTTGTCAGCACGCTGCGAGAGGTGTTCAGCCACCGCTAGCTCCCATGCACCTGCACCCGGCAGCACTCGGCAGGATCGCAGGGCTGCAATCAACCGCTGGAAGGAGGTCTGGTTTGGGGGAGGTAGGGATGGGAAAGAGGGGACAAGGAACACGGTACCGGTAAGGTGAGGTTGCAAACGGGAATGAGGAGGGACAGGATGAGGGTAACGGCGAGGATGGTGAGGTCAGGACACAGGGCAATAAGGGCACACAGCTCTAGCACAACCCCGGGAAAGGTGAAAGAAAAAGAAGCAGCGAAAGAGGATACAACGCACGGTACGGCACGACATCAGGGGGGGCTCTCGCTACCTTGAAGGCTGCCGCCTGTAGCTCTAGCTGGGCTGGAACGGTGTGTGCCAACACCACTGTAACCCAGCCGGGGCCCCCACGAGGTCCTAGGGAGCCTCCAGGCTGCACTGGAGGCTTCAGCGGCCCCTGACATCGCTCCTGCTGCTGCTGCACCTGCCGTTTTGTTGGTGCCTGCCCTGACGGATCCGGCGCCATTACCCGCAGCACCGCTTCCTGCGCGACATGCCCCTTGCCACCACCGCTTTCACCACCACCTCCACCGCCACCTCCACCGCCACGCCTGTAGTCTCGTAACCCTAGCCCTCCTGCCGCGAGATCCACCCTGGTCCCAGTCGCCAGGCAGTACGGTCCCAGGAACGACAGGCTAGCGGCGGTCGCGACGCCGCAACACGCCGCCGCCGCTTGTACGGCACGTACCCCGACGCCGCCGAGTGCTAGCAGCGCGCCGTCGGTTAGCTGGTGGAGTACGGAGACCAGGCGGTCTGGGATGTGTCCGCTGGCTAGAAGGAGCTGAACGCCGTGAGGACGCAGTTTGGCTAGAAGCCGAGAGGCGTAGGACTCGAGGCGCGCATCAGCGTCGGCTGCGGCGAGTCCGGCGGCGTCGGTGATGACGAGTGACCCGTGGGTCACGTGGTCGGGTTGCAGTGCACCGTGGAAGAAAACCGCCGTGATGGCTTGGTTGGAGCATGACGATGGCGGCGCATGGTTCCCAGCGGATTTGGTTTTGGAAGCGGTGAAGAAGGAGGTGGCTAGGTTTGCTTGAGCGTCGCTAAGGGAAGACAGCGGCACACAGACGCCGCACAGGACGCCCGCTGAGACCTCCGCCGGTCGGCCCATTAGCTCTGACGTCAGAATGCAGCGGTCGTACCGCAGCCTCGCCGCTGCCTGTCCTACTCGCTCGGCAACCGCCGCCAACGACTCTTCATCTTCTTTTTCTTCCACCTCTATCGCCGCCGCTGCCGCAACTTCCGCCGCGACTGTTGGTGACGGTGAGCACGTTGATGAACTCAGCGATGATGGTGGTGGGCGCCGTACCATTGGGCCCAGCAGAAGCAGCGCCGCAGCTGCCGCCAACCGCATTTCCAGCTCGCGTCCGTGCGCCAAGCCTGCTGCTGCCGCGCATACAAGTCGAGACAGCGGGTCCAGCCGGCTAGGCACGCCCCCGCATCGGCTGGCGGCGTGCTGGCGGTTGACCTCACTTGCCGGCACTTCGGCGAGGGCAGCAGTGACGTCGGCGGAGTCGTTTTCCTGCTGCTGCCGCGGCTGCGGCTGCGGCGGCAGGGACGTCATTATCGTTCCAGTGGACCCCGTCGGCGGCAGCGGCACCACCGCCGCTCTCGCCGTCGTCTTCGCTACAGCCGCCTCACATATTTTTGGCCCCAGCAACGCTCCCAGCCGGGCTCCCAGTCGCCCTAGCTCCCTTCGCTGCGCCCGCACCTCCCGCTCCGCCTGCAGCTCCCCCTCACCAAAGAACCAGGCAGCCTCCTCCTCTAGCGCCGCCAACACCTCCTCATCAGCCTCGCCGCCGTCGCCGCCGCTGCTGCCGTCGCCGCTGCACCTGCCGTTACCGGTGTTGCACTCGGCGTTACAAGGAGTTTGGGGTTCGGCAGCAGTCCTGACGGAGAGAGCAGTCCCAAGGTTATTGGTCCCCGCAGCCGCGACGGCGTTGCAACCCCTGGCAGCTGCAGCGCAGCTGTGGGTTATGTCGTGCTCATGTGAACCGAAATCCTCTTCTTTCTGGCTGCTGCTGCTACCACAGCGTGCCGTGCTGCGGTCATCATCGTCGCTGTCTACGTCGCCCGAGGAGGAGAAGGCCGTAAGCGAGCCATGTACATTACGTCCGGCATCCTCTTCCCGCGCTGCGGCCTGTTGCTTCACCGCACCGGCAGCACCGCCGACACTAGCGACAACTGCATCGCCTACAACATACGACTCAAACCAACCAAACTCGTCATCTTCATCGTCGTCGTCCGCAACTCCGGAATCTGCAACGCCGCCGGCATCTCCTCCCCTAGCCGCGGTACGATGGCTGCAGCTACGCAACGATCCGGTCAAGGGAGGAGGGCGCCGCAGACCGGTTCCACCAGCTGCTGTCGTACCCGATGTTATTGTATCGGAAGCTGTCGTACCCGCGGATGTCGTACAGTGCCCTACACCGCCCAATGACCGCACTGCCGTCGCTTCCGCACCCGCTGTTGCCGCTTCTGCCCCTGCTGCTAAAGTCCTAGCCGCCACCACTGCTGTCTCCCACGCCGCCGCAGCCACACCCCCAGTCGTCATCAGCTCGTCAAACCAACCAAACTCGTCGTCAGCTTGCTCCTTCACCACCGCTCCTCTCCCTCGGCTCTGCCCACAGCTGCTGTCATGCTGCTGCATCTGCTGCTGCTGCCGGCACCCTTGCAGCGAATCCTGCAGCTGCACCGGCTGCTCTGGAGCCTCTCCTCTGTCGCGGCCGAGGGACCGCGCGAGCAAGTCTTCTGGTTGGGACAGCATCGCCGCGACCGCCCTGGCGCCTTCACATTCGCCCCCCTCATCCTCCTCGTCCCCGTCACCGTGTTGTTCGTCAGGGCCGCCGTGCTGCTGCTGCTGCTCCTCAATCACCAGCGACATCACGGAGTCACAGTAGCAGCTCAGCTCCTGCGGGCGCTGCTGCCAGCGCTGCTCCGCAACCATGGGGAGCTCAAGAGCGCATGCGCCAACAGCCTGAGGGAGGTACGGTACCAGGAGGCACCGGCAAAAAGGAGAACAAACCTACCTGAAATACAGCTGCCAGCACGATGGCTAATTCGCAAATGAATCCGCTTTATATACCAGCATTCTGGGTGTGTCTCCTTACCCCCGTACGTACATGCTGTACCGGGACTGTTGCCGTACCTCACAGCATTCGCCCACTGCCTGAAGGACCCCCGCCCGTACACATTCGTACGGCAGCCCTTGCTCGTCCAACAGCTGTAATACACGCCCCAGCAGCAGGCCGCAGAAGGTCGCCAACCACGTGGCACCGGAACCGGGTGCACAGCCGTAGCAGGGCGCGTCTTGAGTGGCGGGCGCCTGGTGTGTGAAGGGAGGTAGGGGGGGTAGGCGGAGTGGGACTGTGCACGAACACGTTACTTAGCGGAAAACCAAGTGGGGCAAGCTGGGGCAAGGAGAAGGTTGTAGAGAGAGAGGCGAGAAACCCTGTACTAATGTTATTAAGGAACTTGGGGCAGAGTTATTGGATTTGGTGCGGGCCCGGCTTGGGGTGGGTAAAGTGCAGGAGACACCAACCCGCGTGCATACGCCACGTTCCTGCCCGCTTTGCCGCCTCTGCGTGACCCCGACACCCCACCCCTTAGCCGTTAGCGCATGTCCGCAATTAGAGGCCATTAGAGGCCCACCTGACACTCTAACGTTTCCAGGAGCAGCGTCGTGGCAGTGGGATCGCCCTCCGCAGCAAGCAAAAAGGCTTGGATGGTGCCCACAAGCCCATTTCGGGCATCTGAGCAGCTATCGATGATGCATTTTAAGGCTTTATTAGGCCCTAAGAAAGACCGTGCAACGGCGCAAACAGCTTGGAGCTGTCGGGCTATTTCGTATGGTAACATTGCAACGGTTACATTGCTCTTCGCGCTGTCAATGTCTTAATCTACCAGCAATAAATATATAGCAGTGGAAAGGATACATTATGTTACCACTGGGCCTTTTTGCGCGCTGGTCATGTGCAGATCCGTACAATGGCTCACGACGACCGGTGTCATATAGTGCCAATCTGTGCAGCTGTGGTGTGCAACGTCCAAGTAATACTCCCTTTAAGGGGAACTGCTTGGGCGATAGGGTGCTCTTCATCTACGCTTCCATGGCGAACCTGCGGAGCCCGGTCATGCGAAGGCGACTAGGGCCAGAATGTCCAAACGCGTGCGGGGTCAAGCTAAGGACTTTACAACGGCAAACGGGGAACTTTTAGTATGCGTGTCATGTTTTATTCCAGGGACACCAGACCTCACACCCTCGTGCATGGTTGTGCAACACCTCCGCATGTGCTGTGTGACATGTTGGTGGACGCGAGCCTGCGCGCTTCACGCTTACTACGGTTCGTGACCCCAACGTATCCCCAGCAGACCAATAGCAACACAGGGTTAGGTATAACCCGAATAGGATAACCCGGTTGCCCAGATAGCATGCCATCATTGAACCATCTAGCTAGTCCTCAATGCCTGGCTTTTAACTAATCCTGCACAGCTGAAGGGCGCGCTTGAGCTGTGCACTGTTCGCGCGCACTGTTGCAAAGTACTACTGTAGGGCTGCATGGTGCTGAGTTAAGGGTTACTTGGCGTTGTCACGTAAGAGTTGTAACGTTAGTCTTCCTGTGGTGTAGCCTTGACGACAGTATTAACCTGCTAATGTGTATTAATCAGTGTCAAGGCGGCCAGTTCAACTCTGGTATGGAAGCAACTTGGGTTGGGGTTTGGGTGGATTGGATGGATTCATGGAGGGTTAGGGTCGCGGAGCTTTTGACGCTGGCGACAACGAGCACGGCCACTTTGTCCGTAAAGGGTGCGGCAAAGGGTACCAACTAAATTCGCCTCTAAAACTGTAGGTATCCGGCCTACAGTTGGTATCCGGCCTGTACGCTTGTTAATCGCCCTGCCCACAATCCAAGGGATGTCGCTCCTTGTGCAACGAAATTGGGCAACGCGCTGTGCCGGCAATGACCTAAGTTCTTGTTAGGAAGGCGGACAGGAAAAGTAAAGCTCGGAAGCTGTTGTACCGTTTATGCCTTGGAAGAATGTTTCAGGGAGGTGCTTGGGCAAAACACCAAAAGTATCTCATTATACGGCGCGACTTGGTGGAAATATTCGGTTCTCTGGCCGCGCGGATCATGACCGGCCATGACACGGCCAGGAGCCCAGGATCCGATTGTGGGGCTCGTCCTCGCTGTACGGAGCTTCACAAATCTTAGGCCTGGACGACATAGCGATAACGCCAGACAATTATACAGCTATCTGTACGCAACATACGCACGGTAATAGCCTTGCATTCAAGGAATTGTAAGCAGGCGGTTTGCCATTGAGCGGCTCAGGTTCACTCTCATAACCGGCTGGCGAGTGGAGCTGAATAAGCATCTGGAACCCATTAAGGTCACTGAAGGATCGCTCTGCTGAGCAACAGGGCTGAGGTAAGGGCGATACAGGACCCTGGGTGGATTGCAATTGCGGCCGTTTGGCGCGGCCTATCTACCTGCGCTCAGCACCGCGCTCAACGTCGCGTGTCATACGTTGTTATAGTATGCATTGGAAGCGTTCTAGAGGCTTGAATTGCAACTTCGGGCTGGACGAAGACCGTTTGGGCGCGGGGGGATCGGTCGTTGCTTTAAGGCGCTGACTGCATTCCTTATGCGCCAGTACTGCTTTAGCAAAGGAAAATGTGAGTGACACCAAGCGCTCTAGTGGTGCTGCCGAACAGAATGCCGGTCATAGACTGTGCTTCCATACACCGCTTGCACGCCAAAAAATGCAACGGTGCATCCTTTCTCGCCCCCACACGGCCCCAAGGCAACCAAGTTCTAGGACGCTAGCTTTGCGGTTTGGCGGATCCGCCTGTCAAGGGGCCCCAGGTGTGTGTGAAACGGCATAGGTCGTGCATGCCGGCCGCCTCCTGAATGTCATGCGTCATCTCATTCGCGCATATCCCATCTATCCGTTTCCCACTGCAAGCCCACCGTAACCTGGCAAATCAAGGGTCTGCACGCAACATACCTCCCTCGGCCCTTTGGAGCAATACTGTCGGGCACCATTCAACCCTTCCTTTGCTAGCTGGTTGCATCCTCAACTCTTGTAGAAGTTATTCTCCATCCCGGTTTTACCATTTAATCACGAACGCTCCCTCTTCCATTCGCCCCATCCTTCACTTACGGTTTTGGCATCCCTTTTACCCCCACCCTTCCTGCGCAGGCCGCTTTGCCCGGGGCCCCTCGGTCAGGGGCCCGGAGCACCAGCCAAGGAGCAGCGGCAGCAGCCCCTGCCATGATCACCAATCCCCATGCGGATGCGACCACGGCAACCAAGACTGCAGCCGCAGTTGTAACCGCCACAACCGCCTACCCAACCACCACAGCCCTAACAACCACAACCACCGCGACTAACGGTCGGCCTGGAGGAGGCCTAGGGGCACTCCTACCTCGCACCGGCCCGGATCGCTCCTCCTCCGCTTTCACAGCGTACGTTCCTAGGTCGTCCGCAACACCCTCGGCGGCGGCGGCGCCGCCGGCCCCGTCGCATGCAGCAGCCCTGAACGGTCATGACGTCGCCTCTGCAGCCGCCGCCGCCGCCGCTGGCGAGCCGTTGTCAGCGACCACCAGTGGTGGTGTAGTTGGCGGTGCTGGTGGTGGTGGTGATGGTGGTGCGGCGCTCAGTAACGGCGCAACGGTGCACGGAACTACAACAAGCATTGCGACTCGCGGCCGCAGCAATTCTGTTGAAGTAACGACAGCAGCAGCTCACCAGACGCTGAACGGTGGCAGTAACCACCATGGTCACGGCAGCAACGGTAATAACGGTAATAACGGTTGTTACGGCAATGGTGATTCTGGTCTGGGCCCTAGCCGCAGCCACCAGAGTCGCAGCCAACAGCTGCCGGCGTCGGTAGCTACGTCACGGCGCTTGGAAGGAGGCGGCAGCAGCGTTAGTCCTCCGTACATCCGAAGGCACCACGTGGTTGCTCATGCACCCTCTCAGTCTCACCAGCCTCATCCGCATGCTCATCTTCAGCAGCACCCTCGTTCACAGCTCCATTGGCCGCTGCCTCGGTCCGAGTCGCAGGCCTACAATGACATCCAAGACGAACGCCGGGAACGTGTTGGCCGTGGTTCTTGCAGTCGCCAGGATTTGAACGCGGCCAGTCGTCTGGTTGAGCTTGCAGCCGCAGCGGAAGCTGAGGCAGAAGCGGCGGCGGCAGCCGCCGCAGCCGCCGCAAGCACGGCCGCCGCAGTTACAGGTGCCAGGTCGGGATCTGGGTCGGGGTCTGGATCCGGTTTTGGATCTGGATCGGGTTCTGGTTCTGCTTCTCCGACGAATCTGCTCCCCAAGAGCGACGATGGTACGGCACTGAGGTGCTCGGCCCGTGACATTGACGCCGACGGAGATGATGACGAGGCGGAGGCTGACGCCGACGCGTACGACACCGTTGACGGCGCCGCCGCCGCTGGCACCGCCGCCGACGGCGTCGAAGACCAAGATGCGGAAGACGATCGCGACGCCGACGACGCCGGGTTCTTTGATTACGACGTCGACGTCAAGTCATCAGTGGGTGTCATGACGGCAGCAGCGGCGGCGGCGGGAAATGCAGATGCTGGAGGGCGAAGCCGTGTGCGCGACTGGAGCCGGGGAGCGAGCCCGGTTGCAAGGGGCCACGGCCATGCTGGTGCGGGCGGTTCGCAGCACCTGGCTGCGATGATGCTAGAGATGGCGCAAGCGGGTGGGCGGCTCATGCCTGGCGCCGGCGGCGCCGCCGCCGCCACCGTAACAACAACGACGACTAAGTTGACGAACCTGATGTCAGCGGCACCGCAACACCAACAGCAGCAACACCAGCAGCAGTTGCTACAGCTCCTAGCGGCTCAGCAGCAGCAACAACAGCAGCAGCAGTTGATGTTGCAAGGTGCGGGGGCAACGCAGCTATCAGAGCTGGTTTCCTTACTGCAGGCCGGTGCCGGCACGGGAGGTGCCGGAACGGCAGGCGGCGTCGGAAACGCCTCGGCCGTACAGGTCGCAGCCCTGCACCAGCATCTAGCTACACAGGAGCAGCTGCAGCAGCTACTACAACAGCACCACCAGCAACAGCAGCAGCAGCAAGTGGCGTTGCTGCTACAGCTGCAGCAGGTCTTGCAAGGCGGAGGTGGGCTGCATGGCGGCGCTGGCAACGCCGCTGGGTTGGCGGCGGCAGGCGGTGTTCTCGGCTTGGGCGGTCTTGCAAATACGCTGTGCGGCGGGGGCCTGGCAGGAGTCGGCCCGGGCGGCATGTTGGGCCAGGTTATGGGCGTGCTGGGTCCGCAATCTGTGCTAATGGGGGCTAGCGGTGCTCCTGCGGGCTTAGCGGCCATGCTGGGGAATGGTGGTGGCGGCGGTGGAGGTGGTGGTGCTGGCGTCGCCCTCATGCAACAGCAGCAGCAGCATCAGTTCAGTCTGAACGGCTGTTTGGCGTCTTCTGGGCAGAAGCAAGGGCATGTGCATGCGCAGCAGGTGGGGCAGCAGCCTGGCAGCGGCTTGGCGACTTGTTCTGCTGGAGGGACGCTGCTGCAGCCGCCGCAGACGCATGCACAGCTGCGGCGAGGGTCGCCCACACCGCAGCAACAGCAGCAGCAGCAGCAAATCCAACAGCAGCAGCAGGAGCTGCAACGAGAGCGGAGAGAGTGTGTTAAAGTAGAGGACGAGGAGGAGGATGCGGCCGACTGTAAACAGCAGCAAAAGCAACATAAACGCGGCTCGGGAATCTTGCAAGCTCCTAAACCCCGTCAGCAGCAACAACAACAACTTCAGAATCCAGCAAACCCGGAATCACCACACGAGCTAAAAGAACAACAACAACAACGGCAGCAACAGCTGCAACAAGGAGAGGCACGTGAGCTTCATCTCAAGCACCAACACCAACAACGAGAGCAGCAACAGCAACAAGAAAGGCAACTTCGAGAGCGTGGAGAGGCACACGTCGAGTCAGATCACATGCAAGAACAGGAGCAGGAGCGACAGGAGCAGGACCTGCAACAGCAGCAGCAGCAGCAAGAGACCTTGGGAATCCTAGCACAAGACTGTGAGCAGCCGGCGCCCTCGTCGTCGTCGCCGCAGCAGGCGCAGCACGACCAGCATCAGGCGCAGCCGCAAGCTACCGCTGCGGCTACCGAACAGCTGTCCCCACCTCCGCCAGCAGCAGCACAGTACGACGAGTTTGCTGACATCACTAACGCCCAGCTGGAGGGCGCGATGGAGGGCGAGGAGGAGCTCGAGGAACGAGAAGAGGACGCGGATTCGGAGGCCATGGAGGGTGGGTTGCCAGGGTGTTGCTGGTGTTCATGTTACTGCCACTGCTGCTTACGAGTTTGGTCGTGTCGGCTAGATACACTGTGCTGCGTGTGGTTACGGTTGCAGCGTCTCCTTGTGATTGTTCTTGCTCCTCCTCCTCTCTCGAGGTCTTCTTGCCAATCGCACGAGTTGCTGCTGGCCCTGCTGCGCTACCCTAAAGGCCGCATGGGCCCCTGTGCACCCCTCTCCTGGCTCACATGTTGCAACCCATCTTGACGCCTTATCCCTCAGTCAGTTAGTTGTTTCCTCTTTACCTCTCCTGGACAGCTTGTTGACCTCCGCTTGCCCTGCAATTCTACCGATGTTGACTAGCTTTGTCGCTTGCGCCTGTTGCCTGTTTACCTGCCGTACAGTTGACGGAGGCGAGGTTCCGGATGAGGCATCAGCTCTGGACGAGCGCATGTGGCTGACTCTTGGCGACAACGACACGGATAAGGGCTGCCAGGTACTGCAAAAGGTCAAGAAGTAAAAAACGCGAACGGCAGAACGAAACGGGTGGTACGACGGGTTCCTGACGTTTCTACTGAAAGCAGCATGCAGCGTCCATTGCAAGATGGCCGCTGCATGACAACGCTGGCTAGCGTAGGAAACTTTGCACGCGCTAGGGGTTAGGAGGCGCAGAGAGACCACCTTCTTGATACCCTATTGACGGCGTACCTCCCCTGCACAACCGCACACGCCCTTCCTCGCGCTTTGATAGGTGTCCCTCATTCCGGCGTCGCCGCTACGACTGGCCTCCTGTCTGCCAACCAGCCGACCCGCAACCGCACTCTGCCATGCCGTTGGCGGCGGCGGCAGCAGCGGTGCGGGCGGCGGCGGCGGCAGTGGCCTAAAGCGCAAGGCATCCTTGCTCGGCCCCACCGCTGGGGGGGCTGCTGCTGCCGGCGGCGGCGGCAGCAGCGGCGCATGTGCCTCCGGCGGCAACGGCGGCGGCAGCGGCAGCGGCAGTGGCGAGGATCAGAACGGCTCCGCAACCGGCGAGGGCGCCGACGGACTGTGCAAGGTAAGCGCGGCCTGCGCTAACTTCGCTCCTGCTCCTCATCAGTCATGCACACGACCGCGTAAAACCCCTAATGCAACCCTTCCTTGCTACCGGCGGCTTCCTTCCCTCACGCCTCCTCTCCCCTCCCCTCTGCAAGTCCTCATACTCCGTTTTTCCCGATCCGCCCCCACAACAACAGGCGCCCAAAAAGCCGCGCATCAACTGGAGCCAGGAGCTACATGCGCGCTTCCTGAATGCCATGTTCCAGCTGGGTATAAAGAACGCAGTGCCCAAGACCATCCTACAGCTCATGAACGTGGAGGGCCTCACGCGCGAGAACGTGGCCAGCCACCTCCAGAAGTACCGCATCCTCCTGAAGCGGCACGCGCAGCTGCCCGCCAATGCGCCACTCACTGCGGAAAACCTTCGCAAGCTGGAGTACGTGCAACAGGTGCGGTAGCGTGGGGACCCAAGGCAACGTCAAGGGGCATGCTGGAAATAGGAGGGCAGGAGAGGACTAGGACAGGACAGGACATAACAAGATTGATTGCGTCGTTGTGGTTGTGGTTGTGGTTGCAGTTGGAGTTGCTTGCATGTCATCATGATTGATGTTTACTACACATGGTCGGCGTTAATGCTCCTCCCTACCTCCCTACCTCCTTTACTAATCTGCACCCCCCGCTGCTCCTGTCTCGGCTTCTCCACCACCACAGGCCGTTCAGCAAAGCATGCAGCAAAGCCTGGGTCTGCAGGCAGCAGCAGGCGGAGCCGGTGGCGGCCCGGCGCTTCTGAACGTCCCCCTCGGCGGCCCCGTTGGCGGCAGCTCCCTAAGCTACCAGGACCTGCTGAGTCAGCTCTCCGCCATGACGGCACATGCGCCGCCGCCGGCGATTGCACCGCCGGCGGCAGTGGCAGCCGTAGCGGCACAGCGCGCCGGGGGTGTGGCGACGGCAGCTGCGGTGCCGCCGCCGCCGTCGGCCGCCGCCGTCGCAGGTGCGCCATCGGCGCCAATCGTGCCGCCAGGAGCGGCAGCGACATTACACGGGCTTCAACGCGCCGCCGCCGTCGCGGCCGCGGCAGGCGGCGTCGCCGGTCCGGCCGCCGGCGCTGCCGCAGCTGCTGTGGCTCCCGCCGCCGCCGCAGCGGCGGGTCAGCCCGGCGGAGGCGTCATGGGCGCACTGGCCTCCGCCTCCGCTGCCACTGCCGTACCCATCCCCTTGTGTTCCGTACCCGTCGGCGGCCTCAACGGTCTGAACGGTCTTAACGGCGGTCTCAATGCAGTGATTGGCGGCATCGGTGGGCTCAATGCGTTGAACGGCATCAACGGACTAAACGGTTTCGCCGGCCTAAACGGTCTCAACGGTCTCAACGGTCTCAACGGCCTTAACGGCATAGGGACGTTGGCGGCTGCCGCCGCTGCGGCGGGCCTCAGCAGCATTGGCGGCGGCCCCGGCGGCAGCGGAGGCCTGCCCAACGCCCTAGCTGCTGGGCTGCCTGCCGGTTTGGGTGCTGCCCTCTCAGCAGCCGTTCCCAATGGCATTCCGGGCCTTTCTACCCTAACCGTCAATCCTAACGGCAACACTAACGGCTTGGGATTCAATCCGCCAGTGACGTTGGTCGCGCCGGGCGCGCTTGCCGGCCTTGCGGCCGCTGCTGGCGGCGGTGGTGGCGGAACCGCAATGCCCGCAGTATTGCTCCAGCAACGCAGCCCGATAGCAGCCTCCACTGCTGCTGCTGCTGCCGCCGCCGCCGCCGCTGCTGCTGTTGTCTCAAATGGCACGTTCCATGGCCAAGGCCGACCGCCTCATCCCCAGCTTGGTGCGTCTGCTTCTCATGCTGTCGCCTCGGCAACGGCGGCAGCAGCAGCAGGTGGTGGAGGTCATCTGGCCTCTGCTGCTGCAGCTCCCTCGGCAACGGGGTCTGGACAGGGCCTTACGTCAGCTGCTAGCGTCAACACAGCTACGCACTAAAGTGGCCTCGTTTGCCCGGTGCGTGCGACAGGGTAATCTCCAAGGAGCAACCATTTTCAGTTGTACGACAGGAAAACGTGATGAAGAGTTTAAGGAAAGAAAGAGGCGAGAAGAAAATAGCCTATGGTTATATATTTCTGTTGCGGTGGGAGAGCGACCGAGTGCAGAATGCGATGTAATACCGTTTTGTATGTGTAAGGCGGCGTGCGTGTGTGAGATGTCAGGCACCGGTATGGGGTGCGGTTTTGCATGTAGGTCTACCGCTCTGCACATGTGGTAGGTTGCAACCCGCGGAGGCATCTCAGGTGAGGCACCGGTGTCCGGCCAATGGGCTGTTTGTACGAGGAGAGTGGATCGTCGCGGTTTCCCTCAGTGGGTTGCTAGTAAACATGTTCGGGGCTAGGGTGAAGGGGGTAAGGGGCGAGGTGTGGCGGGATTCAGTGCATGGAGGGCCAGTTACATGATGTGAGTGTGCCTTGGGATTTTGTGTGGTGTGTGGGTCAGCGTCAATTAATAAACAGGTCGCGTTCTCGACTGACCTCGTGCTCGTTTTCCGGTCAACACTGTGAAAGGGGGTTAAGATCGTCACCGGCCCCCAAAAAACTTGTGCGTTTCGGAGAGAAAGATAGAGAGTGCCATGTTCCAAACCTGTTTTACTTCTTCCTTGCAGGTTTGGTGTGGCGGCGGTTTCCGTGTGTGCATTTGAGATGCGAAAAGTGCATGTGGTGCAATGCAAACCTTTCCCAGTTTTCATTAGCTGAGTCGTTTGTCAGTTACCGTTGGTGCGTTAATTGCAACCAACCAACCGGTAACTACTGCGACTGCAGCCGTCAGCGGCTGTGTCGTACAGCGCTGTGGGAATTTTGATGTTTTGTGTACTACCTTACTTATCGCTTTAATCAAGATCGCGTCATTTTGCAGACAATGAGAGGCGCAGTTCCGCTGAGAGCGTGTCAGGACAGGCTGCATCGAGTACAACATGACGGCGCGGCGTGCTTGGGTTGCGCGATTCACATCACATTGACGTGCATGGACTGCAAAGGATTCCAACTGTCGGTTTACCGATGTCGTACCGCAACGACTGTGCATTTGTTCCGCCGTACGCACCAAAGCATTGTTGTTGCTTGTGCGGCGTTGGTATCGGGGCTAGACGTATACATTAAGCTCGGCTGGCACGGGCACAACTTAACTTGGATAGCAAAATTGAAGGAGGGGAAAGGGTTGAAGTTGCTGTGAATGATGGGATGGTGGTGCTATTGCTACATACCAGTGTACCAGGAGTAGTGCGCAGTAGTACCGGGAGTTATGGCGACGCCGTTTGCTCATACGTTGACTATGCGCTACGAATGCAAATATGGACCCAAACCGAGGATGACTACTTGATGAAATGACTGAGACTCGCTTGCTTAAGATTCTTTCTGATACGGATTCGGCCAATCTGTCAGGAAAACACCGGGGTAACGCCATGCCCTGGCTTTCCGTGCTGTGCCATGCTTCTGCTGTGCTTGTCTCGTGCCATGCCTGGGGCTGAGAAAGCGTGAATTACTATTCAGATGCCGATGGGTACGCTGTGCCTTGCAGTCATGTGGGTCAGGGAAATTTGGTGAGGTGGCGCAGTAACAGCCACATAGGTCTCGCCACATAGGTGCTGGTTTCCGTATGCGAGCATGCCGTCCTACCACGTCGCGTATGGAGGTTGGGTAAGAGATACGGGCAACGTCGGATCTTCTGGGAGCTAGTTCTGCCCCTGCTTCTCGCACGGGCATATGGACTTGAGAGGTAGTGGAGCGGGAGAGTCGGAGTGGGAGGGGGGGGGCTACGCTGCAACAGTTACTCCTGGAGATGTCGGGGCTTACATGGCTTACTTGTGTAACCATTTCAGACTCCTAGCATCAAGCCATGCCTGTTTGCATATGGGGCGTGTGTTCAAGCTGCGTTAGTTGTAAAAGCAGGACACGCCGTGCTTCACATGCCTCGTAAAGATCATTGTCAGGGTTTGCAAACTCCTCAGTTTGAATGAAGGACCGTTACAATGGTGCCCTAAAAGGGAACACAGGTGATGAATCCAACCCTACATTGCAAAAGAAACGGAACAAACCGTAAAGACAGCACCACAACGGGCCAACAAGATGGGATACATAGCCCTAAAAGAAACCACAGGAGGTAAACAAGAGGGGAGAAGCCAAAAAAGGGCCCCTCAGCAAACCTCGACAAACCTCATCTTGGGCATAAGACAACCCAAACCGGAAGCCACGAACACACCACCCCAAAGACAGGGCCAAAACAGGACGCTCAACGGCACACAGAAAACCGCCCGCCAACAATACGTAAGAAAGGATGAGAAGGGCCAACCCCAGCCCATCCCCGACGGGGAACACCATCTAGCTAAATGGGTTATCATCCTGTTCGTACTGCCAAGCAATCCCGCCAGGGCATGCAAGGTTGGTAATGTGCAGAGGACACAACTGGCAGGCGGCTAACACTCTTGGGATTGGGGTGTTACTCGATGTTGCGTCACGATAATAGGCGGGAAGTGCAACGGCTGTGCTGGCGAACTCGTATAACGGCATCTAAAGGTAATGCGACGAGTGTACAATACATGTATGTGTGCAGTGAAAAGGTCCAAGATCTGCGTATCTGTTACTTCGAGCCTGTCTGTTCAACATGGCGAACGGCAAGGCGGGCGACAATGGTCATCGAGTTCTAGCCATCCCATACTCAAGTTACAGTTTATAGCTTAACTTCACAGGGTAAAAGGCTCAAAAAACACCAAAATGATGGGGATCGATGGTCTGACTGACAGCAATAAAGAGCGAGAAAACTTGTGAGACTTAAACAAGCCCATTCCAAGAGCGTTTATCCGCATGAGCGGATTGGGACCATGTTGCAGGCAAATCGGCATAGCATGGACCAATTTGCCCCCAGCCGTACGGCACACCATGTGCTTACAAAACGCGAAGATGTTGTATTGCTGATTACTTGCCTTATTCCCCAGCCTTTGCTTTGTTGTCCTAGCGGTTACGTTTCAGCAGTACTCTTCACAAATGGCAACCACGGAGAACGGTGCCACTGAACCATACACGCCGAAGAACATCCTTATTACCGGAGGGGCTGGGTTCATTGCCTCTCATGTCGCCATACGTATTGCTTCGCGCTACCCACAATACAAGGTATCGGATGTCCTAGTATATGCTCGCTTGCCAGATGAGCGCCTAGCTGACCCACACGCCTGGACAGGTTGTCGTTCTGGACAAGCTGGACTACTGTGCTTCTACAAACAACCTCGCATCCATCGCGGATAAGCCCAACTTTCGGGTGAGAAGTTACTGATGTCGACGATGATATCTGCAGCAGACTAATTGCCGCTTACTTGCCCTACAGTTCATCAAGGGCGACATCCAGTCGATGGACCTGATCAGCTACGTCCTCAAGACGGAGGAGATCGACACCGTCATGCACTTTGCCGCGCAGGTGCGTAGTGATCGCTGCACTTTGCTGTTGTGGTCTAGGGCTGACAGCGAATTCTTGCCCCGCCCTTCCTTTTATAGACACATGTGGACAACTCTTTTGGAAACAGCCTTGCTTTTACGCTGAACAACACATACGGCACTCACGTCCTGCTGGAGGCGAGTCGCATGGCTGGTACCATCCGCCGCTTCATTAATGTGAGCACCGACGAGGTGTATGGCGAGACAAGTCTTGGAAAAGATACTGGTAAGACGGAAACCATAATTTTGGGCTACTGCTGTCGTCGTCCTTCCGCCAAAGGGCGGGGGTCAACTTATAATGACCATTGTGTGTATGCTGCTATGGAGGCGCTCAGCAAAAAACTTGTTGTTGGGAAGGCCAGTACCCTCCCATCTTTGATCGCACGACCTAATATGGGTAGACCTATTGTGGGTTTTACGCGTGCAGCCAACAGAGAAGCTGTCCCCTGCACGCTTCCGTCTTATGGGTTGGCGTCTTGTACCGCTGTGTCTCCCCAGCTTATCGTTACCTATCCAGTTTCCCAACCTGCGCACACCCTTGCGTACCGTCGTCCTGATTAGCGCCTACCACCACCGCAGCCATCACATTACTCATCCTAACCCCCTTCCCATCTCCGCCCTGTTGTCACCTCGTGAACCAAATGGATACTAGGCCTGGTGGAGTCCAGCCACCTGGACCCAACCAACCCCTATTCGGCGGCCAAGGCCGGCGCTGAGCTCATCGCGCGCGCTTACATCACCTCGTACAAGATGCCCATCATCATCACCCGCGGCAACAACGTGTACGGGCCACACCAATTCCCGGAGAAGCTTATTCCCAAATTCACCCTGCTGGCAGCGCGCGGCAAGGAGCTGCCCATCCACGGCGACGGCAGCAGCGTCCGGTCATACCTGTTCGTGGAGGACGTGGCGGAGGCATTCGACTGTGTGTTGCACAAGGGCGTGACGGGTGAGTGCGCTGGGATTTACTAGCATACCAGGGCGTCGGGCGTTACGTCCTGCTGGAAAACAGCCGGGCAACAGGAAACGACGCATGCCAGGCCAGGATGCATGTGCAGCATGCGACAGGATTGACATGCACGTCCATTGCTCATTCGCTTCATCTCTCACAGCAGGGCATACGACATCGACTGGTTAGTTTTGCACACAAGAAGGCGTGCTTGCCCCCTTGCCCAAAATCATGAGGTTGTCAACACCGTACAACACATGTCTCATTCCCCGCCCATCCACCCTGACCTGCCTTGCTTGCAGGCGAGACGTACAACATTGGCACGGAGCGCGAGCGCAGTGTGCTGGAGGTTGCCCGCGACATTGCGCGCCTCTTCAACCTGCCCGAGGACAAGGTGGTCAACGTGAAGGACCGCGCCTTCAACGACCGCCGTTACTACATTGGGTCGTCGAAGCTGGGGGCGCTGGGCTGGCAGGAGCGGACCGGCTGGGAGGAGGGCCTGAAGAAGACCGTGGATTGGTGAGGCTTCAGGACGTGGGAGAAGAGAACGGGGTGCACATAATAGATACATATGTGGCCTTCACATCATGCGCGGAAGCTGACATGGGCCTCCCGGTTTGGGATCACTAACAGCCATTCATTCGTGAGCATGTACTGTCCCTCAGCATGGCTGCACTAATGGCCGTCTTCGGGTTTGGCTGCAAAACAGTCGAGGAAACACTGTTCCCCGTGGGGTTTCTTGGCCTTCCAACAACTTGCCATTCTTTCCTCCCCCTCTGCAGGTACCTGGGGCTAAAGAACCTGGACAACTACTGGGCTGGCGATGTGGAGATGGCGCTTCGGCCCCACCCGGTGGTGGTTCAGAACGCAGCCACGGCCTCGGGCACGTTCCTCTCGAGCTAAACTGTTGACATGATGTTGCATCTTCAATAGTGTAGCCTTTAGGGGGACGCCCTCGGGTGAAGCTACTGACGTGCAAAGTTAGACGTCGGTGTGCCGTTCCTAGGACATGACATTTAGGTGTTTTTAACCATATTCTTACGAAGAAGATATAGGAAGGTATCAAGACATGACACTCCGCATTAGGGTGAAGCAGTCTAGGGACGTGGACGGGCGGTGGGTTGTCGTCAAAGGGGAGGTCTTCATACGGCGAGAATTGTAGACCGGCCTTGTGATTGTGTTTGTTATGCATATGGTGTTGCATCGTGTTCTTTTGTGACGCAGCGGTGGCCCTGTGGCTGTGGTCTTGTTCATCAACGTTATGCTGTGCTCATGGCGTCAAGGGGCATCTTGCCTTCCAAACTGCGTGCTAGGACCTCTCCACTGGGGACACGAGCTGGGGTCCATGTTTCATACCAAACCGGGATTTATTCAGGTTAAACTGAATCGTTAATTATCATTTGCAGGATTATAAACAACGCGTTTCATGTCGAGCCGCATGCTGTAATGGGGCATTGGCAAGGGTTGTAAACCCTTAACGTACTTCGCCCTGTGATAAGTGGTAACGGCTCATGTAAATATTCATCGACTAGCTAGCTTGTATCTTACATCCCCGTAAGGATACTTGGAAGAAACCACGTCCATACATGAATTCAGCATATCAGATATCACGTGATGGCGAATCCGTCCCACATGCCATACGCCAACAAACTCAAATGTATCACCCAGAGGCACGCTGCAAAATGCTTGCGCACACGCTTACAAGGCCCACCTCTCAGCCATGCCGTACATGGCATGACAAATAACATTGAAACATTAAAACCCAATTCAGCATTCAGCACCGTACACCCAATATGCCAAATTGTAAGCGCGAACAGCCGGGCAATCCCTTTGTACGTCACCAACGCCCTAACTGGTGAATCCGTTGCTGAAGTTATCAATAATTTTCCCCATCAGCACCGGTACCAGCAACACCACCACCCCACAATACTATCACCAATGCCGCGGCGGCGCTGACGCATCCGCAAGCGTGAGCACCTCCCGATCTCCCACAACGGTGGAGAACTCGGTTTCCCGAATGAACCAGAGCGTCTTGGGGCGGTACAGGGTGCCCCTCAGCCGCTCCGTCCAGCGCTGGCAGGCGGCCGACACCTCTTCCACCGCCGCCCGTCCCAGCGGCTCCGAGCTCACGATCCGCAGCAGCGAGGAGTGAATGATGGTGGCCTGGTGGCAGGAAGGAACACGGGTTTAACGAGGGATCAACGGGAGAACAGGGGGAACAAGGAATGAATAACAGTTAGCAAGGGAGAGGCAAGGGGACACAAATGGGGAGCAAGAGGGACAATGGAGTAACAGCGCATTGCTGCTGCGTGACCGCGGTTACCCGTACACGCCACCCATTTCTTCACACACACCCCTTCCAGGCCCCCACGCACCTGCTTGGTGGAGGCTCCAGGGAAGGTCTCCCGCAGGCGGTGGCGCAAACCTGAGATGGCCGCCCCCTCGCCCACCTCCGTCCACGTCAGCAGCAGCACACCGGAAGAGGCTTGCACCACCCGCTCCAACTGCGATTGGTGTTCGCGTGCCCCGAACGTGTTCGGAACCAGGAAACCATGAGCTCGGAATTCTACCGGCTGTACAGGCAGCATCTCCGTTCGGCCACCGAAAGCAAGGCTGTCCGTAAGCAGCCAGCAAGACCCTTTCCAACCCTTATCGCCCTCTCTTTCAACCATCAGCATGTCCCTCCCAGCTCCCACACTTCTGCCGGCATCCCGCCCTAGCCCTGGCCTCAAATCCCATCCTTTCTTCCTTTACGTTACAAGCCCACACCTACCCTAGCCCACACCTACCCTCAGCACTGGCACGGGTGTCTCCGCCACCAGACGCCTCACGGCCTCCAGCTCCCGCTCCCACTCCGCGGCGGTGGGCAGCCGCCGCAGGTGCGGGGCCAGGGAGAGGTCGGTGCCGCCGTCGGGGCGGGTGGGGTCGGGGCGCGGGTCGGTGGGCTGGGAGGTGTGGAAGACAGTGCAATGGTAGTTACCGCGCGCGTTGGCGAAGACCTGGGAAGAGGCAGGGAAGCACGGAAAGGAGAAGGATGATGACTTGATGCGACTGCAAGCAGGATAAGCGGGACCTTCATTCTTAGCGCAGAGTGCAAGTGCAGCCGTCAGGGAAAAGGGAAGATACGATGGATCACATATGACTCGGCATGTACCGGTAGGAAAAGGGACACGGCGGTTAGGAGGACCATACCGGTATGTACGACAAACGTGATTTTCCTCCGTACTCTGTACCTTGGTGCCCTGAGGCAACCGCCGCATGACGTCAGCCGTTACGGCGGCCGCAATGCGGAGTACGGCAGGTGAGTCATCCAGCGGTACGACCAGCAGTCGTATGGCACCGAACTGCAACGGTGGATCCAGCTCGGTATACTTTTTGGGCCAGGGAGTGTCGGAGGGCGACTCCAAGCCGTGGAACCAGGACTTGAGAGGCTCGATGGCAGCATGGTTGAGGTCTGAGGAATAAGACGTAAGGGCGTGGTGGTAACGCAGGAAATGGAAATGGAATGAAGTAGCAAGCCATGGAAAGGGAGAAAGGGACATGGCCAAGCCAAGCCGCGCTGCGCCTGGAGCCATGACCGGTCATTGTCCTAGGCGAGCCTTCTGCAGCCTTGGCAAGTCCGTACCTTGTGCGGCGAAGTCGTCCGCCATTTTACCGTACAGCGCTGCAAGCTGCCGAGCTTCCTACGATGTGTCAAGAGGTAGTGGGGAGAGACACTCGTTGGTTGGGGGTTACAAACGGTGTAGGTGAAAAGAGGGAGCTTGGCGCGGTGTAGGGATGAGGAATGCTGGCAGAGAGAGAGGCAGGGGACATGCAGGTTGAGACTAGCGAGTACAGGAGCATGGATGCCTCCTTTTGGGTTTAGGTTTGGACAGGGGATGTCTGGAGGGCACACCTGGGATACGGGGCCACCGTCAGGTGGGGCATCCGTTGCTGGCCCATCGACCGGTGCTTGGTGCTGCTGTCCACCGGCGATGACAACTGGCTTGGGGCGAATAGAAGTGTTCCTCAAAAACCATTTGCTGCGCTTATAATAAGATGTGACACAAGGAATATGGGTCAAACGACGACGCAATCTGGCCCGGGCGACAGTAGAGACGAAGCAAGGCAACTCTATTTGCGACAGAGTAGCAACGTTATTTAAACTTAATTAGATAGGAGCGACGCACCTAGCTACCAGCAGTGCTCCGACGGTCGCGGCTGCTGCGACCAAACCCGTTGCAACGTTCAGCCCCGGCATTCTTAACCCCCGAGCCGAACGCAACTTGACGTTGCGCGGCATATGCCACCTGGGAATATGGGATACGCTGTGTATTAGCTGAACTGCACGGTTCAGTTAGTTCGTCATGCTCATGACACGCAGCGTGCCGTGCGGCAGATCATGGCAGAGTCACAGAGAACAGTGCCGGTATCGATTTGACACTATGTAAACGTATCGCGTTTAGCAGAAGAGGTTGATCATGATTTGCGCTTGACTATTTGCGTACTGTCACTTCATATGGTCTTCGCCGCACGGTCGCTAGCTAGGTAGTTTAGCGTCCATTGTGCAAATTTGCAACCGAAAGATGACATCGCCACCGGAAGTTCCCGATTGGGGTGCTCTCGCCACCGCGGCGGAGCCTCGGCCATTCCTGCTCTCCGTGCAGCTTCATTTGCAGTCCTCCAAGCAGCATTACAAGGCGATGCTGCAAAGCCTTGGCGCTGTCTTCTTCAATCAAATTGACGCGGAAAGCAGCCTGGATTTCTTGCTGTCGTGCTTGGAGTTGCTTGTGCTCGGCGATGGCCCTGCCTCCAACAGCAGCGGCAGGGCCCCGCTCCAACAAACGTCCGAGCCAGGGGCACCTCCCGCGCCCACGGGGCCCCTTGTGTCAGCGTCGGTGGGACTAACCACGACAGCGGGTGAATCCCCAACGGCAATGGGCGACGACATGTTGACATCTCCGGCCATGGCACTGCTTGCGGA
Organism: Astrephomene gubernaculifera; assembly: GCA_021605115.1. Taxonomy (NCBI): domain Eukaryota; kingdom Viridiplantae; phylum Chlorophyta; class Chlorophyceae; order Chlamydomonadales; family Astrephomenaceae; genus Astrephomene; species Astrephomene gubernaculifera. The sequence continues at coordinate 321,686 of BMAR01000030.1, read as the reverse complement.
AGCACAAACAGAATCACTGCAAGCCACCGACGTGGCCGCATTTGCCTCCGATGGCACCCAATCTGAGGGCGCTGCTGCCGACGCCTCGGCGTTGCCCTCGCCATCGGCGCATGTCAGACTTGAGATGACGATGGGACGAAAGCAGGAGCGTCGAGCTCGCCGGCAGCAGCAGCTGCACCAACAGCCACCTCAGTCCCAGCGTTCGCAAGAGCAGCAGCTGCAGCAGCAACGCGACGCCTGGAACGGCACTCTGAGTCACCTGCTGCTGGACCTCTTGCACCAAAACGCAAGGCAGGAAAAGCAACGCCAGCTACGGCAGCAGCAACAACAGGCAACGACACCACTACGCTCGCCACAATCATCATCAGCATCACAACAGCAGCAGCAGGAGGGGCAACAAGAGGAGCAACAACATCAGCAGCAGCAATCCGCGGCGGGTCGTCATCGACTCCGTGTGTTAGCCCTGTTCGATGCGGCTTGCGGTCAGAGCCGACACGCCCGGCTGGCGCTGAAGCTAGCGCAGGCGTTCGAGCTGGAGTGGTGGGTGTTAAGGAAACTGGCCGCGAGTAGGAACGTACTGGTGGTGGGTGTATGCGAAGCAGGGAAGAACGTAACAGAAGGCTAGAATAAGGACGATGATAAGGAGCCCCCTAGACCACCAGCGCTCTCCCTTTTCTCTTTCCTCTCCTCTCCTTCCTAACCGCGAACCCTTCCTCCTTCCTCCTGCTCCCCCGCAACGCCCCCCCGCTCGCAGCACTGACGTACCCGAGCCGGCCTCCCTGGTGGCCGCCGTACAGGAGCTGCTGGGGAACCGAGTAACGCTCACACCGGGGCTGGGGCTGGTGGTGCATTTCCAGGTGGGGTGGGGGGGGGCTGAAGTAGGGCTGTGATGGGGGAAGGGGCACAGGAGGGCTGATGGAGGGAGGGGCCTCACCTGGGGAGCTTGTTCACCAAACCCTGTACCATCGTCACACCCTGCCGTTCCCGCCTTGACACCCCGCCCGCACATCCTACCTCCCGCCGCTGCCCTGCGTGGCTTGTCGGTCGCATGTCGCTACTCCCCCACCCCCGCAGTTTTGCCCCAACCTGTGTTTCCTATGGTTCGGTGTGGTCTTTGACCCTTCAGCCTTGTCACACAGCTCGTTAGTTGCCTCGTCGGTTTCCTTGTGTTTACCCCCCCCCCCTTTCCCCCCCCGCAGTGCCAACTTCTACCCCCATTGCTTTGCCCTAACTTGTGGTTTGGTATGGTCTTTGACCCCCGCAGTCGCTGCTGTGCCCCTGCGTGGACCGACCGGCGCTGTTCTCACTGCTGGTGGCGGAAGGCAAGGAGGCGGCGGCGGAGAAGTGGGCGGCGGGGCTGAGCAGGGAGGACAAGGTGGGGATGAGGGGCGGGGGGTTGGGGGCAGGTTGGGTCGGGCCGGGGCGGGGGTTGGCTCTGATTGGGCTTGCAAGCCGTGTGCAGCCATCCTAACGTTTCGCGTCGTCGGCGCAACTTCCGGTTTCGTCGTCTCGTCGTCTTATCCCTGCCCCTCCTACCTACACCCCTCCCTCCTGCACCCCTGGGCCCCCTCCAGATCGCCTACGTGCAGGCGTGTGTGGCTGCGGACCGGCTGCGTGCGGCCGCCCGCGCCACCCGCCTGTTCGGACTGCAGCAGGTGGGGGGGGGGAGATGAGGGCGGGAGGCGAGCTGGAGCCGAGGCGGCACGCCGCGATGTCCTCCCCTGCAACTCCCTTCCCTACCTGCCCCCGTGCACTGGCTCACCTCCCCTGCCCACCACGTCTGGCTCCTCTCATGCACCCCTCTCCGCACCCGTCTTGCACCCCCCCCTGCCCCGTCCCGCCCCGCCCCGTCCCGCCCCGCCCCGTCCCGCCCCGTCCCGCCCCGCCCCGTCCCGCCCCCCCCCCCACACCACACTTTGGAATTTCTTTTTTTCCCCCAGGAGTTCCCGGACATGGAGGCGCGCTACCGTCGCGCCTCCCTGCGCAAGCTGGCGGGGCGTCGCGTGTGGGGCGTGGCGGCCTCCTTCGCGGGGGCCGACCCGGCCATGCAATTGGAGCTGCTGGAGATGGTGGGTGGGGTGGAGTGTGGTGGAATGGGGTTGCGGGTTAGGCAGGGTTGGTAATGCGCATTGGGGGGACGGTGGGGTGCGTGGAGGGGTTTGGGTGAGGGGCATACATACTTACATACCTTTTCCGCTGTCCTAAAGTAGTAGTACTTCTTCTTCCTCCTCTTCTTTTTGCCTACCTTTTGCCCCTGCCTGACACTCCCCCAGATGATCGAGGCCGGAGAAGCCTCACTGGCCTCCGACTACCTCCGTCGCTTCCGTCTGCCGCCCGCCGCCGCCGCCACACTCGCCGCCGCATTAGACCCCGCCGTACTGGCGGCGCAAGAAGCCGAGCGGGCGGTGCGTTACCTGCAGCTGGATCTGCCGCCTTGCCGCATTGAGGTGGCGGCGGCGCGAGCGGAGCGACCCATGGGTCTGCCGACTGGGGTGATCTGGGTCGACGGACCCATGGGTCTGCGGGCCGCGGCGGCGGTGCTGGCGGGCGCAGACGTGGTGGGGATTGATGTGGAGTGGCGTGCAGGGGGTTTCGGAGGAGGCATGGAAGAGGAGGAGGAGGAGGCAGAGGAGGAGGATGGGGAGGAGGAGGAGCAGGAGGAGGAAGAAGAGAGCAGAAGGGGCGGGCGAGGGAGACGTGGAAGAGGCGGCGGCGGCGGTGGTGGTGGAAAAGCAAAAGAGGGTCCTGCTGCATTGCTGCAGGTGGCAACTAGAGATGCGGTTTTGTTGTTCGACCTTTTGGCGCTTTGTACCCCAGGGAGAGATGTGTGCGAAGGTGGAGGTGGGGCAGCGAATACCGGAATTGGAGGACAGCAGCCGGGTCAAGATCAGGATGTAGATTCAGTTTTGGATCTGAATGCCGTACTGGGGCCGGTGTTCGGACCGGGTGGAGCGCTGGTGCTAGGGTTTGGGCTGGCAGGTGAGCGGGGGGTACCGGTATCAAGTGGGAGGGAGAGGATGAATGAGGGAGCGGGGGAGGCAGGTCTCATGTCTCGGGGCCATGGACTGGCGACATGGGGGCACTGTCCACACCTTTCCTTTCCCTTCCCTTCGGGGCACTTCTCATCTAACTCTTCCCTTCCTCTCGTCTTTCAGCACCCACACCTCCTGATGTGCTACAAGTTACACCTCCCTACCACGCTACCCCGACCCCACCGCAACCCCAACCCCAACCGCCACCCAGGCGACCTATCCAAGCTGGCCTCCTCCTACCCCCACGTGCCCGCATTCCGCTACGTGGCTGCCGTACTGGACCTCTACGACATGTGGCGGGCGCACATGAACCCGGCCAACAGGGGCCTTCGGGGGGCAGCAGCCGCAGGAGCAGCAGGTGCTGGGGGCAGCAAAAACAAGGTCAGTATTGTTACAAGCTAGGGTACGGCTTTTGCATGGGTACGGCCCAAACCTTCTCTTGGTTCATAACCCCTCCCCTAACCCTACGGCCCCACCCCCGCCCCTCCCCCCCTACGTTGATGAATTCCTTGCTGCCTCACGCATCTCCACAGGGGCCTACCACCGCAGCGGTCGCCGCTGCCGCTTCCCAGCCCTCCCCGCCCTCCTCCTCATCCCTGTTGGGCGGCTATCCCCCCGCCGGCCTATCCACCCTGGCTGCGGGTCTGCTGGGGAAGCCGCTGGATAAGACCATGCAGGTGCGTGGGGGCGGGTGGGTGGGGTGGGGTGGGGGTGAATGTTAGGGAGCACATGGGACCACGCTAAACCCACATCCCGCAGAGCCACAGCCCATCTGTCACCCGACCGCCGCCATCCAGGCCTCCTCTGCCTCATGTCCCTCTTCCCCACTGCTTCTTCACGCTTTCACCCTCTCACCCAACTTTCCTGCTTCACCTTTCCACCCGTAACCCGCGTGCAAACACCCGCAGGTATCCGATTGGGAGGCCCGGCCCCTCACCCCCCGTCAGTTGGCGTACGCCGCACTGGACGCCCACGTGCTACTGCGCCTGTGGCAGGCCTTCCATGACGCCATGCCGCCGGGGCTGCCGCAGCGGGTGATGGAGGAGAGGGTGGCGCCGTACAAGGCGCCGGCGGGTAGGGCAGCGGCGGCAGCGGCGGCGGCGGGACAGGGCCGGCGGGAAGGTGGAGGAAAGCGTGGGAGGGATGGTAGCGGCGGCGACGGAGGCGGAGGAGGCTGTAGCGGCGACGGAGGCGGCGGCGGTGGCAAGGGGAATGGCGACGGCGACGATGGTGGTGGCGGCGGCGGAGGGGGCGGCGGCACCGTTGGCGGTGGAGGTATGATTGGAGGAGGTACCGCAGCAGTGGCTACAACGACAGCGATGGGGGCAGGGTCTGGGTCGGGTGGAAGCAGCCGCTCTGGGAATAGTGCGGGCGCCAAGTCACCGCGATGTTCGCAGCATCAGCAGCAGCAGACACCAAGAACAATGGCGACGTCATCGTTGCTGTTCGGCGCTTCTATAGTTGACGGCGGCGCAACGACGGCAGTGCTGACAGCATCGGCCGTCACCACCGCAACCCCAACAGCCGCTGCAACGGCAACAGGAGATGTTAGCGGCAGCTGTGTTGCAGCTGTAGGGCCCATTAAAGCCCTGTCTAAAACGTACGGCAGCACGTCCTTCGCGTCGTCATCATCGTCGTACAAGGTTCCCGGATGCTCGTCCACCGTGACGCCACTGGTGCCGCCGCCAGAGGCGTTTGCAAGCGGCGGCGGCGGCAGCGGAGGAACGCTGCCGCTGCCGCCAAGTGTGGCTGCCGTACTGCAGCGTCACGGGCTGTTGGACGACGCCGTACGATGGCTCTTGCCTGACGCGCCGCCACCGCCGCTTCAGCAGCAGCAGCAGTCTGCCATCTCTGGTTCCGACACACCGCTACCACTGCCACCACAACCGGCGCCAGAGCCCCTGCTTCCTGACCCCAATGCTAACAACACCCTTGCGCCGCCGCCGTCGGCGACAGCGCTGCCCGCTACCGCCACCGCCCCCGACGCCGCCGCCGCACTGGGCGTGCCGCCGTCGCGCGTCGCGAAGAGCGTTGCCGTACTGGCGGCGGGGAAACCGTGGCTGGCTGTCGTACCCGGGGATCGGCGACTCGACTGGCACAAGGCAGGGCGGGGTCCGCCGCCGGCGTCGCTGGCGACGGCGGCGGCGGTGGTGGTGGTGGTGGCGGGACGGGGCTTAGGTGTTAGTGCGTCGTTAGGGATCGGGCTTGGGGTTGCGAAGGCGTGTGGCATGGGGGTGTGTAGGAAGCCGGCTGCCGCCTCCGTCGCCGCTTCCGCCGCCGCCGCCGTCGCCGCTGCCGTCGCCACTCGCCTTCCCAGTGACGCTGTGGCGGCGCTGACGACAGCCAATGCGCGGGTTCATAGGACATTGCCGACCGTTGGCGGCGGCGGCCGCAGCAGCGGTGGCGGCGGTGGTTGTTGCATGCACAAAACCAGTATCCGGTTGGCAGCGAGGACAATTGCTGCTACTGCCGCAGCCGCCGCTACTGCGGCCCGGTGCCATTGCAGGTGTCTTCGGGGTTCGTTAGGGAAGATACGATTGCGGAGGGCGGTTGTGGCGGTCACAGTGAAACCCTAGTAAACCCTAGCAAGAGCCCCATAGCGGTACTTTCTCACGCGCTGTCACACATCTCCTGCCAAGTGCTTCTTACCCCGCTGCTCACCCGCTCTTGCGCCCGTGTCTAACCCAATCCCCCGCACCTCAGGTTGCCGCGGTGGTAGGGGTGTCTCGGAGGGCCCTACGGGTGGCCACCCCGGGGGAGTGCGTGTCGGCATTCGGGTTCGTGCCAGGTGGGTACGACATGAAGGGTTCGTGCCATGTGAATGTGACGGGTTCGTGTGCTAACTCAGGAGGACGAGCGCAAGGAAAGGAATGCCTGATGGCCGCATGTCAAGGGACCGCCTCCTCTTTCTTCACCACACCATCCTACCTGCGGGGAATGTCCCGTTCCCTCCGCCTCCCCACACAGGCACGTTGCCGCCCTTCGGCCACCCCACTCCGCTGCCCGTCATTGTTGATATTGGGCTGGGAGCAGCTGCAGCAGCAGCAGAGGCAGTGGTAAAACCAGCAGCAGGAGCAGGGGCAGGAACGGCAGAGGAGGTTGTAACAACGGTGATGGCAGCATCAGGGCTAGCAACAGCAGCAGGGCTAGTAACGGTTGCGCCGCCGTCCGCCTCCTCCTCCCTGTACTGCGGAAGCGGAGTGCCGTACGCCGTCATTGAGGTGTCGTACAGCGACCTGCTGACGTTGACGGCCGGCCGAGCAGCCGACGTCGCCGCGGGTCCTAATCAGGACTCCTCCGACGGTCCGATGGGTGCTGCTGCTGCCGCCGCCTCACCCTCTCCCTCCCCGTCTCCCTCGCCTTCTCCGTACGCCTCTCAAGCCGACCTAGCTGTGGGCTTCTCATCCACCTCCATCTCTGCCAGCGGAATGTGCACTCCGGAACCTCCCTCCTCAGCCGCAGCCGGAGGCGCAAGCGCAGCAGCGTCAGCAGCAAGCGCAACTAACGGTGGCAACGGCAGTAACGGTCACGGCGGCGCCAACCGTTTTCTGTTGGACAGCATGTTGGGGCGGTTATGTCGTTGGTTGCGTTGCCTGGGGGTGGATGCGGAGTATGTAGGGAGGACGTCTCCGGGGAAGGCGGAGCTGGCAAGGGTAAGACTGGAACAGGGGAGGCGGCTGAGGAGGGGCTTGGGGCTACGGGATTGAGGCCTGGGTTCGGTCCAGCCCTTCATTCACTTTGTTTGGCGCTGTTATCGGTCTGAATCTGACATTCGCCGTACATTTCAGTACGTTGATCTGTGCTCGTGCCACCCGTCCCAACTGCTGCCTACTGCTTCTTCCCATGCTGCCTCTTCCTTGCCCCTTCCAGCTATCCGCACGGGCGGCTCGCGAGGGCCGCGTCTTCCTAACTCGAGACCAGCGGCTAGCCGAGCGACGTGATGTGGCAGCGCCGTACGTGCTGCACAGCGATGACGCGGCGGCGCAATTGGACGAGCTGGTACGGCACTTCAACGTCAGGTAGGAGGGGGTCCATGGCGGAACAACCGTGATGATAAGGAAATTGGCCGCGAGTCGGAACGTTCTGTGATTGACATTATGGGAGATGCCTTGATGCGTCGTCAGCTGCTGATTTTTATCTTGCTGGCTTACACCCTGTAGTCGCCTTGACTTGGCGTTGTCAAGCCAAGGTGGTTAAGTCTCACCGATTGGCGTTGCTTGAGTTGCGTTCTTTGGCTTAGCGTTTTTAGTCACCTGACTCGCTCTCTTGCTCACACTAACTTGCTCCGCTCAGGTTTGACGAGGCGTTGGTGATGTCGCGATGTAACGCCTGCAACGCCGCCGCCTTCCAGCTGGTCAGCCCCAAGGAGGCTGCTCGGCCGCTGGTACCGCCGAGGGTGTTCGAGGTAGGGGGGCGTTGGAGAGGAGGCGCTGGAAGGGGGGGGGGAGGCGTGCAACTGGGGGCCTTGGAAGTGCTGCTGGCCCGCCTCTGTAAGCCCTTCTGTTTTCTTTTTCATCCCTTCTTCTTCTTCTTCTCCGCCTCACCCACCCACCCGCCCCACCAACCCTTCTGGCAGCTGGTGGAGGAGTTCTGGCGGTGCGGCAGCTGCGGCAAAGTGTTCTGGATGGGGCCCAAGTCCGCATCCGCTTTGGAGTTGGTGGGGGGCATGATGGCGCGCACGCAGGGGCAGCAGCAGCAGCCAGAGCAGGGGGAGGGGCAGCAGGGGCAGCAGGGGGAGGGGGAGCAGGGGATTGGGACCGGGGGCTATCAAGAGCAAGAAGGGGAGCAGGGTGGCGGCGGGAGAGGTGCGGCGAGCCCCAGCAAGGCCGGAGGATGTGGTAGTGAAGGAGACGGTGGTGGTGGCGCTGTTGCCGAGGGGGGAGGCAGCAGCGAGGCGGCAACTACGGTGGCTAGGGAGGTGGTGGACGAGGAGAAGGCAGGAGGGGCTCGCACGGGACGGCTCCAGGGGGGCGAGGAGGGGGCGGGTGCCGTACAGGCGCCCAGGTGGGCTGTGGCGGCTGCTGCGGCGCTGGGTCCGTAAGGGGAGGGGAGTGTAAGGGGGGCGAAAGGGGGGCATATCCTGGTGTGTGCACGGGGTGGGGGTAGGAAAGCTGGCCGCGAGTAGGAACTTGCTGTGATTGCCGGAAGATGAAGTCCCCACAGAAGCGCCACAGGAGGGTGTGGGTGTGCGTACGACGGGCATTGGTACGAGCGTACGACGGATACGAGGAGAACAACCTTACGAAGAAAGATGCGTGAGAGGCAACAGGTGTATAGTGTAGCGGTAGTGGTAGCTACAGTGGTGGCTGGGTGGTTGGCCTGAAGCTTGGATCTGTACCATAGATGGTTGAGCGCCTATAAGGCGCAAAAGCAGGTATATCGAATGTATCTATGTATGTTGATAAGAGTGCATGTAAATCGCACACAACGGAAGGGGAGACACTGCTGCGTGCTGTGTGCTGCGTCGTACGTAGGCCAGGCGTCGCAGCAGGGGCAGCAAAGAATACCAGAGGGTCCCTCCACGACTAGCAAACATCTATGCGTGCGCAGGCGCGCGTATAATATGCAAAAGCTTTATGGACTAAGATCTCAATTGTTCTTGCTTTCTATGCACTTCGCAAGCAGTGAAAATGCCGAAAGTTCGACAGCGCTCGCGCGTATGTCAGGACTTTGCAGTGACTCCTTGGCAATCTAAACGTGAAGGCCACAAACCTGAACCAGAAGACGCTTTGTACACCGTAGCAGAGGCGGACCTGCTCGTGGTGGCGCCATCCACAGCAACAGTCTCGCCCAGCGCACAAGACGCAGTTCCTGGATCGCACACCTTCACTTCTCCTGCATTTTCACAACGTTATAACCAGCATCCATCCACTTCTTCGCAGTCATTATACTTTGCATCGCTAACTGCTCGCGAGCCCGATGCCTCGTCGGAGTGGTTTAGCAAGGCGCCTGGAAGGCAGGACCAGACCCAAACGCCAAGCTCAAAACAGACGCAAATGCAGCAGACCCCGGTGATGCTTTCAGCTCCAGCTGATCTTCGCCTTTCGGCTTGGGACGGTTGGGAAACGCAACCGGGCAGACAGCAGCAGCGGCAACCACCATCCCGCCGGCCGGCCAGGGACCTCCGATTCGAAGTTGCGGATTCCGAATCCAAATCCGACTCCGACTCCCAAGCTGACAGCGATGTCACGCAGGCTCCTTCCGAATCCCCATCACACTCTCCTCCACCACCGCAGTCACAAGAGCAGGTGCAAGCGCAGGCACACGAGCTCCTACCGCCCCAACCACAGGGAGCATCCTACCTAGCCATGACTCCTGCCCTAGCCTTCCCCTTGTCAGCCCCAACACAAGAACCAGCAGCACTCGTAACAACAGCAGCAGCAGCAGCAGCAGCAACACGACGCAGGTCAACCCGCGTCCCCGTCCTCCGCGGCCTCTGCCAACTAGCCATCACACCCTCCGGCCGTGGCATGGGCCACATCCTCCTCCTCCCCGCCCCCTCCACCGCCCCACCACCACACCAAGCCCACCCACCACAACATGCCCCGCTCCCAAGCCGCAGCCTACCGCCCGCTGCTGCCGCCACCACCGCCTGCTGCCTGGGCCTAGCGTTGCAGCCTGTGCTACCGGCACCGCTGCCGGATCCCTGCTTCGCGGATGACGACGCCACTCAGCTGCTGGCGGTCCGACTGACGGCCTTTCAGAGCAGCGGCAGGACGGAGACGGCGGGGGCGGAGGAGGGTGCGGTGGATGATGAGGGGGCGGAGGAGGGGGCGGAGGTGGTGAGCAGTGGGGGTGGGAGGGCGCCGCAGCTGGCAGGGAGGAGGACCATGAGGGAAGCGGAGATGGCTGAGGAACGGCTCAATTCGTATGACGTTAGCAGACACAGCGGCTGGGACGGAAGCAACCGCAACCGCGACAGCAGCAGCAGTAGTGGAGGGGGTTTGAACCAGGGTGTGGTGGCGGAGGGGCTTGTGGCTCGGACGGGTGGCGACATGTGCTGTCTGGGTCCGCCGGCCGGGTGGCTGCTGCGGCGGTACTTTGGTGGGGACGACTCCTCGGAATGCGACTCGGATTATGAGGGGGAAGAAGAAGAGGTGGTGGAGGAGGAGGTGGAGGAGGAGGAGGAGGAGGTGGTGGTGGAGGAGGAGGAGGGGGAGACGTGGGGCGGCAGGGATGTGGAAGAGGAGAGGGATGTGGAGGAGCTGTGGGATGATGGAGAGGCTGTGGTGGATGGGAATGAGGGTGCCGGTGGCGGTGGCGGTGGCGGTGCTGGACCCATGGGTCAGGTGGCGGCGAGGGGCCGGGGCGTCGCGCATGCGAGGGCGAGGGTGCGGGCGGGTGTTGGTGCGGGGGTGGGGCGGTGGCGGCTGTGTTTCGAGCCCGAAACCTTACTCAGCGGGGCGGCAGCGCTGCCCAAGCTGAGGGAGTTCGCCCCGCCGCTGCTGCCAGGCGGAGGGGAGGGAATGGAGGGAGGAGGGGAGGTGGAAGGGGAGGTGGAGGCGGTGGTGTGTGTGGGGTCGGTGACGTTGCGTGGCTTGCCTCGGGAGTTCTTGAGGGCTGTGGGTGGAGGTGCTGGGAGGGGGTGAGGCGGGAGAGGAGGGGAGGCGGGGGCGGAGCTTGTCATGCCCCTCATGCGGCGCTTTTACAGTCCGTGCATCAGTCTTTGGTTTGCTGTGGCTTGCTAGGGTAAGTTGGTCTGTCGTAATTGGTAGGCGGTAAGCGGTAGGTCCCAATCGCAACATGGATTGCGCTGCGCACTGCGTTGGGTTATGCGTCTTCTGTTGAATTGATTAGCTTGCGAGGTGAAGGCTGGATGCGGTAGGAGGAAGGGAACTAGAGTGGCAAACTTGAGGGCGCACGCGCGGTAATGCGCTGGGATGAGGATGCTGGCCACAGGGAATGCCGTACACATTTTGAGCCCAGATCTGTATCAACCGTCACTGTGACGTGAACGGATTGCGTAAGGACTGCTTAAGCACCATATTATACGTCGCGTTGTTTAACAGTAGCTTTGCTCTCGCAGTATAATTTTGTAAGCAAGTTCGCGACTTGCATTGCCTCGCCACGCGACACCTTTTTTACAACGTAGCGCCTTTGCATTAAGAAAAACATTAAAGAAGTACAACAATTTAATTTACGGACATGACGCAGCTCAGCACGCTAGGCGCTGACCGAAATGCTTGCTTGCTCGCGGCTCCATCTTCCTTGAGCCGCATCGGCTGCAGCCGCTTAGCTGCCGCGCAGCTGAGGAGGCCCTCTGCAATCTTCAGCTCTCGCAATAATGGTTAGTTCGCTAATAAGTTCAACATGGGATCGTCGCCTCGATCCATCTTGACGTACATACCGGTACGCAGTAGCTCTTGGGAACATGTATAACACTTTCCCCAAACGACGCGCACCGTCTTGCCATTCGTGCTCCTAGATACACCAGGCAGTAGCAACAATCAACTTTGCCTCCCTTTCCCTCTCCTACCCAACCGCTCCCCCGCCGGCGCCGGCGCCTGCGTGTGTTGCCGCCCCCAGCTTCCCCACCACCACCATCGCCAATGCCACCCTCGCCTCCACCGCCGGCCTCTCAACCAGCGTCACCAGACATCCCACCCTCGCCCACCTCCTCCTCCACAACCTCCTCCTCCAGCTCCCTGTTGCAAGTCGCCCTGTCCAACGCCCCGGAGTGGCCCTCCTTCCTGGGCTCACTAGCTAACAGCGGCGCGATGACGGGAACCCTGCTCGACGGCATTCACTCCCGAGTGGGGTTGCAGGTGACCGGGGCAACTGGGGCCCTATGCCTGCTACTTCCCTAATAATTATTGTAACGCCTCACATCACCACCACACCACAACTCCAACCCCCCATGCATGTGCGCCTCAACCATTGAACGCTAAACGCCCAGCGACAACGACCATCCACCCACCAACACCGAACTATCAACCAACAGCTGGCAACACTCAACGCCCAACAACTAACCCCCAGGTGTACGACACAGCCCCCCTGGTACTGGGTGGGCTGCACACCTCAGCTGCAGTGCCCCCGCTGCTGGCGGTGTTTTACTTGGTAGTTGGGGGACTGCAGCCACTGCTGGGTGAGCGGGCGATACCGGGAGGGACGAGCGGATGGCTGGCGCAGTGGTTGGGGCTGATGTGGCATGGGTTTGCTTGTTGGGGTTGCCAATGGGAAGATGCTAGCCATGACTTTGCACGTTAAACTTTTTCTTTCGTCATCCCTTCTGTACTGAGTTAGTTGTTCCGTACTGACCACCAATACGTGTAAACGAATTGTCGTACCCAGATAATCTGAACCCCTCGGAGGCGACGAGTGCCGTACAATCCCGCTGCAATGACGTGGGCTTCGTGGCCCTCTCGTTTGGGGTGTTAGCCGGGTTGCTGCAGCTCAGTGCGACAACGTACGAGCAGGTACGGCAGCTGTCAGGGTGGTACCGGTATCCAGGAGGGAAGAAGCATGTAAGAACCATGGGTCATCCATACCGCGCATGCCGCTTATAGCAGGGTTGACAAACCCAACATAGTGTCATCGTACACGATTTTGCTGGTAACCCGTACTCCGGCATTGTAACGCTTAGGCACACGAGTATGCTACACCCCACCGATACCTCTTAGAGCGGGATTTTATTAATATTAAGGTGAGGTTGCAAGCTTTCAATTTTAACCCATTATCGTACACGCAGGGTGTGCCGTACTGGCAAATCCACTTGGCCCTCGGCACGGCAGCGCTCCTAAACTGGCGGATCTTCGACGGGACCCGCCAGGTATGAGTTCATGCGGTGGTTGGCATCGTTTGTGTTTGTGGCTGTTTCGGTGGGTAGGGTAGAGGAACGACCGTGGTTTTGCTGCGCATGTTCATGATTGTTGGCCTTCCCGTTCGTTCCCGTTCCCTGAACTCTGTACGGCGTGCGAGGTCATACCAGTCAAACACTCCCTCCCAACGGCTCCTCCTTCCCAACCGCACCCTCAGGGACTGCTGCTGGCGGTGCTGTGCGGTGTGGGCGCCCCTGCTGCGGAGGTGCTGCTGCTGCAGCTGGCGCCCCTGTGGCACTACCCCAGGGTGCGGGGCGGCTGGCCGGGGGGAGTGTGCCTGTACGGCAATTCCGGCTATGCACCGTGCTTAAAAACAAAGGGTGGCAAAATTGTCGTCCTCTAAAAGGGAATATTCACGTTCACCCCATTAACGGGAGTTTGGATTCGGTGCGGGTGTTACTGCCCCAACACCCTCCCTGGCGCCGCTGTGTCCTCCCTCCCCCCCCTTCGTACACCCTGCCAGGCTGATGTGGGTGGTGTGTTGGTGTCCTGGGTGCCCTGGTGCTACTTCTTCTACACACCCGCGCTGGGGGCGCTGGGGAGGTGAGATGCGGGGTGGTGGTGAGGGTGGTGGCACGGGGTGGTACGGGGGTATGAAGAGGAACGTAACGAGCTGTATGACGAGTCTTCACCATGGGGGGGAGTGTCAGCTTGATGGGAGGGATGGCAACATGGGATGTTGGCGGGGCTCAACCTGGGAGAAAGGGTGCTGAAGCCGGAGGTGGTGGGGTTAGCGGGCTCGGTTGCGTCATGCCAGGCCTGCCAACACGTGCTCTTCCCTGCATCCGTGAACCCCCTTCATATCGGTACATCCCTGACCTCACCCAACTCTGCTGCTCCCCCCCGCTGCTCCCCCTGCTGGGGCCCCCCGCTGCCCCCCCCCCCTGGCAGGTACCTGTGGAGCACCATGAGGCAGCTGCGGGACTTCAAACACCAAGAACAACAAGAACAGCAAGGACAGCAACAGCAACGGTTGTCAGAGGAGCAACAACCTGAACAACAATAGCAAGTGCGGCTGGAAGCCGGGAACAGCAAGGGAGGGAGCAGCAAGGGATGGAACCGCAAGAAAGGGAGGCAGCAAGTGGAAGGCTAGGCTGCTCCAGGAATTTGTTGTCGAGGGGAACGCTTGGGATTACACTGGCCCAACCCAGCGTGGATTGAGGGGTGTAGCAGCAGTTGGTCAGTTGATTGGTTGCTGCCGCAGCGGGACTCCCCTGATGGCACGTGAAGTGATGTATGTGGGGGCTGCCCTGTTGTGACGGCTTCGTACTCGCCCTGGTGTACATGACAACCTTTTGGTGTACGATAATCAGCAGCCTTGGTTATGGAAGAGGTGGTGGGTGGTTAGCCAAGGGCTTCAAGACGCATATACATGCATGGGCTGTGCATAACCTCTGTGAAAGATTTGCGAAAGGAGGATCCAGTTCCAATCTTAGTACATCCGGTTTACTGCCGCTGGCAAGAACCAGCAACCAGCAACTACCGGTAGACGCACTGCTGTAGTCCATGCGAGCGTCCACATGCGGGCGTTGGACGAACGGCCATCTCTCCTGCTACACATGCAGCTATACATGCGCAGCAGGGGGGGCTGTAAGGCACAGCTCATACATGTCTCAAACCGCTCAAACGTACCGCAGGCGTCACATGCTCAGCAGCTCGGCAGTCTCCCCTCTCCTGCCAATCTCCGCACCGTCAGTTGCATCGTCAAACGTGTCTCATTAGTCTTACCCCCGCACCCGTCTCGTTACCGCCGCTGCATCCCCCAAACTATAGGGAGCACGAGTAGGGACGGGGCACGCCGGAGGTGACGTGGCCATGACAATGGCATGGCATCGCTGCCGTACAATTCATTACGTGAAGGCGACTATGACGGCGACGGCTACGGCATGACGTACGACTCGTACCTCTGATCGAACGCATTCCAAACGAACTTAACCACACCGCCCCCGCGACCCTTGCCACTGCCTTTGCCGCACGCACCCACAGCACCCCCCTCTACCTCCGCCTCTCCGTCTCCTTCTTCTCCCCCTCGCGCGCTCACAACTGTACGGAGAACCTCATGTTGCCGTACAACTTGTACGGCATACGCCCCAATACGACGTGGTCGACCTTCGAGCGCATCTACCTCATCATCATCAGCGCCATCCCCCTTCTCGCCATCCCCTCCCTCACCCTTGTCTTCTACCTCAGCCCCACAACGCCTGCTCACGCCCTCCGACGACAAAGCACGACCCTCCGCTGCCGTCATGCTACCTCCTGCCTCATCGCCTTCCTCCTTCTTGCCTTCCTCCTTTACCTCCTTCTCCTTCGCCTCCACCGGTGTCACCTGAACCCAAACATCCCGCGCCGATACCACATCGCCCTCACACAAGTCAGCCAGCATGTAATGGTGCAACGTGCCCCTGGGGTCCTCCCTTTCCGACCTCTGCCCCGCAGCCGCTGCTGCTGCTGCTGCTGCTGCTTCCGCGCTATCCAACTCCCTTTCAAACGCCGCGCGAACACGCGCCTCCGCTGCCAATGCTGCTGAAACGCCAGAGCCTGAGGACGCCGCTGCGGCAGCCGCCGCCGCTGCCTTTGCTGCCATCCTCGCACGTCGACCGGAACCGTAGGCTTTGGGAGACGTGGGAGGATACGGGGAACCGGGGATTGCAGTGCCGTACGCAGCCTTGGATGATGGTGATGAGGGCGGCGGGGAAGAAGAAGAAGCGGATGCGAATGAGGCAGTCGAGGAGGATGTTAATAATGACGACGACTTGCTTTGCGCTAACAAGCTCGAAGAGGAGCCTCTCCTGGTGTCGTGCGGGGTCGTCAGGGGCGCCGGCGGCGCCAAAACGACCCGTGGGACCGTGGCCGCATTTAGGTAGAGAGTACCTGTGGCGGGATCCAGGGCTACCATGCGACGCAGGCGGCCACCTCCAACTTCACCACCGCCTCCTCCTCCTCCTCCGCTGTTGCTGCTGCCCCCACCACCACCGCCCCCAGCCGTCCTGGCAGCGTGGTGGAGGTGGTGGTGCATGTGCCCGAATGCGACCAGAGGGGTGCGACGGCCGGAGCGGTGTAGGGCGGCTAGGGCGGTCTGCGGCAAGAACCAGGGAGGACGGGTCCGAGGATTTGTGTGCGAATCACCAGCGAAAGGGATGCAGGGTGAGTGGAGCAGGAGGAGGTGTGTGGTGGTCGTCCCGTGCCGTTCACGCACACGCACCTGCAGGTCGGGGTCTCCATGGTCGCCCGCCCCAGGCTCCCAATCCACTCCGCAGATGTCTTGCGGGCGGGCGCCGAGACCCGTGGGTCCGTTGTGACCCACCACGATGAGCGGGTGGTGTGCGGGGGCGGGGGCAGCGGCCTGGGGTTGGTTGGGACGGGACAGGGGGCGATTGAGGTGGGCTAGGATAGAGCTCCCATAGGAGCATCCATTTGGGTAGGGTAGGGGTGCGTTGGGCAGGGTAGGGGTGCGTTGGGTAGGGTAGGGGCGCGTTGGGTAGGGTAGGGGCGCGTTGGGTAGGGTAGGGTTGCGTTTTGTGCTTAGCCCGTGTGAAGGATGTTACATGAAGCATAGAAAGACAAGCTTCCGCAAGCACCGAAGCAGAAAGTTCCCCTTACCCACCTGGACGATACGCCTAGCGCTTTCCTCCATGCTTCTCACGCCGTACAGCCCCTCCATGAACTCCCGAATGCCGCTGAAGTTCTTGCCGCCCTTGGAAAACGGCCGCCCGCCAACCACCGTGTAACCATGCTCGTCCAACCGCATGCTGCCGTACCCCACGTGATCGGATCCAAGAGCCGCTAGCTGCTGCCTTACACCGTCTTGTGCTACAGCTGCTACTGCCTCGTCACGGTTACGAGATGCGGTTAGGATGTCAGCTGCGGTTAGTCGTTGCTGTTGCTGCCGAGGTTGTTGACGGTGGTTGGGGCTGCTCATGGGCTGTAGCATCTTTCCGGCCCGCCCCGTCTGCGTGTACTGCGATAACAACCAGAAGTGGAAATATGAGGTAACGGCCAGCAAGGAGGGTTGCATGGACGTGTCGTTAATCGCTTTGCTAATTGGCACAGGTGCGCTCAAGTTCTGTAGCAAACCGGGCCTCACCCATGCGTCGTGGTTCCCCAGGATAACTGCCTTGCGGATCGGTAGCGACGCCACCTGAGAGAAGGAGAGGCCGTCCAGCATGAAGGAGGTACCGGTAATGAGGAATGAGGGAAGAAGACGTGGAGGAGCACGGACACGGCAGTACGGCAGGATCAAGTGCCTGTAATCACACAGCCTTGGCCGCTGCCCAGACACATGGGCAGGTGTTGCTTGTGCGAATAACAGCCGCAGTCCACACTGCCCTACATGCCCTACATCTGTATACGGTAAGACACACCGTAGGTACGACACCCACCTGCCGTACAAGCTCCACGTTTTCGTTCCCGAAATCTCCCACCAGTAGGGTTAGATCCGGCTTCAGCAGCCTCAGGGCCGCCTCCTCCCGCCCCGCACGCCAGCTACCATGCACGTCCCCAACGATAGCAACCTAATCGGAGGGGGCCAATAGTTAATAGTTAAGTACTACAACGCATGGTAACGAGTTGAGCGTAATAACATAACCATTTAAGTGGAAGCACATGGGCTTTGCCGTACAGGGCATAAACCTGTGTTTGCCGTACCCGCATCTGACCCGGCCGGATCTGGGCGGCATCCGTGGCAGCACTGGGTCCTGCTGTTGTGGCTGCTGCTGCTGCTGCTGCTGCTGCTAAGCCCTGGCCGGCCGTGTTTGCTGATCCTACGGGCGCCCTTGGTGCTGACGCTGATGCGATTGTCCCTGCTGGCGGTACGGCAGCGCCGGTTGTGCCGTTGGCTGTTTCGGTTGGGATGTTGACTGGTGAAGGGGAGGCAGGCCTCACCGGTCTCTCCAGGGCTCCCTGGGAGCTGGGTGCCAGGCGACTAGGGTGGAGCAGTGGTTGCGGATTCGAAGCGGCTGCAGCAGGTACGCCGGCGCATGGGGGAGGGAAGATCAGACAGAAGCATATTTCACTAATTAGTAGGGACGTTCGCAAGGGTGATGGGTATGCATGAAGCTTTCAATCCGGTCTGGCCAACCTATGGGACCCAAGCGACGTGTGCAACCCACGCATGTGTGTGCGAGAAATGGCAGCAGCACCATCCTTCATCGTATGTGGCCGTGCAAAGCTGCCAGTGGATTCCCTCAGACCAGTACGGAGCGCGGCAAGTCGGTGAAAGCATACAACACCCTCGGCTCACCCGTCGGGCCGGAAGTAACCAAGTTGGGCTCAAACCGTATGTTCAAGTGCTGCGGCTGAGCTTGAGGGGAGCGCCCCAGGAAGAAGTTCCGCGCGAATAATTGCATGATGTGCAAGGCAGAAGCTCGCCGCTATCCTTAACACACAGCTTCACTGTTATTTCTCAAGTATTAACATCCGTAACTCTAGCGCATTATACCATCGGCAGTGCATATGCTTCCCTCGGGCCGCATGGCTACCTAGCTGCGCGCTATAAAGTATAGCCTTCTACTGTCAACGCTTATGTAGACAGAGAGTACTTGAAAACGAAGACGATGAAGGCTGGGCCTGCAGCGAGCCGTATGGCAGTTGGTGGTGTTAGTTGGTGCAAGCTAGGAACTACTTGCAACCGAATACCCGAGGCCCAATTGAAGCTATTTCATCTCTATGGGCCCTGCAAATCGTATTGTAGGTGGTGGGGGCGAGGGTCTTGAGGTGGAAGGGGCGAGAATATCGTAGGTGGCAGGGGTAAGGGTAATATAGGTGGCAGGGGCGAGGGTCTTGAGGTGGAAGGGGCGAGGGTATTGTAGGTGGCAGCGGCGAGGGTATTGTAACGTGGCAGGTGCTAGGTCGCGGCGGGTGCTAGGTCGGCGGGTGCCAGGTCGGCGGATGCCAGGTCGGCGGGTGCCAGGTCGGCGGGTGCCAGGTCGGCGGGTGCCAGGTCGGCGGGTGCCAGGTCGGTGGGTGCCAGGTCGGTGGGTGCTAGGTCGGCGGGTGCTAGGTCGGCGGGGGCTAGGTCGGCGGGGGCTAGGTCGGCGGGTGCCAGGTCGGCGGGTGCCAGGTCGGCGGGTGCCAGGTCGGTGGGTGCCAGGTCGGTGGGTGCTAGGTCGGTGGGTGCTAGGTCGGCGGGTGCTAGGTCGGCGGGTGCTAGGTCGGCGGGTGCTAGGTCGGCGGGTGCCAGGTCGGCGGGTGCCAGGTCGGTGGGTGCCAGGTCGGCGGGTGCTAGGTCGGCGGGTGCTAGGTCGGCGGGTGCTAGGTCGGCGGGTGCCAGGTCGGCGGGTGCCAGGTCGGCGGGTGCCAGGTCGGCGGGTGCCAGGTCGGCGGGTGCCAGGTCGGTGGGTGCCAGGTCGGCGGGTGCTAGGTCGGCGGGTGCTAGGTCGGCGGGTGCCAGGTCGGCGGGTGCTAGGTCGGCGGGTGCTAGGTCGGCGGGTGCCAGGTCGGCGGGTGCCAGGTCGGCGGGTGCTAGGTCGGCGGGTGCTAGGTCGGCGGGTGCTAGGTCGGCGGTTGCTAGGTCGGCGGGTGCCAGGTCGGCGGGTGCTAGGTCGGTGGGTGCCAGGTCGGCGGGTGCTAGGTCGGCGGGTGCCAGGTCGGCGGGTGCCAGGTCGGTGGGTGCTAGGTCGGCGGGTGCTAGGTCGGCGGGTGCCAGGTCGGCGGGTGCCAGGTCGGCGGGTGCTAGGTCGGCGGGTGCTAGGTCGGCGGGTGCCAGGTCGGCGGGTGCCAGGTCGGCGGGTGCCAGGTCGGCGGGTGCTAGGTCGGCGGGTGCTAGGTCGGCGGGTGCTAGGTCGGCGGGTGCCAGGTCGGCGGGTGCCAGGTCGGCGGGTGCCAGGTCGGCGGGTGCCAGGTCGGTGGGTGCTAGGTCGCGGCGGGTGCTAGGTCGCGGCGGGTGCTAGGTCGCGGCGGGTGCTAGGTCGGCGGGTGCCAGGTCGGCGGGTGCCAGGTCGGCGGGTGCCAGGTCGGTGGGTGCCAGGTCGGTGGGTGCTAGGTCGGCGGGTGCTAGGTCGGCGGGTGCCAGGTCGGCGGGTGCCAGGTCGGTGGGTGCGAGGTCGGCGGGTGCGAGGTCGGCGGGTGCGAGGTCGGTGGGTGCCAGGTCGGCGGGTGCCAGGTCGCGGCGGGTGCTAGGTCGCGGCGGGTGCTAGGTCGGCGGGTGCCAGGTCGGCGGGTGCCAGGTCGGCGGGTGCCAGGTCGGTGGGTGCCAGGTCGGTGGGTGCTAGGTCGGCGGGTGCTAGGTCGGCGGGTGCCAGGTCGGCGGGTGCCAGGTCGGCGGGTGCGAGGTCGGCGGGTGCCAGGTCGGCGGGTGCTAGGTCGGCGGGTGCCAGGTCGGCGGGTGCTAGGTCGGCGGGTGCTAGGTCGGCGGGTGCTAGGTCGGCGGGTGCCAGGTCGGCGGGTGCCAGGTCGGCGGGTGCCAGGTCGGTGGGTGCTAGGTCGCGGCGGGTGCTAGGTCGCGGCGGGTGTTAGGTCGCGGCGGGTGCTAGGTCGGCGGGTGCCAGGTCGGCGGGTGCCAGGTCGGCGGGTGCCAGGTCGGCGGGTGCCAGGTTAGTGGGTGCCAGGTCGGTGGGTGCTAGGTCGGCGGGTGCTAGGTCGGCGGGTGCCAGGTCGGCGGGTGCCAGGTCGGCGGGTGCGAGGTGGGCGGGTGCGAGGTCGGCGGGTGCGAGGTCGGTGGGTGCCAGGTCGGCGGGTGCCAGGTCGGTAGGCGCTAGGTCGGCGGGTGCTAGGTCGGCGGGTGCTAGGTCGGTGGGTGCCAGGTCGGCGGGTGCCAGGTCGGCGGGTGCCAGGTCGGCGGGTGCTAGGTCGGCGGGTGCTAGGTCGGCGGGTGCCAGGTCGGCGGGTGCTAGGTCGGCGGGTGCCAGTTCGGCGGGTGCCAGGTCGGCGGGTGCCAGGTCGGCGGGTGCCAGGTCGGTGGGTGCCAGGTCGGCGGGTGCCAGGTCGGCGGGTGCCAGGTCGGTGGGTGCTAGGTCGGCGGGTGCTTGGTCGGCGGGTGCCAGGTCGGCGGGTGCTAGGTCGGCGGGTGCCAGGTCGGCGGGTGCTAGGTCGGTGGGTGCCAGGTCGGCGGGTGCCAGGTCGGCGGGTGCTAGGTCGGCGGGTGCCAGGTCGGCGGGTGCTAGGTCGGTGGGTGCCAGGTCGGCGGGTGCCAGGTCGGCGGGTGCCAGGTCGGCGGGTGCCAGGTCGGCGGGTGCTAGGTCGGCGGGTGCTAGGTCGGCGGGTGCTAGGTCGGCGGGTGCTAGGTCGGCGGGTGCTAGGTCGGCGGGTGCTAGGTCGGCGGGTGCTAGGTCGGCGGGTGCCAGGTCGGCGGGTGCCAGGTCGGCGGATGCTAGGTCGGCGGGTGCCAGGTCGGCGGGTGCCAGGTCGGTGCTCGGTGGGTGCCAGGTCGGCGGGTGCCAGGTCGGCGGGTGCCAGGTCGGCGGGTGCCAGGTCGGCGGGTGCCAGGTCGGCGGGTGCCAGGTCGGCGGGTGCCAGGTCGGCGGGTGCCAGGTCGGCGGGTGCTAGGTCGGCGGGTGCTAGGTCGGCGGGTGCCAGGTCGGCGGGTGCTAGGTCGGCGGGTGCCAGGTCGGCGGGTGCTAGGTGGGCGGGGGCTAGGTCGGCGCGGGCTAGGTCGGCGGGGGCCAGGTCGGCGGGGGCTAGGTCGGCGGGGGCTAGGTCGGCGGGGGCTAGGTCGGCGGGGGCTAGGTCGGCGGGGGCTAGGTCGGCGGGGGCCAGGTCGGCGGGTGCTAGGTCGGCGGGTGCCAGGTCGGCGGGGGCTTGGTCAGCGGGGGCCAGGTCGGCGGGTGCCAGGTCGGCGGGGGCTAGGTCGGCGGGCAAGGGCGAGGGTATTGTAGGTGGCAGGGGCGAGGGTACTGTAGGTGGCAGGGGGAAGGGTACTGTAGGTGGCAGGGGCGAGGGTACTGTAGGTGGCAGGGGCGAGGGTACTGCAGGTGGCAGGGGCGAGGGTACTGCAGGTGGCAGGGGCGAGGGTACTGTAGGTGGCAGGGGCGAGGGTACTGTAGGTGGCCAAGGAAGCCTCAAACGCCAACCGTTAAACCGGCAAATCACGGCAACGGTGTTACCAACAACCAACTTATGTTCGCGCCCAGGGCCTTCCTGCCTTAAGCTCAGCTTCCTCTCACTCAAAATGCACACCAACATCCTGCCGACCTGCAATGGCGGCCTAGGGATCAGCGATCCCTCTCATCTGGTTTTGCTTCGCCCTGCATCCCCTGATGCTCGGCTACACCGTATGACGCCGGAGCAGCGTCGCCATCATCCCCCAGCGCAGAAGCGACACCGGCAGCTGCGCGACCCCACCACCTTGGAGAACAGCAATACGGCTGGGTGAAAATGTGATGGTTCCTGTCCGGTGTCATGTGGCTGTCCGGTCATATACCTGTCCGGTTACATGGAGCTATACCTGTCCGGTTACATGGAGCTATACCTGTCCGGTTACATGGAGCTATACCTGTCCGGTTACATGGAGCTATACCTGTCCGGTTACATGGAGCTATACCTGTCCGGTTACATGGAGCTATACCTGTCCGGTTACATGGAGCTATACCTGTTCGGTTACATGCATGCCATATTACAACTTCGGCAGCAGCAGCGGCAGACCAGAGCGGCTCTGGATAATCCAAGGACCCTACTGGTCCCTCCGCTGGGGCGGGGTTCGACGTGATGGCACGGAAACGTCTCCTTGTATATGGTACCGCAGTTGGACTAACCACAATGTCGCCTAACGACCAATAAGCTTGTTCAGGCACGTAGACGGGCTCCAACTACCGGCTCGTTCTTCCACGCATTGCAGCGTGACCGGAACGGCACAAGGCCACAGCCTTAACCGACTTAACCAAAACACACAGAAAAAACAAACAGGATATCCTGGGTACCCACATTTAGATGCTCTGTTCAACATGTTCTTACTAAGGCTAACCTACATGTCGTACATGGCTTGTACGAACCAGTCAACTAGACGATCCTGCGATGCTAGTACCGGTATACGCTCATGAGCGTGCCGTACAACTGCCGCATGCGTACGGGAATGATGTACGACATGGCCGTGGGCAAAAAGAATCATAGTTAATGTACAGTGCCCGCACAGTGCACGAGCAGCACAACCACTTCCATGCCGTATACCAAACCTCTCCTTCCGTGCCTCACGGACACATCTAGGGGGGAACTACATGCATGCAGCTAACCAACAAAATATGGAAGGAATACCCCTGACATCTACAACCTAACATAAAGGGCCACCAATGCCCGGTACT
Organism: Astrephomene gubernaculifera; assembly: GCA_021605115.1. Lineage (NCBI taxonomy): Eukaryota > Viridiplantae > Chlorophyta > Chlorophyceae > Chlamydomonadales > Astrephomenaceae > Astrephomene > Astrephomene gubernaculifera. Next base: position 298,607 of record BMAR01000030.1, on the reverse strand, counting down.
ACTGCACTACAGCTGCCTGGCCCGTCCGCACGCGGTGGAAAGGTCTTCAAAGCTGAGCACCCCCAAGTCGCTGAGCACCCCCAAGTCCGGGGGCTGCCCCTTCCTCGTCACATGCAGGCTCACGCAACACGAGCGTAACATGAGCAGCACGCGCACAGAGCTGTGTTTGCGCGGGAAACCATCTTGCATGCGACTCCTGGTGCCCTGTACGGCCTCACATACCCCGCTAGCCATCCATCTCCCCCATCACGTAAGCTCCCTGCACCTTCCTCCATCCCGAAAGATAGAGCGTCACCGCGGCCGCGGAGAAAACAATCGCCCGCTCTTTCCACAGCGCCCGCAAACATTCCTCAGCGCCCGCCTCTACGTCTTCTTCTCACCCCTTTCACAGTAACGCCCGCCCTTCGCCCTTGGCCCACAACCCTTTCCATCCCATACGTAGGCTCTTCAACTGCCGGGTACGCGCCCGCACCAGCGCTCCGCCTGCACCCCTCCGTCGGCTTCCTCGGCTGCCCAGAGCCCGAGGGGCCCGAGCGCCACCGCTTCCTCCTCCGCTTCCATCCCCCTCATCCTTGGCTGCCGCCTCCTCCACCTCTCCCCGGCTCACCTTCCACCCTTGGCACTCCTACGTGCTCCGGGACTAGGCTGCCCAGCCCGGCCCAGCCACACCACGACCCCAGTCCCGTCACTCCGCCCCATCTCCCCCATCTTCCGCCGGCGCCTCCTCCACCTGTCCCCCGCTCACATTCTCCCCCACTTCGCGCCCCTTCGTCCGCCGGGACTAGGCAGCCCAGCCACTCCGCCTCTCCGTCCCTTCGGGCTCGGGTAGGATAAAAGGTGGACGGACAGTCCCTAAATCGCCCACATCGCCTGCCGCTGCCCGGCGCACCCCCACCCGCATCGCGTCTGCAACTCCTGCCACAACCGCTAACACACTGCCTACCCCTCCTCCTCCTCCTCCTGCTGCCATGCACCCGGATCTCAATCTAGTCAGGAACCCAACTACCTCCAATGCATCCTACCTACCTACCTATGCATCACTTGCCCACCCCCAACAACCGCACGACGGCCCCTCACAACCGTACGACGGCCCCTCACAACCGTACGACGGCCCCTCACAACCGTACGACGGCCCCCTCACAACCGTACGACGGCCCCCTCACAGCTGAATGGCGGCCCCGGGGCGGCTGTGCTGCCAGATGTTCCACGCCATCTCCACCAGATCCACCTGAGTGCGGGAGTTTGTGGGAAGAAGATGGTTAGGTAAAGGTAATTGAATGGGGCAAAGGACAAAGGACAAAGGCCGAACGGCAACCAAGAGACAGGCCAGGAATGCAAGCAACTGGCACCAGAAGGTGCACCCCCTGTCGCGCCCATGCACCCGCTTGCACACCTAAGGCCACTGGGGTCCAAGGTCAGTGCCTCACCGCTGCCGGCTTCACAATGTCGTCATGAACCCTCCGGCCGCAAGGACAGCAGCCGCACGCGAATCAAGTGTCCCTCGCTCCCCGCTAAACACCTAACCATCCTATTCCTTTTTCAAAGTGTCATGCCTCTTGCAACAGCGAGCATGGGCCCTTACGCCTTACCTCGGATGGATCCACTCGTCGTACCCGCGGCAGTTGAGATTTGTCGTACTCTTGTTCCCACGCCAGCTGCTCGTCACTGAGGTACGGCACGGGAGGTACGGCAGGCGGCAACGGCAGCGGGTCGGGCAGGGGCCGTCGGAGGCCTTGGGCTGCTCGTTGTAGGGCTTGCTCCCAGGATAGGGTGGGCGGCGGCAGGGGAGGATCGGGGGCCAGGACGTGCCTGCCAAGCAAGGTAGGAGAGGAGGAAAGCGAGGAGGGTGGGCGTGTCGGAGGAGAGCGGGAGGGGGGAAAATAAGAAATGAAATGTGCAGCAACCGAAGTCCCAGTCCCAGAGCGGGAGGGGGAGAGGACGCGCAGTGGGTTTCTTGGTGTGGTTGCGTTAACGCGCGCCCCCACTCGCCTGTATGCGGGTACGTGACCGGGTCCCTCGGCACGCCACTCCATGGCTGCGCGTGGGGCCCCCTCGGGTAGGGGCCTGCGCAAGGGAGGGGAGGGGGGTGGTGGGTAAGGACCGGCGAGGACCGGCGGGGGTACAGGATGACGTACAAGGCAATGAGTGAGCCGCTCCGGCTATACGTCATCTACTCTGCAGCCGACTGGCAGGCCGTCACCACCTTTTCAACCCCCAACAAGTATCGTACGGTTGGCATCAAAGTACGGCACCCGCACCAAACCCTTGGAAAGCCCCCACCTTCCCTCCTCGTCCATATCCGAATCCGAATCCTCCTCCGGCAAGTCCCTCGCACCCAGGTAGCCGGATGCGAGCAGCGTCTCCGTACTCAGGCACTCCTGCAGTACGTCGTACAGCGTACCATAGATTGTACGACACGTTGGTATCACCCATTCTTAACAGGGCACAGGGCATTCTTAACCAGGCTTAACAAGGCACATCAGCCGTGGGAATCACGATTTCGGCAGCTCCTAGTTGCGCCGCAGCCGTGGTTTATACCATTCAGAGTAAAGCTTTGGTAATCGGGGGATTTAGGTAACCCGCGAGGAAACACTGGCCGTGTGTGGGGAGGGGTGAAGGTAGCACAAGGGCGGGCTTTGTAAGCACATACATACGTAGCGGGCAAGTCCGCTCTTAAGCACTGTTCCCATCCGAAACAGGACTCCGTCCGACCCCACCGGAATGTCAAGCTGCAGGGCGGGGTTGCGTGACGCCAGCCGCTCTATGTCGGCCGCCTGCTCCTCACTCCAATAACGGAGGACCTGGAGGAAGGCGGTTCAAGAATACAAGGGGAAAGTGGGAGGTGGCTGCATGACCCCCAATGACGTACTGACGTACTATACTATACTACTACCAACCCAGGACCCTTCTAACGTACATTCCAAAGGAGTGTACGTTCCAAAACCACCATACATTTCATTAACACTGTATATCTGTAGCTTTTTACCCACCTTGTGCATCTCCTTGTAGTTGTGCAGCCAGGGCGGTGGAATGGCGATCTTGAGTTTCCGCAGACCCGGACCGACCCGTGGGCCAGTGCGGTTGTCCATGTACGTGTACCGCGTCGGCGCCGGCGGCGGCGGTCTGCCTTCCATGCGCGCCGTCTCAATGGCGGCGCGATGCAGGATGTCGGTCGCGTCGTACGACTTAATCGGGTAGCCGTACGGATCGCCGTCGCCGGCGGCGGCGGCGGCGTAGCTGCCGCCACTGCAGCCCGATGCACTGGCGGCGGCGCTGCCGCCGCCGTCGCCGCCTGTGGCGGCGGCCTGCGTCAGCGACGGCAAGTCTTCCGTGCGTCCTGCCGCCGCCGCCGCGGCGGTAGCGGCATCTACTCCGTACTCTTGAAGCCTTTGAGCGACCAACGGCACTACGTGAGCGGCGGAGGCCTGAGGAGGGAGGAGGTTAGAACGAAACTTGGGTAAGTCTCCAAGCGTTTCATTTGCAATTCACGCACGGTATCTTTCCGTGCAGCAACTGTCGTTCCCATTCCAACTTCCGCGCAGGAAACCGCAAAACCGCAATCAACGGTCGTAGCTGTGCCCCTGCCATACCATATCTCCCGCCGCCACGAAATGAAGAAACTCTGGCGGCGGCGGCGTCCACAGCTGCCGTCCTTCCGCCTCCGCCGACGTCATGGCCCAGGCTGTCGTCGGAAAATACCGCCGTCGCTTCAGCTCGGGAGGGCCCCCGGCGGTGGCGCCGGCGGCTGACGGCGCCGGCGGCAGCGGCGGCGGCGGCTCAGTACTAGTGCTGGCGCCGCCGCTGCCGCTGCCGCTAGCGTTAGCGGCGGCGTCGCCGCCGCCGCCGCCATGGATAAAGTCGCTGTCCCGTCGAATCTCCTGTCGAACAATAATCCCAAGTGAACACAAGAGTCGTACATCGTACCCCCGGCAATTTACTTCACATCTATCCGTCGCGTGCAAAAAACGAGGGCCCTATTCGGCGTAACTTTATGCTCTGCCCGCTACCGTATGACTCATCATCAACCTCCGAAACCCGTGCCGCGTGCCCTGAGAGGCGCCTTCACAGCTCTTGGGCAACCCGACGCATCACACGGTTATATCCGGGCCCTCCCCGCCCCTCTTCTTCCTCCGCTCCTCTCCACCTTCCCTTACCTCTCTCTCCCAGGCCGCAAGCCGCTCTCCGTTCATGATGCGCTGCAGCCTCTCCAGAAGCAGCCCGTGCTGGGGACCAGGATGCGGAGAGGAGGCGGGTAAAGGCGGGTAAAGCCGAGAGCTCACCGACTCCGAAGCCGTTACCCTCTCCCAACGTCCCTCTCCCCCTGGCTCCCCCCTTCTCCCTCTCGGTTACTGGCATCCATTCACGATTTACCACAAGCTCTTACCCACAATCGCCACTACCATAATCTTTCGCAGCATAGCATGCTTCTCTTCCTTCCCCCTTCCCTCTCCCCACCTAGCTGACTAGTCACCATGCGTTGCCCATGTCATCCAACGCATTGCCTTCCTTCTTCCCCTTCCTACCGGTACGACACCTACCAAGGACGCGGCCACAACAGCTCCCTTTCCACCCTATCCTCCTCCCCTCTTCTTCGCCTACCTTCTCCCTCAGCTGTTCCGACATGGTGCTCTCCCAGAGCTGGGTGTCGTCCGGGAACTGGTACCAGACGGATTGCAGCAGCCGAGGACACTCCTCGGGGTCCCACCTGGGGTCGTGAGCAGGGGGGGGCGGCGGAAGGCAGCGGGAAGTGGTTCGGCATGTCGGGCGGAAACAAACGGTAGTAAGTGTCAGAAATGGCAGTGGGGAGCCATTCGTGCGTTACGCGTTCGGCAAGGCGCAAACCGGATTCAGCAAGGATGGGATCAGGGTTTAGTAAAGACACCCCGACGACCCGCACGTACGCACCATTCGCGCCAGTTTCCCTCCAGGAGGTGAATGCTTCCGGACTCCCGGGGGTTGCGCACGCCGGCAGCACCACCCCCACCACCACCACCACCACCACCAGCTGTCATGGCGGGTGTATCGGTGGCGCTGCCTCTGCCGCTGCCGCTGGCAGCTAGGGCGGCGGCGGCGGCGTCTAGGGCTGCGGATGCCGGGTCGGACATGGGGGGTAGGTCCCGCTGAAGGAGGTTGCGGTCCTCTTCTGAGGGCGCCACGGGACGGGGGGGGATGGGGTTCGGCGAGAGGCGAATACCGGTAAACGATTGCCATGCTGAGAGCCTATGTCAATCTCGGTGTCAGTGCGGTGTCAGTGCCGTTTTAGCGCACCTATTGGGTAGGTAGGTCCGAAACCCACAAGCCACAAGCAACAGCACTCACCGTCTCTTGCCAAGCTCAGGTACTCAGCCAGGGCAGCGTCCACCTGCTCCAATCGCCTGCCCCGGCCCAGGCCAGCCGAGGACCACGCCGCGGCTCCGCCGCTACCCCCGCCACCGCCCTGACCACTGCCAATGCCAACCGCCGCCGCCGCGGCTGCAATGACAGCAGCAGCATCCGCTAATGGCTCAGCCGCCCCCAGCGCGGCGTGGCTTGTTGATGCGGCGCCGCCGCCAGCAGTGCCGTATATCGCACCGACTGGCGCATCGCCTCCGCCGCCGCTGCGACTTCCAAAGACGGAGGGAGCGTCGACGGCGGCGGCGGCGGCGGCGGTAGAGGGAACGGGTCCCTGCGGGGGAGCTGTGAGGTCCTCCAAACCCGCCAACTCCTCGGGGTCGTCTCCGAACATCTCCATGAGGGCCTCCTGCAAGTACGACATGTGTACGGCATGCGTGTGAGTGTACGACATGCGGGTCAGTGTACGACATGCGGGCCAGTGTACGACATGCGGGTCAGTGTACGACAGATCGCACCCGACCAACGACATATGATTGAAAGGTAACGGCCCGCGATTGCCCTAACTCCAACATAACTCACATCCATGAACCCTCCTTCAGTCCTCTCGCCCAAACGTACTGACGTAATCACATTAGCATTTACCCCCCTTCCTTTCAAGCCCTTCCCTCACACCTGCAGCTCGAGTTTCTCCTGGGGCCCAACCATCTGACTGACCCAGTCCTGCGAGCGGCCGTAAAACGACAAACGAAAAAGGGTTTCAAACAGAAGATAAAGCACTATTGAGCGCTGCTTAAAGCGCGAAAGCATGCAAGGTTCGACATGCATGTGGTCCATGCGGGAGCCTTGCCTAATGCCCCCATCGTCATACAACAAGCGCATGCAAACAGTGACCCATGGGTCTCACCCGCAGCATTGCCTGCCTCGCACGCCGCATCTCCTCCTCATCCGCCTCCGCCTCCCCTTCCTCCATTTCCGCATCCGTCACAGGCTCGACGGACCGGGCGGCAGCGGGTGGAGGTGGAGGAGCAGCAGGAGCAGCGGCGGGGTCGGCCATCCCTCCGTCACCGTCACCCCCGTTCACACGGATGGCATCGGGAGCAGCCGAATGCTGCGAAGGAGGTGCAGCTGCGGCTGCCTTGGTTGCCTCGGCGGCCGCATCGAAGCCCTCGGCGCTGCCGACGGCGGCCGGAACGGTCGCGGCTCCGGCGCTGCCGCCGCCGTCGCCTTTGCCGGCGGCCGCGGCGGCGGCGTGACTGGGCCTAGCAGTGGCTGCAGCGGCGGCCGCCTCGTCTGCAGGTCGAGGGTTTGGATTTGGATGAAGCGAGGTGATGTGGAAAGGAGGGCTCAGGAGGTGAGCAAAATGCACGACAGCACTTTTATCCTGGACGGGTCAAACCTAGCATGGGTGTCAACTTCTTCGACGCGCGCGGGCGGCAACGTCTTCACAGACTCGCAAAGCGGCAGCACGAGAAATGCCCTTAACGGTTCTCTATTGCCTGCAGCCAAGCGCTCAACGCCGCTCGCCCCCTCACCCAGAGGGGCTTCAGGACCAGCAGCCCTGTCGGGTGCTCGAGTGGACCGGTGCGTTGGGTCTAGAAACGACCCCAGGTCCCCCTCCTCATAGTCGTCTGAGTCGTAGTAGGAAGATCCGGACAGGATACCTGCCGTACGTAAAGGGGTGAAGAGAAGAATCATAAACCAGAGAGTGAGGGCAAGATCGTATGCATGGGGACCATGGGGTGACATCGCAGAAGGATATGTTGTTATATGAGGCTCAGCTTCTACACCACCGACCCGAACCCAACGTGCTTTCAACACCACCATTCCCCCTGTACAACTGGCTGAGTATTACCGGTAACCGACGGAAGAAGGCCCACTTGGCAGATTACTACACATATCAGCGTGTTAAACCAGCATGGCCCGTCGTACAGTTCCTAATCACGTACCGCCGTACGCTGTACGGCGCCTGCACCCACCCGCATCGGCATCATCCTCATCCCAGTCATCGCATGAGCTGTCGTACTCCTCCTCATTCTCCTGCACATGGCCCTCAGCCGACACCGCTGCACCGCTGCCTCCAGCCACCGCCACCCCGAGCTCCGAAACTGACCCCAAACCACCGCCGCTACCTCCTCCTCCACCCTCTTCGCTACCATCTGCTGATGCCGGCGGCGCCGTTGCGGCCGCCGGCTTCCCCCCCGCTGCCGCTGCTGCTGCATTGGCCCCGGCTGCAAGATCCAAGGGCCCCGGAGCTGCAGCCGACGGTCCCCCCTCAGTAGCAACCGCAACGTTTGCGTCTTCAGCCTCCGGTGATGGGTTGGCGGCGGCAGGCTGGGACACAGCGGCAGCTGTACCAGCCAACGGGGAAGCTAAGGTCGCAGCTAGCGGCTGGGGGTGTTGCGCCGCCGCTGCTGCGTCTGCTGCTGCTGCTGCTGCTGCAGTGTCTGGAAGGTTGGGAGCACCGGCAGCAGTTGCTGCTGCTGTGCCTGTGAGGCCAGCAAGCACCTCTTGGCTGCTGCTAGCCGGAGGAGGTTTCCTAGGGATGGCGGGTTTGCGGCGTTTGGGAGCAGCGGGGGGTAGCACACTGCCACTGCCGCTACCGCCGCCACTGCCACCGGCGCCGGCGCTGTCAACAGCCATGGCCGAGCTGTCGTGCTGGTTGACGGGGGGTGACGGTGGTGTTGGGACCGCGGCGAGAGGTAAAGTGGCAGCAGAAGACTCGGAGGGATCAGGCGGGTAGTCGCCGGAGAAGTTGAGATGGGCTTTCCTGCAGGCGTCAGTTAGCAAAGGGTTGGTGTAGGGTAACAACGGGTGATGTCTATTGGGAAGGGGGGAGAAGTTGGCTCGACTGGGGGCGAGGTGGGGGGAGAGGTGGTACTCACGCGCCGTGGAGCTTGCGGGCGGCGGCGTCGTAGGCTCTTGCCGCCTCGACCTCACTCTGGAAATAGCCGAGTGCTTTGCTCTTCCCATCGAGTACTCTTATACGGGCCTGCCACTTTAGGACCTGCTTATGCCAGCTCACGCCGCGATAGGACGATCCGCCGCGAGAGAAGCTGAACCCATGCGTACGGAACGAGGCTATGAGGTCGTCAAACGACATGGCGTCCAGCTCCGCGCGCCGCTCCGCCGACAGCTCAAAGTTGAGCTGCGCTGCGCTGCCATGCGCCTTGTAGGCCATTCTGCAGGGGGGCAGTGCGGGGCCCGGGTGGGGTGTGAGGGGGCATGGGTTGGGGTGGCGGAGAGAGCGCCTCCAGTGATGAGCACATGGGGTACGGTAGGTCCTCCGGCCAAACACTGTAGTGCCCATGTCAAAGTACTTACGCGTCATACTGTCGGGCAGCCTCCTCCTCGCTGGTGTGAAAATTCCCTTTGATTTTTTTACCTTGTAACACAATTTGCGGCCGCCATTTCTGCACTTTCCCCTCCCAAGACACACCCTTGAATTTCGATTTCCCTGGCATTTACGTCCTAACTGCCGCCACTGCAGGCTAGCGTACTCTAAGCTGACTACATATTGTGTAAGGCTAAGGGTTAATGGAGTGCATGTCAATGTTTAATGCCGTAATGAGCAGGTAAAACTCCAAGGCAGCAGCTCTACGTTGTGTCACACAATACATCTCCATTCGCACCCTGTCGGTCGCCGGGAACCTACAGCAACATCACATCAATCCTCCCTGACCCTAACCAGGGTGTCAACAATACAGCAATCAGGATTCTAAAGACACCGAGAAAGCTTACAAAAGTTAGTTAGCAACAGTAAGCACGTCCTTCAAGAAGTACAGAGCTATAGAAGCGTAAAATGTACAGCTAGAATGTTCCAACTGCTCACAACAGTGAGCTCATGTCACTTCAGTCGTGCAGGTGTACTGCGACAGTACACATGGCCTTGTTATCGTGTGGCCGGAGCACAGGGCAGCGCGCTCGCTTTGGTCCAATGGGCCAGTGAGTACAGCCTGCAGTTCAGGCGACCGGACCCACGGGTCAGCATGGCAGGCCAAAGTAGTGCGGAAACGCAATACAGCATGCGTCATGCGGGCAAAGCTACGGTAGGTGCAATCGTCTGACCAGGTGCTGGGTGCGCAGCCAACATTCGCCGGGTCAGGGTGATCCCCAAGTTGTCCTTGGCCATGAACTCTAAGGTCTATCCGATATATCCTTAAGTTCTATCTGCGCCTGAGGTACATCTATGGGCGGTACGAGAGACTCACCCTTCCAACCGTGGCCCTGGGTGGATACGCAGCGTAAGAGGACAAGCTGCTCTACGAGCCTTAAAGGTTTGTACATGTACCAGCAGTTGCACTTTGGCGTATCAGGGTTCAGCGTGATCACAGAAAACTAGGTTACATGCTAATATGCGGCCTTAGGGAGTGCGTTCTGCACATTGGTGCAATTTCAATTGGTATTGATGCGCTTAACTGTAGTTTTTACAAGCACTGAGCACCTCTTGAACGTTCCTTAAAGCTCGGTGCTTAGCATGTCGGAGCTGAACTACAAGCGCAGCGATCAGGGTGGAGGCACACCTAGTTATTCATCGCAGCAGGCTCCATTCAGGCGTAATAGGTGAGCTTCTGCTAGGTATCGGCTGTGATTCAAGGCGTGACGTTTACTTGCTGAATGGGTACCCCTATGCTGCTCAACAATTTTTATTTAAAGACGAAGTAAGGGTTTTGAGAGCTGACGTGGATTGGTACGAGGTGTATGGCAGCAAAATTGGTCAGGCAACTGTTAGCCATCCACATTACACCCGTAGACCCTTAACAGCTCGCTCCCATTCACTTTACGTTCTTTCCCAACGACGCTACGTCTCCGCACCTAGAGCGGACGCAGAGCGTTGGGCGCAGGTGGTGGCTGACAACGCGGTGTTAGCTCGCAAACTGCGGGACATCGGCAGGGAGCCCCCGGCTAGCTACCACGCGCCCCGCGGCTACCAATCCGTTCGCGGGGGGAAACAGATAAAGCAAGCACGTACAGGTGGGGGCGTTCCCAGGCCGCCTGGGCCTAGGGCCGGGGTTATCGGGTTGTTCCCATCTGTGACCCGGGGGGCTCTGTTGGGCCCCCCCCGTTCCAAAACCTATCGGCATATCCTCCGCTCTCGCCCGTTTCCTTGTGACAGGCAAGCCGCAAAACGGCATGCCGGAGACGCCGCACTACATGCCACCCACCGCTTGGCCTCCCCTGGAGCCCGCACATGAGGTAGGGCGAGGAGCTGGGTAACTTTTTACATGCAGTTCGCTTACACTGTCCTATTGCCCACAACCCTTCATCACTTCCGCTGCACCCTGTTGCGAACTTTTGCCAAGCCGTCACCCTACACACCCGGCTTTCCCTGTGCTGCTGCGTTATGCGCCGCAGATTGTACGGCAACCCAAGGCGCAACGGGAACTTACCGCCTGCAACGCCCACCTCGCCGCAAAGCTCCGAGAGGTTTACCGCAAACACCATGTTGGACATTCCCCCGGGGATGAAAGGGCTGGGATTGCCAACCCTGGCAGCGGCAACAGTTCCTGCAGCAGTGGCGGCAAAGCAGCCCAGGGCAAGATGGATTGCAACGAGCGCTGGGCTCTTAGGACTGCCTTATACGACAGTGCTCTGGGTGCTGCTGTTGGAGATGCTGCTGTTGGGACTGTTGGGGCAACTGCGGCAGCAGCAGCTGCTGCTGCTGCTGCCGGATCGTTCATGGCTGGTGGCAGGACGCTAGATTTGGAGCAGGTACGCACTGGGCCCACGCGGGAAAGAAGCGGGGGGGGCGTTGTGGTGTCCTCCTGCCGTGGATCGCTCATTTCTCATCCCTCCTCCTCTCTTTTGTCTTTTCCTCCAATAGCCTAATGCACCTCCTCATCTCTTCCTCCGTCCCTCACGTGGCTCGCACCACTTCCGTTCCCAACTCGTCCCTCGTCCTTTCCTTAATCCCCCCTTCCTTCCGGCCCCTCTCGCCCTCCCGCCTCCCCCTAGGCCAGTGTGCCCAAGTCCCTTGGAGTTGCTTTGTGCGGCGGCTGCGGCGCCCGCTGCTTCTACGCAGCTGACGGGGTGAGACTGATGAGGTGCAGAGGCTGCAAGGCGGCCTGGTACTGCTCCGAGGCGTGTGCCAGACTGGACTACCAGTCACACAAGGTGCGACATGGGTGGGTTGGGGGGGAATGAGAGGTGCAGCAACTGGAGTTCCAACCCCGTATCCCGATTCATGCAGTGAGCGCATGTTGGTGGAGGGGGTGTACGGGGGGTGGGAGGGTTGTGCGACACGTAGGGGTGGGGGGGGGGGGTAAAGAGGAAACAACTAACTGACTGGTGGGGGGGGGGGTGAAGTACGGCGGCATGGGGGGGGCCGACTGGTATAGGGCCCATAGGTTTCGGAGATAACAGTTTGAGGCCAGGCAGCGGCAGCGGTGAGTGGAGGAGGACGGTACGTTAAGAGCTCCCCAACCCACCGTCGCCTACCCAGTCACAGCATGGTATTTTCTTCCTCCTTACCCCACCGCTTCCCGGCCCCGCTTTGGTCAGTGTTTCCGCGGCTCCGTTTGTCTGCCGGTAATCTCCCACCGCTTCCCGGCCCCTTTCCACTGTCCCAGGCTGTGTGCAAGCACTCATCCACGGGCCACTGGACCCCAGGGGGCATCCGACCCGCGGAGGACTGCTGGGTCAGCAACGCGGCCATGGCAGAGGTACGACAGGAGCTTCGGAGGCGAGCAGCTGCTTTAGCTGCTGCTGGTGCTGCTGGTGCTGCTTCTCTAGCGGTGGCGGCGGCGGTGGCTCGAGTGGGAGGCCCTGGTTGCTGCGCCGCTGCCGCCGCCGACGACAACGACGCGTCTTATAAGCCAATGGGCTCCTGCTCCTACCCTGGTAGTGCTCCTAGTCCGCAGCAGCAGCAGCAGAGGAGCAGTCAAAGGCAACAGCAGCAGCAGCAGCCTGGGCTTCCGCACCAAAGGCGCCGGCAGCAACTGACACCACGGCCGGCGGGTTCGCCATGCGGAGGTAGGTCCTCCTCCGCACAGCCTCAACGTCGGTCGGTAACGGGAAACGTGACAGGGGTGCCTGCACTGGAAGAGGGGGAGCTTGAAGACGAGGCGGATGTGTTGTTTTCGCTGGAGTCAAAGTATAGGGAGCTCCGAAACCGGGAACTGCAGGCGGAACGGAAGCTACAGGAGGTTGAGTTTAGGGCGAATCATGGATTGGATGGACCGCGTCCTTGCATGTTTAGCATGAAGCGCTTTGCGGCGGCGGCGTCAACTGGGAAGGGCGGCAGCAGGGGAGGGGACGGGGCCCGGAGGCCGGCGTCTGCGGGGCCGCAGGAACGTAGTGGTGGTGGAGGGGGGGTGAGCGGCGGAAAAGGGGGAGGAGGAGTGGGGAGAGGGAAGCCAGCCTGGCAAGACACGGCGAGATTTCTTTAAAAATGTGGTGGCGGGGTGTGGTCTTTTGTGTTTATATATTGTATAGCTTGCCCTTTGTATCGACAATGCTGTGATTGTTATCTCTTTGACTACGTCCCAGTTTTGGGCACCTTGTGTATGAATACCGATCCAAATGTACCAATGCCGACGGGTGTTAACGCTGGTACATACATGCATGGGAGGGGTGCTGCTTGCACCGTATGGCAAGATAGTGGTTGTACGCGTCCACACGTCATATGTTATGTGGCCTATGCCCACGTTCTGGTCTTACCTTTGTCAGCCTGAGGCTGGTTCTCATTACTGAGTGCAGGATGCGCGCTTGGAGAGGGCTGTAGGTAACCTGGAGTGATGATTGATACTGGCCACGTCGATTACTCTTCACTGAACGTGTAACCGCTGCCTACTGGCGTACAGAAGTACAAGCGTCGTTTGAAGCCAATGAAGCCAAGGACAATGTTTGCCGACCACTTGTATTCCCCGCATGCAACGCTCCAATCCGCACTTAAGGTACCTTACCGACAATCTCTTACATGTGCCACCGAGATGGGTGGCATTGTAATGTTTTCGTAGGAGGACTATTCAAACCATATTCATACCCAGACCCGCTAAGCGTAACAATAGCAGGCCATAAAACGTTTCAGCGGCATTGCGGTGGCAATACTGTGCACGCCGGAAGATGCCTGGTCACTCCAAGCACTGGGCCATACGCCAGCACGAACAGTCATGACGTCGACCGAGGACGCAATGCATTTAGGTAGAACATTCGACGGTCACAGTATCGTCAGGTGGTCAAGTAAAAACGACCGCAGAGCGCGGCCAATGCCCCGCACATACCCGTGCAAGGACAGCGGGCATACACGTAATACGAACCAACCCCCCAATGCGTTTGCAAACAGGCACGCGGGCACCGAACATCCCACTTTATCTCGTCTCCCTCAGAACCTGTGACCCATCAGTCAGCTCACAGCTGCTCCCCTCATCCAGTAACACTCTTCTATTAACAGTTTTCACAAAAAGGTTTTCAGCCGGTCCTTTATACTTGTTAAGCCAGGACGGGTATACCCGCACAGATCACGTACCACAAACCCCTCTTCCACATAAGCGCCGCGTCCAAACCCTTCTTCCAACAGCACCCCTGTCCCCTCCAAACTACCAGCCACCTCGAATCGCAATCACTCATTGACAACACTATGCTCGCCCTGACATGCACGCACCCAGCAGCAAAGACCCCTGTCGTGCCAAGCCAGTGTAGTTCACCCTACTCCCAAGGCACAGCTAGTAAGGTAGGGAGCCCTGCATCAACTCTTCAGATCCCAGCCATCGGCCCACGCCGGCGACTGTGTGGCCAGCCAAGCCAAGCATACCGTAGTATCCACACAGCAAAACATAATATCACCGAGTGACGCTACGCGGCCCCCGCATCCGAGTTATCCGGTCGCAGCGCTCAAGTTCCGGTACATCCCCATTCGAGTTGTCTTGACACCCGGTGGCGCGCGTCAAGAGCAGCAAGCGCGCGACATCGAGCTTACCGCTGACCGTGTCCGTGGCCCAGACCCTGCTCCGCATCCGGCCTGCGTTGTAGGGGGGGAGGTATCCCAAGTACGCCGTCCGTCACCAAGGAACACATGAGCATGTCCACCTCGTTACCCCAGAACTTACAACCCAATAGCCCCACCGCCTGCAAACCCCTTTACGCCAGCCTGCGCGCTTCACATCACGTTGTGTGATGTAAAAGAAACTAACAAGCTCCCGCCCATGCACTCACCCCTGGTGGCCGTTGGCACCGTGTGCGTCGCCAGCCGCCGCGCCGCCCTCGCTGGCCGCCGTGCTGGCGGCGGCGGCCGCGCTGCCACCGCCTATGAGCCGTGCCAGGAAGCCGACCGAGGGGATGCCGCGCAGGTGGCGTAGCAGCTTGTTGCGCGGCGGCTCCGCCATGTGGCTGATGCGCCACCAGCCGTGACCCGCTGCGTGGTCCAGATCCTTGCGCGTGATCATGCCCACCTGGATGCATCGGCAACGTGGTTGGGTGGACGAGCTGTATAGCGGAATATGGTGGACAGGAGGATGACGGCGCCAAGTAAGACGCCTAGGGAACGCCTCTTGATGCCAAGCAAGCAAGCAATGGTCGCAGCAACTAGCACACCAGCCATGCAGCAATCAGCAGTCACAGCGCTGCAGTCGTGTACCGGCAGTTAGTCCACCATAAACCCTGAACTCACCACGTGGTTGTGCGCATCCACCACCAGCAAGTGTCGCAGACCCAGGTTGATGAACACCTGGTGCGCCCGAGCGGCCGAGCAGTCCTTGCGGATGGTGAGCGGAGACCTGTTCATGTAGGGCCGCAGGTCGATGTAGAGGCTGCTGAGGTCCAGCGTGGTGGAGCCGGCGTGCACGCCGTCCAGCTTGAGCTCGTCCAGCGGCTGCGCGGTGGCGCTGACGTAGCGCGCGTGCGTGAAATAGTGCCGGAAGAAGGTGCGCATCTCGGTCTGCGGGAGGAGAAAGAGCGGAAGAGGGAATTACGGAGCTTATGTGGGAACATGGAAGTGTGCTGGAGGAAAGGAGAAATGCCCATGTTGATGCATAAAGCTCGTGCTTGCTGCGAAGCGGTAGTTGAAAGCCGTGGAACCAGTGAAGCGTATACGGTAGTAAGGGCAGATGAGAGAAGCCCGCCGGACTTTCCTAATCTCCCTTGCACAAGGCACCCTGCTGCCTAGCACATTCCAACCCCGTCCACTCACTTCCGCCGAAATTACTCCATTCTTGTGTAACCCACCCACCCCTCCACTTCCAGCTCTTACCTCCAGCTCCAGCTCCTGCTGCTCGCTGTAGTCGCGGCCGATGGGGCGGCCCGAGGCGTCGCAGAAGTGCCGCCGCTGCAGCAGCACCAGCAGCTGCGAGCGCAGGATAAGGCCCTCCAGGCGACCGCTGAGGGGGTCCACCTTGCTGGCGGCGCCGTTGACGTCTGCAGTAGGCAACAAGGAAAGGAGAAGGTTATGTTGGCGCGTAATCGGTGGCTTTGGGTACTTGTTTGTACGCCTATGGAGGTATGCAGTGAACGCACAGTGACCCCGCAAGCGCTTACCTGCGTTGCTGCTGCTGGTCCCGAAGTTGACGAGTGCCTGGGAGCTGGGCGCCTCCGACACACCGCCCTCCTCCGAGTCCTCGTCCGCAAACACCGGGAAGCCGTTGTGGGTGGTGGTGCGCATCACTTGCAGGATGCGGGACAGCGGCTCGATGGTCCTGAGGGGTTAGCGATGCCCATGATGGGTGCGGAGACTGTTTAACCCCCCTTATGTGAGCAGATGCCGGTTAACGCTACCGCAGGCGCACAGGGTCACATTGGGCCATATTGTGCTGACCCAACTCGCGTGCTATGAATAAGGCATGGGATCAGGTTGGATTCTAAAAAAAGCAAACCCGATTCCCCCGACCCAGATCGCATGCTGCGGCTACGGCACGGAGTCCACTAACCCCGACCCAAATCGCAAATTCCTAGCTTTTCCTCCATTGTTCCACCACCCTCCTCATGACTCTCACGACCGCCCGCACCTGAAGCCATACACGCCGGTCGCCATGATGGCCTCCGCGGTGAGGGTGAACAGGCGGTGCGGCGGCTCGTCGCGCAGCATGTACACGTTACCAATGCGCTCCAGCTCTGACTCGTACACACCGTCATGGTGGATGTGGTGCGCGACCCAGTTGGACATCATGACCGACAGAATCACACCGAACAGGTAGTCGATGCCGCGCGTTCCCTCCACCACCAGCACCACCAGCGAGATGGCGGAGCGGAAGACGCCCGCCAGCATACTGGTGCCGCCCAGGATGGCGTACAGGCCGGGCATGATGTTCCACTTGGGTAGCCACAGGCGCAGGACGATGCCCCAGAAGCAGCCCCACGAGGCACCCAGCTGCGAGGGACAAGCACAGGTGACGTGAAGAACGGGGAGTTGGTTTCAGGTCTTATGGAAGTGCCAGTAGATCCAGGATCCTGGCGACATTGGAACGATGACGTCTTCCATCGCGACGTTGCTAGATACACTTGGCATCCTAGGCAACCTGCAGGGTTCTAAGGCAACCAGGCATCTCGTAGTCACCGGTTACACAGCTCACCAGGATAGAGGGCATGAACAGACCACCGGGGATGGCCAGGCCAGCGCCGATGGAGAACAGGCCCAGGTAGATGGTGGTGAAGAGCGCCAGACCGCCCACGCTGAAGGCCGGCACGAACTTGGTGACGTCAGAGATCTCGTCATCGTGACCCACGGAGAAGAGCTTGATAATGGTGTGGTGCTGCGACGAAAGGAAGAGCGTCGCGATGTCGTTGTAGTGGCCCTCCTCGCAGTTGAACCTGCGACATGGGGAATGCATGGTTTGCCATGAGTGCTTGTTCACAATGTTCGGGCAGGTTCAGTGTTAGGAACGCCCAACGGGCTACGGATGGCTGCCTAGGGCTGCTGCTTTAGACAACCCACACATCCTGCTTGCCCCTGCGTGCAAGCACCTTACCTAATGCCGTAGCCCTCGTTCAACCAGTCGTCGGGGAAGGGCTTGCACTGGCCGGCAGCCCAGCCGAAGAAGTGTCCCACCAGGGAGGTCAGGAAGACAAGACCGATCACCTCCAGGATGCGCAGCAGATGGCGGGACTTCACGGCCCGGACCTGGGGACAAAGAGTAAGAAAGAAGGAGAAACGAAACCTTGACGCTGTAGCTTGGAAACTAACGACATGGGCGTCTACTTATGGTTCGCTGCTACAGACGGGAGCTGTGCACAGGCCCCCAATGAATGCATTGGCGCGAGCCGCTCCCAAGTGTGCCGTACCTTCCAGAGCCACATGCGCAGGCTGTTGAAGGCAGCTCCCAGCAGACCAGCCATGCCGGCGTTGACAATCAGGAAGGGCAGCTGCAGAAGCCAGTCCTTGTTCTCCATGGGGTTGAGGTTGGAGAAGGCAATCATGCCGTGCTGTGCGCTGTGGTCGGGAGGTGACAGCCATGCACGGGAATGTGGGTCAGTAGGGAAGCGGGTTGGGGATGCAGCCAATGGATTTTTAGGTCTCCCAGTCCATGCAATGTCAACATGCAACATGGTAGAAATCATACTACAGTCCACATGTAGTATGGGTTGGCAAGCAGGCTGGCAAACCCAGTGCGCAAGCTTGCTTGCCTGCGGTTGAGCAGTTGGATGGTGAAGGTCGACAGGGTAGCAGCGATGAAGCAGCGCCAAGCCGTCTTGCGCGACCAGAAGCTGCACGCCTCCTCCATGGAGAACAGCACACCACCGACTGGCGCGCCGAAAGCTGCCGAGATACCGGCAGACACACCGGCGGAGACGAACTCGCGGTGGTCGGAGTCGCTGACAATCTCGTCAAGGATTTTGAGCTTCTCCTTGATGTTGAACTCCTTCCTCCGCCCAAAGCAGTTGGTAAAGATGTTGAAGATACCGCCGTCCAGGCACTCTGCATGGCAAGGCAAGCCACGAACTCAGGGTTGTACCAGGTCAGGGCTTAGGATGCCCTACGAGCTGCACCCGCCAACCCGCATAGGTAACACGTGCTGATTCCCGACTCAAGATCAGGGCTTAGGGCCCCCTACCGCTGTGCGCCCGCCAACCCACATGGGTAACGTGCCGATTCCATGCGCTTTATGAGTGCTACTACTCACTGCATTCCATGTAGGTGATGACCGAGGCCACGCAGGCGCCGATGTGCACCATCGGACCCTCAGGACCCATCGGCAAACCGGAGCTGACAGCGCACACAGTGCCCACGAACTTGCTGATAAGTGTGCTGAAGCGGAGCAGGTTGGGCACGTGGTTGCCGTTCAAGTACGCCATCACCAGCGTGACACCACCACCGGCAGAGGCGGGGGCCCAATACTGGACCTGCAGTTGGCAGCACGATTGTCAGGGCACGATGTACGGCAGCATATTTTGGTTTGCCCCTGCAGAAGAACCTACAATAGCGGTCGCCAGTGTCACAAGGCAGCTGCCGATGAGCCAGAACAGGAGGAAGGAGACGAAGGTCCTGGCGGGCGCGTCCTTCTCGTACGTTTTCGCCAGAACGTCAAGCTTCCACTCGGTGATGGCGCCGACAGTCTTGGTCAAGGCCACGGCAAACAACCCCGTAATAATGCCCGTAAGGACTGTCACGAGCATCTTCGCTAAGGTATGGCCCGTATATCTGCAGTCGCGTATTACATTGCCGTAGTCAGAGCGACGTTCGTCATGTGCAAGCACGTGCTCACATGATCCTACCCATAGAGCTTCTTCTTGCCCTCTTTCCGACTCTTCATGCGGTCATAAAACAACTTGTTCTGGATTGGCTCATAGTCAAGCGACTCTGACACGCGACCTGTCGCCGCGGTCTTGGAGCCCAGAACTTTGGCAAGGAAGGAGGTGGCAGAGTCATAGACCGGTTTGGCTGGTGTGGGATTGCGTTGAAATGTAACAGCCCGCCCTAGCATAGGTGTATCATCCTCCTCTCCTGGGTGCGCCATGGTGAGGATTGCCGCCGGGCGGCCGATTCAGTCCTGGTAAAAAAGTCAACACCTCGGCGGACAAGCCGTCCAACTACTAGCTTTGTTGTGTCAAGACCATCTAAATAGGGGATCACGAACGTTAACAACCTAGGTAGAAGGTTCTATGTATTTATTACTGGGCCCGATACGGCAACACCCATGCAAACCAATTCTCCACACGGATGTCACCTCTGGCTGCTATGTGCGCTCCTACCTCCAAACCCATGTTGCAAAGACACGCTATTTGTCGGCCTTCTTCGCAAGTGCTTTGTGAAAGCAATTGCAATCAACTTGGCTGTGTCATTTCACTTAGCAACGATTTCACAATGCTTTGTGTCCTGAAGCCCAAGAGATACAATTCTTGGAACCGGCTGCCTTAGAGTTTACTGTTGGTTTGGCTCAGGGCCTGCCACTTGCGCGGTCATATCTGGCGCCTTTGTGCTCGAACCTGCCCGAAGGGAGACACAATGCTCTGTATAATGTTTACCACGCAGCATAGGTAACTGCATACATAATTCTCGTGAACCGTGGGTCTTAAGGTAGGGCATCATGTCCGCTGCTGGACGACAGAAGCGCGTGGCGGATACCGGTAATCTAGCAAACGCCAAGACTCCCTGAATCCAAACAACGACTGATTGCAGCGAAAAGCCGTATGTGCGGAAACTCATCGCCACCTAGGGGTACGCATCCCGGCCGCGATGAGCAAGGCATCGTTTCTTAACATTCGAGAAAGCGCTCCTCAACGGCCTTCACGACTGCCCATAAAGAAGCATTCTTTTGATTCAGGACTGTGCAACCTTTGCGCGTAAGCCTAGCTACACATCCCATACCGAACTGGCCACATGCAACCTTTCCTCATTGCCACAGACAAAGTTACTGGACTGCGGCATACTGCGAAGCGAGCAATGGTGCAGTCTCGTAATGGGCAATCCTAACGCAGCAAGGTTGGCGAACCAAAATGAGTGATCCTGATTATTACAAGCGAGGACAAGGGACAAGCTTGGGCAAGGAAGCAGCCCCCAAACCCTGACGAGATGCCAACCGTTGCCCCATCCCAGCCTTGCCTCCTACCCAACACCGCATGCAACAGCCGACCAACACGCCGCAGAAAGGACGCACCCTTTCGGCTAGCACGAACAGCACACATCTTTTACTTACCTCAAGGCCAGCTGCACGCTGGGGAAGCAGGCTGAACCAAACAGCTGCCGCATTCCATGTGCTAGAGCTGCTCATGCCTGAACCAAGTCTGGATCAACTGTGATGTCAATTGCATACTTGCAACTACGGCCCAAAGCGCTGTCCAAGCCACTGAACACTGCCCCATCTGTTACTATTTGTCATGCAGCTGTGCGCAAGCTGCGCTATAGCATGTGTGCTGCAACCACGCTGTGCCCCAAACACTGCCTTCCCACTCTTTTCCCCAACTGGGTTGCGCAGAAGCTTACACACCAAACTGCCTGTCAACCGCCTCTGACCCTCTGTCACTGCATGCTGCTCAACGGTCGCGCCTATAATGCCTCTGACAGCTGCTCCGCCCCATCAGTTGTTGCTTGCTGACAAAGCTAAATGCAACACCTGCCTCGCTGGTTTGCGAGCTGTCTGGCGCTGTCTGAAACCTCCAAGCCTTCCAGCATGCAACTCACTAGTTGTTGACCCAACACCAAGTGTTGACGCCTCTACCTGCGCACGTCACGGCGGTCATCGGGCCTGCCGTAAGGTGCAGAGCGGGCTGGCCCAGAGGGGTACCGGCTGCGGTCCGGGCCGCCGGCGCCACCGCCAGCACCGCCGCGGTACCTGTCTTCAGGTGGGTAGTCCGAGGGGTAACGGCTGTCGTACGCGCCGTGGTAACGGCTATCCGAGGGGTAACGGCTGTCCGAGGGGTAACGGCTGTCGTAGCTTCCCCCATATTGAGGCGCAGCGTAGGGGTCCCGCGCGTAGGGGTCCCGGTAGTATGGATCCCGCTCGTAGCCACCCCTGCGCATAAGATGCAGGAGGACGCATGTTAAGACTCATCCCGTTGCGGCTTTAAAGGCACTGCTGTGTCATGCGCGCCAGGGCAAGACACGGAGGGAAGAGGTGCGTGAGGCAGTGCTGGCGCAGGAAGGGAAACACAGAAGTGTGTGATAAGCCCGCTTCACCAGTCCTTTAAGCCAAAGCCAAGAGCGCCACAGAAAAGCATGCCACAGAGCGCCCCTCGTCATTGCACTTACCCGCCGTAGCCCCCATAGCCGCCGCCGCGGTCTCCATAGCCACCTCGCCCATAGTCGTAGCTGCGAGGGTCCCCGTAGCTACCGCCACCGCCACCACCGTAGCGATCATAGCCGCGATCATAGCTACCGCCTCCGCCATACCGGTCGTAGCCGCCGCGGTCATACCTGCGGTCATAGCCACCGCGATCGTAGCGACCGCCGCCGTCCCGGCTTCCACTTCCACGAGTAAGCGCGGACGCTGGCGTTCCTGGCTTAATCTGGTCCTGCGGAATAGCCTCCTTCACGGAAATAGGTCTGCCATCCACATCCTTGTTGTGCAGGTCGCGGATAGCGTCCAGCATGCTCTCGCGGTCCTTGAAGGTAACGAAACCAAAGCCGCGTGGCTTTTGAGTCATTTTGTCTAGCTGAATGACCACGGTATCAGGGTTGTACTTGTCAAACACTGCGGTTGAGGAATATTGCAGTCAGCGCAACTATCGGCCACACACACGCCAGAGATTAAGCCCATGATCCAATCTCGCAGAGCTCACGTTCTCTGAGTCCGATCTCATCCATGCGGTAGGAAATGCCACCCACAAAAACTTTGTGGGGGTTCTCCAGAGCCTTAGCATCCCCATCTTCTACCATCCTAGTGTCTTCACGACTTCTAGAATCCATTGTATGTTGTTGAACTGAAAGAAGGTCTACTTTGGATGCGCCGGCGCAGCGTTAAACGTTCCACGCACTCGTGCGCCGTACAATATGGCAAATACCAAACAGCGTTCATCGCTACTGCTGGACATTCCTTGCGAAAGGCCTTTCCTACATTAACCTATACATGGTACACTCTACGTTAAGAGGCGTCGTGATACCTTGAATAACACCATGTCTTCCGCTAGCTGTTTGCTTCTGCTAGTGCGTGGTCAGTTGCAGCAACCCATATTGACCCAACTCCGTGGGTCATTAGCCTGCCTGGGAGTAGTAGGTGAAAGGGAGCAGCGCTCGTCGCACCCGGTCTGGCGACAGCTTAGGCGTTTCTCATCGCAATCACCTACCAAAGACGCAAGGAAACAGCTCGACTGCACAAAAAGCATCTTACAGGTTTGTGCTATACAGCAAGCAGTTCTTTGGTTTCCAATTAAACGACGGTTGCTTCTGCTTCCCTCCAACCCAGCAAGCGAACATCCTGCAACTCCGCGAAAGCCTCGACGATGAAAGCGAGCGGAGCCTGCACATCCCTTACGCGAAATTCCTTAAGATGATCAGAGCCAGGTCAGTACACATCCTGTTGCCTCAAGGCAGGTCCGTGCACACGCTACCCAGGGCTCATGACCGGGGAGGCCCCGAAGCTCTAGCTCTTAAGTAAGGCCCACCTTCCCCGTTGCAGCGGCGCAGCGCACGACGAAGACGAGGCTGAGGAGGTCGGTCACGCGCTGCACCGTAGTGGAATCGTACTGCGGCACGAGGATACGGTTTATCTCAAACCAGAGGAAATCGTGGAAAAGGTCGTACAGGTGAGGTAATGCCCGCCACGGCTCCCCTCTATGCAACCAAAAATCATCCCACCAACACCCAACCCCGTACTGTCGCACCCAGCCTTCACCCGCACACTGCCCACATATCCCGCTCATATGCTCACATGCATCCATCCCAATTCACACACGCATGCATGCACATGGCGTCTCCCCATGCAGATCCTGCCCGGCAACCGCGAAACGAGCGACCGAAAGCTGCAGGAAATCAACACCGAGCTGGAAAAGCTCGAAGAGATCTACACCCAGCTAGACAAGGCGGCGAACCGCTACACCACTTGGATGCTGCTGGGCGGCTATGTCGTACTCTGGATCCAGTTCGGGGCGTTCTACCACCTCACGTGGGGAGACCTGTCGTGGGACGTGATGGAGCCAATCGCTTACATGATTTCCCTGGGCTACATGCTCCTGGGCTACACCTACTTCCTGGTCACCAAGGGTCAGGTGTTCGACCTGGGGCCCTTCAAGGCCTTCTGGCTGACGCGTATCATGGTGGGTCAGATTAGACCAAACCCTCAGTGTTTGTAGGCCCCTTAGCCTCCTTTCCTTACCCTCTTTGACAGCTGATGCTGCATTGCTTACCCTCTGTGATCTTTTAATTCTTCCTTTCGAAAACCTGTACAGCACATTCCGAGTAGCCCTTTCAACTGTTGCCGGTGTTGCCCTTCCGTCACAACAGAAGCAGAGAGCGCTGAAGCTCGAATTTGACGAGGAGCGGTATCACCACCTGCGCAAGGTGGGGAAAGAAGGGGTAACAGAAGAAGAAATGCCTTGTTGTGGAAGGGAAGGGCCATGCCTTGCCCTCACTTCAACCACTGCCTTGCCCTCACTTGTGGCTGGGTATTCCCTTGTTCCCCCGAACCTGCTGCCACAGCTGAAGGAGCGCTATGTGAAGCACCTGGCGCATGCGCCGTTGAAGCAGCAGTAAGGTGGCGGCTGAGCCAGCAGTTTGGAAGCTGTGGATTTGTCGCTCTTGTGGGGTTGTATTTCCGTGCAATCTGTGTATGTTTATGTGCGGCGCTATGTGGGGCCACCGGTAAAGTCGGAAGGTGGTGGGGCTGCTGACAATGCGAGACCGAGACAGCTACGGCAGCCAGTGCATGGACTGGGGTGTTTTGGGTTGAGAGCTGCTGGGCTGTTTGACCACCATGTTGACCGCTTACAACGTTCCAAGGGCGGGGTGCAGCAATGAGCCTAATATGCATTTGTTGTACCCAACGACATGTCGGCAGAAGGGCGAAAGAGGACATGGAAAGGCACAGAAGGACCTGTAAGAAGGTTCAGTTACTCTTGGTTGGCGGACCAGGCTGCGCTTTGGCGTGGGGTTCCGCCTCGGACTTGATTTGCAGTTTCGTTATGCGATGCGTGGGAGGCGGCGTGATAAGGGGCAGGATTGGTGATCTGCTGGTCGTCTTGTACATAGGATGTCTGGGAAGTGCTGTGCATATGTGTTTCGAGTACATGGAATAATGATTGTTCGGAGGTGGAGTTGCGCCCCTTGTGCGCCTGATGGCATGCATGTACAGTATGCAGGGGTGCGCGCTCATGATGCTTGCGGGCCTGATATGCTTGCGTCCTTGATTGCACTGAGCACTGTGACGGTTGGTGCAGTTAGTCACCGATTGACCGCCGTACTTTGTCCCCCTACAGTGCGATGGGTTTCCAAAAGGTTTAATGATACTGGTGCTACCATAAGCGTGTATCGCAAGGGCGACTTTGGTAATGCGACTTTACAAGTTCACTGGATACTGTGTTTGAGCCCTGCGCCTTTTCTTTTCCTTTATGTAGTCTATTGTGTATCTGTGACATACTCGCGCAAGGATGGATTTAAAGGAAACACCGGCCATGGACGCACATGCCCTTCAGGTGGGCGGTGGTTGCCACACCCCGCCCATAAGCATTCTTTATCTTTACGAGTAATTGTATTGCAGGAGGTTACTGCGCAAGTAATAGCAGCTAGAAAGCTCTTGGAAGCGCAGCGGCAGCTCCGGGAAAGCAACCTCAATGCTGTTCGACCAGGTACAACGCATGCAGCGATCTTGGCATGCGCAACTGTATTGGATTAAGCATCATGCTTTGGCGATAATTCCAAGCAGGCGAGGACGAGCTTAAGCAGCTGGACAGCAGCATCAAACGCAATTCAGCTCTTATAAAGAAGCTCAGGCAGCTCACAGAGGACAATAAGCAGACCATACTTGACGACATCCGCAAAACCAACCAAAGCAAGGTTAGTACCCGCTCGCGGTACTGGGCCGTCGGGTACTGGGCGCGTTGACGGGAACAGGAAGGGGTCGCCCGTCCGAAGCCCCCTGACCACCCCCTGCTTCCAATAGCGGGGACGACGGGGACCTGCTGGAACGGGCCACCTCCCCAACACCTTCCTACCGCCATCCCTCCCCTCCTACACCTCAACCCAACCCACTCTTCCCCCTTTCCCTCCCCCCCTCTCCTCCCTCCCTGCAGTACGTCAGCGAGGCAGTTGCCGCCCTCGCAGAGGCGCCACTGCGCTCGGCGGGCGATGTGGCAGCGGCGGTGGCGGTGTGCAGCCAGCTGCACCGCCGCTATGCGGACTTTGGGGAACACGTGGCGGCAGCGCTGGCGAAGGTCCGTGCGTGTGTTAAGAAGACTGACTGCGAGGCGGAAGCCGCGGAACGCACTGCATTGCTGTTTGGGTGCGGGTGGTTACAGACCACACCGAGCCATAGGAGACCCAGGGGGGGGAGGGGAGGTCAACCTCGGTGCCTGTACATGCCAGCCCTGCTACTGCCGCCCGACTCAAGCCAGCTGCTGAACTCACCCCCCGTCCTCCCCCCCCCCACACACGCACATTCTCATTCAACACATTGGTTACCGTATCCTTCTTTACCTCCCCCACCCCCACGCACGCCCAGCTCCTACCGCTCGCTAGCTTCTTACCTCACCTCCCTCATGCAGGTATTCTCCAGGCCGGCCGGGGGCGCCGACGGCTCCTCCACTTCCTCCTCGGGAGCAGCAGCAGCGGCGGCGGCGACGGCAGCGACGGATCGCGACGGCGGCAGGCGGCGGCGCACCGCATTGCGGCTGCTGAGTGAGCTGCTGGCGGCTGGGGTGGTGGGCGGTGCGGGGCCGCTGCTGGGGCTGCTGAAAGACCTGGTGAGGGGGGCGTGGGTGGGGGGGTCAGGAGGGGCGTGGGTGGGTGGGGGTCAGGAGGGGCGTGGGGGGGGGGTTAATAGGGGCGTGGGGGGGGCATGGGTGGGGGTCAATAAGGGAATGGGTGGGTGTTCGGGTTGGCGCCAGGGGCCCGTGGGGGTTGGGGTGCTATCCATAGGCCGGGCGGAATGGGGTTGGAAGGGGCAGAGGGTCCACTGGAGCAGGCCCGCATAACCCCGGAGGGCCCCTTGCGGATGGAGGAGTGGACACAACCTGCTCACCCATGTCCTATGTATCCATACCGGTGCGCATCCCCTCCATCCCGCTCTCTCCCTTCCTTACTCCCCAACTCTTTTTTCCTCACGCCCCCCCACGCGTCCCTCCCCCCCCCAAACACACACACTCACACACTCCCAGGCTCTGCCCGACTACCGCCGTGATCGCGACGCCGCCGTCACCTCCCTCACACTGCTGGCGGCCTTTGCGCGCTCGGCGGGGGAGCTGTTGCTGGGGCAGCCGCCGGGGGGGGCGGCGGCGGCGGTGCCGCAGCAGCTAGCGGAGCAGGTGCGTGTGTGAGGGGGGGGGTCCAAGACCACACCAAACCATAGGAAGCCACAGGTTAAGGCAAAGCAGGTGTGTGTGTGGGGGGGAGGATTGTGAACGCATGCCGTGAGACCACCCACCCGCCCACCCGCCCGCCCTGCACAGGCTGAGTCGGGTGGGCTACCCGGGGATGTGGCGGCGGCACTCTGCCAGCTGCGGGGGGAGCAGGAGGCGCTGCAGCGGGAACTGGAGGCAAGGTGAGGGGGGGGAAGAGCAGGTAGGGGGCTGGGGCCAAGGTAAGGGGGGGCTGGGATGGGCAGAGCTAGGCCAGGAAGGAGACCTGAAGGGGCGTGGGAAAGGGAGAGGAAGAGAAGAGAGGCAGGTTGTCCTTAGGCCTCCTGACTGCCCCCGCATCCTTACCCTCCTCCCACCCCACCGCACCCCCATCCCCCCCCCCAGGTTCGTGCTCCCCGACACCGAAGCCGCCCAGGTGACCCGGGTACTCGACCGCGCCCTCGACTCCGCCGCCTCCGCCCTGTCCGAGGACCACCGGCAGCTGGCGGCGCTGGAAGCGGAACATGCGGCACTGGTCAACACGCGGGGGGACCTGCCGGCGGAGGCGGCCGCGGAGTACGAACGACGCAGGAAGGTAGGCGCAGGGTGCATGGGGGTTGGGTGCCGTACGTATGGCGACATGGGGTTGGGCGTATACGTGTGCTGCTACAGGAGGGGGGGGTACGGTGTAGTGCCCGTGCGTCCCTAACTACCGTACTAGGACGTGCGTCCGCCTTGCCTTATGGGCGGGGGCCGCTGTGTCCCTCCCACCTCCTCGACCCATGGGTCACCCGCGTCCCCCTACGTCCCCTGCTACCCTGCCCCTTGCTGAAAACCCCCCTCCGCTCCCCTCCGCTTCTAATGCAGAATATGTATCCCTATTAATCCTCTCCGCTCCCCCCCGCTCAACCCCCCCCCGCCTCAACCAGGCTTACGAGTCTCTGCACCGCGCTGTGTCCTCCCTTGCGGAGGGACTGCGCAGGGAGCTGCCGGCGCTGGCGGAGGACGCATTCACACGGCTGGGGGCGGGGGACAGCGCGGGGGCGGTGAGGGCTGGGGGCGGGGGACAGCGCGGGGGCGGTGAGGGCTGGGGTGCGTGTGTTCAGGGCTGGGGGCGGTGGTGAGGAGGTGGGGGAGTGGTGCGGGGAGGTAAAGAGGAAGGGGCTATAGCCGGTACTTGTCGTTATCACGTTATCCCACTCCCCCGTCACCCTGCTTGGTCCCGGTCACAGGGCGGCAAGGACGCGACGGGTGCGGGTGCGGGCGGTGCGGGGGAGGCCTCGGAGCCGGTGTTTGAGGACGCGGACACTCGGGCCTTCTACGAGTCGCTGCCGGAGGTGGGTGCTAGGTGCTAGGCGGGGTCTAGGTGTGTCTGTGTTTTAAATTAAACCGGCCGCGAGTAGGAACGTACTGTGAACGCCGGAAGATGAGGTCCATGTGCCCATGTGTGGGTGGGGGAGGGTGTTATATGTGTGGATTTGGAAAGAGGTCCGGTCTGTACTGCATGCCGTACTGCATGCCGTACTGCATGCCGTACTGCATGCCGTACTGCATGTCGCGGTAGTAAGGCGTGATCTTGACCAAAACCCTGCTCCATTAACCTCCCTGCCTTCATCACGCTCCAGCCCTTCCCTGTCCTCTCCTTCCGCATGCTTCCCCCGCACCATGAGTCGGGATATGGGATTGGGACTCGTTGTTTCACTTTTATAATTTTCCCCCCGCACCCCTTACCCCTCACCTCTCCCAAAGGTTCGCGAGCTGGTTCCCTCGGTTCTGTTGTTCGGTGACAAGGGCGGCAAGGGGGCGGAGGCAGAGCAGGCGGCGGACGGCAAGGAGAAGGACAAGACGGAGGGGGACCCCGCTGCTGGAGGGGCCGTGGAGGGAGCTTCAGCTTCAGTGCTTGGGCAGGTGGGCAGCTGGGGAGAGAGTGTAACGGGTTTTGGTACAGGGTTTTAATGCTGTTGTTGTTACTGCTGTTGTCCAGGGAGGTGAGCCGACAACGGAGGCGGCGGCTGCAGCGGGGCCCTCTGGTGGCGACGGCGAGGGCGAAGCAGCGGGGGCAGCAGCTGCTGACGGCGACGGCGCCGCTACCGCCGGCGGTGACGGAGGTGCTGGAGGCGGAGGTGGCGGCGGTGCGGGTGCCTTGGAGCCTATCCTGGCTCGTCTGGGTTCGTGCGTCAGTCGAGACCTGGCAGACGAGCTGGCTATCAACTTCTGTTACGTCAACAGCAAGGGAAACCGCAAGTGAGAGGGGGTGGGCACAGGGGTTTGGTGCGCTCTTCAGTTTGGTAATACGATCGGTACGACGCTAACTCGGCCTAGTCCCAGTATGTACTGCCTACGGTTCTGCCGCTGCGGCTGCTGCGGCTGCTCCGGCTGCTGCTCCAACCACCATCTCACTTCCCCCACTTCCCTCCCTCCCCTCTCCTCCCTCACACCCCCCACACACTCCCACACTTCGGAATTTCGTCCCCCCCCCAGACGCCTGATCCGGGCCCTGGTGGACGTGCCCCGCTCCTCGCTGCAGCTGGTGCCCTTCTTCGCGCGCATCGTGGCGGTGCTGGCTCAGGTCTTCCCGGATGTGCCGCAGGGTGAGGTGGGGGTGGTGGGGGTGGGAGTGTTTTTTCACGGTGTGGCAGGGTGTGGAGTGTTTCGTTGCTGAAAGAAGCCTGCCGGAATACCCGGCCTTACATTCTACATCCCGCGTCTCTATCTGACGCCCCTACAGTCCTAACGGCCCGCGACCATTAGAACCGAACTGGCCATTTTACGGCAGCTCCTTGCTTGGTTCCTCATCCTTGTGACCCACGGGTCACTCCCCACCTCACCCCACGTGCCTCACCCTGCACCATTCACTCCACGTGCCCTCTCCCCGTGTTTCCCCCCCCTTCCCGGATACCCTCCCATGCCCAGGCGTCCTCTCCGCCCTGGATGTCTCCTTCACGCAGCTCCTACGTCGCAAGGACCCCACCCTCACCGCCGCCTCCCTGGAGCCCCGACTGCGTACCGCACGCTACCTTGCAGAGCTAGCCAAGTTCCGGCTGCTCCCCCCCGGCGCCTTCTTCTCCGCGCTGAAGCAGCTGCTGGATGACTTCACGGGGCACAACATCGACTGCGCGTGTGCGCTGGTGGAGGGGGCGGGGCGGTTCATGTACAGATGTCAGGAGACACGGACCCGCATGGAGAACATGATGGAGGTGGGGTGGGGTTGGGGTTGAGTGTTGGGGGTTGTGGCTGCTGGATCTCTCTTTTCTGCCTGCTCGCCACTGCTGCTATACCATCACATCACCATCAGCACCTCTCCTCCTTCCTCGCGCTTACAAACCACCAACCACCCCGCATGCACCACCACCACCCCACATGCGCCACCTCTCACCCCCCCCCTCCCCCCCCCGCATGCAGGTGATGATGCGACTGAAGAACGCCCGCAACCTGGACCCCCGCCATGCCGCGCTGGTGGAGTCCGCCTACTTCGCCGTCAAGCCGCCCAGCAAGGACGCCGCGCGCAGACGCAAGCGGCCGCCCACCCATGAGTTCATCCGCCACCTCATCTTCACGCAGCTCACGGAGGCGTCCATTCCCTTCGTGCTGCGCAAGCTGCTCAAGCTGAC
Organism: Astrephomene gubernaculifera; assembly: GCA_021605115.1. NCBI lineage: Eukaryota > Viridiplantae > Chlorophyta > Chlorophyceae > Chlamydomonadales > Astrephomenaceae > Astrephomene > Astrephomene gubernaculifera. The sequence continues at coordinate 268,314 of BMAR01000030.1, read as the reverse complement.
CTGGGGGGAGTACGAGGGGTTCGTGGTCAAGTGCCTGCTCAAGGTGTGTGTGTTAAAATAACTGGCCGCGTGTGTTAAAATAACTGGCCGCGAGGCGAAACGTACTGTGATTTCCGAAAGAGGAAGTCCTCCCACCGAAACGCCACAGGTGATGTGTATATGTGCGTTGGTTGAGGGCTTTGCGGAAAAGAGGGAACCCTGGGCCTGTGGATGCCGGAGGTTGGTAGTAGGGAGGTGCGGGTGGAGGAGAGGGCGCGACACAGGACGGTTTTGCATGGGAGGGAACAGGGGGCGGCGGGCCTATGCGGCCTAGTGGCTGTCAGACAGCTCCCACTACCGTACCCCTTTTCTCTCCAACCTTTCTCTCCCGGCCTCATCTCCGTCCGTTTCCCTCTCCATCCCCTCCATTCCAACCTCCTCCCCCCCCCTCTTCCTCCCCACTCTCCCCCCCTTACCCAGGTGGTCCGCGGCCGCTACTCCAACATCCCGCTGGTGTCCTGCCTGGCTGCCGGTCTGGCGCAGTACCATGACAGCTGCGGAGTGGCGCTGGTGGACTGCGTGATGGAGGACATACGGGCGGGGCTGGAGGCGCCGGGGGCAGGTGGGGAGTGCTAGGGATGCATGCACAGCCTGCATTGGGCTGGATGTAAAGGAGGCGTCAAAACTTGTTGGGCTAGTAGCAGCACACAAAGTACACACAAATCGTGTTGTAGCTCCACATACCGGTGGGCTTGCGGCTGTGCTAGTAACTCCCGGCCCCCGCACCCCCACCTCATACCACCTCATCCCGCAGCCCCCCCAGGCATGTACCAGAAGCGCATGGCCTTCCCCAAGTGTCGGCATCACCCATGGTCCCCCACCTTGACTCCCACCCCTCTCAACTCCACCCTCCCCCCATCCACCGCACCCCCCCCCAGGCATGTACCAGAAGCGCATGGCTGACGTACGGCTGCTGGGCGAGCTGTACAACTACATGCTGTGCAACTCCACCCCGGTGTTCGAGAGCCTCTACCTGCTGCTCACTTTCGGACACGAGAGCCCCGAGCTGGCGGACAGGCTGGACCCGCCGGATGACTTCTTCCGTGTGCGCCTGGTGAGAGGGGCGTGGAGAGGGGGGGGCGTGGAGAGGGGGACGGTGGAGGCGCCTGGCATGCCCTGGTCCTCTTCTGTGACCCGGTCTGTCTCGAACCGTCCGGTTCAACTGTCCTCAACCTCTCAGCCTCCTCAACCTCATTGAACTTTTTAACCACCAAACACCAACCGCCAGCCAACCGCCAATCAACCACCCGGCTGCTCCCCAGGTGTGCGCGCTGTTGGATGCATGCGGGCAGTACTTTAATGAGGGAGCCGCACGAGCGCGCCTCGACCGCTTCCTCACATTCTTCCAGGTACGGGTTGTTTTGTTAAGCGGTGCATGGCGGAGGGCAGGAAAAACGAAATTCCAATTTGTGGTGTGATATTGGTACAAATTGCTGACAAGCCATGGAGGGGAGGAGGAGGAGGGGATACCGGTAGCGCTACAAATTGGAGTGGGAAGGAGCGCGCCAGCAGTGTATTAGACGAGCTCGTATTCACGGTCAGGACCAAACCGGGGCGACACGTGCGTTGACCGAAATCAACACCCTCCTCGGTCGATGCTGCTGCTGGTGTTGCTTCGCGTGTCGTCGCGTCCTTACCTTGCCGTGTCATCCTCCTATCGCTCCCATGCCCTCGCTGCACCCGCTATCCCTCCTGCCCCACGACTGCCCCGACACGGCATTGTCCCCCCCACCAGGCCTACATACTGTCCAAGGCGGCGCTGCCTCTTGACGTGGAGTTCGACCTGCAGGTGGGTGGGTGTCAAGGCAACTGGCTGCGAGTGGGAAACGTGTGGCTTCCCGATTGATAACAAAGGCGGTCACCAGTGTGCGATGTATAGTTTGGGCCACGTGGGGGCCAGACGTGAATTGGAAGTTTTGATGCTAGGCTGATTCGGCGCTGCCCAGTAACTTGCTGCTTTCCTTCTTTTCCAGTAACTGCGGTAAGCGGTTTCTCGCTGAACTCCACCACAATGAGAACGCATGCCTTCCTGCGTTACGCAACCTCGCACCCTCCCATCGCTCCCTCGCACCCTCGCAGGACGTGCTGCATGCGTTACGGCCCTCCCTGAAGCGCTACGAGTCGTACGAAGAGGCGCTGGCGGCCGTTCAAGATATCATTGCTCGGGAAGTGGAGCAGTTTGGGGCGCCGTTGGGGACGATTGGGGAGGAGGAGGGCGAGGAGGACGAGCGAAGAGGCGGAGGGGGAGGCGGAGGTAAGGCCTTGGGCTGGTGTGAGGGCTGGTGGATGAGCGCCCTACGGGTTATCGGTACGGCCGTTTTACGTCTTTCGGCTTTACCTTGATTACTGGTACCGAAACCCTACACACATGCATGCTAGAAAGGAGAAGCGTTCTGCTTGGTTTGAGGTTCGTTGGTGTGTCCTTCCGTCCGTACCGTTTTTGCAGGGCGGGAAGGAAGCCGAGGCGACGGCGGCGTCGACGGTAGTGCCGGTCTTGGCAACGGCGATGGCGGCGGAAGTGACACCGAGACGGACGCGGCAGGGAGGCAGGAGGACGCGAGGAGCCTGGATGAAATGAGCGGCCGCAGCAGCGGAGATGAGCGGTGGGGCGTGGGTTAAGGGGGGTTTAGGGTGCGGGAGAGGAGGGTGCAGGGGGCTCATCGGGGGCTTTCGAGGTCCTAGCTTGGGGTCCTAGCTTGTTTGAGGTTACCGCCCTTGTCCGGCACCTTGTCAACCTCGCATGCACCTGCATGCTTGTGCTTGTGCTTACACAAATGGCTGCAACTCTTGTACAGATCGTTGGACTGCTTGGACCGCTCGTAGTGCTTGGAGTGCTTGGAGTGCTTGCCATAACTATTAGTTGCTGAACCGCGCAGGGACGAGTTGGATGAGGACTTCGAGCGGGAGTGGCAGGCCATGATGGGGGAGACGCAGAGCCGGCTGGGTGGGCTATCGCTTGCGCCCTCGGTGAGTGGGGAACGGGTGTTGTACTGTATTCCCAATAAGGCAAGCACTTACTTATAATTTGGGCCGCGGAACCGCCGTACGCAGTACCGTACGGTCTTTTGCCGTACTATTGCTGTACAGCTATGTGGTACGTACTACGGAGTGGCCGTGTCATGGGTCCTCCGTGTTCTTACTCGCCTGTGCCTCATCGCATATGCTCCGTGTCCTCCGCCTCCGAGCCGCAGAGACCCGCTGCTGCGCCCGTGGCTGGGGCTGCGGCGGCTAGCGGTGGTGGCGGTGGTGGTGCTGCTGGGGGCGGGGGCGGTGAGGCTGAGGGCGGCGGTGGTGACGGTGGCAGTGTCACTCTGCGTATGTTGGTGAAGCGAGGGGGCAAGGACGACCGCTCCAGGGAGCTGCAGGTGGGTTGGGGCTGGGGGCTGGGGAGGGGTCTGGGTGGTGAGCTGGGAGGGGAAGGGAAGGGACCGGTGTGTTGGCAGGTTAACCGCGGCGGAGGTATTGTTGGGCCGTTCAAAGCTGAGAGCTGCGCATCGGCAAGCCAAGGTATGTACGAATGCACGGGTACCCTGCTTGTCCCTCCTGCACGCGCGGGGCTCCTGATTGCTACCGGTACGAATTAACTGCACGTGTCCGGGTACCGGTACCGCCTCTCCTAACTGCCGCCTTTTGCCCCACCTCCTCCTCCCCCATCGCCATCAGGTTCCCCTGAGTGCCTCCGTGGCCCTGGCTGTACGGCAACGGGAGGAGGAAGAGGCGCGGGAGCGGGAGGAGATGAAGCGTCTCGTGCTGGCTGCTAACAGGTGCGTCACGTGACTGTGGCGTGCCGTGCTTGCCGTATATAACCTTCTCTCTGTTACGATGTGCTGTACGTGTTGCGTTACGTGGCATGGCGCCGCCGCTTACAATTTCCTGTGTATGCGCTTTGTCGCGCAGACCCGCGGGACACTGCCACTTAATCACCGTAATCCCGACACATGGAGTGTTCCTATAGCTCCCCATGGAGTTAACCTCAGTTCTGACGCATTTGCCGCCCTTTCCTGCCTTCCTGCGCCCTCTCAGGCAGCAGCAGGAGGAGCAAGCGGCCGCAGCCGCGCAGCAGCAATTCAGCAGCAGGAGCGGCGGCAAACGCGGCGGTTCACGACATTCAAAGTACACGGGGCAGCTGGACATGTCGGTTCTAGACGAGCTGGATCCAACTCCCTCGTACGACGCAACGTACGACAGAGGTGGCGGTTTGGCGGGACAGCAGCAGGCTGCGGGCGGCGGGGGAGGAGGAGGCCGGGGTGGTGGGGGTCGCGGGGGAGGAGGCGGTGGGAGGGGCGGGTACGGGTACGGGCGGGGACGAGGGCGGGATGGCGGGTAGAGGGGTGGGTGGCGTTGCCGTAGGAGCAGTGATGGTAAGCAGGGCGGGTGTAGCTTTGTTGGTGGGCTCCATGTGTGTGGCGGGTAGGGCTGGATCTGTGCGGCGGGCGCTGGAGGTGCCTCAGCATACTGCTTGTAAGCCTGATTCACGGCCATAGGTTGTTGGAGCAGGCTTCGGTTTAGTCAACTGCTTTGGTCAGGCTACATCCAATTGTACAGCAAGGTGCAACTGAAGAGGACTTGCATGACGGACGAGGTGCTATGACTGAGGCCGACGACACATCAGGCCATGCACGGTAGCTGAGTTGTAGTGTCACGTGCACGTGTGTGGGAGCGCCGAACAATGTTATACATGTAGCATGTTCACGGTATGCTTACCCTGGCTATGCTCTCCATTAAGCAACTTGGATGGATCATATGCAACAACTGCGATCCCCGTAAAACGCATGTTGTATCTATACATATCACGCAGAGGCGCAATGCCTTAATCGCAGGTCATAAGGTTCACAGGGGCATTTGCATGCGGGCTATAGGCAGCATAAGACACGGACAACAGTGCTAAGACCGGCTAGGACCCTTACAAGGGTCGACAGGTTAGGACGGAGCACAAACCCCTGTCAGCAAGTCTATTACATGCAGCGCATGCAGTGGCTGTACAGTCCCCCTCGATGCAACATGTCGTACGCAGAAATCGATATATGTACAAGACAATAGGGTAATGAACTTCCCTACATGTCGCAACCCTCACAGCGCGCTATACATCATGGCAAACCGCCTCCACTCCCCAACCCTTACAATCACATCGCCGTTGTTATGGAAAAACACAGCCAAGGGTCCCTAACCCAATGCTATCCCAACGCGTCCGTTCCTACGCATGGCCCCACACTATCATCCACTTCCCGGACCCCTTCCCAAATGCAACGCTGCATAACTCCGCCTTACTTCCGACGTCCGAGACTTGTTACGGACACGGCCCCCCTCCTGAGACCCTGGCGCCGTCGCCCCAGCTGCCACCGCCGCCGGCGCAGGTGCTGACGTTGACGTCGACGCCGCCGCTGACGGCACTGAGGCATCTCTGCCGCCAGCGGACGAGGCGGTCGCATGGCTGCTGAGAGATAAGCCCCATGACATCGACATCGACGGGCCCGCAGCGTCCTCCCATGCATCGGGCGCCGCAGCCGCCACCGCAGCAGAACTTACCGGCGCTGGCGCCGTACGGAAGGTCTCCCGCTGTTGCTGCTGCTGCGGCTGGTGATGCAGCTGTAGCGGGTGTTGCGGCGCATGGGGCTCAAGCAGCGCCATCAACGCCTCGCGAGCCGAGCTAGCAACCGCCTCCGCCGTTGCTGCCGCAGCCGACGGAGGCGACGGGAAGGGCCTCCGCTGCGGCGGTGAGGTGTACCTGCCTGGTCGACTGGGGGCGTTCGCCGCTAGCATGTGGCTGCCAGGTACCGGCAGCGGCTGCAGGGGCTGTGAGGGGGCTGCTGCGGCTGCAGGACTGCCGTGTTGCCCCGCTGCTGCTGCCGGTGCATGCAGGCGGGAGGAGGCGTGGCCGGGCACGGCCGTGTTGGGTGCGCTGTTGGCCTTGGAGCTCCGTTGCGTTGGGAAGGGAGCCGCGTCGGCCCCGTACAGCGCAGGAACCGCCAGGCCGCTTATGCTGCCCAAGCCAAGGCGGGGGTTGTGACCTAGCGCAAGGGGTTCAACCCCGCCGCTGCGGCCCATGCCGATACTCGCACTGCCGCTGGAGCTGGTGCCGCCGCCGGCGCTGCTTTCCCTGCGGCTGCTGCTGCCGCTGCCGTCGCCGCTGCTAGAGCTGCCCAGGCTGCGCAATGCAAAGGAGCCTATCTGCTGCTGCAGCGGCGAGGGCGGTTGCGGAGACACCACGCCGCCTGCAATGGCTCGTAGCCGATCCCTTAACCGCTCGCGCTCCAGCTCCCAACGAACGCGCTCCCGATCTGGGTCGCGAGCGGACCGATCGCGATCTCGATCTGACCCAGATCCAGATGACGTCCGGCCCCCTCGGAAAGACTCTTGCCGAGATTCGCGTGATGTTTGTAACCCTTGCTGTCCATGTGCGTTGGCTTCTAGCTCCGTCTGCCGTTCTGAGTGCGACACCGATTCCCGTTCCGGCGATTGTCTTGACCTGCGTTGTAGTTGGTATGGCGCACCTTGCCGCCCCTGATAGTCACCCAGTGACGCCAACAATGCAACCTGCTGTTGCTGCTGATACTGTTGCGACCTGTTCCCATCTACCGACGCGAAATTCAGGTGCAGCGGAAGACGTGGGCGGGGTTGCGGCTCCGGGGACGGGTGCAGAGGCTGCACGTCATCGTGCTGCGCACGGCTGGTCGCCACTGACCCGTCGGTCACCAGCAGCTCCTCGCCACTGAGTGACGGCTCCGCTTCTAATACGACGCTTTCCCGAGGACGATGCTCCCCCTGCCGAGGAGGCGAATCTGGCAGCGGCAGGGGAGGGGAGGGCGCCCGATGCGATAGATGTGACGGGAAGTCCTCAGAGTGCTGAGGGGGGCTCTCGACATGAGCAGTTGGAAAGCCGCGGAATGCCGGCTGCTGCTGCTGCTGCTGCTGCGCCGAGTTGTCTACGTCGAAGCTGTACACCAGAGACGCCGAACCCTCCAACAACGGCTGCGAGGGCTCCTTTTGAGGTAGCTTATTCAACCCCTCCTCCTCAGCACCACTGCCGCCCACGCCTCCCTCACTGCTGCCACCGCTGCTCCGGCCGCCTTCGCTGTCCCTGTCAAAACACCGTGACGCAGTCCTCCCTGCCAAAGCCGAGCCGCCGGAAGACGCGGGTTGCAGCGTCGCCATTTCAAGCACCTCCGCCTCCGCCGCCGTCACGGCACCCACCCCGCGTTCCGCTACGAACCGCCGTACCTCCGCAACCCGCATCAGCGTCTCCTCCAACTGCCGCCGGTGTCGATTCAACGCCCGCTCCGCCTCAACCACCTGCGCCTCCGCCGCCTGCACACCCGCTGCATCCATCTCCGCCGGCTCCGTGCCCTCGCCAACCTCCTCTTCCTCCTCTTCCCCAACGTCCGCCGACTCCGATGCCGCTGCAGACTGCCCCAACGAGCTTTCCGAAGCACTCGACGCCATGGAATTCTCCAGCTGCGCAACTAGAGCCATGGCACCACCCAACACCCCCACCAACTGCTCCAACGCCGCCGCTGCCGCGGGGGTGTATAGGAAATCATCTCCGCCTCCATCCGCGCCGTTGCTGCCTCCGCCTCCACTGCTCGTTACAGCACTCCCGCTGCCGCCGTTGCTACCGCCTCCGCCTCCGCTGCTGCAGGTCCGCATGGCATTGCTGCTGACACCGCCGCCGCTACCGTCAGCAGCGCGCGTGCCGCTGGCACTGTAGTAGCTGCCTCCGCTGCTGCTCCTGGCGCTTGCCGTACCTCCGCTAATGCTGCTGCCACCACTGCTTCGTACCGGCAGTAGCATTTGGTCGAGGACCTCGTTTATGGCAGGCAGACGCTGACAATGCTGACTGACCTCCGCCAGCAAAGCCTGGTGTAGGGGTTGGCAAGGGCACGTCAAGGGTGCGATGCAAGGGGTGTATAAACGAGGACGCGCGGAAGAGAAGGCCGCAAGAATCGCATCAAGCACCCTATACGCAACTCCCAAGCATGAGTAACACCTTACAGCTTACCGCCCGGTATAACGGCTAAGAAACGGACATGCCATCATGCCCGCCACCCACCTGAATCTGCGCCACCGGACCTCCAGAAGCCGCCCTTGCTGCTCCCGCTGCTGCCCGGCGGCGCCCGCGCTTATCGCTTCGTCGGTGTTCCTTTCCTTCATGAGATGGCGCGGAGACTGCAGGCCTGGACGACTGCGGCGACAGCACTGGTGCCTGAGGTGCCTCTGCCGGCTGCTGTTCCAACTGGCCTTGCTGCTGCTGTTGTTGTGTGTGAGTCACCACCACCACTACACCAACTTGCGACGGAGGGGGGCTTGGCATGGCAGCGGCAGCTGCAGTGGACGTTGTGGGTGAAGCAGCCCGTCCCGACGACGCCGCAGCTCCGCCGTGTGTGGTGGTAATGGTAGAATCCGCGACGAGAGGAGCAGCTGCAGCGGAAAGCCTGGGAGTGGCTACTTGGAAGTGCTGCTCACTAGCAACCGCGAGAGGCGCCGCGGGCAGGATTGATGAGGTACCATCCGCGCTGTAGCTCCCATCCCCGCTGCTTCCTTCGAGGCACTCGCCAATGCTGCCGCTGTCACCGCTGTCTAGGCCGCTGCTACCGGGCGCATGCAGTGCCGCTGCTGCTGCTGCCTCGGCTGCCGCTGCCCGACCCTCTTCATCCATGGACGCATGCACACCACGCATGCGACCCACACGCTCTACCTCTGCAGGTCGTCGAAACCCCGGCGAGGGATTCTCCATGCTCGCCTCCCCTTGCACCCCCTGGCCACCAAGCCTGCCTGCAGCCGCTGCTGCTCCTCCTCCTCCCTCGCCCCACGCCGCTGCTGCTCCCCCTCCGCCGCTTGACCTCCTGCTATCCCACACCCCGCTCCCGCTCCCACTTCCCGCACTCCCGCTCCCGCCTCCACTGCTGCTACGAATACCCACATCAAGACCCATGGCCACAACAGCCTGCTGCAGCTCATACAGCCTCGCCTGGCAGGCCCGCAGCTGCGCACGCGCCTGGTCCGCCTCCGCCTGCTCCTGCAGCAGCCGCTCCTCCTGCAACCGGGAGGCGGAGCGGGCCGCCTCGAGCCTCCGCTCCGCAGCCTGTAACTCGTACATGAGCTCCTCCAGTCGGTCCCGCTCCGTCTGCTGGCCCCGCTGCGCCGCCATCGTAGCCTCCTGCGCGAGCCGCACCTCCTCCCTTGCGTTCGCAAGCTGCTGCTCCAGCCTGGCTACGACTGACCGCTCAAACGCCAAGTCCCCGCGCGCCCGCTGGAGCTCCTCCTTGACCTCCGCAAAGCGTGCGAGCGCCTCCGCCGCCTCGGACGCTGCCGCGTCACGGGCGGCCCGCAAGACTTCCGCTTCAGACATCGCCGCCTCGGCCTTCGCCTGCGACCTTTCAGCTTCCGCGGCGGTTGCCTCTCGTTGGATTCGCGCTGTCTCGGCCTCTGCACGTGCCATATCCCGTTGCGCCTTTGCAATCTCGGCCTCCGCTGCCGCTGCGTCGCGTTGCGCCCGAGCCGTCTCAGCCTCCGTTGCTGATACGTCACGCTGCGCCTTCGCTGCCTGGGCTTCCGCTTCGGCGGCATCGCGACGAGCCTGTGCGTCAGCAAGCTCCGCCGCCGCCGCCATCGCCGCCGACTCAGCCTCCCGCTGTGCCTCCGCCAGCTGCGCCGTCACCGCCGCCACCCTCGCCTCCGCCGCCGCTCGCTGGAGCCGCGCCTCCTCAACCCTTGCCTCCGCCGCCTTCGCAGCCGCCTCCGCCGCCTCCGTCCGGCGCAGCGCCGCTTCTATCTGCGCCGCCGCCACCTCCTCCACCTTCCTCTGCGACTCCGTCAGCTGTCCCGTCACCGCCGCCAGCTTCGCCTCCGCCGCCTCAGCACGACGCTGCGCTTCCGCTAGCAGCTCCTCGCCCGCTGACTCTGCCGCTTCCGCCGCCTCGGCGCGTCGTTCCGCCTCCCGAAGCGCCAACCTGGCTTCCCTAAGCTGCTGTTCGGCATCCATCAACACCACCCGCATGCCGGCCAGCGCTTCCTCCTGCCGCGTCACTTGATCCTTTAGCGTCTGCGCCTGCTCGGTGGCGGCACGCAGCTGCTCCGCTGCTGCCGCCGCCGCGGCGTCGCTGCTCTGCCGCAGCTCCTGTAGCTGAGACTCCAGTCGAGTGCGTTCACGTTGCAACCGCGATTCCCATTCAGCTCGGCTCTGCAGCATGATACATGGCGGGCATGGGATTCAATCTCCGGGTTTTAGACATGCCGGACATGCCGTCAGGTGAACGGCATGGTTAACATGCTGTTACCGCAGCACATCCCCTTTCCTCAGCACTCACCTGTGCCGCCTCAGCCTCGCGCTCCTTGGCCGTCCGCAGGGCCCTCCCTGCCGCCGCCTCCGCCGCCGCCTGCGCCGCGTCTCGCTGCGCCTCCGCCGCCCTCACCGCCTGCGCCGCAACCGCCTGCAACCGCTCCTCCAACTGCTCCCGCGCCTGACGCTCCGCGTCCACCGCCTGCCGCGCGCTCTCCACCTGCTGCCGGAATGCCGTGCAAGCGGCTTCGGAGCGGTCCTTGTCGGACTGCACAGGAGGCCAGCGATGAAACAAAATGTGTTAGCCACCAGGTTAGCAACCAGGTTGCCAAGTCGCCAGAGTGATCACCCAGGTTCCCAAGCAAACAACAGCCCTACACAGTACCTTCCACGCGAGCAGGTCGGTAGCGCCTGCTCCCGCGTCCATCCTTCCTTTGCCGTACCGAGTCTCACCACGGCCCTTTACCCAGCCCCCTGAACCGCACCCCTTTCCCTTGCCTGACCATGCATCACGCCTCTGAATCGCACCCCAACCCAGGTGCCTCAAACCCGCACCTGCAGCTCCGCCACCTTGGCCGCCAGCAGCTCCCCCTCCGCACTCAGCGCCCGCACCTGCTCCGACAGCGCCTCGCTGCGCCGCCGCAGCGCAGCGGACTCCTGGGCGGCTGCACGGGCGGGATAGAAGCATGCACAGGCACCCACACATGCATACGAAGTGAGTACGAGAGGAGGTACGGGATAAGGGATACGGATAAGGGTAAGGACATTCTGCTAGTAAAAAAAGCGCGCATCGGGGCTAGGGAGAAAGGGCCGGGAAAAACGTGCCGCGCCGTGTCTGACGCCCTGATGATCCCCTTGGGTAGTACTTGACAACACACGCAGCGACACCGCACCTTGCTCTCGCAGCTTTGAGAGCTCCGAAGCCGCCGCAGCGCTGCGCGCGGTCTGCTGCACGGTCAGTCCTCTCTGAGCGGCTGCGAGCGCCCCCAACAGCTGTCGGCACTCGGCTGCATCGCGCTTTAGCCCGGAGACGGCACGTCGGGTGGCCTGTGCGTGGGGTGACAGGAAGCATAGTGAGCAGCAGCGAACATGGCACAATGAACATGGGATGCAGTTTAGTAGCACCGCACGACTCATGAGGTGTTGGCAGGCGACAGGTGGGGTGTTGACGGCTCGCAGCTTTGCAAACGGCACCGGTAGCAGCATTGCATGCAGGCGATGCAGCAAATAAAAACGCTACCGCCACTGTGTACGGCACCTGGATTTGGTCATGCTCCCGCAGAGTCCATGTGCCCAGCGTGCGCTCAGTTGTGGACAGGACCTTTGGGATAGGAAGAAGGAAAGGGGAGCCACTAGGCGTCAAAAGGAGAAATGGAAGGGTGGCTTCGTCTTTATGCCAATTAATAAGCTGGAAGGTACGCTTGGAATGCTACAGACTGTCGCCCTGTTCGGTTACGTCTGCAACCCACATGGCCTTCCCTGTCTACGAGTTACAGCACCTCGTGCTACACCACACCTGATGCGCCAGTTGGGGCAGGTTCGCCAGGTCAATCTCCTGCCGTACATCGTCCATGTGCTGCCGTACGGCCACTCGGTATCCTCGCAGCTGCCGCCGCAGTGACTGCAGCTCCTGCTGGAGCCGCTGCTGCGCCGCGCGGCTGCCCTCAGCCTCCGATGCCAGCTGGGAAGCCTGCGGGATGAAAACAGTAACACCATCGAACACCACCGACGCGACAGTAAGCAAGCCAGGCTTACAACAGGCCGCCAAAACAGGATGGGGCTGTAGCCAGCCCAGAGGCACATCAAATCCATTCCACTGAGAAGCCCTACCCCCCACATGCCGCCCCACAAGCCGTCGTACTACAAGCCTACAAGCAGTACCACGTGTCCGCATCACGTGCCTGATTGATGGCAGCCTCCGCGGCGGCCCGTGTGGCCGCCAGCTCCGCCGCATGCGCCTCCGTCAGCTGCGCCAGCTGCGCCCTCATGGAGCCCGCCGTGGCGGCAGCGGCAGCCAGCTCCGCCTGAGCAGCCGCCAGCTCCGCTGCCTTGGCGGCCGCAGCCTGCAGCCCGGAAGGGTGACGTAACGAGTTGAGGTACATAGTGCAAAGAAGGCCTAAGGTGACCTTCGAGGTGTAGCGAACGGCGTTTAAATGGGGCGCAAGATGTATCGTCAAGGGTCAGGTACAATCAGCGTTGCCAAGTACCCATGCCCAGCTTCGAACTTCAGCATGTGCGGGCGGTCCCCATGGTGACCCGAGTCATGCTGCAACGCTGTAGTCCCCACCTGTTGTTCCGCGTTGGCTTCAGGCGACTGCGATGGGAGTCCTGACGCAGGGTCTCTGTCGGAGGTCCCCCTGTCTGCGCCCCGCCCGCCGCCACCGTCACCACCCTTGCGGTGCGAGAGGCCAGGCAGTTCTCGAGCTAATTGCTGCCGGTGGCGCGAGGCACGTGCCAGGGCCTTGGACAGCTCATCCTGGAAAGGGAAAAAGAGGACGAGGGCGAGACAAAGGGAGAACGTCAAGAAAGGTACCCAGGCCTCACCAATCCTGTTTCCATGCATGGTCGCGTAGTGTGACCAAGCATTAAGCGGCCGATCAGAGAACCCCTGAACTCACCGCCAACAGCTGCTCCTGCTGCCATGGAGCCCCTGCCAGTACCAACTGCGCACGCGACGCTGCTCCATGCAACTTCAGCACCACCTCATCGGCCCGCCGTACAGCCTCCAGGCTTTGCTCCTCCCGGGCCCTGCAGGCACGCAGCTCCAAGGCGAGCTGTCGTACACGTAGTCGCAGCGCCGCCGCCGCCGCAGCGGCGGCGTCACTGCGCCAGTGACTGTTACTGCGGCCGTTATCATGCTCCCGGCGGCCGTTACTGCCGCCGCCGCCGCCGCCGGCACCACTGCCGCTGTTGCCATGATCGCGGCGCGCGGGTCGGCCTGGCGTCGGGCGGCCCCTGGGTGGATGGCGGCGACTGGGGTTGGGGCCGGCGCCGCCGCCGCTGCTCCCGCTGCTGCCGTCGTCGCTTGGGGTTCCATGCCACCAGTCGCGGCAGCGACCATGACCGGGGCTTCCGGTGGAGTAGTAGGCGTCGCCATCGCTGTACGGCACAGGATCGTGATCCGGATTTGGGTAATCAGATCCGATGTCGCCCCGCCGTCGACTGCGACTGCTGCCGCTACCGCCACGCCTCAGCTTCCGATCCCAGTCCAAGTCATAATCCATGTCGAAATCAGACAAGGATCCCAAGTCAAGGTTCCTGAGAGAATCCAGCTCCCAGTCGGTTCCCGTTCCTTCCAGATCCAACCCCGCCGCTTCCAAGTCTCTCCGTCGCTCCGCATGGTCCCGATCTCGAGAACGAGCAAGCGATCCAGATCTCCCTAGACTCCGACTTCGACCATGGGTACTGCGACCGTGCCGCTGGCTTCGCTGCTGCTGCAGTTGATGCTGCTCCTGCTCCTCCCTTCTCTGATGCAGCCGCCGTCGCTCTTGCGTGCGCTCCCGCTGCACCGCCTCCGCCAGTCGCCTTCGGTACGACAGCCCTTCCAAGCGCGCGGTCTGCAGCCGCCGCCGCAGCGCCCGAATCTCGCTGCTCTCCTCACTCGCAGCCCCACGCCTCATGTCAGTCGCGGGCGGTGCTGCTACCATTCCCGCGGGCAAGGCTGCTGCCGCCGCTGCAAGCGAAGACGACGCCACGGTTGCCGGATGCGGCTGCAGGTAGTGCTGTTGCAGCATGATCGGAAGCGGCGGCGCCTGGTGTGAAGGCAACAACGCAGCCGCGAGTTGACTCCGCAGCGCCGCTAGCGTCACCGGCACGCCGGAAGCATGCGGCCCCGATGACGCCGTCGCCGCCGCCGCCACCGCCTCCACCGCCGACGCCGTCAGGCCCAGCTGTGCAAGGATGCCGTACACGCCCCGCAGCTCCTCGGCGCTCTTCCGTGCCGCTTCCGCCTGCCGCCGCGTGTCTCCCAGCTGCTGCTCAACCGCTTTCAGCGCCGTCCGCGCCTCTTCCGCCTGTCGCTCCGTCGCCGTCAGCCGCGCTCGTAGCGACGTCTCGGCATCTGCCGAGGCTCGTGCCACCGCTTCAATCTCTCCACAACGCGCCCTCGCCGCCGCAGTCGCCCCCTCCGCCGCCGCCGCACGCTCCTCCAGCCTCCTACGCTGCTCCTCCCAAAGCGTCTGCGCAGCTTGCACCTGCGCCAACCGCTGCCGGAGCTCGGCCTCCGCTGCGGCGGCCTGTTCCCGCATGCGCCGCATCGCCGCCTCCGCTGCGGAACGCTCCGCTGCCATTGCAGCGGCTGCCCGGGCCTCCGCCGCCGCCACCGCCGCTTGCTGGCTGGAGGCCACTTGTGCAGCGTAGCCCTGCAGGGCTCGCTCAACGCGCGAGGTCACGCTTGACCGCAGAGCCTCAAGCTCCTCTTGTAGCCGAGCGACGTGTTGCTCACGCTGCTGCTGCACTCGCTCTAACGCCCGGCCGTGCTTCTTTTCCTGTTTCTCCATGCGCTGCTGCACCTTGGCCAGCATTTCCTGCGGTGGGGCATGCAACCGGCATCCAAATCCATGACCGGGATCCAGAAAACGTGTACAACACCTCCAAGACGCGCCCTAGTGCCGATACGAGCTAGAGCCCCTCTTGCGCATGCCCGTGTTAAGAATGCGGCATGCCGTCATTAACAAACGTACGACAAAACCCTCAGCCCACCTGCAACTCGCTGGCCGTTGCAGCCAACCTGTCCCTCTCCCGTGAGGCATCCTCCAGCGATCCACGCAGCGAGGACACCTGTGCGAGGCGCGCGAGGCAGTTGTGTCAGCCGCATCAACCACCGTAACCGCCTAACTGCCCGCCCCACAACATACCGGTACCGCACGTCTCCCAACACGTCCCTACCCTCACCTCGTTACTGCGGCTCTCCAGCAGCCCCATCACGCGCTCCACCTCCCGCCGAGTGGCCTCCAGCTGCACCTCCAACTCGCCGCTGATCGCCTCCTTGGCAGCGCTGGAGGCGGCGCGCAGCTCCAGAAGCTGCTGCTGCGCGCTTAGCTGCATCTGGGATAGCATAGGGGTGATGACGTGTTACAACAAGCATGGTGTTCATATGTGTGCAAAGCAAAGGACTTTCTGTGCAGGAAGAAGGGCGAGGAGGAAGAACGTGATAGGCGATAGGTACCAAGGTGACGTAAGGAGAGAGTGTCCAACAACCAACCGCTGACGGATGCGGCGGCCGGGTTACCTTTTGCACCACGGCCGCCATCTCCTGGCGATGCTGCTCCTGCGCTTCCCGCAGTGCCGTCTCAACCCGCTGCTGCTCCCGGCGTGGAGCCTCCTCCAGCCGATCCTCAGCGGAAGCCAGGCGGGCAGAGCTCTCGGCGGCCACCTGCGGTGAGCATTGAGGTGCAGCGGGTTAGAAGGAGGGTGAAGGCAGGTGGAGAGGTGGACGTTTGATGGAAAAGAGGCTCAGGTAGGCGAGGTGTCCCAACGCAGACCCGGTGATCTGTGATGCAAACCGTGTGTGTGTTACTGGTTGGCATGCATGGTTGGCAGGAGGGATGGCCACGTAAGACAGGGAAAGGGTTGCTAAGGGGACATGCGTTGTGCCCCACCTGCGCCGCTTTCCGAGAGGCGGTGCGGGCGTCTTCCAGCGCCTGGTGCAGCTCCTCCAACTGCAGAGACAGCGGCGGGGTAGAGCTGTTGGATAGGACACGAGCAGTCCATCACACAAAGCATTCTAGGGCATTCTAAGGCTCTCCTTGGGCCAAGTGCACGGCCTAGCATGCCCCTAGCCCACTTTGTTATTAAGGGACATGGCAGGACATGCAGGCCCAGGAAACAGTCCCGTTGAGGATCCCGAAACTGAAGGCGTCTAATGGGAACGTCTCATCTTGGTCCCCTTACAATCACAGGCTTTACAGCTGCTGCTGTGCCAGGTACCAGGTGCCGTACCTCCTGCGCGTGGCTTTGACGCTGGCGGGCAGCCTCCCGCTGAGACGCGGCTGCAGCCTCCTGCACCACCATCGCAACCAGGGCATCCAAAACAGGACGGAACCGGTAAACCGCAAGGAGTAAAGGATACCAAGCTCACATCCAAGAGTGGATCGCGCGGGGAGGATGGTGAACATGGGAAATGGGCTTAAAAAGGAATGACCACGTTCGTCCTACCCACTCGGATCCAAGACGACCATGAAGCTCAACGGACACCAGGGGGGCACCGGTACGGAACCCCAGGAGTGTAAAGCTGTACACGTAACCTTGGGCATGATTACCTGAGCCGAAATCAGGAGGGCTTCGCGTTCCTGAAGTGCCGACTGAAGCTCCGAAACCTGCCGACTCAATGCCTGTTTTGGGGTAACAGACAAAGGGCAGACCTTCATCGGTTACCGGTATGAATCGCAAGGCAGCATGGCATCAGCGCAGTAACTTACAGGCTCTGAGCTGTTTAAGTTCTTCACGTTTCCTAGGCTACACATGGAATACAACCGTTGCCTTAACCCACAACCCACAGGCTCATGTGCCGACCACAAGCCGGAGCCGATGTCATGTCCCCTGTTCTGCAAACCACGCCATCCCACGCACGGCTTACTGCGCCGCCCGGCACCTTGGTGCCACGAGGCGGGCGTCGCCTTGCTCTAACGGCATGCTGACGCGGACAAACAAACGAACAGCATTCGTGGGAGGAACATGATAGGATTCACAGGGTAAAGGCGATACACCCTAATGAACCATATGGATCAGCGCTCGTACCTGGAACTGTCCCTCCCTGGCGCTCGTAGCCACAGCAGCCTCGCCGCGCTGCACTTCCACATCCGCCAGCCGGGTACGTAGCTCACGTACCTCAGCTCCCTTGGCAGCCAATGCCTCCTGTGCAAAAGTACCGGGCACGCAAAGTCAGCATGCATATGTATACATGCGTTACAGTCACGCCTCAAAACGTTGCCGTACTCCTCCACACGCGTTACTACTCTGCATGTCCCCTCTCACCTCTGCCTCAGCCAGCTGCCTGGCATACCGCAAACGCGCCTCCTCCAGTTCCGCGGCATGTCGTACATGCGCCTGCTCCAGCTCATCCGCATGTCGTACCCTTGCCTCCTCTGCCTGCGCTGCATGCCGACTGCGAGCCTCCTTCATCTCCGCCGCATGCCGGTCAAGCACCTCATCCAATCGCACCGTGCCCTGCCTGCGCACCTCCGCCATCTCCTCCGCATGCCTTGTCCGCAGCTCCTCAACCTCCCTTGCATGCCGCTGCTGCGCTTCGTCCATCTCCACGGCATGCTGACGGCGTGCCTCATCTGCCTCTGCAGCATGCTGCCGTCGCGCTGCATCCAGATCAGCGACGTATTGTCTGTGTGCGGCTGCGAGCTCGACCACGTGTTGCCGTCGAGCCGCATCCAGCTCAGCCGCATGCTGCCGTTGTTGCGCTTCCACCTCCTCGGCATGCTGCTTAGCAGCTGCCTCCAGCTCCGCTGCATGCGCCTCTGCAGCAGCCTGGGCCTGCGCTTTAGCCTCTTGGACGTGCGCCTCGGCCATCTTGGCAGCGGCCTCGGCTGCGGCCCTGGCCTCCGCAAGCGCCCGGGCCACCTGCTCCTCTGCCTCTGTCCGAACCTCAAGCAACCGGGCCTCCGCCGCTTCAGCAGCTGCCATGGCTTCGGCCCGAACCTGCTGCACGGCGGCTTCCGCCGCCGCCACAGCCTCCTTCGCAGCCTTGACTTCTGCAAGTGCTTGTTCCTTGGCTGCCTCCGCCGCCGCCTTAACCTCCATTGATGCATGGGAGTCAATCCTCGCCTGTTGCGCGGCGGCCTCGGCCGCTTCGGTGGCCGCCTTAGCCTCTGCTCTGGCCTTTTGTGCAGCTGCCTCGGCTGCCGCGACTGCCATTCGGGCCTCCGTCCGTACTTGCTGTACGGTCGCCTCCGCCGACTCCTTTGCCGTCTTGGCTTCGGCGCGCGCCTGCTGTACGACAGCCTCAGCTGCGGCCGCCACCTCCTTCGCCGCCCTTGCTTCTGCGCGAGCCTTCTGAACGGCAGCATCAGCTGCTTCAGCTGCCGCCAGGGCCTCTGCCCGAGCCTTTTGCACGGATGCCTCGGCTGCTGCCGCTGCTGACTTGGCTTCGAGCCTTGCCTGCTGCACCGCAGATGCGCCTGCTGCAGCAGACACCTCCGCCGCTGCCTTGGCCTCGGCCCTGGCCTGCTGCAAAGCTGCCTCCGCCGCCGCAGCCATCGCCTCTGCAGCTTTAACCTCGGCTTTCGCCTTTTCCATAGCTGCCTCAGCTTCGGCTTTGGCCTGCTTGACCACCGCTTCAGCTGCAGCCATGGCCTCCGCCCTGGCTTCCTGCGCGGTTGCCTCAGCTGCTTCGGCTGCTGCCTTAGCACCGGCCTTGGCTTGCTGGAGGGCTGCCTGGACTGCCTCAGCAGCTGCCTTGGCCTCAGCCCTCGCCGCCTCTGCTGCTGCTTCCGCTGCCTCCACCGCAGTCCTTGCTAGCGCTTGCGCCTCCTCTTTCACTCGTTTCACCTGTGCCGCCGCCTCCTCAGCTGTCTTCTGCGCAGCTGCCTTGGCTTGCTTGACCTCCGCCTCAGCTGCCTCAATCGCAGCCTGCGCTTGGGCCTTGGTAAGCTTCGCCTCTGCCTCTGCAGCCTTGGCTGCGGCTTGAGCCAGCGCCTGCGCTTCGGCCCTTGCTTGCCTAGCCTCCGCCTCCGCGCTTTCTATCGCCAGCTGAGCTGCAGCCTTGGCCTGCTTTGCCTCCGCCTCTGCTGCCTCAATCGCCGCCTGTGCTTGTGCCTTAACGAGCTTCGCCTCCGCCTCCGCTGCCTTGGCTGCCGCTTGGGCTAGAGCTTGCGCATGCTCCCCAGCATGCTTCACCTCGGCCTCTGCTGAGTCTGCCGCCGCCTGTGCTTGCGCCCTTGCCAACCTCGCCTCCGCATCCGCCGCTTTAGCCGCCGCTTCAGCCATCGCCGCCGCTTGCGCACTCGCATGCTTCGCCTCCGCCTCTGCAGCCTCTATTGCAGCTTGCGCTTGCGCCCTGATGAGCTTCACTTCTGCATCCGCAGCCTTTGCTGCTGCCTCCGCCAGAGCCTGCGCCTCAGCTCGTGCCTGCTGGACTGCTGCTTCTGCCGCCTCTGCAGCCGCCTGTGCCTGCGCCCTGGCCTGCTGCATGGACGCGTCGGCTGCCTCTATCGCCGCCTGGGCCTGCGCCCTTGCTTCCTGCACGGCTGCGTCGCATGCAGCTGCGGCCTCCTCCAGTTGCCGTTTGTGCTCAATTTCAAGCGCAAGCATCTGCGAAAGGGAATGCGCAAAATGGGTAAGCGTAAAGGAGTGCATGTACGGAGCTTGAAAACATGAAGGAACTGTCGCGACGCCATGTGAACAAGCAATGTCCTCATCTGCACTGCAAGCAAACCCATAAAACGTACCCTCTCCTCGCACTCCGCCCTGACTGCCCGCTGCTGCTCTGCGGCTGCTGCCTCCCACTGCTCGCGGTCCTCATGGAACGCAGCCAGGTAGGCAATGCGCTGCGCCTGCTCCTCCGCCCGAGCAGCCTGGTACAGCATTGTAAATGGATGCAAAGGGGACCAACTCGGAGATAGGAAAGGACGTTAGCCGAGTTTAATAATTAACAACGAGCTGGATATAGGCGCTTTTACATGCATGTAAGAAGGCCAGCTCCTAACTTTGCAGCATGCAGGAAGGTAAGAGTAAGCGTGTGTCTCCCCGTCGCCCGCACCTCGAGCTTCTTGCGCTCCTCCACAAACTGCGCCTCCCTGCGCTGCCGTTCCGCCGCAAACTCCGATAGCATGCCGGACTGCTGCTGCTCCAGGGCGCGGATCTGGGTCTGTGCAAGGTAAGACAGGGCGGACAGGGGCGTCAGGCGGCACCCTCGCAACCACCTAATGGGAGGGAGACATCAGCATTAACGGGCACTCGCGCGCTTCCTGTCCCCGAAGCAGCATGCGCTGTTGGAATCACCCGTCCGTCCATTTCAACCAGCAAACAGCTTTCCCGTGGGGGGTTCTTCGCACACCTGAGCCGATGAGAGCTGCCCCTGGAACGCCTCCACCAGCTCCCTGGCCTCCCGCAGCTTCTCCATGACCATCATCTTCTCAGCCTGGGGTCAGAAGGCAGCAGCAGGGTCGGGGGTGGGGAGGGTCAAAGACCATACCATACTATAGAACCCTGAGTGGGGATGGTTTAGTTATCCCAAGCAGAGACGGAAACCTAGGGCTGCACCCAGACTGCGATTCTGTAGCCCTGCGGAGGTAACCGCATGTGGGCGCCGAACGAAACAACAAACACCTCTGCGCAGTAGGGGCTATGGCGAGCAGGAAGGCCCATGCGATTACTGTACCTGGGTGGACGCCAGTAGTGACACGTTATC
This sequence comes from Astrephomene gubernaculifera, assembly GCA_021605115.1. NCBI lineage: Eukaryota > Viridiplantae > Chlorophyta > Chlorophyceae > Chlamydomonadales > Astrephomenaceae > Astrephomene > Astrephomene gubernaculifera. Next base: position 247,639 of record BMAR01000030.1, on the reverse strand, counting down.
ACCGGCCATCTCCACCTGGGGCCAGGAGGAAACCACGGAGGCGCCCATTGCAGGACTTAAGATTGCCATCTTACGGACATAGGAGTATTAAGCAGACGAGGGACCAAGGTAGACGCTACGGCTCACCCACAGGAGCCACCTGTGGGCATCGTCCAGCAGCTCCCCTGCCCAAGGGAGAACTGCACGCCACCATGCTCACCCCATCAAGCCCGTGTGGCCATGTGGCCCCTCACCTGGCCCTGCAGTGCAGCCACATGGGCGCTAAGCACACCCGCGCGCCGGCCCTCAGACACCAGCTGTGTGCGCAGCGTGTCGATTTCCTTCATGTACGTCTGCAGGGTTGAAAGAGAGAGGCCAGGGGGCTGGGTGGAACGCAAGGTTTGCATGTCATGGCAGGAACTTGGTACGTGGCTATATCGTTACCCAGTCCTCCGCAGCAGTCCGCACCTGCAGGAGCTGCTTGCTCCTCCTGTACTTGTTCCGAAGCTCTGAGGGCGACACGCCCGAGCCGTCGCGCGGAGTGCTGGCAGCCGCACCCCCTGACTGCGGAAGCCACGAAGCAGACGAGGGTGACGGCGATCGCCGCGGCGTGGCCGTTCCACCCGGCGGTGAATGCGGTACGAAGCCGCCGGCGCCGCCGCTAGCAGCAGCAGCACCCCCGGTGTACGCGTATGCCTGGGTGTAGCCATAGTGCTCGGGTGATGGGCGCACTGAGGGCGGCAACTGGGGCGGACCCCTGGGCGGACTGCGCTGTGCGGGAGGAGACAGGGGTGACTGCGGGGACATGCTGGGCGGGCGGGGACCAGGCGAACGGGAGTCTAGCCTGCTGCTGCTGCCGGGTGTTTCCCGGGGTGTTGCTGGTCGCGGGTGACCGGACGATGATGCAATCCTTGCAGCGTTGCCACCAGCAGCAGCAGCAGCACCGCCATCGCCACCTTGGGCGGACGGTGACGGCGGCCAAACTGGCCCGGGCACAGGCGTCGACATGGCGCCAAACTGAGGGGAAGCAGTGTACGGCGTCGTACTGTACGGCATGCCGGCGTCGCGCGGTGTTGCGGCGTTTGAAGTCGTGCCATCCCGAGGTGCCGCGCCGAGATACTGGTAGGGCGTTGCGCTGCCACGTGGTGTTGTGTGGTACGACGCTGCGCTGACACGTGGAGATGCACCGTACGACGTGCCGCTATCATGATGCCGTACAGCGGTGCCGTACTGTGAGGCATCGTGCTGTACGATAGCCGCGGCATGTACGGCACTACGGGAGGAAGTGCTCAGCGATGGCGTCACGGTTTCGCCTTCAGTGCCTGTCGTGATCGCAGCAGAGCGCTCAGTTGAAGGCTCAGTAGACATCTGCTGGGGTCGCGGTTGCTGCGGTGGCAGCGACTGTTGAGGTGCACCCTGCTGGTGGCGGCTGTGGCCATGAGGTTGCTGTTGCTCATGCTGGGGAAGGCGTTGCATGGATGTGTTGTTTGAGATCGGGCTGTACGGGTGTGTGGTGAGATGTACGGCCGTTCCATCGGCCAACCCGCCAAAGGGCCATGCCGGCCGACCATGCCTTGCAGGTGAGGTCACGTAAGCTGACCCAGATCGAGGTGGGCTCCCAGCCGGAGACGGCGTGTGGGTTCGTGTCTGCGGAGTGACCTCCGTGGTAGCTGGACTGCCCCCTGTTCCTGTTCCCGCTGCTGCTGCCGCTAATGCACCATGGGCGCTAGACCAGTGCAATCCGGGTTGGGCATGGGCGCCGAGGTTCGCGTCACCCATGTACGGGCTCATGTTGTCGATAAGGATGTTGTCACCACGCCCTAAAGAGGGGTCAACTGGGCCTGGTCGGGATACAGTCAAGACCATTCCATCTGGGTACAGTTCTACTCGCTGGTGGCTCATGGGCGGCCCTGAGACTGTTATCCTGCGAGAGCCAAAGAGCAGGTCGGTTTCCACGCCAGCTGTGGCGGGCGGTGGCGACGTTGGAACGGCTGACGCGGAGTCCATGGATGGTCCGGTTGCTGACGGGGTTGAGCTAGAGATGCCGAATGCGGCAGTTGCACTGGATGCAGCGCCATGCACGCCCATACTGCTGTTCATTTCCTCGTGTTGCGAGGCCCACACGGTTGCGCCAAACTGCTGGCTGTAATGCTGTCCGGAGCTCTGCTGACGGTCTGCTGTCGGAGGATCGCCTGGTAGTATTGGCCCTTGCCCTTGCCTTTGCCGCCCATCAGCCCGTTCATGTGCCGAAGGATGCACGTGCATTGGTGGCTGAGCGTTGGGGGAAAAGGTAGGGTCGGGTCGCAGCTCCGATGATGCAATGTGAGTTTCAGCTCCAGCTGCTGCCGGGGAAGCATGCAACGGGCCCGGTTCCACCTGAAGGCTAAAGCCACTGTTCCCCTTTCCTCGCGGCGGAGAAGATGGAGACGCCCGCGCAGAACCATCACTGGCAGCATTACTACTTGATGCGCCTGCCGCCCACGCCGACGAATCTACTTTATCCATAACCAGTTTGGGCCAGGTTACTGCCCAAATACAATAGAAGAAAGCCTCATGCCGATGGTCAGCACACCTGTCACCAGTTTGAACGTTAACTAGAGGCACAGATATAAATTAAGTTGCCAGCATGTCGGTGTCCTATTCAATACTGTTTACAACTGCGTTCACTTGTGAACCAAGCGCCAGAAAGTTTTGCATTGACCGTCGTACATGTTGTCTGTGCCTTGCTTGGGCCCGCGCTTGCAGTATGCACACACATGTATTAGACTAACAAACAATAATGTTTGCTGCTCACTTTGTAACATTGTCTAGCCTAATCCCGGCAATCCGCATCCGTTCGCGTCCAGTTGTCCCCGAAACTGAATAGTAAACGCCAACTATCCCAATAATCCCCGCTTTACCTGTTTTTTGCATGCCATGCGGTCGCAGCATGTTGTGTCCAACGGTGGAACACATTACTAAGCGAATGCTTGCCGTACGGTGCTTGGGCGTCGAAAGGGTTGCTTTCATGCTGTCGCTCTTCGGTCGGTGATGCCTAATGAGCCCGAAGCCCTTATTCCTGAAAGTTCTACCACGTGGAGCATGTAGCAGTCCAATGGGATGCAGCGTGCGTGTATGTGTGGAATTTGTAGGGAGCACGCCGTGCCGTATTGTGTGTTGTGACATCGTACTAGGAGGCTGGATACCTAAAGCTTACCCTCACAGGGTGCACGAGTTTGGATAGTTCTAGACTCGAGCGAGGCTCACGACGAGGTGAGCCGTAAGTGAATGCCAGCGCACACGCACAAACCTGGGTCGGGCATTGGCAAGTAAGGACACTTTCCTCAGGGCGGCCGGTTCCTCCTTGCAAACAGCGGTGTGGTGCACTTTATCCGGTACTACCCTGCAGGATGTAAATGCGCGGAGCACTGTGTAGATACTTGACATGGACACCTGCCTAAAGGGGCCTCAACAAGCAAGACCACCTTCGCAGCTGTGTCATCGCTCAACATTCGTCCGACAACAGGTCTCGCCTAGGCCAACATTCGTACACAACCCTTGCAATGGCCTCAACATACGCCCACAGCTGCATATGGTTGTGCGTCGCACTTGAGTCGTTCGTAAAAATCGCATTCACAGCTGCGGCTTTACGTAAGGGGCGAGGGGCGAGTCGTACAAACCCCAACCGAAAATCCCCGCGAAAGGTGGCCAGCCATCAGCTACCCATGTGTATATAGCGAGTCAAGGCAGCAACTCTAATCACAATATCCATATAATAAGCAACCGCTTAGTGCTTGATGACGAGCATGCACCATAAGACTGGCCAAGAACCCGGAAACCCAATTGCACCCTGTGCCCTGTCGCGCCGTTCTACTTCCCGACACCCCATCCTGCTTCCTTCCAGCACCTACCCCACGGCGTTGTGCGCCCCCTTCCACACCGCCCTGCTACCCCGGTACACATCATTCGTCTTCTTCCTTACTAACACACAAAACTACGAAATGCCGTCCGCAACTGCCAACAACCCACGTGGCTGTCTCCCGTACAACACCGGTAGAAGCCAAGTAGTGTGCCACCGACGGGCACCGACAGCAAGGCCCATCCGACTTCAAAAGTGTCTGTCTGTTCGTGCCAGGCATACAAGGGCGGGCGACAGTAAAGGTTGTCCCAGACCATGATCCGTGTAACAACAATACGGCTAGGTCCAGAGAAACACGCTAGTATTCGTACTGCATTGTAAATGCCATCACCTGCAACGAGATAGTCAAGTAAGAGACACGAGGCGAGCGCGAAGGTACGACAGCCCAATCCTACCAGCCTACTACTTTTGTGCCAAACTTAGTTATCAAGTGCTTTCTAACCAGGGTTCACCCAAGGGACAACGGCAATGGCTTTCAACCACCATACAGTCTGTCCCCCTATCACACAGCGCCTGAAGGCCACCCCCCAACTGCCAATACGGTACGGAAGGGCATAAAAACCACCACCTCCTCCTCCTCCCCCAGACGTAGCGTTACTTTTATTCTTCTCCTCGCCGGGATGAGTCGTGGAGATGTCTTGCGGACGCCGTCTGGGTCATCAGATGCATGAGCCTCCAGAGCTGACGATAGACGAGTCCGGGTAGCCTGCTAGTATGGGGTGTCGCATTGGGCCCGGGGCAGATACGGTATGGGTGGCCGGTAAGGACCGGGCGGCCAACGAGCATAGTTAAGAGGAGGTGTAAAACATGGATCACTCTCTCAAGCTGCTGCCAAGTGCAAAGCAAAAGCGATGCTCTCTATTACCAAGCAGAGGCAGAATCGCGTACGATACACAGCACTGCTTTGGCGCACTTATCCCTACCACCGGCCCCCCCCATCCTCGTTGGCGCCCTGCCAACTCCTACCCCCATTGCTTTGCCCTAACTTGTGGTTTCCTATGGTTTGGTATGGTCTTTGACCCCCCCCCATCCTCGTTACAGCTGCTCTTCTCTACGCCCACCCTCACCGTCATGCTGCCAGGGGCGCTGCTCCTGCCGCCGCGCCGTCGCCGCCGCCGCCGCGCGTAGCGGCGAGGAGTGAATCGCGGCGGCCGCCGCTGCGGATGACGAGGTGGAGGCGGAGGCGAGCGGCGAGGAGGGTGCGGAGGAGATGGGGGAGGGGTTCTTGGGCAGCAGGGTGGAGGTGGTGGCTCCCTCCTCCTGCTCGTATGCGCCCATGCGGCGTGCGGCCGCCTCGAACTGCTCCACGGCGTCTAGCGTGTACGACACGGCGAAGAGCTTGCCAGCGACGGCGGGCGAGATGGTGAAGGTATCGCAGCCCTGTGGGACATGGAAGAGAAGGGTCCGGGGTTGGGAGCTTGGGACAAGGGCTGGGAACAACAACCCGGAGGAGGGTCCTCAGCTACCTTTCAACAGTCCCCGGAGCCGCCATGCACCCGCTGCTGGCTACCGCAGTTCCCCTAAACTTGGGAAGCCACCGGTTTCCTTAGGAACGGTTTTTTGGTTTCTCTCTGTGTATCGGTACCTAAGCTGAACCCACCTCCGCTGCCAGGCTGGCCATGGCGGACGTGTCCCTGATGGACGCCACCAGCAGGCGGGTGCGCGCCTGCTGAGCCTGCAGGATGCGGTGCATCTCCAGCACCTCCGTGAAGCCCTGGAGCGGGTGGAGGCGAGTGGTTGGAGACGGTTGGTGGTTGGTTGGTTGAAGGTGGTTGGCGACGGTTAAAAAAGTTGTATCAGCAGCGGCAGTGGAGCGCGGCATGAATGCATGGTACTTTAACAACTAAAACTATGGCAGTGCGTTGACTGGTTATGGTTATGGACTTGTGGTTATGTATTGCTCACACGCATGCGGGGCTTGCAAACGGATGACATGATCCGGCATTGTCGTCATAAGCATGCGTGAACAGGCGACGTAAGCAGCATCAGTAACCGCAGCAGCAGTACGGCAGTACATACTTGGTTGTTGCCGTACGCGTCGTTCATGCGGCCCAGGTACGGCGCCGCGTACTCGGCTCCAATGCTCTGAGCCAGCAGTACCTGAGGGCTGGAGTAGATGCCTGTGTGTGTGTGGAGGGAGGTAAACCGAAGGGTTTGTGAGAGTTGCTTGAGACGCGGGCGGGGACTCAATGTTGGGAATCAGCTGCTCCTATCGGCTGGCTCCTAGTGACCTTAACATCCCTCCACCCACCCCGTTCTCACCAGCTCCTTACCCCGGCCCCCTCCACCCACCCACCCACCCATCCCCTCCACCCACCCGTCATGGTGACCCGCACCGATGTCTCCCGCAGCAGTGCCGCCGCCTGGAAGCCCTCCAGCGTGCACGGCAGCTTCACCTGGGGGGGGGCCGGCACCGCGGCAGGCAGGGGGCGCACAAGCAGTGGTAAGTTCCGACTCTCGCGGCGCCAGTTCCTGCTAACACAAGCGGTTTGGCGACTCACACACAGCAATGCCCCCGGTGAAGGAGTCCCCGGGAAGCTGGAAACCCGCGCAAAACCCGTACCGCCCACACGGCACCACGTGCAACCGCAACCACCCCAACCACCCTGACTCCCCCCATCCCGGCCGCTGCTATTTCCGCAGGGCCCCGGCACTCACCACCACCAGCTCCGGGTTCATGCCGAAGATGTCGAGTGCCACCGACACCATGTTTTGCGTGCTCTCGCCCCACGCCTGGAACTGCATCTCCTGCGCGCCCAGCTCCGCGCCGATGCGACACAGCCGCGACAGGTTGGATAGCGTGCAGCGCTGGCCTGGGGTGGGGGGGACAGGGTTGGGGAAGGGAAGGGAAGGGGGGGGAGGGGGAGGGAGGGAAAGGAGGGAAGGCGAGGAAAGGGGGTCAAAATGGACGGAACCGAAAGGGATGAAAAGGGTTTGGCAGTGGGGGCGGAAGGGGAGGATAGGGGTTCACAGTGAGGTTGGGAGGGAGAGAGAAGGGGTTAGGGAAGAAACGACGGTGAGGGGGAGGGATGGGGGTTCATGGTAGCGGCATGGGAAGAGAGGTAGTGGGGATGTGCAGGCTGGAGATGCGAAGGAGGCTGCGGCGGACAGGGTGTACTTGGTTGAGGGTTTGAGGAGAGGGTGTTGATGCAGGATGGGGAGAGCGGGAGCAAGGGTTCGGAAGGCGTGGACAGAGTAACGGCAGCCCGCATGCAAACCCCGTCTCCCGTTTGTTGGCGCTTACCGTCCTTCTCCAGAATTACTGGGTTGGTCGTGATGCCTGGAGGTTGATGGGGAGGCGGTAAAGCGGGTAAGCAGGTGCTCGCTGACAGCAACGCGGCCGTGGCACCCGGGATGCAAGGGCACGCGCAGAAACCCTTCCCACCGTAGAACATGTTCGTTGACAACCACAGCTCCCACTGTGTGACGTTCGCGCTATCGATGTACAAGCGCAAGTTGGTAAATGGACTTTGCTTCTTCTGAGGATCCCGTCTCATTTTCGGGTCCAGCATAGACATGCAGTATGCTCGGCCAGCTCTACATGGTCCCGGACTGAGTCGGCGAACTTGAGCTCGTCCAGGCCTAGCTGGCCTATTGGTACCGGTAGCATGTCCCTGGAGGGCGTGGCTTTGCATCGTTTACGGCTTCAGGTGTCGGTATCCTACTTTACGTCAGGTAGCTTGAAAACGGGCGACAGCCAAACAGTGCTAATTAAAATGCGTACTATTATTACTTGTACTGACGCGCGGGAAGCGCACAGGCTGCGCACATGTTGCATGTCACGTCGGACGTGTACAGCAAGCTGGTTTCGGGTACGCCTCTACCCTATAACCTCTACTACTGCTTCGCAACCAGCCTGCAACTAGCACAGTAGTTAATGATATCTTGATTACGCTGCTCCAAAGCTCCCGCGACTGAAACCGTGGCCTGAAACCATGCCGGAAATGCGAGGGAGTTAACATTTGGAAGTGGTGGCAGCACGCGGTTACCCGTCTGCCGTTACTGGCACAAACAGCGTAAGAGTAAATCCCCCATGTTCTTGCAGGAGAAGGGTGTAACACGTTTCAGGCCTACCCCTTCGGCAGCATGGGTCTCTCATGGCACGGCGTCAATACAACTATTGGCCTTCAAGCCCTCTGACAGGCGTTGCTTGGACTTTGAAGCACACAAAATGCTTAACTTCCGCCTGACCCTACTTCTCCATCTGGCCAAGGCACGGGGAGAGGTAAAGAGGATGGCAGTATCCTGTGGCACGCACGGGAGTTTGGGCTACCGGTACTTGGATAGCCGCAACGCACGGTGTGAGCATAAATATCCTGCTGGTCTACAGACGGCGTCGTGTGGCAAAGGTGCACCTTCCTGTTGGGGCAATGCTGCAGGGTGTAGGCTGCTGTGCACGACCGTGTCCTGCCCTCGACTCCCTCCTTCCCCTTCACCGTCGCCTTTGCACCGCGCTCCCCTTCCGGTAATAAGCAGAGCGCTTATCAGGCTCGCCTGTGAGAGCAACCTGCAAGACTAGCCCAAACCCTGACACGTCTACACGTAAGCAATACAACAACGTTAATCCTTAATTTAGGTATACCTTAAACGAATGTTCGTTGGTGAAACTTGTAAGGTAGGCCTTCTTTTTGCACGTGAATCGTCCGGGGCGTACGGCGGCGTCAAGTCGCTTTCAGTCCAGTGCCATCCAGGGCGCTACGTTTTGTCAGATCGATGTTGCCATGCTGCTAGCACAATGAGGAGAGTTCAGCACGGCACTGTAACGTCTGAAAAACCACACGCACGTTTCAGTTTGCTGTCCCGCTTCCTCAGTTACCATTTGCCAGCTTGGCACAGATATGAAAACTAGAAAGCCACCAGTACCTCCTAAAGGTGGGCAACCACAGCTAGGACCAGTTGAGGGTCAGCAAATTGCGTTCGAGTTGCATAGTTCATCGCCTCGGAAGTTAAGCGCGTCTGACCATGGAGGCATGCTTGGACCCTTCCGGCCGAGGTCTCCAAGGTAGGTTATATGGTTTATAGGCGGCACATGCCAGTGCACGAATGCGGAACGGCCTAAATTTGCCCGTTAGCACGTGAGCGTAAGAGGCGTATTTTACAAAAGCGTGTAAGGCTTCGTCTGAATAGCGTCTTGGAAGATCCCACACGTGTTTTTTTTTATGGAACTTGGTGCCATCACCCGCAACATGACAGGCCAGCGGAAGTCTACAATGCAGCTATGGCCGAGCTTACCGAAGGCGATGGGCGTGGACTTACGAAGGTGGGTTACATAATCCTTCATTGCTTGTTGTCAGTCCCCCTTCCCGTGGGGATTAGTCGGCCACATGAACCATGAGTCTCAACTTCGCATCCCCGGCACCATCGATTTATAGGTTACATGCTCCTTACGCGTACACAACAAACAACGTTACCCCTCAGGGTTACGCTTCACTTGCATCATGCGGCGCTTGCAGCATCCTACTTATCCTTCTGGGACGGCGGCACTTCACCCATCCAACACTCCCCTTCCCTTCCCTCCCCATCCCTTCCTCCCCTCGACCCAGATCAAGACCACCACCGGAATCAGCCCGGTTTCCTCCCCCAGCCGCCGTCGTACCTTCTCCAGCGTCACGCCGCTCTCCCCCGCCGGCACCTCCATCCTAGACCACAACAGCCTCAGCCTGCGTGCCACCATGGCAATGACTGCGGGCGGTGCCGCCTGCTCCCCCTCCGCCATGCTAGCCACCAACAGCGCCCGCCACCTGTTCTCAGTTCACGAGGAGCAGCGGCTGGTGAGCCCAACGGAGGGCTACCCTGCAGGCGGCTCCCTGCCCAACACCCCCCCGCGCAAGGCCACCTCCGCTCCCGACTCACAGCTCGCCGCCGTACAGCTTCGCAGCTCCCTCAACCCCTGGCGCACGGGGAATGCAGCCCTGGACTCGCTGTCGCCCCTCTCCATCCTGCACCAACACCACCAGCAGCATTACCAGCAAGCCCTGCAACAGCACCAACAACAGCAGCAGGGACCGCATGGTGGGATCTCGCCTCGTGATTATAGCTCGGAGGGCTTGGGAGCAGCGGCAGCAGCAGGAGCCGGGGGGCTGGGATCGGCTGCAGGGGCGACCCCAGCAGGTGCTGCTGCGCACAGCACGCAGACCATCACGCCCATTGTCCAGCCGTCGGTGACGACCGCGGCTTTGATGACTGGGGGCCCTTTCGGGTCGTCACAGCAGCAGCAGCAGCAGGGCGGGAGTCCCGGTGGGGGGCCCTGGGGAGGAGCTGCTAGTGTTGGGGTGGGGCCGGGGGCGGGCATGGGGATGGGAGTGGGGGCAGGCGGCGGGCGGCAGCGGCGAGACAGTGCGTCTTCAACGGACAGCCATAGTCCCGGGGTGAGTGGTGATGTGGGCGGGCAGGGGCGGGGGGCAGAGGCACGCTGTGTACGTGTTAACAAAACCAGCCGCGAGCAGGCCGTGTGTGGGGGAGGGTGTGGGAATTTCGGGGAAATGGTCTAGGGGTGAGTGGTGATGTGGGCGGGGGGGGGGGCTTGGGGAAAGGGTCTGGGGCGAGTTCGAAACAGGGAAGATGGTTGTCGGCAGCTTCTTCCAAGTACAAACAACAGCTGCTTAGACCCAAGCTGGCAGCTTAATACGATTGTACGGCACACTCGTTTAACACGGCTGTACGACAACCCTGCAGGTGTACGACTCCCCCCTGGGTGTCGCCAGCCCCGCCTCGCTGCGCATCACCGCTCTAGCCAGCCGCATCGGCTCCCCCAGCAACTCCCCCTCCACACCCTCCGCCTCGTCGCAGCCGCACACCCCCACCGGGCTGCGACCACGGCCTCCGGGTGAGTGCATGTGGGGCTCCTCCTCCTCCTCTTCAGGTCCTCCTCACAGTTGCTAGTGGACCCTCTTGGTTGGTACCGCCCACTGAACCCCCACTTGCAACCACCTGTAACCCCTCCGTGACGACAACACCTCCCCCTCCCCACCACAGGTGAGGCCCCCACCTCGGCCCGGAGCCGCAAGTTCTCCCACCTCGCTAGCCCCGAGGCACGTCAGCAGTACCCCTTGGCCGCTACGGGTACGGCAGCTGGTTCGACAGGTGGTACGAGCAATGGCGGCGGCGGTACGAGTGCTGTACGGCAACTCAGTCTGGTGGACGATCCGCCTCCTCCCCCTCCAATTCGCACGCTCCTGCGTTCCGCTAGCGTCGGCGGCGGTGGTGGTGCCACGGCTGGCGGCATGAACAGCAGCGTGGTCCCGCCCTCCTCTTCCTCCTCCATCTTGAACTCCACCATGCCCTCCTCCTTCTCCACCACCGCAACAAGAGCAAACACAGCAGCAACGAGCGCTGGCGGCAGCGCTTCGGGGGCTGCCGGCGGCGCTGGAGGTTACAGCCACCCAGGCACCCCCTCCTCTCCGTCCACCTCTGCAGCCTCAGCTTTTGCCGCAGCCGCAGCGGTTGGTGGTTCCGGAGGAGGAGCCGCAGCAGGGGGCGGCAGCCTGCCGGGCTCGCGTCCCTCCAGCAGTCGTGCGGGTAGCGCCCGGCTGACATGCAGGCCGGTGGCGGCGCTGGTGGACGCGGTTCGCTCCAGGGATGATGCCAAGCTGGCGGAAGTGCTGGAGGCGTTGAAGGGACCGCAGGGGGTGGTGCTAGGTGGGTGAATGATGGGTGGGTGTGTGGGATACGGAAATCGGAATGGTGGTGGTGGTTGGGGTTGGTTGGGTGTGTACACGATATTGTGGAACCATGTGTCGGTTGGGGTTCTGCTGGGAGAGCGATTTGACCCATGGGTCGCGGAAACGGTTCACCTGCGTTCACCTGCTTTGCTTCGCCTCTGTTTTCCGTGTTAGCTAGTTTTTCATCGTTGCTAGCAACCGCTACCAAGAGAACGTTTTCAAGAGTTCTTCTCCTTCTGCTTACTCACCCCCTCTCCTCCTTCTTCCGCTCCTTCCCCCGCCTCCAGGCCTGAACGACCTGCACCACGTGACGGGCCGCACTCCGCTGCACGAGGCCGTCATGAGCAACAACATCTCCATGGTCGCTCTGCTGCTGGCGGCGGGGGCGGAGGCAAACAAGGGACACCAAACACAGGTGGGCGGGGACCGCATGGGTGACAACTGACACGCGCCCTGAGAATGAGGAATCAAGCTCTGTTTTGTACGACCCTTAAGTGGCCCTGACCCTGGTGCCTGGCCTGACGTACAATATCTTCACCTTTATACGGTTGAGTCCTGGACTGACATGAACCCACGAATCCATGCGCTTGGTTTCCCAGGGTCCTCCTCTGCTCCACTGCGCGGCCTTTGGTGAGGTTGAGACCATGCAGCTGCTGCTGACGGAAGGCGCCGACGTCAACGCCGCGGACATTGAAAACTCCACCGCACTGCATTTCGCATGCAAGGGCGGTCACGTTGACGCCGCGCGGCTCCTCATCAAGTTTGGCGCCGACCTCCGGGCGCGCGACAGCGACGGCATGGCGCCATTCGACCTGGCGGCGCCGGAGATGTCGCGACTGGTGATGGCGGCGGCGCCGCCGCCGTCGCCGCCGCCGCCGCGACCGCCGTTGTCGAGCGGCGGCGGCGGCGGCGCTGGCCCGAGGCGGCTCAGCGCCGGCAGCCATGTAGCTGCAATGGCAGCGGCTGCTGCTGCTGCGGCGGCGGGTACGGCGACGGCATGTTCTGAGCAGCATACGTCCTCGGCGTCCTCACGGCAGTCATCAGCGTCGACTTCGTCAACGGCACGTGCATTTTCCGCAGCGGTGACGGCATTGGAAGCTGATAGCAGTACGGCATCCGGCAGTAGCGGCACGGATTCGCAGAAGCGACTTGGCAGCGCCGGCAGCGGCAGCGGGAGCGGTGCTAACAGCACCCTTAGCGGCAGGCCGCCTAGCGGCAGCAGTCCTACCGCTCTTGTAGCATCCCTGTGTAGCCCCACTGGGGTGCAACTTGAGCTGGCGAGCAGTACGGCATCTTTCGCAGCTACCACAGCAGCAGCCCCTAGCGGCGGCAGCGGAGGCGGCGGCGCTAGCAGCAGCATGCGGCCCGCCCCACCCCCGGAGCCCCAACTCGGCGGCGCCGGCTCCTCTGGCGGCGCTGGCGGTGGCGGTGGGCTGCGATCGCGCCGGAACAGCGGCACCTTCACTGCCGCCGCCGTTGCGGCGGCGCAAGCGGCAGCAGCGGCGCCGCAGCCTCCGCCGCCTCCGTCACTTCCGCCGCCACCTCCACCGCCGCCGCCGTCGGCAGCGCCGAGCGGCCTAGCCATCGGATCCTCTCCGTTGCACCGCCCGGGAACAACGGAAGGCTCCGCCGTTGGCGTCGGCGCAGCCGGCACTCCGGGCAACCGCAACCTAGCCAGCCCGTTGCTAAGCGACAGCGAGGCGGCGCCGCCGCCGTCGCCGCCGACGCTTCAGCTACCCGGCGGTGTACGGCGGCAGCTGTCCCGTGGGGCGGTGCTGGGGGACATCATTTCGGCTTTCCAGGCGGAGGATGCGGAGATGGTGCGAAGGTAAAAAGGGGGACGGAGCGTCCTGGGCATGCAGCGTCTTGGGGTGCCGTGCGGGATCTTGACTTCTTAAGGTTCCTTGGGACAAGAGTACTAACGTTTACTACCAGCTGGTTGTGGCTGTCGTGTGGTGGGGTGCTCATGTGAATTGGTTTTGCATTACATGGTGTGCGGCAGATGTACGGCGGCCCGCCGTACGGGGTAACCGGTCGTCACCCCGGTATGGAGCCGTCATGGCTCTGCAACCACAGTTGCAACGAACTAGTGCTTTCCGACTGGCTGCTATCGCTCGTCATGCTGGTGATGCTGACGCCGTGCTGCTACCGTGCTGCCATTGTCGTTCCCCCGTTACTCGCAGGTCTCAAGTTCTGCCATCCGCCGCCGGCGTCGATGGCCCCTTGCGGGCCGCAGCTGCTAACGGGGCAGCAGCAGTCCCTTCCATCATAAGCGATCTGGGCTCCGGATCCCAACCCTCGTCACAGCAGCAGCAGCAGCAGCAATCCCAGCAACCGCAACAGGAATCATGTCCGCAACCTGACGTTCCCTTTGGAGTATCAACGACGACGGCTCAGCAAGCCATAGATGAAGAACGACAGCAGCAGCAGCAGCAGACAGCGCAGACAGCCGCCCCAGCTGTTGCTGCTGTGGCGGCGGCGGCAGCGGACGTTGGCTGGAAGCCCCCATGCGGCTTCATGCCGCCTGCGGGGTGCTTGGGCGGAGCTGGAGCAGGCTTGGGTTTCAAGTTTGGTATCAGCAGCAGCTCCGATGCTGATTGCAGCGGCGAGTCCGTGACACCCCAAATGGGTCAACAGCCCCAGCAACAGCAGCGACAACAACCTCCACCGCCCCAGCAGCTGCTGCCATTTTCTATGCCAGAAACGGCAATCATTCGGTTCGGCATTCGGCTTCAAGTACATGGGGACGCAGACAATGACGAGGAGGGTGAAGGCAGCGGCGGAAAGAAACCACCTTCCGCTGACACTGACACCACTGAGGCTGGCGCTTCCGACGTCGCAGCACGACCACCTTCCTTCTCTGCCGCCGCTGGCGTTCCCGCGACGCCATCGCCTCTGTGGCCTCCGCCAGCGGCGGCAACAGCGGCGGGGGCACGTCTGCCTCCGCCGCCGCCGCCGGCAGCAGCAGCTTCCTCCAACGCTCCTGTTGGCTTCACACCCGTACCGGCTACCGGCTTCAAGCCACCACGAGCAAGCAACACCGGCGGCGGCGGCGGCGGCGCTAGCGGCACTACCAGCGGCGGCGGTCTGCCTCCGCCGTACCGACTGAGTGGCTTTGGTGACGACTCGGGTGTACCGCCGCCGCCGCCGCTTATGCGCGACAGCTCGCCGGTGAGGGATCGCGCCTCCTCCTCCGGCGCCGCCGGCGGCGGCGGCGGCAGCAGTACGGCAAAGAAGGCGACAGGACCTGGCGGCGGCTCCGTCGCCGTCAGCAGTCGCCATGCGCCGACTCGTACAAGTCAGTTGGCGGCGGCGGCACTGAAGCGAATGAGCGTCATGAAGGCCAGTGTGGACGATGCCATTGAGGTACGACAGCCCTGTGTTTTCCCTTCCCATCCGCGCCCTTCTCATGCCCATGCAACCCCCTCTCTCCCGCAGATGCGTGCAGCCGCCATGTTCCGTCAGAGCACCGAGCTCACAACGGGGGAGATGGCCTGGACGCGAGGGGAGCTGCTGGGAGAGGGGGCGTACGGCAAGGTAAGCCGTACGGCGTACAACACATCTTATATAGCATCTACCGGTACCCAGGGTTCCTCCATGCTAGTTTTGTGGTAGACTCTGCTGCTACTCTGCTGCTGTGGCTGACTGATAACCCGCCGAGACCCCGCCCCCGTCCTGTGTTAACGATCTCATCGCAGTCCCGGTGTCGTCATAATAGCTGTGCTTTTCCCTTCCCTTGCGCTATACACACATATCCATGCGGCTGCCCTCATGCCCCAGCTCTCAAGCTTCTCATACACAGCCGATACCTGACCTACCTACCCATGCCTCATGCCTCATGCCCACCCATGCCTCATGCCTCATGCCCACCCATGCCCTCGTTCACCCCCATGCACCCTCCTGCCCACCCGCCCGCCAGGTGTATGCGGGCCTCAACCAGCAGACGGGTGAGCTGATGGCAGTCAAGGTACTCACCCTGCTCAGCAAGCATGGCGACAAGAAAGGTGAGGGGGGGAGGCAGGACTGTACGGTTGGGGTCAGAGAGGGTTCTACCGGTACGGTTGGGGTCAGGACTCCGCAGCCCCATACACCCTCTCCTGTCTCTTCCACTTCCTCTCTTATAACGCCCACAATGCAATCTCCGTTTTCGTTTTCTGTCATCCGCATGGTCATATTCTCTCTCTTCCCCCACCCGCACATTAGCTTTCCTTTTGATTCCCCCCGTTCCCACATTGGATATTCTTCTTCATTCCCCGCTCCCCGCTCCCCGCTCCCCGCAGCCATCATGTCTCAGCTGGAGGCGCTGGAGCACGAGATGTCGCTGTACAAGAAGCTCAAACACAAACACGTGGTGGGCTACATTGATGCGAAGTACGACGCCAGCACCTCGGCCTTCTACATCTTCCTGGAGTATGTACCGGGTGAGACAGACGGAGCTGGCTCTCCTGCTGGGTGGGGTGGCGGACGGGGGGCGGGGGTTAGGAAAGAGGAGGAAATTGACAAGAGCTGTACGACATGTAGGCGTCACCACGGGGGGTGGGTGCAGGCATGGTCTAGCCCGGCCCCGGTGTACTGGTGGCGGGGTTAGCGTGCCACCTCCTGACCAGGGGAGGGATGTCGACTGGAGGTATTACTGCTACTAGCCTTATGCGTGTAACGTCTCCCCACCGCTCTCCCCTCCTCTCCCCCCACCCCGACCCCCCAGGCGGCTCCATTGCCAGCATGCTGAGTCGCTTCAAGCGCTTCTCGGAGGAGCTGGTGCGGCACTACACGCGGCAGCTGCTGAGCGGGCTGGAGTACCTGCACGGATGCAAGATCGTGCATCGGGACCTCAAGGTGGGGGTGGGGCCGTGGGGGGGCTGTGGGGGTGGAGGGGGGGGCAAGTTGGTGAGGGGTCGATGTGAAGGGACGCCCCTCCTCCCTGCGTGGTGCCTTTCATTGGCTTTTGCTTCTCCTCTGACTTTGACACACGCTCCCCCCCCCGGCTGCTCCCAGCTCCGACACCTGCCCTGCTTTTCTTCACTCCGACAACCCACCCACCCCACCCCCACCCCCCACCCCGCTCTCCCCCCTCCAGGGTGCCAACGTGCTCGTCACCCGTGACGGGGTGGTGAAGCTTGCGGACTTTGGGGCGTCCAAGGCGTACCGGGACCACACCATCACCGACTGCATGAAGGTGAGGGGGGGCTGGGTGGGTGGGAGAAGGAGGAAGAAAAACAACTGGGGGGGCTTGTGTATGCAGAGGCGTGTAGGGGTGCTTGTCCTTAAAAACGATGGCCACATGATTCTTAGCCAATCGTTGATCTTGGCTAACACGGTACCATAGGACTTACAATCGCCCCTTATGCCAACCATGTGACGCCCTCCTGTATGGTCTTCGTCGCCCCCCCTCCTTCAGTCGGTCCGCGGCTCCGTCTTCTGGATGGCTCCCGAGGTCATTCGCGGCACCGGCTACGGCCGCCGCGCGGACATTTGGTCGCTCGGCTGCACCGTGATCGAAATGCTCACCGGCGCGCACCCCTGGCCGCACCTGGACAACCAGTGGACCGCCATGTTCACCATTGCGCGCTGCGAGGAGGGGCCGCCCCGGCCCGCCAACATGAGCCCCGAGGCTGCGAGGTTCCTGGACAGGTGTCTGCAGTTTGATCCGGCGAAACGGCCCACCGCGGCTGAACTGCTGCAGGACCCCTTTGTTGCGAGGACGGGGGCCGGGGGAGCGGCGGGCGGGGAGGAGCGGCTGCAGCACTCGTTTTGAGGGTGTGGGGGCGGTCTGTGTGGGAAGGAGAGGGGAGAGGGGGTGCGGTGGCAAGAGAGGGGGTGCGGTGGCAAGAGAGGGGGTGCGGTGGCAAGTGGGTTGGCGCGAGGAATGGCCCGGCAACGGCTTTAGGGAAACAGCAGGAGGGGCAGGAGGTGTGTGTGTGGGTGGTAGCCTGGTAACAGTGCTGGCCGCGAGGAGGTGTGTGCGGAGGTGTGTGTGAGGCGTCTATGTTGGCGTCGCAGGGGTTGGAGGACGCTTAGTTCCGGCCTCCATTTGCTGGCGGTAATCGTTCGCGCGCGGATTGGGACGGAGTCGAAGAGTACGGCAATAGCAGTAGCAGTCGCAGTAGCGAAAGGGTCGTTTTGTTTTGTTCTCTAGTCGGTAACGTTTAAGGTGGGTGGTGGGTGATAGAAGGCAAGGTGCGGTGCCCCTGTAACACGGGGCGCATAGTCGCGAGAGGGCTTTGGTGCGTGGGGCGGTGATTGCCCGTAGCGGAATGTTTGTGATGGTTTTGTGGAAGCATCGTTTATTTGCGATGGTGTCAGATGGAGAGGGGGGGGTGTGGAGCCAAAGGGAGCCGTGTCCTCCATTCCAGCGAGCGCGGAACATCCTCCCCCACCGCTCAGCTTGTGTTTCTGCCGTGGCTTGATGGGTGTGGCTGCAGGCTGTTCCTGCTATGTTTCATTGCCCTGTTTTTAGCCTTTTGCAGCAGTAAAGCATCACAGGTTTTCCTTAACAGGAAGAAAAAAGACGTTTCTTTACATGATCAAGCGTTTGGGAATGGTGATGAGGAGTTGTGGAGTTTGGGCTCTGAACTGACGCCTCACGAGGAGAATGATGAGGATGGGGTCATGAGGGTGGTCTTGTATCTGTGATCTGTCTGTGCAGCTAGGCATCCGCGATTTGCCCCGCATTCATAAGGCCCTAACTGTCCCATGGTTCATGGCCGTCATATTACCCATTATCTGGTCGCTCTTTGCCGTACAACTTGCACGGACGGATGCCAATGACGACGTGTTTTGCAACCTGCGAAGCTATGTGTCGCTTTGCTAGCTGGGGATGGATCACAATCCCTCCACTTGTTTGTGTTTTCATGACTGTCTGACTGCTAACATGCTGTAACCTGACTACGTTGTGTTTGGCCGTGAAGTTTAAAGTTAACCACATAGGGTCAAGCTGAGTATTGATCCCTGCGGTTTGGATCCAGCCGTGTGCCGGACTATCGGATTGGTATACCGGCGTACGACTCTTAGAAACTGTTTACAATTATCCGCAGTGTCCCGCAGTGTGTCAATTGCCATCTGGCATCGGTGTCAAGTCGGAAGTTCCATTCCATTCGGCGACTGGAGGATTGCCTCTGCTAAGCTTATTCACGCATAGGCATTGCGGAACTCGGGACGCGTCGTTTGTTCAAGCTATGTGGTATGTGCATGAAGCGAGAGCAGGTTCATGAGCACTGGTTAGAACACACGCGCTCATACTGCTACTTTCTGGAAGGAGTGCCGTCGGGCGCTTCTTAGTCTTGTGTAGGGGACATTGGGTGACTGGGAATCTCAGGTCTCAGGTGGCGTTGCTGCCTTCTGGTGTGTCGTACTTGTGGTTACACATGCGGCGGCAAGTGTCGTACATGCCGTGAGTGAGGATGAGTTCGGAAGTAAGGCACGCATTGCGTGTGGGTCCTGGGCGGAGCTCTTTCACGGTGTCAAACATTGGAAATGTTACCTACCGTCATTGGGAAACATCCATATCTCTAACTCCCGTCTCACGCAAAGCGTCCACATTCCACAGCACAGATCACTCTCGGACAGATACTTGAGCAGCAGAAACAGGCCGACAACAAAGCAACGGCAAATCTCCAATCCTATCCTCAGCCTCCGCCTAGCTTGCCAATCGCAGCCCACTAATACCGAATTGACCCCACTCAGCCATCAGCGCCTCTCTCTCAGCAGCCCAACCGCTCTTGAGCTTGACGTAACGCCCTCCTCCACCTCCACCACCGCCGCCAGCTGCAACACCCACGCCGCCGCCGCCTCCCCCGCCCCGGCTGTGCTGTTGTTGGTGGTGGTGTCGGTGACCCCGGCTGCCCCGGGATAGCGGTACCGCCTGGCCTTCCAACGGTAACGGAACCCCGTCGCCGTCGTCCTGCAAACACAAGTTGTACGATATTAAAGCACACATTTTGTACGTTGTCGACACCGCAGACTACGCAAAATCCCTACCCGTGCAATGGGTGAGTTGGGTCTCGGACGCCGGGTACGTGCAATACCAAAGCATGCACGTTTTCACCATTACCCAATCCTCCCTTCCTTCTTCCCACGCGAACACTCACCTGAGCTACCAGCAAGGGCCCCGCGGCCCGGCAGCCAGGAGGACTGCCGCCAGCAGCTGCTGCTGCTGCTGCCGCCTGGGCGGCACAGACACCAGGTAAGGGGGCAGCGAGGGGTTCAAGCATGTTCAACCGCAGTCACAACCCGACATGCACACACTGGTATCAAAGTACGTTTCGCCTCGCGGCCAGTTATTTTAACACACTGGTGCACCTGCCTGCGTGCATGCACACCTGCCTGCCAAACAACCTTGCATGCTTGCAGGAATGACTCTCCCCGCATCATAGCCCGCATCCCTTACCAATCACGGCTCTGTTCCTATAAGCCCTAGTCGCTTGGCGCCGGGTAGCAGACAACGGCATCTCAACTCAGCCCCAGTCACATGTCACAACACCTCGCAACACCACCATCACCACCACCTACAGAGGAGGATGGCCTCCGCCTCGGTGGGAATGTCCTGCCAGCGGCCCCGGATGGACTCACTGCGAGCGGCGACGTTGACGGCAACACCGCACCGCCGTTGCCACCATGCCCTCCGCCTCCGCCTCCGCCAACCGGCCCACCGCTGCCGCCTTTGACGCCGCGCCGCACCCCACCGCCACCACCGCTACCAGCAGCAGCAGCAGCAGCAGGGGGGCTACCCCCAACAGCGGGGCTGCCTGCTGTTGTTGTTGTTGTTGTTGCAGCTCCGTGTCTCTGCTGCCGCTTCTGCCGCTGAGCCTCCTTGGCCTAAGGGTGCGTACGGCCGTACGACATACCTTATCCTCCGCTCTTGGCTTACATGTAGTGCAAGACATGTAGTACGCCACATGATGATGCATTGCATGTTGAAGCGCAACTAAAGCAAGCGTCCGTGAATGCGTGCGGCATCCAACAAAAGGTATAGATCATCGCATGCCAGTATTAGCAGGCGTTCAAGTGCTGTATGGTAGAGCTAGCAGTAGCTGTCTTTCTTGCTAAAGACAGATTTGTCGTACCGCCTTCTTCGCAGCCTTGCGGGCTGCCTTGTCCGTTGCGCCGCGGCGGCGGGCGGCGGCTGATGTGTGGCTGTCTGGCTGACCCCCCATCTCATCGTCCTCCTCGTCCTCTTCGTCGCTCCCTGCAACGGAAAGCGTCACCCGCACCCGCTTGAAGGTTCCTTCTATTGTACTACTCTGTCGTACTAAGACACAGCGGTGCGGCTACGGCATAGCGAACACGCTGCAAGGCCAAATCTTCTCACTCGGCATGGGACCCACTCAAGGCATCGTAGGGCCCTCATTTGAGTCGTAGGGCCCTCAGGTAAGGATACGACAGATGCCGCAAAGCCCCACCCACCGCTGCCAGGTCTATCCTCCCGATGCGTTTCCTCCTCCGCCTCTCCTTCCTCTTTCTCCGCCGCTTCTGCCTCTTCCTCCTCCTCTTCGCCTCCATCTTCTCCAGTAGCGACGGCCCCCTCATTGGGGCGGACTCGGTCACCAGTCGCTGACCCATGGGTCATCAGCGACGCCGACATGTCGACCACAGTGGACCGAAGGTAAAAGCGCGTACGACAGGCCTCATGGTACGGCAGGGCTGCTACCGCCGAGTACGGCAGTCCGTACCGCTCTGTCGCCTCTAGCGCTGTGACGAGCCCGTAGCGTGGGTTCTGCATGTACGGCAAATGGTGTGTGTCGACAACAACACGCAGACCACTAAAAACACAGCTTAGCAGTACGATCAGCTGCGTAGAAGGGTTTGACACGGAGGGAACTTTTCCATGCATGCAAAACACAGACCGATAAGTAACGGTTAGCGGTTAACGGTTACCTTATGCTCGCAGCCTTCACACAAGCGACACCCCAGCAGTGCAAACGCATATCGGCTGGGAGCTCCACACTCAACGCACAGCGACTGGCGACGAGAGCTGAAACCCGCCTGCAGTACGACAAGCAACATAACCGCGACGTACGCTTTAAACGGGAAAACGGCAGTACGACATAGCCCCGTACGATGCAGATAGCTGTCGTACATAAGAAAGAAGTCGAGCAAAATAGATCCCAAAAGCGGAGCAGCAGCAAGGAGAAAGGTGGAGGCAGAAGAAGAAGGCCCTTTGTAGTCCTCCCGGTTCTCCCAGAGTTCGCTCTCCAGGCCACCCTGCCTACCTGCCAGGTCATCCCGCGAGGAAAGGGCCCCCAACGGAGTGCCTCACACCTCGGCTTCCAGATCTCGTCTGTGAAGGCTGTCGTACGGAGGTATCGGCAGCAGCTGCCCAGTCGAACGGCATCCTCTGCCTCCAGGAAGGGGAGAACCTAGGAGGAAGCGTAATGACGATATACCGGTATGGAGGAGCAGGAAGAGCGGGGATAGGCAAAGAGAGCGGGGATGCGGGATTCTATTTTGAGTGAGGTGCGCACGCGCTTAGTCAGCAAATTGGCATTGGCCAGAGACCATGAGCCTTATTCATTGTTTGCACATCATTGGTGCGACCACGGAACGATACTCGCGTGTCCAGGGCTTGTCCACACATGGATGGACCCTAACGCGTAGCTGAATGCATTCGCCTTTGCGCGATAATTTGGCACATAAAACATCTCGACACTCACGTTTTCGAGAAGGAGCTGCGGAGGTAACAACGCCAAAAGATCGGTGCTGCTTGTAGGGTTGTTGCCATTCTCAAGGTCGTCGCTTTCCATCCCAAAGATGGATCCTCGGCCCTTACAAGTTCAGTTTAGACATTAAGAAAGCTGCAACAGTGCAGAAGAATAGGAGTATATGCCAGAATGCCACCCTATTCCACGTCCGTCGTTTGCGCCCTTTTGAAGGACCACGATATGACAATAACGCAATTACGGTGTCAAATGTTATTCATTGTGTTCAGTACTGTTCCGTAGCTAAAGTATTGCCGACATTGTCAACGCCGGTATAAGCATTTCTTGCCAATATCACGTTGCATGCATGTTGCTCTCCGCACGGCATTTGTGTCACGAGTCCTGAAATGGCATCGCGTACAATACACAGCTAAATTTAGATCCGGGATCAAAGATGCAAAGCCACGTGTCTAGTTCGGATATGCAAGCTCGGCACATTCCCAACACCGGTTGTTGCCAACACAGGCATTTTTAAGGCATTTAGGCATGCGCCTTCCGTTAAGCTTTCAGCACAGGCCTTACTTCCCATTACCTCCCAGCGTTCTGTTAATACCGGGCCAAAAGCCAACTCACGGCTTGTAATCCTCAACCGCAAACCCCTACCCAAGTCCTTTTTTTCATTATATGCACCTCTGGCTTGCACTTCCTGCCCCGCAACCGGGCTAAGTGTTACCAGCGACGTATGCCTTAATAGGATTCCTAGCCTCCCGAAACAGGGGTTTTGGTACGGTGCCGACATTGGGGTTGCTCCCCTCCCTAGCCCAGACCCTTGCCCTCCACAAGTTTGGCTCCCGGTAATATCAACTATATCAACTATATCCTTTCCGCCACCCAACGCAAAAAGACGCCTTACTTATGCCCCCGCCTTTGTATGTAACATGTACAGAACCAAACGCTCACCACCGACCTATCCCTCAACCCCTCCCTTTCACTGCTTACACCTCCACCAAAACACCAGCCACATAACCCCTTGTGCAATCACGACGCCAGGACTAATTCCCCAATAACAGGTCCTCCTACCGGTCCTCTACCTCTACCTGCTCCATCTCCAATGCAAGCGACATGAAAAGAAGCCCCAGCAGCTCCTTCCTCCCTGAGTCGGCCCCCCCCGAGTCGGCCTCCCTCACTTGACCGCTTCCACCGACACCGGCATACCGACAGAACTCAGCAGCAGCTCCACCCACTGCTCCTTTACCACACCGTTCCCCACGGATAATCTCCTACTGCCGGTGGAGAGCACCAGAAACAGGCCCCCCCAAGAAACCGCACCGCCCACCGATACCTCTCTACTGCCAACGAGCCCATGTAGTGTACTCCCCACTGCCAGGTGACTGTAGAGCACCTTGGAGGTCCCCTAAGGACGGGCTTACGGTGCATGGTGCATGTACCACCCCCACCCAGCACAGCCAAAGAAAGCAGCGCAGCCAGCCAGCAGCCCGGCAGCAGGCAGCAGCGGCAGCAACCTAACCCGCATTGCGTGGCATACCGGTAATGGGTAATCCACAAACACCTTGAAACCCCTTCCCAGGTTGAAACGTTCCCAACTTGCCCCAACACGCATCGTCGGCATGTGCTGATTGCACTAACCATCATCATCACCCGCCATTACTACTGGAGTACCCCACCTTCAAAAGCCCCTACAAAATAATAACAACAGGAACATATTCCCCGCTCCGCAGCATCTGGGGAACCGCCAACCTCCGCCCTTGACAGAGGTGACGCCCGTCAACGGAGACAGAGACCCGCGGGTCATCAACCCAGCTGCGTTACTCGACGGCACTATCAGCGCTGCAGCGCCTGCAGGTTCAAGCCCATGGATGAGGCGTTCTGCGCGATGATGGCGGCGAGGGCGGGGTTGGTCGCCAGCAGTGCTCGGAGCTTGTCCGGGTCGCGCAGGAGGGTCTGCGGGTGGCAGGTGCGGCGAAGGAAGGATGCGGGTTGGGGTGCGGCGAAGGAAGGATGCGGGATGGGGGTGCGGCGAGGGAAGGGTGCGAAGGAAGGGTTGGGGCTTAGGGAAAGGGAGAAGGAGGCGGGGATGTGAAGGGGAAGGGTTGGGATAAAGGGAAAGCCAAACCCAGGATAGGCGTAGAATTTCAAGGCCGAACCCAGGATTGGCGTAGGTATTATAGCACCAAAACGTCACAGAAGAAGCCGTAATGACCCATGTAGCAGAGCAGCGGGTGGCCGTAAGGTGGCCGTAACAGCTCCGTCACAGCGACCACCAACTCCATAAGCAGCACATGCAGGACGCAGGAGGCGCCCTTGCAACCGAGTTAACCAGCCATTCCGAATACATGGTGAAGCGCACATGCACAGCCCTAAAGCACATTACCCTACGCGCTTTGACTCACCGCAAGCTGTTGCGATGTCATCCCAGCCGCCGCGGGACCGGGGACCCCGGCACCTGCAGCCGACTGCATCAGCAGCTGCTGCTGTTGCTGCTGCAGTTGTGCAGGCAACGGAGGCGGAGGTGGCAGCTGCTGCTGCGAGGGCTGTAGATCCGCATAAAGCGCATCCCCAATGTCACCCTGCTGCTGCTGCTGCTGTTGGACCGATGGACGCCGTTGCTGCTGCTGCATTCCACCTCCTACTCCTCCTCCTCCGAAACCACCCGTGCCGGATCCCGAGCTGCCGCTCCTAACCGACGTCAGCGCGCTTCCGCCGGATGCCGTACGCCCCACGCCCAGACCCCCGCCGCCGCCTGCTGACCCAGGGGTCGGTGCGAACAGATCGTCGTACAGGGAATCCGCATCCACGCTAGGCAGGGGCTGCAGCGCAGGGCCCCGGAAGCCACCCATGCCCATACCCATGCCCATACCCATGCCGCCGCTGTTGCCGGCGGACGTACTAGGAGGTCCTGGCAGCTGTTGCCCTCCACCTCCGGCGCCGCCGGCGCCGCCAGGCATACCCGCGGGCGGCGGTCCCGGCGGAGGCCGCGGCGGCGGCGGGCCCATCGGCGGCCGAGGGCCGGCCATTGGGCCGCCTGCGCCGCGCGGCGGCGAGGGCGAGTTGACGCCTTGCGCGTTGGCGGCGGCGGCGCCGCCGGGCGCCGTCACCGTCGGAGGCCCCGCAGCCATCCGTTGGTAGTCGTCCACGTGCTTTGACGGCGCGCGACTGCTACTGCCTCGAGCGCGCATGTCGCCGCGGCGGCGGGGCGCCGTCACAATGGGGATGTCGTCGTCAGGAGCGCTAGCGGCGGTGGTGGCGGCGGCGCCGGCCGCGCCGGCGGCGGAGCCAGCCCCGCCGGCGGCCGTGGCGGCGCCGGCAGCACTTGGCTTCGCGACTGCACCGGAGGGCCGTGGCACGTCTCGCTGGCGGCGGCGGCGGGAAAGCGGCTCCGAGGGCAGCAGCGATGCCACAGAAAGCTCCACACCCGGGGGTCCGCAGTCCCACCTGTATATACCGGTATGCATGGAGACAATTAGTCAGGATCAGTGCACATTGTGATGGTCCCATGCCCATGCCGCTTACTTCTTTGCCTTGCAAAGGTACAAACCCCGGGCGTTTCCTGGACTAGCTCCTTGTCTTCAATGGCTACGACCAGGGCTTGTCGCGGCTCACCCTAGAAGAAACCTAACCTTCCCCTCACAGGCCCTCCCCAACCTCAGGCCATAGCCCACCTGGACAGCTTCTTGCTGACGTTGCCACGCACAACACGCGCGCGGCAGTAGCGCCAGAACGACTGAGTCGCATTGTCGCAGACGGCAGGCCAAGCCCAAGCAGCAGCGGCAGCTCCTGCGCCCTCCTCGGCAGCATCAGCGTCCTCTACCGCCGCCGACCCAGCAGCACTGGCGGTTGCCGCTTCGGTCGCAGCTGCAACGGCTGCGACGTAACGCTGCGGTGCTGGCGGCGGCGGCGGGAACTCGGCGTCAATGTCGGCTTCCGTCGTCGACGCTGCCACCTCCTCCAGCTTCGATGCCACCTGTGTGAACGACACACAGCCGATGTAATAAGGAGAACCTCTTAGCAAGGGTATACACCGTAACTGCATGACGCTTTGGCGCTTCCATAATGACTGTTCCTTAACAAATGATTTACAAAATGTAAACAAAATACATGGCCATGTTACAGCCTCGAATGTCCCTCAACTCATCCCCTAACCCATGCGCACCTCGGTGCACGCCGCTGCCACCGTCATGCCCTCCTGACCCATGGGTCCGGGACCCGCCGACGACCGCGCGCTCTCCGCAGACGACCGCAGTCGGCTCGCCGCCCAGCGCAGCGCCTCCACCATGCGAGCCAGGTCGCTGCCGCCGCCCGCACCGATACCGGCCTGCAGGTTTCCGGCATTTAGATACACGTATGCGGTGAGCGTTACAGTCCCTGGGCAGTGTTATCGCCCGGTTACAGGGTATACCTGTAGACACCCCTCTGGCTTACTGCTGCTGCACACACCCGTATTGCCTACCACACCCCAGCCCGCCCGACTGCCCCCACAGCCCCCACACGCTTTCACCCACACGCTTTCCATCCAACCTTCCAATCCCTCTCCCAAACCCACCTGCGCGCTGTGCCACTTGGCCGCCCCCTGCCGTACCGCCGCCCGACCCGCCGGATACGTCACCAGCCCGAAGGAGGGACCCGCCAGCAGCAGCGCCCCCAGGCTCGCGTTGGCGCCCAGGAAGGGCAGGCAGCTGAGCAACGCCGTCACCAGCGCCGTGGCCTCGGGCACGGCGGGGACGTCCTCCTGGAAGGCGGGTGGCGGGGAGGCGGGTGGTGGGAGGTGAGTTGAAGGTGCCGTACGGATTGCAGGTTTGCATTACGCTACTAACAGCCCCAGCATTCCAGCCCAGTGGTGCTGCGGTGTAGCCCGCCAACAACATGGATCATGGGATACCCGCCTAGGCCACCACACCTGCAGTCGCTTCTCCCGAGGTGCCCCCGGCGACAGCGACAGGTCGGGATCCGCCAACAGTCGCAGCGCCTCCAGCGCCTGACCCGCCACCACCGGCACCTCCGCCGCCTCGCCAGGACCGCCGCCGCCGCCACCAGCACCACCGCCGCCGCCGGCTGCAGAGGACCCGGGCATGATGGAGGAGGAGACGAGCTTGTGGATGAAGCGCGAGAGGACGCTGACAGCTCGGGCGTCCAGAAGAGCGGCCTGGGTGGGGGTAAATAGGGGTACAGAATCCGCATTATACTTACAACATACTATACGCCTGGGCGGTGGTGTGGTGTGCGGTGTGGGGGGCTTGTTGGCTGTGCGGGGGCTTGCAAGTACCGATATAGACCGGTATAGAGTAGGTCCACCCGCACTTGCAACTCCCGCATGCAACGGTGTACAACGTGGGTCACCACTCTTATTACAACAGGTCACTCGTGCTACACACACCAGCAGCCCAAACCGCACCCCCACCCCCGCCCCTACCTTGATGGTGGGCTTGTATGCCAGCGGTACGAGCACCTCCAGCAGCCGCCGCGCATCCGTCAGCACCCCCGTACTCGCCGCCGCGCCGGCGCCGCCGCCGCCGCGAACGAGCGCCGCCAGCGCTTCCACCAGCGGAGGCGCCAGGAAGGTTGGCATGCCGCCGCCCAGGCCCGCTGCCTTGACCACCATGCGAACCGTGGCGCAGCGAAGAAGTCGGGACTCCGAGTTATAGCCGAAGGAGAGCAGCCGCAGGAACTGGTTGGATACGGTTTCTAGGGCGCTGTGCAGGGGGAAGGAAGAGGAGGGAGCGGGGGAATTGGCGGGTGGGAGGAGAAGTGAGGGTGAGTGAGGAAGGGGGCAGGGAGGAGCAGGAGAAGGGAGGAGGGCGTAAACATGTTAGGGCGTGTGGTGCGTACCCGGCATGAAAGCAGGCAAGGCCGTGTACGTCTCCTGTCAAGTTTCAACCATGCGTGCGTTGCCCCGCTGAGGAGCATCACCCCTTCTGCGTTCCGGGCGCCCAATGGGGAGGACGACACGACAGGGCCTGTGTTGGCTAACTTGACTGGTTCAAATCAAAGAGCCGTACCGCTAGCCGTACCTTGCCAACTGGGACCTCTTGGTCATGCTGGATGGCGGCGGGAACGTCGCGCTCTGCTGCTGCCCTGGCGTCGGCGGCGGCGGCCACTCTCGGGGACACATATCCGCCAGCAAGCAGATCAGGCAGTAGCTCTGCTCCGGAGACAAACACGTGCTAGCGGGCTCACGCTCCGCCGCCGCCGCTGCCGCTGAGCCTCCGCCGCCCTCGGTATCTCCGCCGCCGCCGCCCATGCTGCCAAGCACGTATGCAAGCCCAAGATGGGCCTTATCAGCGGCAACGTCTTTACGGTAGCTATGTGCGAAACCAAAGGCCGCTGGCAACACGGCGGGCTCCCAACCCGCCTCCAGCCATGCACCCAGAGCCGCTGCCGCTGCGAGCCGAGCTGGCAGCAACTCCTGCAAGCCCGACGGCGCGCCAGGCACGCCTGACGTCCCTGCGGCGGCGCCGCCAGCTAGCGACGCCGCCAGGCTGTCGTACGATAGCGCCGTGACGGCATGCGCCGCCAGCAGCGCCTCGACGACTCCGCGGCTGCGGAGACGAAGGCCGCTGCCGCTGGCGGCGGCGGTGGCGCCGTCGGCCTGCGGCGGCGCATCCGCCATTGGTCGCAGCGAGACCAACAGCGCTGACAAGGCTTGTACGGCAGCCGCCAGCAGCGCGGATGCCGTACGACGGTTTCGGGCACGCTCCACGGCGTCAATCGCGTCGCCGCCGGCATGTGCCCACGCGGCGTCAGAGGCCGTCGCTCGTACGGCTTCCGTACCCGTCCGTACGGCCCGCTCCAGAACCGGTACGGCACCCAAGCCGTACAGCTTGGCCGCCGTTAGGCGGTTGGTTGGGTTGTCGCCACGGAGAAGTACGGCAAGGAGCTCCAGGGATGAGGTGGCGGAGGCTACCCGGTGCTCTGCGGTGCCGCTGCCGCCACGGATGAGGACAATGACGGCACGAAGGTCTAGGACTCGACGGCCTCGTTGGCGTGGCTGGGCAGAAGAGGAACAATGGGCGCGAGGGTACGGCACGTAGGTATACCAGCGAGTTGGGGGAAGAGGGAGTCGTGGGGACGGCGGCAGGTACTTAGCCAATGGGCTATAAGGCATATAACTGCAAGGACAGGCTATGCTGCGGACACGGACGAACAGCGCAGCAACAAGGCAGTTCAAGACACGTCGCGACGGGCATCCGCATGACTCCCACTGCCTGCAAAGGTAATTCCCAGCCAAGCTGGCCTTCCAACCCCTCTCGTCCGGGGTCCTCCTCCCCTCTTCCCTTCTCCCCTTCTCGTCCTACCGAGCTGTCACCCTTGGCCTCCAGCCGCGGCAGCACCTCATCCAGCTGCCGTACAAGCGCCGCCGCACCACCGGACATGAGCGCCACACCCGCCTCCGCCCGACCCTGTACGACAGACAGACAGACGGTTAAAAAAGGTTAAAAGAGTGGACACCGTAACCGGATAGCATCACCATGTAACCGGAACTCCGGCGGACGTTGCGAGCTGCTTCATGCGGTACGACAGATCTGCAATTCGGGCTGGCTCACATGTTGCAACCCATGTTAACGCCTCATCCCTCAGTCAGTTAGTTGTTTCCTCTTTTACCCCCCCCCCTTGCGTGTCTTCCTGTCACACGCACCCTTGTTTGCACTCTCACATGTACTATTCCCCTCCACCCCTTACGGCCCCATGCGCCCCATGTTTCGTCGTACTCCGCATTAAACGCCTCTACTAATCTGGCCCTTCCCACTTATTGTTCCTTCCCAACTGCCGCGCCGCCGCGTCCATAGGAATCCCTTCCACGTCATATTCGCATGCTCTCGTTTCCCGTCTCGCCTCTTGATTACTACGCAACCCCTCCTTAACGCGCCCTGCCTGCTTCTTTCCCTATTTTTCCGCATATTGACAACCGCTTCCTCTTGGATACTGGACCCGCTCCTGGTGCGGCTCTGTTGGTCTGCGTCTCCAATCCTTATGGCCATGGCACTTCTGGCCTCCATCTCCAGGTAAGTTTCCCGTAACGCGTCTCGATAACATTTGTGCTCGTATACCCCATATGCGTGTTGCTTTGCATTTCGCGACCGGCGGCGCGGCGCATGTCTCCCTAGTGTTACCACGCAAGGCGGCTTCTTCCTCAAGTCGTCTCGGTTTACGGTAAGCAACGCTTCGGTAAGTAATTTGAGATGCGTGTCTTTAGAATAGTGTCTCTGAATGCGCTCACTGCATGAGTCGGGATATGGGATTGGGACTCGTTGTTTCACATATTTAATTCCCCCCCCCCCTTACCTGCAGCTCCCGGGCTGTCCTCCGCGCCTGCTCCGCATCACAGCCGATGGCTGCCAGCAACGCCGCCCCCGCGGGCGCGGCAAGCAGCTCGGCCTCCCCGCGAGCCGCGTCAGCAATGGCGCCTGCATGGATGTACGACATGCATGGCATGGGTGCATGAGGGGGTGCACGGCATCGGTGCATGGGTGCATGAGTCATTGAGCCAGCATGCTTGCATGGGTAGGAGCATGGCATGCTTGCACGGGTGTATGAGTGCATGGGTAGGAGCATGGTATGCATGGGTGTGTGAGTGGAGCAAAACATCTTCGAGAGGCTTTCCGTCCGTATACCGTACCTGCGATTGGCAGCCATCCTGCAAGCGCCTGCAGGCGGGTGTCCCGTACTGCCCACAACAGCAACGAACTGCCGTACAGGCTCTCCGGCTGGAAGGTCTGAGAGGAAGGTGACGACCGAGGAGGAGGAGGAAATGAAAGACATATGTCAGGCCGCATGCGGAGCATAGGTTGTCGTAGACGCTACGCGCAATGCGATAGCAGGAGCCCGGTAGAAGCCCGGAAAACGATTTTTCCGTATGTAGACAAATCTGGACAGTGACTGGTATAAATCGCACTCGCATTCATCGACATACCGTGTCACGCTCCTCCTCTTCATCGTACAGTAGGCCCCCCCGGCCGCCTCCGGCCCCGTCGCCACCCCCTTGACCACCCGCCGCCGCCGCAGCCAACGCCTTAGCTGCCCTAGACCTCAGCCGTACAGCCCGCAGCAACGTCGCGAACGCAGGCCGAGAGGACGACAACGCGAGCACTGCGGCTTGACGACCGGGCTCCGAGCCAGAACACATCTGAAGCAACGTGAGGATGGACGGCCCCATAGGTCCGTAGATTGCAGTGTGATCGGAGGACACGACGGCCGCAGAACCGCCCGTGCCGGCGCCGCTGCCCGCGAGAATCTTAACGGCGGCGTCAGCCGTCAGTGCGTCACACAGCATGGCAGCCAGCTCCGCTGCCGGACCCGCTCCGCTGCCGCCGCCTGCGGCGGCAGCGGCCGCCGCCGCGGCGGTAGTTACCGATCTCCGCGAAGCGGGGCAGCCGGCGCCTGCTGCAACGGCGGCGGCATCCGCCGCCGCCGGATCCAACGCCGCCGCCAGCGCGGCGACGCCAGGCCGAGATGACGGCGCCGTTACCAGCGCCAAGCCAGCTGGCGTCGACAGCAGCGGCGCTAGCATCATCCGCAGGCCAGATATGAGTGCAGCATGGGCGGCTTGCAGGTGGGATTGTGCGTACACCGCCGCCTGCTGAGCCGCTGCCGCCGCGGCGGCGGCGTCCGCGCCACCCTGCGCCGCCGCGGCGGCGGCGGTGGCCTCCAGGGCGTGACGCAGCGTGCCCGCGTGGGCATGTACGGCATTCACCGCGGCGGCCAGCGCCAGGAAGATCTGCCGTGATGCAAGCATCTGTAGCGATGGCGCGTCAAGCGCTGGCGGCTCAGGAATAGGCGGTCGGCCATCGCCGCCGGAGGGTTGCCCGATTGCTGCGGCGAGGTGCCCGCTAAGCAGCGGCACCCGATTGCTGCCGGCACCGCCAGGGCCTCCAGCGCCGGCGGCAATCGCCTCCGCCAGGTCTGGCAGCGTCGCCGCCAGCTGACGTAGCGTCATAACCGACTCCATAACCGCCGCCGCCACGGCAGCGGCGGCACTGCCGCTGTTGGCGGCGACGTCGCTGACGGGTGCTGCCGCCGCCAGCGCCGTACAGGCAACGGTGCATTTGCCTGCCAGGTCCGCTACCGTCAAACGACGCATCACGCGCGCAACGGCGGCGGCGACGGCAGGCGCACGTGGCCGTCGGAGCATGACGGTCAGTAGTGGCGTCGCCGCCGACACCGCCGGCGGCTCCAGGCGTGAGGGCGCCGGCGGCGGCTCCGCCGCTGCCGCCCCTGCCGTACTTGCTCCCTGCCTGCCGCCATCAGCCGGCCTGCCAGAGGCCACCGGATCCTCCTTGCCTCCTTTCGTCCTTGGCCGTGACCTCGACCGCGACCTTGACCGAGATCGTAGGCCCCGTGAAGATTTGGTACGCGACTGAGATCTAGATCGGGACCGTTGCCGAGATCTGGATCGAGATCTTGACCGTGACCTTGACCGTGAGCGGGAGCGGCGGTGCTTGTGCCGTCGTGACGATCCGCTGCCGCCGCGCTCCCTTCCGCCGCGACGATCCCGCTCCCGCTCCCGTTCCCGTTCACGATCGCGGTCCCGATCTCGCTCGCGGTCCCGATCTCGCTCGCGGCTTCGATCCTTGTCCCTGTCCGATCTCCGTGAGACATCGGCCCTCCGGTCGCCATCATGGGCCGTTTTCTCGGCGTCTGCACTGCCGTTTGCCACTCCTGTCGACGGCGCCGCCTTAGCGTCAACCGATATACCCACCACCGTAGCAGCGCAGCTGACAGGTTGCGATGCGTCAGCGGGTTCGCTAGCACCTGCTGCTCCGTCAACCTCACTGCGGCGGCGGCGGGCCGCCGCGCCGTCAGCAGCGCTGTCGCCGCCATCATCGTCGTCGCTGCTGCTGCCGCTGCTGCTGCTGCCACTCGAAGAGGAGCCACTGCTGCTGCTGCTTCCGCTACCACTGCTGTTACTGCTGCGGCCGTCGCCCGTGTTTCTTCGGCCGCCCTCGTCATCCCCATGTCCCTCGCCGCCGTCGCCGCCGGCTTGATCTGCCTCCGTCATCGCAGCGTCGCCGTCGCCGCCAGCTCCGCCGTCAGCGCCTTCCGCGGCGGCCTCAGCACCGGCGGCGGCCGCCACGTCGTACTCCTCCTCGCCGCCGCCGCCGCCGTAGTAATCGTCAAACTCGTCATAAAACCCTTCGTAGAGCCCTTGGTCATCTACGATCGCAACGAAGAAAATTTGAAGTTAAGGAAATTGAATATTGCACACACAAGATGGACAACACATACGTTTCCCGCCGCCAGGACCCCCTACACCAGCCGTCACCAAGGCGCATACCGGTATGCAAAAGCAACCCGGCACTTTTATCTTCAGGTGTAGAAACTGACGACACAAACTTCACCCCATCCTACTGCCTGACTGCCTACCTTCCATCACATCTGCTGCCTCCTCAGCGGCACCTCCGCCGCCGCTGCCCGTGCGAACAAGCGCCCCGGTACTGCCGCGTCTCGGCCGGCCCTCGCCGCCGCCTCCGCCGCCAGCCTTACTGGGACTCCCAACCTCACCGCCGCCGCCGCCGCCGCTGGAGGACTGCCGGCGGCGGCGTCCGTCGTCGTCGCCGTCGCCGCGAGCCTGGACGTCACCGTACATTGGGCCGTTGCCGCCGCGGTCGCCACCACCGATAGCTGGAGCTTCGGACTTGAGGCCGGCTGCAGCAGCCGCCACTCCTCTCGGCTTATCGCCTCTCTCCTCCTCTTCCTCCTCCTGCGCGGAGAAATCAAACACATGGATGCTTTCACGTAGGGGAACATGCCAGGGCGCACTAGAATCCTAGCAGCCGGACACCCCAGGCGACCTGCTACGGCCCACGCTCTAAAAGGTGCAACTCCAGCACAACCGCAGTGTTGCAAGCAAGCCGTGCATGCCCACAGCACGCGCTTCCCTCCCCAGCATTTCTCGCGGCTCAACGTATCTAATCCTTAATCATCCGGCACAAAAGCGACATCCGAGTCTTCCTCCTCTGGCCACCTGCCCCGCACCCATCCCCTTCACACAACACACACTTTCCACTTGCGGCCAGTTTCCAACTCACTTGCTCAACACTCCACATGTCCCCTATTCCTCTCTCACCCCCTGCCTCACCCCCCACCCACCTTGACCTCCCTCTTCACCGCACCCTCAGCACTCCCCGCTGCTGCCTCAGCCCCCTCCTCCGTGCCCTCCGGTGCCGGCGGCGGTGGCGGTGGCGGCGGGCGGTACCTCGCGAGCAGCACCTCCGCTGCGGGCGCGGGGCAGGTGAGGGTGAGCGCGTCGAAGCATGCCACCGCAAGCCGCACCAGGTCCGCCGGCGGGTTGGACAGGCACAGCGCCCGGACGGCCTGCGGAGCGCGGGTGGTGGGCAGGGTCAGGGTCAGGGTCAGGGGGGCAAAGAGGAAGGAGCTCTGACGAGCTGTATGACAAGGGCTCACCATGGGGCCAGGGGCAGGGGCGGGTAAAAGGGCTGATGGGGTCGCGGCAGCAGCCGGCACGTGAGATGGGAGCATGCTCAACACCCTTCCCGTCCCCACCACACCCTCCAAGACACCCCGCCCCCTCTCACCTGTCCTGCCACGCCCATGGCCATCAACAGCGGCGCCGCGGGCACACACACGGCCAGCAGCACTGCGCATGCCAGCCCCGCCAGCCCCACAGTCAGCTCCTCAAGCTTGCTGGACCTGAGAACGGGTCGGCCGAGGACGGGTGCGAGTGGGGTTGGTCAGGGGGTGCGAGTAAGGGTCGCCTAGCTCCCAACCCTGAACCCCACCTTGCATCCCACCCTTCTCAGCCCCCTTCTCAGCTCTCCCCCACCCCCACCCCCACCCCGCCCCCCTCACCTGCCCGACGCCAGCAGCAGGCACCACTCGCAAGCCATGTCGCACAGCGACTCCAGCTCCCCACGCCCCAGCGCCGCACCGCCCCCAGCCGGCTCGGCAGCCAGGAACATCTCCAGATCCGAGGTCTGACCTGCAGGGGGGGAAGAAGAGTATCCAATGTGGGGTAGGGTGGGGAGCAATGCGTTGATGATTAGGGGGGTTTAAAACAGACCAAGAGGGGGAGTCAAAGACCATACCGAACCATAGGAAGCCACAGGTTGGGGCAAAACAATGGGGATAGGAGCGGCAGGGTGCCACAAAAAACAAGTATGGGTTAGCGGTCCAAGAGAGGGAGGGGGCGGTTGGGTGTGCCAGCTGGGTGAGACCAGGGAGGTAGAGGCGGAAGAAAACGAAAACGGGAGCTGCTGCATGCCGAAACAGCAGTGTTCATGCATGCCCTCTGCCTAGCGCCTAGCCGCCTTCCTCTCCCTCCCCCCACTTTCCCTCCCTCTTTCCACCCCTCCCACTCCCCTCCCTCCTCTTCCTCCCCTCCCTCACCCGCCAGCGCCCGGCACACATGCTTGGCCGCCGCCATCACCCCCGCCAGCCGCCCCGCCGGACCGTTCGCTGCGATGCGGCCGTGGCTGCGCCCCACCTCCCCGTAGTACTCCGCGGCCACCCGCAGCGCCGCCAGCAGCGCGGGGGGGACGGACTCCAGCGGGAGCAGCGAGGAGCCTGGAAGAGGAGGAGGGTGGGGAGGAGGAGGTGAGGAGGGTGGGGAAGAGGTGGAGGTGGGGGAGGTACCGGTGCATGCACAACACCCAGCAGGGGGACAGGGGTCTCTGGGGGCCAGGAGTCTCTCTTCTTCTCCCTCCCTCTCCCCGCCCTCCCACCCTCGAGGGGCGCCCCTTGGCGAGGCAACTGTTTGGGTTGCGGCCACTTGCAGAGTGTCTCACAGTCGCACAGCCAGCTCACCCGCTGGGCGCCACCCTCTTCTTCTTCTCCTTCCTCCTCTCTCACCAACACACGCAACCCAACTCACCTGGAGGAATAAGCTGCGGAGCCGGCATGAGGACGCCGTCCGGCCACTGCCGCGCCTTACTAGCCTCACCGCCCTCACCACCAGCGGCCTGCTGCTGCTGCGCCCCTACCGACACCACCTCCGGGTGGGGCACCCGCAGCGGAACTGACATGAGCGGCTGCATCAGCCGCGGCCGCTTGGCGGCTGTGGCATTAGCAGCAGCAGCACCGGAGCCTTTGGGGGACTGTTGCTGTTGGAGTTGCTGCTGCTGTTTCCGCAGCAGCTGCACTTCCTCTGAGTCCAGTGGGTGGCCGCAGGAGGCGGCGGAACCGATGGCAGTTGCAACGACCGCAGCGGTGTCGTATTCGGTCCTGCCGTACAACTGAACGTCAACGGCCAGGTAACGGCCGCGCAGGATGACGTGGTCAGTGACCACGGGCTGTGAGCAGGGAAGGGGCGTTGTGTGTGGGGGGAGGGGCACGGAAGGGGTGTGAGTGTAAGGAAAGGGGCAGCGGGCAGGTATAAGCAAAAGACCACGCGGCAGTGATGCTGGCAAGGAATGGAAGGAGGCAATGAGGGTAGCAGAAGAAGACCCAGTACACCTTTCGGGCATCCACCCTGCATCCGAACAGCGGGACGCAGCGATGCTGCACATGCAAGTGCATGCACGCATGCGTTCCACATGCACATGCATGTGCTACAATCATCCACGCTGTCACCCCTTCCACATGCATGCAAGCATGTGCTTGCTTGCACACATGCAAGTGCAAGCGGGTGCCCTACGGGGTGCCGTACCTCCGTTGGGAAGCTGCTGCTGCTCTGTCCCGCTGCCACGGACAGGTTGCTGGGGCACAGCGGCGCGAAGCGGCAGGCGCCCGGGTGCTGTAGGTCGCGAGCAAACACCCGCAGCAGCGGCGCCTGCTGCTGGGGCGGAGGCGGGGACTGCTGGGTGCTGCCGCGGCCGGCCGTACCCGGGTCCGATAGGACGATGCGGGTGACCGTGACGGGGCAATGGAAGCGGACCTGGGGCGGGGGGGAGGGAAAGAGGAGTTGGAAAATTTGGGGGGGAGGGAGGGGGAGAGGGAGGGACAGGAGGGAGGAGGGCAACGAGGAGGTGGTTAAGACAGGAGGGCGGACGAAGGGACTTTGGGAGGCGTGGTAACTAGGAGAGGAGGGGGAAAGGGAGGGAATGGGGTGCGTGTGGGAGGCATGGTGTGAAGGAGGCCAGGTATCGGGGACGATGAAGAGGGTTTAGGAGGGACGTTGGAAGGCGCCACGAAGTGAGGTAACATGGTCAATATGAACTAGCTTAGGATGTGACCGCGTGGCAGAGGGTAGAGGGCTCGCATGTTTCTGCTTCAGCGCTAGAATCGGGTTAGCCAACAGGTCCTGCGTAGACCGCCGAGAAAGTTGCTAACTGGACTAAAACACAGCAACGAGTGTGAAAGCCCTGGCCCAGAAAGGTCTTTCTACGCTGTCCGTAACAAAAGATATCCATTTGGACTGATGTTCGGCCTATTACATATGGGAATATCAACAATGGCTTGCTTTCCAGACCCGATCACGTGCTTATGCACAAGCAGGATAGTTGTCGCGAATTAATCTTACCTCGTTAACATGATCGCCCGCCTTTTCCCTTACAAGGCTACGGGAAAACAGCAAAGATTCCTCCGACAGCAGGGGTTGCGCGACGCTGGCCGCCGGGGCCGAGCTTGCCGGAGAGGCCGCTCCTCCAGCTCCGCTCATTTGTGTGTAATGTTTGCCACTCCGTACCTAAGCTAGCATATCGTCTGTGCTTACGGTGCGGCCTGGGTCAAGCTTCGCGTCAAGGCTGTTTTTCAATTCCAGGTTCACACCCTCAGGCAAGGGCCCCTGTTAAACATGCAGTGGCTCATACCGACATATATTTTATGAAGTATACAGATCCTTGTAACCTGTTCAGTGCGGTCTGTACGCGTGGCACACAGGTACCCCCTTCGCTTCCTGTGTAAGCAGGTTCTTTGAGCCCAAGTAAATGCCTACGCTAACAGATAGCTAAGACTAGGTGTGGCTTACGCGCAAGGTGCAGGTGTACGGCACCTGCTTGACTTAACTGCTGCAACGAACTCAAGATTTTGCAGGAAGGCTTTGACTCCAACAGTGCATGCCTTCTAGAGCCGAAGACAAAGTAAGGCTGAAGTTGTCAAGCCTTTCCGCGCAGTCCTCTTCGTGTTGCCCTCCTTGCTTCTTCATCCCATACACACATAGGCCTCTCCCACGCGCATACACACCTCATCACTTCATCTTCCGACATCCCAGTACGTTCCTACTCGCGGCAGTTTTCTTAACACACCTCTCCCCCAGTGTCATTAGGAGCAAGACTCCGCATAACTTCCCTCCCCATACACGTTCGGTGTAATAGCACATCTAAGAGCTACTGACTACTCAACACTACTTGTTACTACCACCACCGTCTCGGTAACTTCCTCTCCGGTAATTCCCCCTTGGCCTTGTCACATGGTTCGGACTTTCACCTAGCCCCCGCATCAGCCACTATTGGCACCCATGCAAAGTGCCGACGAACGAAGCAAGTGGCAGCACTGTCGGGTAAAGCTTCGTGCCTTCCACCTTTATGGCACGGCGCTGCAGCGTCTGTCCTGACGCAGTGCAGTGGGCCCGCAGGCTGGCTACTTGGCAGGAATGGGGCAGGGTTCCATCCTGTGGTGCAGCCACTGCTGCGTATATCCGCCCAGCTTTTGACCGTGTCTGGCATGAACAGCGGCATATGTTTACCTGTGCCAGCACCACTACCGTACATTGCAGGGTTAGTGCGTATCTGCATGCCATGTCGCGCCTATGCTCGTCGCAATGCTCCCGACATGGGCTGGAGAGGGGGCTCAGGCCCACTCCCAGGCGACCGAGCCGTTGCTATTCCGGATGCGAAGCTAATACCGTAACTAATGAGCCTCAGGATCAGCTTTAAAGGCCTGTGATGTCCGAACTCCGAAGCTCCGAACCTAATGCATATGGTTTCGGCGCCGCACGTGTAAACGTCGCCATGTTCGTTCGTATAAGCTCGTGTGAAGTCATTGTCTGCTACGGAGGTGTGCCTTCAGTTGTTAACGACCGGGGCGCGCTAGTCGCCCGTTTGGGGCATGTGCGCTTATAATGCAAGGGCACAGCAGCAGGAATTCCTATGAAGCTCACCCTCTTCCCCCACCACCAACCGCAATTTGAATTGCGCTGCTGAAGGTGCACCGGCAAAACGCCTTGCTATTATTGGCTTTATTTAACTGGTACTCGCGCCTAAAATGCAGCTGTATCCCTATTCACTGAAACGTGTATTAGAGAACGAGTCTCGAAACGATGTACTTGCTGATGTTAAGACTGGTGTTCAACTGATTTCCAATGGCGCCTAGCGTGGGGTAGGTGGGCGCTGCTACGAGCCAATGCTCCGCCGCCCGCCTTTTCTTACCTAGGCGGCAATGACCAGGTTCCCATTGAGCTGAATACTATTTATGCTTATCTTCTATTCCATACCCGTGATGAACTATGGCCGGTTCCAAACGGTTACCGTAGTCGCAAATGTCATAACTACCGGTAATAGGAAACTTCGGCATGCAAAGAAGCAGCAGGTCATGTCGTCTTACTGTGCCTTATGACGCTAATCGAGGTAATATCCTTCTGGATTGGCCAGTGAAAAGAACCATGGCAAACCGTGTCGGTCAAGCTCCATGTACATACATACATGTGCAAGTACCGGTAAGCTAAGCATTTCAGTAACCGCGGCTACTGTTAGCATAGTTGCCGAGGCTACAGTGTGTCCCCCAAGAGAACGACTTGAGTCTTGGCTACCAGGGCGATCGCCTGTTGAAGGCGATACCAATAAAGCTTCCGTCCAGGAGCTTGGCAGGCATGCGCAATGCTGGTCTGCCGTGCACTACAGACAGCACATCCTATTGCAACGCGTTCCAGCGCATGGGCAGGGATGTCCTGAACGCATTTGGAAGTGCAAGGCGTATAACAACAGTCAGATTGCGCCCATACATGTTAACGCCTCGACGCCAACGTTAAGTGGGATGCGGACGTCTAATGTTCAGTGACCCTGGACTTACATGTGGCCATCACAACACGGCCTTACCCTAAAGTCAACCATATCTCGAAGTTGACTCGTCGAGCCACCGCGGGCACCTTGATTTCTGGCTTCAGATCAGGTCAGATCGCACGGGAGCAGTCGTCGAGGACAAATGGGCTATACAGGGCTACACCTTGCATCTTAACAAGGCTTTGCGAGGAAAGATGCCACACGGTCGGTTAGTTCACTCCATTACCTAGAAGATCGGGTGCGATGTAATTTGGGACGAAGGTACAGCGTTGGCCCGCCTTCCTTCGAGCGCGGCCCGCTCCCGTGCAGACGCACCGGCGCAGTACCTTCCTATTGGCGAACAGCGGTTGGTATTGCGATCGCTTGACCCATGCATCGCACCTACAACTCCTGTGTACGATATATCTTATCGATTACATGTTTCGCTTGGACACTCGTAGCCACTTGTAGCTAAACCGGCGACACATCAACAAGCTTAGGGCATATAGTTTATTGTTCTGCATGCATTGCAAACACTAATCAGACGGCATTATAGACTACGAGGCTCCTTGCTCTGAAGGCAATTTATCAATAGTTTCCGTACGGTGGCGAACGCCGATATGTCAACAGTGCTATATCTTATAGGTCGCTACATTACATAAGTAGTCTTACAGAGTAGGTTGTAGTCCTGTTTGGTAATTAGGAGATAAACAGGTGGTTAAGCCATAGAATACAGTTTAACCCTTGTAGCCCCACGTCGGTTTCTTACCCGCTGTGCCAACGTGACGCTCATCAGTGAAGTTAAGCAGCTCGTGCCAAAAGGGTTGCTTGGCGGTATTCGCCGAGGCGGCGACGACGGCCCGGCCGGACGCTTCCGCGTAGCTCCTGGACTCTAAATCTTCGTAATCAAGCAGGAGGTAAGGTCTTCTATGCTAGACATGCCTAACGCGGCATTTATAGTTACTTGCTGGTTTGCCGCGATGGCCAACCCGTCACACCTCATCCGCGAAACACTTCCTAAACACATATAAACAAAACGTAGCATCATGCACTTGCATTCTTTAAAGAAATATATCTACGCCTGGGCCAATTACCATCGTGGCTAAAATTCTTTATTAAGCCCGAGTCCGCCATCATTTTCCAACTGGCAGGATATATAGCCTTAAGCTTGACAAGCACTTCCGTTTTTACTAGACCTGTGTGATTGCTGCACTTTCTCTGCAACGCCTTCCAGGGAAAACCTTAGTTGGCCATCGCAGAGATGGCCCGCGGCTGGGCCTCGAGGCTTAGCCTGGCCCTCGTAGCTGGCCTGCTATGCGCAGGTATGCTTATGGTTGCATAACAGTCTCTGAACGATGACCACTTGCAAGGTCCTAGTAGACGTTCGGGTAGTTGTTAGTTCGCATCAGTATGGGAAGGATACTGGTATACGCCACTGAGGTTAGTAAGAACGCTAAAACTGACCTATTGCGAGCGCAGTTGCAGTTTCTGCGACGGCGCTGGATCGGATGTCCCGGGATTCCTTCCATTTTGGGCGCAGCTTGACTGCCGTGGACCCAAACAGCGGCTTTCCATACTGCAAGTAAGTATTGCAAAAGGAGCTGAAAGGAGGAGCAAATAGTACTTGCTATCTCCCAGGTCGTATCGATCACTTGCAAACCGTGCATGCTGTGTAGTCCAAGTGTCCAAGTGTACCGTAGCCTGCTGCTTGCCCACACAACAAACATGGGCGCCTGCTGTAGCAGGCGTCCTTCTCACAACTTCCGTACTCTCCACATGCTGTAGGTGTGACACGTACGACTGCACCTGCTCGCCGTACAACTTGACGTACGCTGGGGCCGCACCGGTAAGTTGAGAAGGACGGGACCGGCCTTGGGCCTAGCAGGCACGCACCTAGGGGCAACTACTCTGATGGCCACGCGATGGCAGCATGCCTCCATGCTACGGGCCTGGTCCCCGTCTCCCCGAGTCAAAAAGTAGCATTTTCACTCCCGTAAATTCCATTTCCATGTTCTGAATATCCTATTCGTCTCGGCGGCTCTGCAACTTCCTAAATTGCCAAGCACGTCCTTCATGCACGCACAGGGGCATGCGTCCCTCACGGTTAGCTGCCCCAT
Organism: Astrephomene gubernaculifera; assembly: GCA_021605115.1. NCBI lineage: Eukaryota > Viridiplantae > Chlorophyta > Chlorophyceae > Chlamydomonadales > Astrephomenaceae > Astrephomene > Astrephomene gubernaculifera. The sequence continues at coordinate 205,465 of BMAR01000030.1, read as the reverse complement.
CCTCATTGACATTGCATGCCGTACACCAGTAATAGAACTCCCTTTGGTCCTTGCACGCGCTCTTTCTCATGCATCATGCATTACAGCATTAGATGCCGTACACTCGGCTGCCCTCTGTGCGGCACTCACCTCCTGCGTGCTACATCCTCCCATTCAGGGCTTGTCAGCTAAATGTACCACTATCACACCACACATTGGAATTCCTTTTTCCCATCCAGGCCGGCAACGGAACAACTCGCTACTGCTTCAATGTGGGTTACCTGGGCTGCCCCAAGAGCCGCAGCTGCTGCCTGGCACTGAAGCAGTCCGTCAGCAAAATCGCCTTCACAATCGGTGCGTCATCTGTGGGTTCAGGTTGTGAAGCACGGTGTTCAACATTAGTACGGCAGCGTAGATTGCCTTTAGGTTTGCCGCGTCACTCGAAGGCAGTGAGGGGTGCGTGCGTTGCCCGGGGGGTGCATGCGCATGCGCTGATTGCCAGAAGCCGCGTTACCGAATCTGCGGTATGGCATTGCGGTTCGGCATGTGCTTAACACCGGTAGACTTCTTAGCAGGTTGCGATGTCTGGCCGTGACTGTTTGGAGGTGACATGTGGGCTGCTGCCGCATGCGCACGTGTTTGGTAATCCATGTCTCCATGGGTTCGTGTTTCCATGTTTGCGTGCAGGTGCTGATTGCCAGAAGCCCTCCATTTCCAAGGTGGAGGTCAACGGCAAGAGCTGGCTCAGCTGGCTGACTGTGGCCTGGCCGCAAAGCACCGGAGGTACGTACGAGCGAGAGTACGACAGACCGGCAGCTCCCCGCACACGCCGTACTTGCATGGTCATGTCCACAAAGGACACTCCTGCTGCTGCGCCTGCAAGCCCATGCATGTCCTAGCCAGTCAACCTGCACAACTCCTAACAGCAATTCCATCAAAGGGACTTCTATGCTGGCTTCTGGGCCTCCCTGCCGTACTATTACGCACCAATTCTCTTCGCCGACTTCCTGCTCCCCTTTCAGGCGCTTTGCGCTGCACAAGCAACCTGCACAGACCCCTTGCACTAACCCCTTGCCTAACCCTCCAATTTATGCATACCCTCAATGCATGCGCCCGCTACATTGCATGCGCCCCCTCACTGCAGTCACCGGCTACGAGCTGCGCGTGTACGACCTGGCAGCCAACGCCACCACCTTTCCCAACTCCAGCATCTGCATTACCGCGAAGGCGCCCTGCTCCAGCATGACCAGCTTCTGCGACCCGGACACCGCCTCCTGCATGTGGGTACGGTAGTGCGTGTGGTGAGGGTGATGAGTGGCATGGCGGAGCTAGGTGTTGGGCCAGCAGGGCCCTGGTGGTGGGGTCAAGCCCGTGTGGTGTTGAGTCCAAACAAGGAGTTTACGGTAGTGATAGGTGACTGTCAGTTTCTTCCTACTGGTTTGTACTTGTAAACATGACACTAACCGTGTCTTCTTGCGACTGACCATCCTCACCTTGCTTTCTTTTTGGCGCGCGTGACGGCCTTACGCTTCCCGGTTTTCCCGTGCTCCCGTATGTGAAAAGCATCTCATCTTTTCCTCACCCTTCTTCTCCCCTCCCAGGTACATGGTCTCGGAGTCCTCTTACGCGCAGAACTGCCCCGTCTGCCCCATGCCAAACTCCAAGTACCTTCCACCGCCGCCGCCTTCACCTCGGCCTCCCTCGCCGCGGCCTCCGCCGCCGCCGCCGCCACCCTCGCCCCCGCCGTCATGTGATTTGTGCGCATGGGTGTATGTGCAGCCTCCCGCCGTGTCCGCCTACCCGTCCTTCACCTTTAACGCCACCTTCTGTTCCTCTATGGGTGCCAACATGGCCTCCTCCCTTAACAACGTAGCCGCCGCTGCAAAGGCAACGCTGCTAAAGTCATTCAAGCTGGACACCTGCTCTTCAGCGCTCAACCGGGCTGCCGGCGTGTATCCGTACATCAGGGTTTGCGGCTCCTTCTTCTCTTCCGCGGATAGCGCGAAGCTGAAAGGGGTCATCGACTTCCTGCAAATGAGCTGGGTCAATTTGATTATTGGCAATGGCCCTTGCCCAGCGCGCTTCTCACAGTACGATTTCCGTAGCGTTGTGGCTTCACCCTTCGGCTCGCCTGGCTGCCTGTACAGTGAGTATCTACCGCCGACGTGCATGGTGCTGCCCCCGCCGCCACCGCCGCCCCCGCCACCACCGCCGCCGCCACCGCCCAGCCCGCCACCACCGCCGCCCCCGCCGCCGCCACCGCCACCCCCGCCGCCGCCCCCACCTCCACCACCGCCCACGCCACCCCCGCCGCCTCCGCCGCCTCCGCCACCACCACCCTCACCACCTCCACCTCCACCCCCGCCGCCACCGCCACCACCTCCACCGCCTCCGCCCCCGCCGCCGCCACCTTCCCCTCCTCCACCTCCGCCCCCTCCCCCGCCGCCGCCGCCACCTCCCAGTCCGCCCCCTCCTCCACCGCCTCCGCCGCCTCCGCCGCCCCCGCCGCCGCCCCTGCCGCCTCCACCCCCTCCACCGCCCCCCCCGCCACCGCCTCCCCCTCCCCCGCCGCCGCCGCCACCCTCCCCTCCCCCGCCTCCCCCACCGCCGCCGCCACCTCCTCCCCCTCCCAGCCCTCCTCCCCCGCCCCCTCCTCCACCACCTCCACCGCCGCCGCCACCTCCCTCACCGCCTCCTCCTCCTCCACCGCCACCTCCTCCACCACCTCCGCCTAGCCCTCCGCCTCCTCCTCCACCCCCACCGCCGCCACCTCCACCTCCGCCGCCGCCGCCGCCGCCTCCCAGCCCGCCTCCACCGCCACCTCCGCCGCCTCCACCCCCGCCGCCACCTCCTCCTAGCCCCCCTCCGCCTCCTCCACCTCCGCCGCCCCCGCCCCCTCCGCCGCCGCCGCCTCCACCGCCGAGTCCGCCTCCGCCGCCGCCTCCACCCCCGCCGCCACCACCACCTAGCCCACCGCCGCCGCCGCCTCCACCGCCTCCACCCCCGCCGCCACCTCCACCTAGCCCACCTCCGCCTCCCCCTCCACCGCCTCCACCCCCGCCGCCACCGCCACCTAGCCCACCTCCGCCGCCGCCTCCACCGCCTCCACCCCCTCCCCCTCCTCCGCCTCCTCCTCCACCTCCTTCACCGCCCCCGCCCCCACCTCCGCCGCCGCCGCCTCCCCCACCGCCACCTCCTTCTCCGCCCCCGCCCCCGCCTCCGCCCCCGCCTCCCCCACCCCCGCCTCCACCCCCACCTCCCCCTTCTCCGCCCCCTCCTCCTCCACCGCCGCCGCCCCCTCCTCCACCCAGCCCACCACCCCCACCTCCGCCCCCGCCGCCGCCCCCGCCTCCGCCGCCTCCCCTACCTCCCTCTCCACCCCCTCCGCCGCCTCCGTCACCGAAACCGCCTTCGCCTCGTCCACCCCGCCCTCCCTCGCCCAGGCCGCCTTCCCCTCTCCCCCCCTCACCCGCACCTCGCCCGCCTTCGCCGCCACCACCCAGACCGCCTAGCCCCAATCCACCACCACCACCGCCACCGCCGCCACCCAAGCCCTCACCACCTAGTCCCTCTCCTCCTCCTAGCCCCCCTCCACCTAGCCCAGGCCCTCCCAGCCCACTGCCTCCCAATCCTCCACCACCCTCGCCACCACCACCCCGTCCACCCCCACCCAGCCCGCCCCCGCCGCCCAGCCCACTTCCCCCATCACCCCCACCGCCCAGCCCTCCCCCTCCCAATCCACCGCCGCCCAGCCCGCCCCCTCCTTCGCCACCACCCGATCTGCCGCCTGCGTTCCCACCTCTGCAGCCCGCTAAGCGTAGACCGCCGCCCCCGCCACCCGCCAAGTCCCCACCGTCCCCGCCCGCACCCCCTCCGCCACCGCCCCTGGTGCAGGTACGTAGCCTTACTTGGCGCATGAAGCAGGCTGCTTGGGGGCTCTGCGCTTAGCGTCGTTAATGATCAATGCTTGAAGCAGCGCGCAGGCAACGTATGTTCCCATGCATGGAACAGGGCTTGTGTTGTTGGTGTATAATAATAAACCGTCATGAAGCTTTACAGCGGCCTTGAAGCGCTTATCTTACCGCGCGCCTTCAACTCACCTACAACCCTCCCTCCCCTCCCATGCAGACCCACATCTGCCCCCAGTCCACGATGAATGTGCCGTACAATCTCTCCAGCCTGACAGCCGTCCGGAGCGTAGATCAGTACGGCAGCCCAGCTATCATGATGTGCACCCGAGTGGCAGCACAGGGCTGCAATGCAGCCGCGCAGTGCTGTGGCATGGATTTCGCAAAGGTGTGTGTGTACCGGTATGGCTGCCAGAGGTTGAGGCTCCTCTTACCATTGCCGTACTACTTCCATGGTGCTGCTTGACGCTCGGCGCGTATACTTGCTGAATGTATGACCATTAATTGCTTATGCCGTTGTTGCATGCCGCCGCCTCCACCTCCTTTCAAACCAGTCCATTTGTTAACGTGGCCTGACAACCGGATACCGTGCCATTGACTGCAATGCAACGCACAGGTGGAAATCATCATCAACCCAGCCTGCAAGAGCGATATCCGGCGTATCACGATCAACGGCAAGGAGGTACCGTACAGCTGGGGTTTCTATGATGACAACGTCTCGCTCAAGTTCGTCAATCTGATCAGGTATGCATGAACACCTTTAGGCGAGATGGATGAAATGATCGATCCATCGTCGTTCCTCCTGCTGCCTAGGTCGTCACGGACCTTGTGCGCCTTGCAGCCTGCCTCTCCTCCTCTCTGCAGTCCTTTGCTATTCCCATCTCTCCCACTCCATTGCTCTACCTCACCCTACTCTACACCTTAGTCACATCCTGCCGCAACCCGCCCTCACCTGGCCCTGCTGCCCTCGCCTGCTGCCCCCCGCCCTCCCTCTGTCTCCGCATCCGCCAACATACAGCTTCCTACCCAGTCCGGATGGAGCCAACCTTTGCTGGTACGTCAGGAACGGTGCGTGCAACAGTCCCTCGACCTTCTGCTACAACGGTCTTTGCCAGGTGAGTTGGCACTGTTCCCAACAGCAGCCAGGACTCAACCACCGTTTATGCACGAAGTCCTTAACGTCGTTGTTTTCAACCACATGCACGAGTCCATCATGCGCTAAAAGCAGCTGCTGCTACATATGCCGTACTGAAAACCAGTTGCAGGCTGCTGTAGATAGCACACCTGTAGCGGCCAGGTTAGGATTATGTAATACAGTTTTTCTTATCCCCGTAAAAGTCGCATTCTGATGGTGCCTTCAACAGGTCCTTTGTCGTTGCTTAGATAAAAACCTCTAAATACTTTCTATCCCCGCAGGCTAATGCATTTTCAAGCGACAACAAGTGCTGCCCTGCGTACGTCGTTTATTAGTCCCGACGCGCGCGTGTATGTGCGCCAAGCAACAAAAATATATGCGAGCACAGCTTACAGTTCGTGCGTGTGTTGCTTGGTGCTAAAATTGGTGTTGGGGACTAGATACTCTGCTCTGTGGGCAAGGCTTCCATCCGTGCAATCCGGAGGGAGTTGCTGCGCAGAGAGGGAATTCCACTCTTCATGGCAATCGTTCGCTCAGTGGTGTGAGTATTGCAGACGATAACGCACATCAAAAGAGCAAAAAAAAGTAAAAATAAGTGTCTGTCGGTTGCCCACGCCACTTGTGTGGGTGCAGGTTGCTGCGTGCGTGACTTGTCTGTTGTAGTACGGTATGGAAAGGCATGATGTTACTAGGCAACATAGGTGAACAGAAGAAAGGTGCAGTGTGTGTAGAGCTCTTATGTTGACCGCAGGATGAGCCAGATAAGATATGTATGCATGTCCCACTTGTGCCGTTGCACACGGGGCATATAGCAGCAGGTGTACTTGACGGGGGCATCGGGGTGGGGTAGGTTGCGTGCATGGTTGAACTTTCGATATGATGGAGTCAAGCTTGGTTTTGAGTGTTGCAGGAAAGGCGTACCGTGCCAAGGCACAAGCCTGTAGAACCCGCTCGCTCCTCGTAATGCATGCATGCCAAACGGCGTGCCAAACGTATGAGAGATGTAGCAGAAGAAAGACCTGGTGGGAGTAGGCGGATGACGGTGACTGTAAAGCTGAGGTGCTGAGTGAGCCTCGGCACACACAATACCGTACTCTCGTACATGTTTGGCTGGTATGCGGATAAATGTGTGAATTATGCCTTGCCTGGTGGCGTGCTGGGTTGGCAAGGTTGGCCGGACATTCTGTCGCGCCCCGTTGCCGGCGTATGGGCGCGACAATTCCTTGTTAAATGGGGCTGCGCACATACTACGCTTGATTGCCTCTGGTTGCTTTTGATGATGCGGCCAGATGTGGCCTTTATTCTTTGCTATTCTCCTTCTTATACCCCCCCAACGGCGTTGTTGCATGGTTAGCGCTCTGGGTAGAGGCTTTTGGCGGCACGTTGCTTACATAGGCAACCGGCAGAGACGTGTCTTACCGCATGGTCTCTACCAATTGTGCAGCAGATTGCGTTCAAATCCTCCCATGCCGTACATTTAGCCGCCGTATCATGGTACTGTTGGTCTGTAACCTAACCGTTGCAAGGTTCTTAATGGGCTACATGGGCTGCACCAACGTTTTGTTTGTTTGTTTGTAATTGGTGCAGCAGGCGTTTTCTCAGAGGCATGGAAGTCCACACCCGCCGTGCATTAGGGCTTAAGCGCTAATGCAGCTTAGAAGCGCAGCCGTCCGTCTGCAACTCTGCATGCTACCTGTTGTGGCGCGTCCCGGGTCTCCATGTCACCTGAGGTCCGCTTGATTGCCATGCGCCTCCAGGGAACGCAAGCAAGCCTACATGCCGCCGGCGGGAACTATTACAAGGGGGGGCCGAACATACCGTACACATGATGAGTTGGGTCACGACTGGGGCAATCGGGGGCTTTGGGAAGTGTGTGGTTTCCTGAACAACAGGTATCATAGGCAGAGCCATCAATGCTGAAACGATGCCGTGCGCAATTGAAGGGCTGCGAGTTACCGGTACCCCCTAGGCGCGGCACCCAAACCTACCGGTACCTCGAGAACGAACGTACCACCCAATTCACTACTATTTGTGTCGCCGCACCGCAGGCAGACGTGTGCCCTTGCTCGGAATGGCGTGGCAGGTAGCATCACATCCCCGCTTCCATGCGTTGCCGATGAGTATATGCACGTATGTACCTTGGCTGACTCAGTATGCGAACCGGGAACAGTAGCAGCACAGTAGCCTCGTGGGTCCAAGGGCATCTGCTGTATGTCGTTGATTGTCTTACCCGTCCTTTCATTCGTCTTTAGCCCGACGAGCATCGCCAACCGGGCTAACATCAAGCTCATCACATGATACTTGTCGGCATCGCTTGAATGGAAATGCACCCCCCCTAGACAGGGCTGCCACTAGCACAGGTTCCCCAATTGCACGGGCAGAAGTTGCAACATAGACTTCAAGAATTGCTGTTCGACAAGTGCTTATAATCAACCTAGCGCACTTAATGGCACCACAGCGCGCATTACATGAGAGTTGTATGTGAAGCGGCTGCTCAAGAAAAAGGAGCGCAAGCGCACGGCCATACCCCAAAAGCAACCGAATCGTTACACCTGCCCGCTTGTTACAGAAGTCAAGTGCACTAGCAGGTGGTCGACATGCCTGGCATCTCCTTGAGTTACGCTCGGAAGATGGCCTGCAAAGTGACCTCGGCAGCAACAAGTCAGCTAATAAGCTGGCTCAGAACGCGGACTTTCAACATTAAATGGGTTATAATAAAGCCCGTTTTGCACTCATGAACAGCCTGCCCACCCATTGATGTGAGTACCGGTACCGGTAGTTGGAAAACGACACTGTACACCAATGTACAAGCTAAGCGCGTCTTCTTGGTTGTACCCCTTATACAACGGGTTTGCGTTTAGCTGGCTGTGGCCTGTTTTGTAAAACTGCGTCTTCAGTTAGTCGGCAACCCTAATCACTAATTGCAAATGCAATCATGCCTGTTTCGTTAACCTGTCTTGAAACATATATATTAGCGGGGTCAACCAAGCACCGTTCGAAAAGCTGCAGAAACGCTACTATCCTTTTGCATTACACCGGTAGTTCCGTAAAAACGCATCTTGGGAGTAAGTTGCAACAAACAATTGTATAAAGGATAAAACCAAAGACGTGTACCTAGTGCATTGATATTCCCAGGGTCAGGGGCGGTCAGAACGTGGACATGATCTCCTGAATTAGCGCAACGTTTTACAGCATTAAAACCTGCGGCCCTGTACAACTCTCTAACAAACTAACAATATAATGGCCATCAGGTTTACCCCTTGCTTGCCACAACGTTCTCTACTTCATGGTCATGCTCACAGTGTACGGCACAGCGGGTGCGCACACCTCGAAGCTTTTTTCAACGAGAAGGAAAGTGCGTTACAAATTACTTGGCCAATAGGGCATTTAAGGCTTGTGGGCCGCAGAGAGGCGCGCACAGGCCCCTGAGGTCTGGCCTCCTGATTGCAAAATGGCCGCCGAGGGCCTTTGCTGGCGCAAGGCCCCCGGGCTGAAGTTAGCAGCGCTGTCGTTTCTGATCATCTCAGGTATGTTTCCCGCTGGTTGCGTCGCTGTCTTGCCGACCTACTGGGGTGCGTCGCATATCCTCGTCGAACCGATCAATTATTGTCGTAATTCCAAAGCATGGCCAAATGCGTGGATTATATTTAGGAGATTTTGGGTTGGAAGACTTCCGTGGCTTTCCTGTTCCGGCGGGGGCTTTAACGGGACAATGTGCCATGGCCTGCCAGAATCTGAACTGGAGAATCATGCGCAAACATGCCGCCATAGTGTATAATCTGTAACTGTCTTTCTAAATTCTTTGCAGTCGTCGCGTTTGCGGAGAGGCCCGGTACCGTGTCCCAAGGGACCACGCGTCGCAGCCTGCTCACAACGGGCAGCAAGTTTCCTTACTGCAAGTAAGTATAATCCCAACAAACGTCTTCCTTGAGCACATTCCTGTCATTTGCAACTCTGACTCTTTTGACGTTAAATTTCAATACTGGCTCCTACCACAGGTGTGACACGTACGACTGCACCTGTTCACCATACACCCTGACTTACGCGGGGTCTTCCTCCGTAAGTATCCTCGAGACTCTTCTAGACATTTCCAGACATTTTTAGTTTTTGCCAAGTCCCTCTCTCACCTGCTATGTTCCCATTAACATGTTTTCTAACAACAGACCGTCAACGGCAATCGCTACTGCTTTACTATCGGCTACATCGGCTGCTCCAGCAACCGAGCCTGTTGTACGGCGCTACAACAGTCCGTTAACAAGATTTCCTTCACAACCAGTAAGCAACCGTATTTCAACTACCACTAACGGTATCAGCTGCGAGACGTTAACTGTGTTATGTTGCATGCACAAAATTGTAGATAGCGCTCAAGGACGTCGGCGATTCATAACTACCAGGCAGTATGCACGATGCATGCATTTTGGATGGCTACCGTGAATGGCGAAGTAACAGAAGCGTGTTGCTGCATTGCGTCCCATGCACGGCGGTGATTCCCGCAGGCTCTGTCTGCCAGAAGCCGTCAATCACGGCGGTGGAGGTGAGGGGCACCAACTGGCAGAGCTGGGTTACTAAGGCATGGCCCATCAATACGGGTAAGGTGGTTGTCGTTTGTATCGTACAGACCGTTGGTGGTTGCTGTCATCGCAGAGGTTGTTGTTGTACCTATGGTAATAAGCCATGGTCTTCATTATGCTTTTGGTGCGTGTGTGCTAGCTGCTAGGGACACTTGCACGCTATTGAACTGCTGAGATGACAAACATCTCCCTGCCAAGCCCCTCTGTAACGCATTGCCGTTGTCGTTGCACCCAACGGCTGCACTGCATCCAGGCTACGTGAGCTCAGGTTGCCCATAATAAGTTGACATAACTCGACATATATAGACCGCATGGCAAGACCGCAAGCAAGGCCCACATCATAACGGCGGAGACTGTCAAAGGATGGACTGGGCTGATGCAGGGAATCCTGATAATAATGGGCATGCGGGTACACGCAGGCACCGGGTACGACATCAAGATCTACGACCTGCCGTACAATTCGACCACCTTTCCGGGCACCACCATCTGCATCACCGCCAAGTGGCCATGCGCTGACATCTCCGATCTCTGCGACATGAATTCCGGCACGTGCCAGTAAGTCATTGCGCGCTTTTGGGACCCATGGGTCGCTTGCTGCCTTTCGTAGTTACCGGTACTTGCAGGCGGCGCCAACTGCTGCCGATATAGCCTTGTACTCCCCTACCTACACACGTGTTGCATCTTGGTAATGGTTTAACCCCTGCTAAACGACATGCCCATGCACGGCCCTCATCCTTTCAGTGCGCTGTCGATGAGGGCATTCGCATGACCTCAACTCGCACACCTACACGCCCACGCTCGATGCATTTGTGCTTCCGATTGATAATGATGCATGTCATTCCAGCTCATCCTGGCTGCTGGCCCTGGCTGCGTCCCGATCCATGGTCACGGTCAGTGTTTCCTCGCGGCTAAGTTCATCTAATCCCCCGCTCGCAGGTTCTCCCTGGCGGAGTCCTCAGACACGGTGTATTGCCCCGTGTGCACCGTCCCCGGCACCGTCCCGCCGCCCCCTGCACTGCCGCCCCTGGCCCCTGCAGTGTACCGTCCCCCGAGCCCCCGTCCCCCGTCTCCTCCCCCTCCCAGCCCCCCGCCTCCCAGCCCCCCGCCTCCCAGCCCCCCGCCTCCCAGCCCCCCGCCTCCCAGCCCCCCACCGCCCAGTCCTCCACCACCCAGCCCGCCGCCCCCGCTTCCTCCGCCGCCATCGCCACCACCGCCGCAGCCGCCTTCTCCCCCGCCGCCGCAACCGCCGCCGCCTTCCCCGCCCCCGCCGCTACCGCCGCCTCCCTCGCCCCCGCCGCCTAATCCTCCACCTCCCTCTCCGCCGCCGCCACGGCCGCCCTCCCCGCTCCCTCCTTCCCCACCCCCTCCTTCCCCCCGGCCCCCCTCTCCTGGGCCTCCCATGCCTCCGCCACCTAGGCCCCCACCGCCCTCACCTTCGCCGCCTAGCCCACCTCCTCCCTCTCCCCCGCCTCCCAGTCCTCCGCCTCCTTCTCCCTCTCCTCCACCGCCACGCCCTCCACCCCCATCGCCCCGGCCCCCTTCTCCGCCTCCATCCCCACCACCACCTAGCCCGCCTCCGCCCTCCCCGCCTCCTCCTTCTCCGCCACCACCCTCCCCGCTACCACCCTCGCCGCCGCCACCCTCCCCACGGCCCCCTAGCCCACGTCCGCCCTCACCGCCGCCTCCTTCCCCTCCGCCACCCAGCCCCCTTCCCCCTTCCCCACGGCCACCCTCTCCCCCACCTCCCTCTCCCCCACCCCCTAGCCCCCCTCCTCCTTCCCCACCACCGCCCAACCCGCCGCCTCCTTCTCCTCCACCTCCCAACCCTCCTCCCCCTTCTCCCCCTCTACCCAGCCCTCCGCCTCCATCGCCACCACCTCCACCGCCTCCCTCCCCCCGGCCACCCAGCCCTCCTCCCCCTTCTCCACGGCCCCCGGGCCCTCCACCTCCCTCGCCCCGTCCCCCAAGCCCTCCACCTCCCTCTCCTCCCCCGAGCCCGCCACCCCCCTCTCCCCCTCCCCCTCCTCCTCCGCGGCCCCCGCCGCCGTCGCCCCCTAAGCCGCCCTCTCCCCCTCCTCCCAGGCCCCCTCCACCTTCTCCACGCCCACCTCGCCCTCCGGTACCTCCGTCGCCCTCGCCTCCATCTCCCAAGCCGCCCAGCCGCCCCCTCGACCCCCCCCGCCAAGCCCCCGGCCCCCGTCTCCTCGCCCTCCTTCTCCCCCTCCGCCTCGTCCTCCGCCCCCCTCCCCTCCGCCCCCCTCTCCCCCACCCCCTAGCCCTCGCCCTCCCTCTCCCCCACCTCCAAGCCCGCCGCCTCCCTCTCCCCCACCTCCAAGCCCGCCGCCTCCCTCTCCCCCACCTCCAAGCCCGCCGCCTCCCTCTCCCCCGCGTCCAAGCCCGCCACCTCCCTCTCCCCCACCTCCAAGCCCGCCGCCACCCTCTCCTCCTCCTCCAGGACCACCCCCTCCATCCCCCCCTCCCCCCTCCCCACCGCCTCCTTCCCCTCCCCCTCCTAGCCCGCCGCCCCCTCCCAGCCCGCCACCCCCCAGGCCCCCGCCACCCAGCCCTCCCCCGCCTTCTCCACCACCCAGCCCACCCCCGCCTTCTCCCCCACCCAGCCCACCCCCGCCTTCTCCCCCACCGCCCAGCCCGCCGCCTCCTTCCCCACCTCCCCCTTCACCACCGCCTCCTTCGCCTCCACCTCCCAGCCCTCCTCCTCCCAGCCCCCTACCCCCCAGCCCGCCTCCTCCTAACCCTCCACCCCCCAGCCCTCCACCTCCTCACCCCTCGCCTCCCAGCCCGCCCCCACCCCTCGCCCCTGCGGCACGCCGCAACCCGCCGCCCTCCCCACCCGCCCCCTCCCCATGCAACGTCTGCGTTACTATTACCATTAACCCGCCAACCGACTTTTCCGGAAACCCCTACTCCTTCGGCCCCAACGTCAGCTGCAGCGCTCTTTCCTCGCTCATTACCAACGGCCTAACCACCACCGCAGCAGATTACGGCGTGGTCATTTCCACGCCCTTCACCATGAAATCCTGCTCCACCGCATACGATCCAATCGCACAGCCGAGGGTTACGCCCACCATGCAAGTGTGCGGCGGGTTTTACTCGGCTGTGGAGAGCCAGAAGCTGCAGCTGGACGTCGGGGAGCTGCTCAAGGGCTGGGTGCAGTTCGTTGTAGGAAGCGCGCAGTGCCCTGCGTACCTGGACGGTTACATTGTGGACGGATTTGTGCAGCCGGATGATGGAAGCAGTTGCTTGGTGGGGGAATACGTGAACAGCTGCTCCTCAAAGGCTTTCCCGCTGCCGCCGCCGCCACCGTCCCCACCAACAGCGCCAGCAACGCCGCCACCGCCTTTCTCGTTTGTGCAGGTATGTATGTAGCCAATGTAGGGCTGTAGGTGCATCCACGTTTGTTAAGGAAACTGGCCGTGAGCTGGTGCGCTACTGTGACTAGTCACAGTACGTTCCCTCCAGCGGCGGTTTCAGAACCTGCCTGCCTGTTCGCGGTGCATGTGTGGGTGTGCGTTTGTATGGAGACGGAGGGATTCCTTGTTGATAAGAGCCCGGCCGTAGATGTGGATAAGGGTGAGGTACGGATGCAGCAGGCATACGGGACGTTGTACGGTTTTACGTAGGTGTACGACTGTCGATAGGTGCAAGAGGCGTGGTCATGGTACACGCTCGTTACTGCGTCATCACTCATTCCCCACACCTAGCACGTCTCACAACCTCATATCTCACTGCATGCATGCGTGCCTTGCCCCCCACCTCTCCCTCCCCCTCCCAATCAAGGCCCGCATCTGCCCGACGGAAACCTGGTTACTAAACACCTGGTATTACCCATACTATATAGTGCTCCCAGCCACCAGCTAAAACCCCTAAAACCCTTCCCCTTCTCCCTCCCCCACGTACCGCAGACTCACATCTGCCCCCAGTCCAATGCCAATGTGCCGTACATTCTCTCCCCCATCCAAGTCTCCAAGGGCAGGGACCTGCAAGGCAACGCGGCGACGGTCATGTGCACAAGCGTCGTGACGCAGACCTGCGACCCCTCAGCTTCCTGCTGCGACATGGACTTCTCGAAGGTGCGTACGACAGTACGTCAGATCATAGATGTGTACGACAGTACGACAGATGCCTACCTGCTGCTGTTCTTGTATGACAGGCTTCTTGCTACACATGCATCGCGTGAAAAAGGAGAAGAGGAGTACCAGCCTTGCCATCCCCTTCGATGCTGCTGCTGCTACTACTGCTACTGCTACTGAGAAGATAGTAGCCCAATCTAGCCCAATCTTAGCCCAATTTATTGAGAAGATAGTAAAGCCCAATCTTGCTTCTGTGTCTTTGTTCGGTGCTTGAAACCTGCCCTTTCTGTTGCCTCCCCTTCTTTGTTACCTGCCTTCCCTCTCTTCTCCCTGTCCCTTGTCCCTTATTCTTATACTCGCCTCCACCCCTCAATCGCTCCCCACCCCGATGGTCCCGTAATCACATTCAGGTCGAGCTGTTACTGAACACGGGGTGCAAGGGTGACCTGCGCCGTACCACCATTAACGGAAAGGACGTCTCCACCAGCTGGCAAACTTACACCGGATTCACAGCGCTCAAGTTCACCAACCTGCTCACGTAAGTAACCCTAGATAAACCCTTGCCTACATACCTATCACCATGTACATACCTACCATACCTACCATGTTCTATATGTCGCCCTTGCTTCACCCGCTCGCAGCCTCCTGTCGAACCCCACCGATGCCACGATTTGCTGGTACATTCGTAATGGCGCCTGCAGCACTCCCTCGGCCTTCTGTTACAATGGAAGCTGCCAGGTATGGGTGCATGCATGGGTGCAATGCATGCATGGGCACATGGATGAAGTCGCAGAAACACGGGCGCGGTAGGATTGTGTGGTGCTTAATAAACCCGCCAAGTACGGTAGCCAATACCGGTAATAATCTTCGCTGCTCCCATTCCGCTGCTGCTTCTCATACCCACTCATCACCTTCTGCCACCGCTCTGCTGTCACCCTTCGCTGCTGCAACCCATCACACAAACAGGCTGACGTCTTCTCGTCAGACAACAAGTGCTGCCCTGCCAACCTTATCTGAGGATGATGGCTAACTGCTGCGGGTCACAGCAGTAACCGAACAATGTCAGCAGCAGCTGTATCATTCGGCGAGGTCAATTACGCGTGTGCGCCATTGCGCGCCGCTACCGACGAAGTACGACAGCAGCCACGGGACCTTACTTGCCGCCGGACCAGCATTGCATGCTGGCCGCCGTTCGTACGGCATGGATGGACCCCTGCCGTACGTCTGATGTTTGAACATGCTTCCAAGTTTGGACATTTGACGGCGACGAGTCCGACGAATATCTTTGCGCAGCCGCTGATACGGAATGAGCATTTGGTTGTGTTGTTCTAGGGTTAGTTCCGCCATCGTGGCCTATCCTGCTAGGAGATAATCCACCTGCGCATTTCCAGGTGTAAGCTGCTGGGGAGGTGTGTACTTCCACGCTACGTGCGTTTCCTGGACTGATGATGTAGTGCCGCTGTGCAAGTGCTGCTTCAACCCCTCTTGTTCGTGCTTGTAATTGTGCGTTATTCATAATTGAAGGCGTACGCAGTGCGCAGTTTATTGTGTCGTAGTTTATTGTGTCGTCGGATTGATGATCGATTATGTTGATGCTGAGAGCATTTGGCTGAGCCGTCGTCCTGCACTAGGTGCGTGCCGGAATGCACGATTACTGTACGCTTTGGCATCCTGATGGAAACTTAGGGAAACTGTTGCTTGACGGAAAACTAGGACACCAGGTCGGCGCGTGATGATGATGATAATTTCAAGCTAGGGGCTCGTTAGGCCCGGACTAGCCAGGACCGCTGCAAAGGCAAACAGAAAGGTGCGTGCGAGCAATCTCGCGGCGGTGGTACGCACTGCATTTACTAGAACGGAGCTGACTCCTTACGTTTTTAGGGTTCTTGTGCGTTCCAGCGTTTATTGTTCGAAGCATGTAGTCAATAAGCAGAGCTCTCTTGGAGCTTTGTTGTTTGTTGCTGCGTTGGTTCGTTGCTGCATCCTTGGTGGTAGTTCGATCGGGTCCGCCTAGAGCCTGGGCGACTTCAGATGGGCCCGATGGACGAGCAAATTCTACTTCCGGCAAACGTCTCCTAAAGCGCTTTACAACAACATCCTTCTATGTAAACGTTCAAAGGTTATGCTGATAGGTTAATTACTTTTTCGGTTTGCTTAATTTCAGTGGACACAGAGCCTAGTACTAGTACAGCGCCATGTCCAGCACGAGTCAATCGTATAAGCATTGCCAGTAATTTATTACAACAGTGTAGCAGAGTAGTTGTATAGCCTGGTAATGCGGCATTAATTGGGGAGACCCCCCGATGGAAGCAATGTCCACTGTACCACGAAGCATTTTTAAAATTCCTTACGTTCCATAAATAGAGCCGATCCTAACGTATCTAACGCGCTTTTCAAGGGGGAATTGGTTGTCTATTTGGGGTGAACGATCTAAGCAGCTCGTACTTGCTTGTCCATCGGGCCCATCTGAACTCGCCCAGGCCTTAGGCGGACCCAGTTCGATCGGTGGCCCGTGTGCGGCAAGGAGAAGTGCCGCGCGTGCAAGGAAAAAAACTAGTCGTTTTTTTGTAATAGTCACCGACCTGCCTTGCCTCAAGCTGTGTCAAGATATTTGGACAAACGTTTTGTTTAGCTAAGGAAAAACACAGCTGTGGACAGTTAGGTTAGTTACATGCTCACAATACTGCAGTGCTTGCCATCATAGCTGCCATGAAGCGCACCGTCGCCAATTAGCCACGCAGGCCATGTCACCTGCCCCTGCTGTCAGACTCAGGACCATGTAAGCAGCCACCAAGTGGCCATGGAACGACCGGCCAGCTCAAGACGGGGCTCAAGGCCCATTGCAGAGCCTGCTTACCACATGCGGAATGCACTAAACCCAAACCCGCAGCCTCGACTCAGGTCGTAGCAACGCTCCCCAACGCGCCATCGCCTCCTGCTGTAGGCCCCTCATCTCACAACGGGTGTCATCATGCACGCGCTCTATTTGCAGCACACTGACGTGCCTTGATCGCTGCAAGCCCACATGCCCAACGCCCCGCCGCCCTGCTCGCTAGCACACGCAGGCCATGCTGGGATGCATGTGGAACTTGGTGGCATGCCAGCGGCCCCGCACCTGCACCTGCACCTGCACCTGCACCTGCGCCGGAGCCTCCGCCTGCACCCCAGCCGCCGCCTCTGGAGCCCCCGACTGCACCCCCGCCTGCGCCTGCACCACCTGTGGAACGCCCGCCGCTGCTGCTGCGGCGGCGGCTGCACCCGCTAGCATCCCACTCCTGCCGCCGCTGCTGCTAGCAGCCCCCCTGCTGACGCCCTCGGTGGACCCGGGCAGCAGCACCACCCCCACCCGACACTCTGCTCCCGAGGGATGCTTCAGGCCGGGGGAACTGTCCTCATGCAGGGTCACACACAGCAGCGGCGGCGGCGGCGGCGGCGGTGATGACGGTGCTGGCGGCAGCGCCGGAGGTGTCGGCGGCGGCAGCACAGCACGTGCCTCACGACCGCTTTCCGGGGCGCCACTGCTGGTGGCGCTTCCAACGTCAAGGCTGCTCCCGCCGTGCAAGGCGCCGAGTACATGACTGGCGGGCGGCACCTGCGGCACCCAACACACGTCCCAGGCCAGCATGGGCGACGCAACGCTGACACGTCGGCCGCCACGTCGGCCGCCACCTCTGCTGCCACTTCTGCCACCTCTGCTGCCGCCACCTCTGCCGCGGGCGCTGTCCTCGCCAAGGCCTTGGCGTCGCGCCTGACGTGGCGGCTGCACCCGGAGCTCGACCCCAGCAGCAGTAGCGCCGTTACGTCGCCCGCGTCCCCTACCCCGTGGCGTTGGCGGCGGTGCTGGCGGCGGCGGCGGCGGCGGCGGTAGCAGCGGCACCGTCCTAAGTACGGAACCCGCCGGCATGCCGCCGCTGCCGTACGGCCCCGCCAGCTCCACCAGCCCTGTGTCGTACGACGTCACCCACAGGCTGCCGCCATCAGGGGAGAAGCGCAGGCCTGAGGGCCGACGCAGCGGGGCGTCCCGGTGCGTGAAGAAGTACGGCGCGGCGGTTGCGTTGGGTGGGGCGGGGGCCGGGACGGGCGCGGGGGCTAACCACGGCAGCGCCGCCGGCTGCAGCTCTACCGGTGCCAACGCCGCTGGGACAGGTGCGTTCAACTCTGCGGCGTTAGCTGCGGCGGCAGCGACAGCAGCAGCGACAGCGGCTGCAGCGTCTACCAGCTCCGCCTCCGCCACCGCCGCCTCCGCCGCCACCTCCGCTGCAGGAGCATCATCATGTGCTGCCGCCGCCGCCGCTGGCGAGTCGAGGCACTCTAGCGGCACGCACAGTATGGCACCGGAAGTGCTCGGCGGCGGAACCTCCGTGTACTGCCGCTGCTGAATGTCGTACGGCAGATCCACCGCGCAGTACAAACAGCCGCCGCCAGGCCCCAGCGTCAGACCCCATCCAACCCAGCCGCTGCAAGCGGTGATCAACGACAATACGACACCACGGCCGTACTGCAATGCGCCGCCGTACGGCTGTACGACAGAACGCGATGCCGCCCTCGGCGACGACCATGTGGCGGCGGCGGCGGCGCCTCCGCTGTTTTTGTACGGCAGTGCAGCTCCGGCGGCGGGGGCGAAGGCTTCAATTCCGATGCGTGCGACGGAGCAATCCTGAGCCGACAGGACGAAGAGGTTATCCTCAGAAGAGCACACGCCTTCGGGAGAGGTCAGCATGGGGTGCTGATCGGATCGGAAGGTAATCAGGATGCCCAGCGGAAGCAGCGTGGTGCCATCGAAGGCAACGATGCCGGGAACGCTGTAGCAGCAGGCGTAAAGGGTGGGGCCGCTGGGCTTGCGGCGCAGGGGTTGCGGGAGGGGAAACGAGCGGGCGCAACCGCCGCTGGAACCTCTAGGGCTCGGGAAGGCAGCCACGTGAGAAGGGGAAGCTGGTGATGATGATGATGGTGGTGGTGGTGACGGTGACGGTGTCGAGTGACGAGCCGAACGTTGGTGTGGGGAACCAGGAGGAGGTGAGGAGGAGGGAGAGGTAGGTTCAGAAGAAGAGCCGAATGCTGGCGTCACGAGCTCGTGTAGAGGAGTCCTGGGAGTTGTCGGAACTGGAACCGGAACATTGGAAGCGGCAGTGGCTGCCGTTGCAACTGAACCGGTTAAAGCGGCTGTTGCAGCGGTTGGCGTTGCAGCTGCGATTGCACCGGTTGCTGCAGCGGCGGTTGCTGCTGCTGCTGCTTGTCGAAGGTTCTCCCATGTTTGCGGTCCGACGGTGACGCCGGTCATCCAGGGTTCAAGCTTGCGTTTGGGCCATGTAAAGCGAGCCCGGCGCTTGCGTTTAAGGGAGGGCGGCGGACTCCAGGTATTCCACATCAGGAGTGTCCGGTCGCTGCTCGGAAGAGAGCCGCCCTGAAGAGGGCAGCCAGACAAGAAGGGGCGAGCGGTTTTCGTGAAAGTGGTATTTATATACGGTAAGGTATCGAGAATCTGGTGATACGGCAGGTAGATCCTATGGTTCTTGCATGGCTGCCAGCTTCCCTAAAAGGATGGTAAAGATGCATGGGAGATGGCTGGAAGGGCTCGCTCGGTTGAAGATGCTGAATGGCATATATCTTCGGTTCCCAGGAGCATTATGAGCGTTGTTTCAAGCAAGCCCAACCCTGCCTAGTCCAAGGCAGGAATTCAGCTTCGAGGGATTGCCACGCACTCTCATCCCTGGCTCAGGCAGGCGCAAGTGGTGCGGGTGATGATAGCGTTGTTGATCTACTAAAAGCCCATTACAAGGTATACTCACTGTCATTATGTCGACCTCAATCAGCCGTCCCGGCTGCGAGCAAGCCACAACCATTGCCATGCGAAATGGGCTATCGCGGAGCTCCAGCATCTCCAGGACTAGCGCTCGTGCCCCTTTGCATGACTGTGAAAATAAAAGCGCTTGCCGGCGTGTCAAGTGCCTAAGAATCAGACGCGCAGAATCAGTGCACTCCTCCAGCAGCTCTTGCAGCTTCATTTGCTTTGTGATTCTACTACACTACATTGAGGAAGATTTAATGACACTTAGCATATTGTTAATGCTCAAATAAGTTTGGTATGGCTCTGCCAACTGATCAGTAATCACCCTCGACTACGGTTACCGGTAGTCGATCTGCAAGCGGCGCTGACTACCTCCGCAAACGTAGCAGACCACGAGCATGGCCACGCTTATTCAGCCTTTACGTATCGCCCTTACATGCTGGGAATCCCTGCGACATCCTTGCATAGGGCGTAACTCCGTACGAGAGCCAGATCATCATCAGTCCGGCCAATCACAACCCCGCCAACAAGGTACAACACTTGCCATGCTGAACCGAAGACCAACCCAACTGGCTACCTTATCCTCCCATGTGGAATGATGAACAGGTCGCCCACATGGGCAATAATGGGGTGCCGTACATCCAGGTACTGCCGTACTGGGGTGCAGCACTGCGGCTCACATAAAGCATGATCTACCGTACCGTACCTTACCTCGCTCCAGCACGCCATTATCGCCCCCATGTGCCTTGACCAACTCACAACGCATTATCGCCCCATGTGCCTTGACCAACTCACAACGCATTGTAATAAATAAGACCAAGGCTTCGCTACCCACTACCGTAGACACTCTTAAGTACCTGAGACAACCGGGACCGCACAAACTATCATTTGAACCACCTTCCAGCCGTACATGCTAACGTGAAGCTTGACGACTACTTGACGGCCTTCCTCTCGTCCATGATCCGGCGCATCTCCTTCTCCTCATTATCGACACCGGTGTTGACCTGCAGTCGAGGTAATACGTAAGCGTCAAGGCAGGAACGTGGCATTAAGTGCAACCGGCGGTAGCCGCACACACCCGCAGACCACCAGCATGGCATCCGTAAGCAGCTGCCTGTACTCCCCTAGTCCTCTGTCCCAACCAAGTAGGGCACCCCTTCGAGCCCCGTTCCCTTCCGGCACATGTAAACCCCAAAGACCCAGAGCTCCCAACCCGAACCCAACCCAGCAGCCGGGCCCAACGCACGCTTACCACAACGCCCGGGCACGACGCAAGCAGCACCCTCATGTGTCCCGGCCCCAGCTCCACATTGGCCATGTTGACTCCCCCCATCAAGCCACGCAGCGGAGCCAGCGCAGCAAGCCAACCCGCATGCGGACCGCGCACCCGTCCCCGTTTGTCGCGCCTGCTCTCCATTTCCCAATCCGGCAACGACTGCCCGCGCCGGCGCTGACGACTCATCGCAGAAAGGCTGTACACACGGAAACCAAAGCCGTAGCCACCGCCGCCACCGCCACCGCCGTACATGTAATCATCGTCATCGTAAAAGTCGTCTTCAATGCCATCGTCATCGGAACCCTCCTCTCCCTCGCCATCATCATCGTCAGCACCGTCGCCGCCATCGGGCCCTGCCTCTCTCCGCCGTACTCTGTGATAGCCTTCGTACACGCCCAAATCGGTAATCCGTACAATTGGCGCAATGTCGTACAGCCGCTCCGCCATGCCGCCCCGTACGTACGAATCGTACGACACATTCGCGGCCTTCGCCAACTTGTGGGCTTCGGTTTTGCCTTTCCTCGACAACGGCCATGCCGCAGCCGCAGCGGCACCAGACGCCGAGGCCCTCGCCGCCTCCACCGCCGCTACCGCCGCGGCATCAGCCGCCGCTTGGTCCCGCAAGGCCTGCGGTACCGGCCTGCGGTTGCGTGCTACATACTCCTCCGCAGCGCCCGCAATCACCCGCGCACCCAGATCCACCATCTCCACTAGCCACGGATGTGCAAAGCTAGCAGCGGCGGTGCTGCCGCCCTCGTTGTCCACCCCGCCGCTAGCGCTGCTAGAGCCACCATTGTCGCCGGCGCCAATTGCATTACCGTTGTTGTTGACGTCATTTACGACTGACGCCGCCACAGCCGCTGGCGCCGGCGCCGCCTCCGCCCCGGCGGGCAGTGTAAACCCATGCTGCACGGCCAACCCGCCGAACAGGGCCAGTGGTGACGATACCCCGCCGTAACGTCCGTGATACCGATAGGTGTAACTCTCCATGGTCAGCTCCTCCGGTACATCCGGCTCCAGCACCAGCCTGGGTCGGCTGGGCGCGAGGGCGAGGCTGGCAGCCAGGTGCAGGGTGGGCAGGGCGTGGACCTGGGGGGAAGGGAGGAGGAGCAGGAGGAGCAGGAGGAGGGGCAAGGGCACAGGAAGCCGGCGCGGGGTTCGTGAGGAGGCGAAAATTCATGAGGAGGCGGATTAACAAGGGAACTAGCGCATTTGGAAGGTGAACAAGCGCATGTGTGTACGACACGCGTGTCCTCTCACCTTCAGCACTCTTAAGTTAGGCGGCAGCGGCACCAGCGGAAACCCTGGGCTGTTGCCGTCGCTGCCGGCGCCACAATCGCCACGTTCCATGCACACTGAGAACGCTGGCGTGGCCACACGGCGGCAGGACAGACGTGTGAGGCATGCCAAGCCCGCCATCAGCAGAAAGTCCTCCGCACGAACACCCAGCGAAGGCATGTCGAGTCCCGCCAAGCTGGCTCGCATGCCGCTGAGGATTGGCGACATGCGCCAGGAGCTGAAGTAAAACCAGCCCGTCGTGTCCGTAAAAGAGGGTGCGTACGTGGTGTCCGAGTGAGGAACGGGCGTGTTGAGGACCAGCCATGTAAGGCCCGTCAGAGCTGACAGCGGTGCGAGTTCGCGAGCCGCATCGTCGGGCGCGTTGTAATTGTCTTCGAAGCAGGAGGTGAGGTGCAGGGATCGCAACCAGGTGAGGCTGGCGAGGGCGGCGGCGCAGGCGGGGGCAACTGCGTGTGTGGATAGACAAAAGGTGCAAACAGGGAGCAAGTAAGCACGGAGCGGTTGAGCAGCAGCTGTAGATCATGTTAACCAAGCCATTGACATGTGAGACGCAAACCCATGCTCCGAGCACCCGTCCGCATTCCGAAAACCCACCAGTGCATGGAGGTCTAAGCCCTTACAGCCGATAGGCTGTTACCCCCTACCCTCTTCTTTAAGCCCTGTAGTAAGCCCGGTTCCTGCCCTTACCTCCCGGCTCCGCGCTCTCATCATCTTCGTATGGGCACGACTTTGTCGAATCCAACGCAAGGTGCTGCAGCCCCGTCATGCACTGCAGTACAGCTCCCCGCAACCGCCGTACCCAGCAACAGCCCCAGGACAGGGACCTCAGCTGGGGCGCTAGCGCATGGAGAAGCGCCTCGGCTAATGCATCCTCGGCGGCTGAAGGAGTATGGATTGAGAGCGAGACGAGAGCGGGAAGGGCGGCCGCAGTGGTAACGGCCCAATCGGCGGGTTCTGAGGGGAGCCCAAGGGAGGAGCTGCCATCTCGAGGATCATCCAGGTGAAGGGATAAGGAGGTGAGGCGGGCGCCGAAGGCCTGGGTGAGTGGCGTGCTGTTGGGCAGGGAAGAGGAGGGGAGGGAAGGCGTCATATGGATTGGAGCAGTTCCCATGGTAAGGGAAAAAAGAAATTCCAAAGTGTGGTAAGGGAGGAGAAGAAAGGGAAAAGGAAAGCGCGTTGGCTGTGAGCTGGAGGGGCGGTGGCAGTGAAAGACGAGCATGTCTGAAGGGCGTGCATAGGGACAGGGGTTAAAGACGTATACGAAATTTGCAGAGTTATCTTACATGAGAGCCCCTGCCGTCAAGCAGGAGTCGCAGAGGGCTTCAACATTTGTGGGTCGGTAGCCTCGATTATTACTGATGAATCCCAATAACAGCTGCATATGACGCTCTTTCTTTTGGGCGCGTTTCTTTCCGCTGCAATGTTTTAAGCTGCACCCACGAAAGAAAAGTCTCTGGCAAACTGCGGCGTGCTGGCTGCGTGCCAACTTGCAGATGGAGCTCATCCTGGTTGCATCCGACGGGCGAAAATGGTCCCAAAGACGAGGAACCGCTTGCATGACAGTAAGCAAGCATGGACCTGCGCCAGTTGGTCCTTTGCCTGATAGAGCCTCTCGCTGTAACTGGCCAGGAGGCTGCTGCTCCATGCTGTATGTAACTTCCCTCAACCGGAAGGGATGCTTACAGGTTCTCTACTTCGGCAGTTGCCATAAACATTTATAGACCTATGCAACGTGAGAAATGCCTACGTAACCAGGAAACCAGCTACCGGTATAAGCAGTTAACCTGATAGCGGCGGCCAACGGGCGGGATATCAGCTTGAAAAGGATGTAGGTGTCATGCCGTCTATGTCTGTAAAGACAGCTTTCCCAAAGCCTTGCTGACAGTTACTCCCAGTCGTGACGTCCCCTCCCTTGCCACTCTGCTGGCATGCTCCGGCCTTTCCTCCAGCCACCCGTGAACACCCTCGCTTCAGCACGCCATTATCGCCTCATGCCGGCTTGCGGATTCACAACGCATTGGAAATACACATGCCGTCGTTGCCCCACAAGACACGCTACAACACCTGCCATTACCATGACCGCACAAACTGAATTAATCACTTTCCAGCCGTACATGCTCCTGCTGCTGACATGCTGCTGCCCACTGCTGCTTTCTTGAAGACATCTTTTACACAGCAAGCGCACGCTTACGTGCGTGAAAGACTGGACGCTCGCAGCGTATGACGCCTTCCTAAGCCCCCGCGCGTCACCCCTCCGCTTGAAATGTATGGACCACGCCGCTCCCTGACTCCAGCTTCCTCAGGATTCAGCACTTCCGTGCAAGGCTTGACACCTACTTGACGGCCTTCCTGTCGTTCATAACCAGACGCATCTCCTTCTCCTCCTTATCGACACCAGTCTCGACCTGCAGTCGTTCGAGGTAATACGTAAGCGGCAAGTCAGGAACATGGCACCAAGCGAAACCGCAGGTAACCGCACACACCCGCAGACTATTGGCAGCCCGAGTCAAAGCAGCAGCCCCGCAGCACCAGCATGACACCCGCAAGCAGCTTTCGGCACTCCCCTAATCCTCAATCACAATCTTTCATTCATATAGGGCGCCCGTTCCCTTCCCGCCCAAGCAAACCCCACAGGCCCAGCAGCCCTACCCAGCAGCCGGGCCCAACGCACGCTTACCACAACGCCCGGGCACGCCGCAAGCAGCACCCTCAGGTGTCCCGGCCCCAGCTCCACATCGGCCATGTTGACCGCCCCCATCAAGCCACGCAGCGGAGCCAGCGCAGCAAGCCAACCCGCATGCGCACCGCGCACCCGTCCCCGTTTGTCGCGCCTGCTCTCCACCTCCCAACCCGGCACCGGCTGCCCGCGCCGGCGCTGACGACTCATCGCGGAAAGGCTGTACACACGGAAAGCAAAGCCGTAGCCGCCGCCACCACCGCCACCGCCGTACATGTGATCATGGTCGTCGTACAAGTCGTCTTCAATGCCATCATCGTTGAAACCGGGGTCGTCTCCCTCGCCGCCATCGGGCCCTGCCTCTCTCCGCCGTACTCGATGGTAGCCTTCGTACACCGCCAGCCTGTTTATTCGTACACTTGGCTCAATGTCGAACAGCCGTGGCACCGGGTTAATCCATACGGACGGGTTGCCCTTCCTCGTCACTGCCGCAGCTGCCGCCGCCTCATCGGCCGCCGCTTGGTCCCGCAAGGCCTGCGGCACCGGCCTGCGGTTGCGTGCTACATACTCCTCCGCAGCGCCCGCAATCACCCGCGCACCCAGATCCACCATCTCCACGTGCCACGGTCGTACAACGCTAGCAGCGGTGGTGCTGCCGCCCTCGTCATTGTCGACATTGACACTAACGCCGCCAGCGTCGCCGATCTCGTTGTCTTGGGCATCATCATCCATTGCAGCTGTCACCGCTGCTGCCGCCACCGCTGCCGCCGGCGGTAATGTAAACCCATGCTGCACGGCCAACCCACCGAAGAGGGCCAGCTGGGATTCTACCTCGGCTGGGTAGCCGTACAAGACGGTGAAGCTTTCCTTGGTCAGCTCCTCCGGTACATCCGGTCCCAGCACCAGTCTGGGTCGGCTGGGCGCGAGGGCGAGGCTGGCAGCCAGGTGCAGGGTGGGCAGGGAGTGGACCTGGGGAAGGGAGGAGGAGCAGGTGGAGCAGGAGGAGGGGCAATGGCAGAGCACAGGAGTCAGGAGGAGGAGGCGGATCTGGAGGAGAGCAAGTCAGGCGGGGTCATAGAAGGTGGACAATCGCATGCATGTGTGTACGACACGCGTGTCCTCTCGTCACCTTCAGCACTCTCAAGTTAGGCGGCAGCGGCACCAGCGGAAATCCGCCAACTGATGCGCCCTTTCCTACACCTAGCACGTTGCCGCCGTTGCCGACACCACCACCACCACCACCACCATCACCGTGCTTCGCGCACACCGAAAGTGCCGGCGTGGCCACATGTTGGCAGTATAGCTTCGTAAGGCCAACCAAGTCCGTCATCTGTAAGAGGTCCTCCACACGAACATTAATCGCAGGCATTTCCAGTGCCGCCAAGCTGGCGCGCATGCCGCTGAGGATTGGCGACACGCGCCAGGAGTAGAAGTAGAAGCAGCCCACTCTCTCCGTGGGATAGGGCGCGTACGTCGTGTCCGAGCAAGGAACGGGTGTGTTGAGGACCAGGCATGTAAGGCCCGTCAGAGCTGACAGCGGTGCGAGTTCGCGTGCCGCATCGTCGGGCGCGTTGTAGTTGTCTTCGCAGCAGGAGGTGAGGTGCAGGGATCGCAACCAGGTGAGGCTGGCGAGGGCGGCGGCGCAGGCGGGGGCGACTGCATGAGGGGCAAAAAGGGAGCAAGTAAGCACGGAGCAGTTCAGCAGCAGCTAACCAAGCCATTGGTAAATGGACGCTTACCAGCATTCCAAAGCACCTTCAGTACCCCAAGCCGTACATGGTTGCACCTCACCCTCTTCTGTAAGCCCTCTAGTAAGCCAGCTTCCTGCCCTTACCTCCCCTCCCCGCGTTGTCATCATCTTCGTATGGGCTCGAGACTGTCGAATCCAACGCCAGGTGCTGCAGCCCCGTCATGCGCTGCAGTACAGCTCCCCGCAGCCGCCGTACCCAGCAACAGCCCCAGGACAAGGACCTCAGCTGGGGCGCTAGCGCCTGCAGCAGGGGTTCTGCGGACTTCTCCTCGGCGGTTGAATTCGTGTGGAGGGAGAGCGAGACGAGCTGGGGCAGGGCGGCCGCAGCAGTAGCGGCCCAATCGGCGGGTCCGAAGGGGAGCCCAAGGGAGGAGCTGCTATCGTGGGGATCAGCCAGGTGAAGGGATAAGGAGGTAAGGCGGGCGCCGTAGGCCTGGGTGAGTGGCGTGCTGTTGGGAAGGGGAGAAGAGGGGAGGGGAGGCGGAAATTGGAATGGATAGCTTTCGTGGTAAGAAAAGGAACGCGCGTTGGTTATGAGTTAAGAGGGGTGGTAGCAGTGCGAGTTGAGCACTGGGCAAACAGCAAGACGCCTGTGGGGTGTTTGCACAGGGGCGGGGGATGGAAGAAAGGGTTTGACATGCGGACAGGCCTTGAAGGGTGCGCTTACATGAGAGGACCTGCAATCAAGCTGAGATCGCAGCGGACTTCAACATTTGAGGGTCGGTAGCCTCGATTACTCATGAATTCCAATAGCAGCTGCATGTGAACCTCTTTTCTGGGGCCGCGTCTGCTGCCGCGGATGCCTTTCAAGCTGCACCCACGAAATAGAAGCCTTTGGCACTCTACGGCGTGCAGGCTGCGTGCCAACTTGCAGATGGAGCTCATCCTGGTTGCATCCGAGTGTCGAAAATAGCCCCAAAGGCGAGGGACTGCTTGCATGACAGTTAGCAAGCATGGACTTGAGCCATTTTGTGTTTCGTCTGTTAAAGCCGCTCGCTGTAACTGACTAGGGGGCTGCTGCTCCATTATGTAATGTTCGCCCGCAACCGGAACAGATATTTAGAGATACAATGCTTAGGCAGTTCTTATAAGAAGGTCTCGAGCCGTGCGATGTGCGGTAAGCCAACGGATGGGTACCCAAAGGAAACAAGATATGGGTGGTTGCACAACCTGAATCGACGTGACGGCCAACGGGGGAAAACAACTTGAACAGAGGAGTTATATGCTATACTGTCTGCATCCGCGAACAAAGCTTTCTCACAGCCCAGCCGTGACGTCCTAGCCCCTCCTTGACCCTCTGGCACGCTCCGGCCTTTCCTCCAGCCACCCGTGAACACCCTACCGACGGCGTGCGGCTTGGTCTGGGCCTGTCCATGCGGGCGATAGCCAAGACGGTATTCTCAATAGCCCGCCCGGACATGAACCCCCACACCACCTGAACGCTTTTGTATGACCCGTTCTCACTAGCAACCTGGGATAACTAATGGTCTGCCAGGGCGCTGGAAGGAATGGCAGATTCTGAGCTGATGCATGCTGCGAGACAATGATAGGCTTCCCTAGTCCGCCCATTAGCCGCGAATTGCCACACAGGGCGGAAGGGGGGTTTGAGGAATGCGTAGCGATGTCATGCCCCATCACCGGTAGCAGCATCTCGGCAACACCGACAATCGCACGAGGTATCAGCAAGGCGCCCAGGGTTTGAGGAATGTGTTAGGGAAACTCAGTGGAACCCTGAGGCGTAGTGATGCATGCCGTACCAGCCGAGCAAGCCAGCACGTTATGCCCTGCACGTGCACGGTACCATAAGTGGTTTCAGATAGCTGGCAGTTATCGGCATAGCTGGCAGGGGCGTGGCGGAAATGATTGGTGCAGGGAGGGGGGGGGTCTTTAGGGCGTTGAGTTGGCGTCTTCCATTCCTTCTGTTACCGGTATATAGAGTATGCCTGCGGCTTATAAGCATCCTGCCGTACGGCGTCGGTACATATACGGCTACGCGCATGCCGTACAGCGGACGTCTGTCGTTCACCTGTACATCTTCCTGCAGTGCCCGCAGTACTTGGAAGCAAGGCAGTGGCTGGGGCAGACGTGGGTGGCCATCACGGAAGGGGAGTCCCCACCTGTCGACAATGCGGCCCTCATGTTTGGAGATCAGCCAAACTCCTGGCAAGGGCACCCAGCAGCCAACCGTAGCCCAGGACTGGTCAAGCTATGGAACGCACTCCGGCTGACGTTCCTGCATGCCATCTGGTGTGCACACCAAGCGGCTGAGGAGGAGGCCAAAACGTCAGCAGCAGTGGTCAAACAGGTGGTGGATGACTTGCGGAGGCTCATGATGGCACAGTTCCGGGTGGCAGCACTGCCGGAGGCTATGCTTGACGCCCTGCCGATGCGCCTCATTACAGCGGAGTTGAAGCAAACGGCCATGGCGGAGTTTACAGCTGTGTGGGCGCACCGGGAGGTCCTATGCAAGGTGTACCGCCTTGAGGAAGGTGGAGCCAGGCTCCAGGTTCGGCTATCCAGAGAACATCCGGTCCCTGTACCAGGGGTAGCTGAACCAGAAGAGGAGTAGAGCCCCGGGGGGACGACCATGGCAAGGAACAGCAGGCGGCATGCAGCAAACAGCAGACAGCAGGCACCCAGGAGCAAGGAGCAGGGAGCAGGGCGCAGGGAGCAGGGAGCAGGGAGCAGGGAGCTGGGCGCAGGGAGCAGGGAGCAGGGCGCAGGGAGCAGGGCGCAGGGAGCAGGGCGCAGGGAGTAGGGAGTAGAGAGCAGGAAGGAGGTAGCAGTGAGTAGGGAACAGGGAGCCGGGAGTAGGGAACAGGGGGTGAGCTGGGGGACGGAGGAGAGAAGAGGTGGTAGAAGAGATCAGGGTGCTGGTAGTGTGGAGCAGAGAGCCAGGAGGTTTAGGCTTTGTTTGGTAGGTAGCAGTTCAGAGGTGGAAGCGTTTCCACTTCTGGTTTTTTGGGTCAGTACAGGCAGAGCTGAGGGTTGCTCGGGTTCCCTGAACACGGGGGTACGAGGGGGTACCAGGGGTCCCTGAACACGGGGGTACGAGGGGGTATCAGGGGTCCCTGAACACGGGGGTACGAGGGGGTATCAGGGGTCCCTGAACTCGGGGGTACGCAGGGGTATCAGGGGTCCCGAAACTCGGGAATGTGTGGGGGTATCAGGGGCCCCATAACTCGGGGGGTTGCATGGGTGTTTTTTCTGTTAACTGTTTTGTTTGTTGGTTTCTTCTGTTGGAGTGTTGTGTTTTGTTGTGGTTTTGTGGTTTTCCTTTCGTAGTCGTTCCTGTGGAGGGAGGCTGTTTGTTTGTTTTCAGCCTTCGGTGGTGGTGGTGTTGCCCCTCGCCTGTCCAGGTGGTCAGAGTGAGGTTTTGACCTCTCAGGCAGGTCACCCGTCCTTGTCCTTGTCCTGTCTGGTGTGTTGTCTGTTGCAGTTCCTTTCTCCTCTGTCAGGTGGGCTTGCAGGTGGTGTTTTCCAGGGGTGATTCCCTGGTATCCAGTGGGTGTTTTTTCCGCTGGTTTTCTTGGTGGTCTTCCTGTCCTTCCTCTGTAACAGTCCACATCGGAAAAAAAAAAAAAAAACCTGTACCGTAAAGCCACCAGACGACGCGACGACCCGATTGGGCCCAAAGAAAGACGGCCAAGAAGAAGGCAAAACGAGTCAGTTTCACTCGGTCGTTGTGGGCCCAGGACCTTCATCCCTGCTGCTTAGGACTGAGGGTAGACCGCTTGCGCCGTTTGTTAGCTGTTAGTTCATCGTGTATTTGCGCTTCCTGAATCCGATTTGCGGGTTGGCTTGCTGCGCTGGCTCCGCTGCGTGGCTTGATGGTGGGGGTCAACATGGCCGATGTGGAGCTGGGGCCGGGACACCTGAGGGTGCTGCTTGCGGCGTGCCCGGGAATCAAGGTGCGCGCTGGGATCGCGAACATGAGGGCGAATTGGGCGGGCAGAGGAGAATTCACCTGCATTGGGGATGGGTTACCGGAAACGTTGCTAGGTGCAGAAACATGGGGGCGCTGTTAGTCCCCTTGCTGTTGCCGTGCAACATCCAGGCTCTAGGGCAGTGGTAAGGTAACTAGCCGGTGGTGTTTTCGTTGCGCTTGGACTAACAGTCGTATGCTTCCCGGATCGCAGTTGACTACCAACATGCATGAAGACCTGGAGGAGATGAGACGTATCCAGGCCGAGAGGAGCGGAGCCGCACAGCTCAGACCATCACGTGACGAGTCGCAAGGTAGATGACAGCCAGCACGCATCACGTGACTGACCGGGTGTGACTCCCCGAGCTGCACGCTGGCTAACAGCAGTTCCACTGGCGGCCACCAGTTGCTACCCGGGGCCGGACGGCGTTGAGGGCATGGGGCTTTGGCAACATCTGCCGTCAGTTGGTACCCGAGGTGGAAGGGGCTGGGCGGGGTTTGAGGGACGTGAAGCATAGATTCAGCGGAGCTAGCGGTGTATGCCGTACCGAGCAGGCCGACCAGTGATGTCCGGCGAGTCGATGTGTGTGGTGCCATGAGGGGTTTCAGATAGCTGAGAGTCGGGCGCGCAGCGGTTATGGAGGTGCAGGGAGTGGTGGGTGTAATAAGCTCAAGGCTTTTTGATTACTGGAAAGCTTTAATCCGCCGTCGTTCTGGTAAAGAGTCTATGCATGCCGCTGTAAGCCTTGTGTCGTAGCGTACAGCGGCTATAGTTCTGTTATACGGCGAGCGTTGTCGTTCGGCAGTTTAGTACCGTAACGCCACCAGACGCACGACTGGGCCCGAGCATGCGAGCAGGGATGCCCAAAAGGAGAACGCAATGGCAGAAAGCTTTACCTCTCCAAGAAGTTGTATTCTTAGCTTGCTGCCAGCTAGCGGACCAATTACCGTCAGCCACTATGCGTGCTGCTTAGTGAGGAGGGGTGACCACTTGAGGCACTCTGTACAGGGGATTCTCACTTCGCCCCAGTTTATAACTGTTAACACTGACGTCTATTTCCGCTCCTCAAGTTACCTCTGGGTCTTGGAGTGTCATAACAGACATGGAGCAGCCTCCTGGTCAATTGCAGCGGGCGGCGTCAGTAAATCAAGGACGGGAAGGCTCGCGCCCATGCCTTCTTTCCGTCTTGCAAGCGGTCCCTTGCCTTTGGGAGCACTTCCAACCAGCGGATGCGACGAGGATGAGCTCCGTCTGCAAGTTGGCTCGCAACCAGCATTTCGCGGGCTGCTATAAACTATGCCTGCGCGGCCGCGATTTATCGTACATCTCTGATGTGGAGCGTGGCCGAAAAATAGAGCAACATGTACAGTGGTTGCTAGCGATGATTAACCGAGGCTACCGTGCCACGCAAATTGAAATCGTTTGCGGTGCCCACCTGAAGGCCTCTCTGCTTATGTAAGAGCGAGGAAGGTTACGCTTGCGGGGTTCACGACTGAGCTTATGTCGACCCTCTTCATTTCTCTCGACAACCCCACAATCCATCTACGCTGCCCTTCCCCATGTCCGAACGCGTACCCCGCCCGCAACCTATGGCGTATCCGTATAACCGCTGTCCACATTACCCCGTATGCTCATATCAAACTACTCAGGCTACACCACTTTCCCTTTCCTCCATCCACAGCACACCGATATCCCGAGCCTTCGGTGCCCGCCTCACCTCCCTATCTCTACACCTGGCTGATCCTCACGACAACGCTTCCAAGGAAAACTCGCTAGGCCTTCCACCCACATCATCTGATTGGGCTCTTCGCACAGCTGCCGCCCTGCCCGCCCTCGTCTCGCTCTCGCTTCACACGGCCTCAGTAAAAGAGGAGAAGACCGCAATGCCGCTGCTCCATGCGCTAGCGCCCCAGCTGAGGTCCCTGTCCTGGGGCTGTTGCTGGATACGGCGGTTGCGGGGAGCTGTACTGCAGCGCATGACGGGGCTGCAGCACCTGGCGTTAGATTCCAGTATGTCCAAAACGTCCGGTAGCGGCCATCACCACGGACTTGGAAGTAAGGAGGAGCAGGAGGAGGAGGGCTAGGGTGGGGTAGCAGGTGCCGGAGGTGCTGAAGCGTCCTGTCGTCGTCAGCGCCGTTGTTTTTTTCATCGTTTCTTTAGTGCTCCCAAATATATCGCACATACAACTTCTGCGTTGACCCCTTTCCTTGCCCTTCGTTGCCAATCCTGCCCACACATGCAGTCGCCCCCGCCTGCGCCGCCGCCCTCGCCGGCCTCACCTGGTTGCGATCCCTGCACCTCACCTCCTCCAGCAAGTCTGACTTCAACACGCCCAAGGATGCGGCTCGCGAGCTCGCGGCGTTGTCAGCTCTGACGGGCCTTACATGCCTGGTCCTCAACACACCGGTTCCGGAACCCACAATCGGGGTCTCCCCACCTACAGAAGATCTCGTCGGCCAGTTCTACTTGAACTCCTGGCGCATGTCACACATCATCAGCACCATGCAAGACAGACTTGTGACGCTAGAGCTCGGCGGCTTGAACCTTCGCGCGGAAGATGTGTTGGAGTTGGTGGGCTTTGCGAGTCTGAGGAGGCTGGTGTGCAAGCACATTGCGACGCCGGCGTTTTCAGTGTGCTTGGAGCAGCACGGCAGCAGCGGCGGCGGTGGTAGCGGAGGAGGAGGAGGGTGTAGCGCAGGAGGGTTTCCGCTGGTGCCGCTGCCGCCTAGCTTGAGAGTGCTGGAGGTGAGAGACTGAGCGAGGCATGCGTCGAGTTGTTATGGTTTTGCTACAATAGCGGTGTTACATCTGCCGCTCCGACGTCCCTTGGCAGGCTGTGACCCATGGGTCAATGGGTACTTCACTTGGCTCATTCCATTCTTTCGGACCCCGCGCCGGCTTCCTGTGCCCCCTTGCCCCTCCTCCTGCTCCTCCCGCTCCTCTTCCCTTCCCCCCAGGTCCACTCCCTACCCACCCTGCACCTGGCTGCCAGCCTCGCCCTCGCGCCCAGCCGACCCAGGCTGGTGCTGGGGCCGGATGTGCCGGACAAGCTGACCAAGGAGAGCTTTTACAAGAAGAAGTTTCAAGTTGAAATATCGTCCTCCCTGGCCCTCATGGGTGGTATTGCAGCGCAGCATGGGCATGCCTTACCGGCGGTGGCGACGGAGGCGGCAGCAGCGACGGCGGCCGCTGCTGGTGAGGTTGGCGGCATCAGCGGCTGCGGCGATGACGGCAATGTCAGCGGCAGCGTCGACTGCGCGAGTGTGAGCACTGGCGTTGGCGCGATCGGCGACGGCAGCAACGGCGGCGCTAGCGGCGAGGCCGACAATGACGAGGGCGGCAGCACCACCGCTGCTAGCTTTGTTCGGCCGTGGCTAGTGGAGATGGTGGATCTGGGTGCGCGGGTGATTGCCAGCGCTGCGGAGGAGTATGTAGCACGCAACCGCAGGCCGGTACCGCAGGCCTTGCGGGACCAAGCGGCGGCTGATGAGGCGGCGGCAGCGGCGGTGGCGGCGGCGCATGCATCGGCAAGGCGTATGCCGCCAGCTGCAGCGGCAGCAATGTCAGCGACGATGTGGAAGAAGGAGGAGTGGAGAGCCGAAGCTGTTAGACTGGCGGCGTTGGTTAAAGTGCCGTACGAATCATACGTACGGGGCGCTACGGCGAAGCCGTTGTACGACATTGAGCCAAGTGTACGGATTATCAAGCTGACAGTGTACGAAGACTATCACCGAGTGGAGATCACTTCGGACGATCCCGCTGCGGTGGCGGCGGCGGCAGCAACGGACGCCCGCGATGACAGCGACAGCTACAGCATAATGAGCAGCGACTTCTACGATGAATTCGATCCTGGTTTCGATCACGATCCGTACATGTACGGCAGCAAATGGTATGGTGGCGAGTTTTACAACGACCCCTTCGATCCATACGACGACCCCTTCGATCCATACGACGACCCCTACGATCCATACGACGACCCCTTCGATCCATACGACGACCCCTACGATCCATACGACGACCCCTACGGTGATTATGACCCCTACGGTGAGGGTTACATGAGCGACGGCTATGGCGGCGACAACCCCTTTGGGCTGCCAAGAGCCAGATTTGGTGGCATGTACGGCATGGGCCGCCTGCACCACCTGCCCCCACCGGATCCTCCGCCGCCTAGGGAATGGCAGATAGAGAACAGGATTCGACGACGCATGGAGTCGGGGCGGGTGCGCGGTGCGCATGCGGGTTGGCTTGCTGCGCTGGCTCCGCTGCGTGGCTTGATGGGGGCGGTCAACATGGCGGTCAACATGGCCGATGTGGAGCTGGGGCCGGGACACATGAGGGTGCTGCTTGCGGCGTGCCCGGAAATCAAGGTGAGCGCGATTGGGGGTTAGGAAGGAATGGGTAGATGCGGTGGCAAGCGGTACCGTCAGACCGCATGACCAAACATGCGAGGACATGGTTGGGGAGGGTAGGTAGGGGCATTTCGGGTCACGCTCTCGAGGGTCACAAGGGTGGGGCCGCTTTGGAGGCCCTTCAGCCTCGCCGTCGTTCCTAGGTTGCAGGGCGCTGGTAGAACGGTTGGCAAATGGCGTCCTGCGTGCTTGGAAGTGACTGCCCCACACTTTATACACCGCAGTTCACCACCGGTCGGCCTGAGGACCACCATGAAATGGGGCGTATCAAGGTCGAGAGGAGCACTGCTGCAGCGCTCGGCGCATCACGTGAAATGCCGGCATGAGCACCGGGTAGATGATACCGGTAGATAGCCAGCACGTGACTGAACGGTTCGGACCTCCCCGAGCAGCGCGCTGGTTTCCTTCCACTGGCCGCCTTCAGCTGCTATCCGGGGCCGGACGGCGTTGAGGGTATGGTGCTTTGGCAGCGTCGAGCAGTGGTCCGCAAAATTTTCCAGTCCGCGTAACGTTGTAGATTCGAGGCTGTTTCTTTGTTGTGCAATGCAAAAGTGACTGGCTGGCATGGGTTATGCAGTAGGAAGACGGCTGTGTGCCCTGTCTTCGTGCATATGGGAGATTATGGTTTTATGCGGCAGGTGCCGCCGGATTATTGGGCACTTCGTTATTCGTTCTTAATTGGTATCGAGTTCCAGGACAGACAAAACAGTGTATGATCTTATTACGCTGCGATGATCAGCATACCGTGTAAGGACACGCGCTAGCTATGGCTGGTCTTAGCAGTCTTCTCATCGCAAAGCCGAACGCTGATACATTACCTCAATGGTGCTTGCCGCACCGTACTATACGGCTGAATGTACAGCACTGCTATGATACCATCACGCCTCTCCTCGATTGCGTTGGGCTTTGGCCCCCCTACCCAAGTCCAGCTGGACACCAACCCAGCTGCTAAATCATACACTGGATCTTCTGGTATCCCGCTTGCATACCACATCAAAAGTATAGCACACATCCACTAATGCGCCCCTGCATTATCCGCGCTTCACCTCGACGCTCTGCTGTAAACGCGCCCAACATGCACAATATCGCCCATACACACCGCTGCAAAATCCTCGTGTCGCTGCACTCTTCTGCTCTCACAAATCTTCGCCCCCACTACTTTCCACCCCCACTCTACCTTGAACACCTGCGGCCCTGCCCTTCTAGCGGCGCATGAGAGCCAGTCGGGAGCTGCCTCGGGCGCCTCGAGGGGTGGCGGCGGCGGCCTTGGCGGCGGGGACGTCCGTGGCGGCGGTGGGGTGTGTCGGCGGTGCGGGCTTGTCTGTCGGGCGCTGCTTCTTTGCCATGCCTTGCCCGATGGGGTCAGCCACGTAGGAGGCCTTGCGCACCCTGCATGGGGGAAACGGGAGGGGGCCGAAGAGGACGGAAGGAGAGGGGATGGTGGGTGACCTTGCAGGGATGAGCAGCAGCACGAGCAAGACAACCGGGCGGCTCAAATACCCAAGCCCTACACAAGAAACCGTCTTGTGCTCAGTGTTCAAGCCTACCTTACTGCTACTTAGCCTAGTAAGGTATCAAAAGCGCATGCGCCGCTTACAACTCGACCGCACGCACTCATTCCTAAGCCCTAACACCCCTAATACCGAACCCCTGACCCTTGCATCAGCATGGCCTACTTTGTCACGCGGTTGCGATCGGGACCCGAATGCTGGCTGTCCGCGATGTACACGTGGGGCTCGTCCGCGGGCTGTACGGCATCCCCCGCGCCGCGCTTGCCGCCGCCACCTGCTGCTGGCGCTGCAAGAGACCCCGTCATCTCGTCACCTGGTAGTACGGAAAAAGGTACGGCAGGAAGGGTTTACCAGCCACCAAAGTACCGTTACTCGCAACTTTATAGGTGAAACAGGACGCTTAAAGGGGTGCCGCACGACTTGAGAGCACGCTCGTGTGATAACGGTAAGCTACATCAGAAGGACCCACTCACCTGCTTGTTCACTCTCCATTCGTGCACCCCGGCTGCGCCCGTCTCGCAGCTCCTCTGCCGCTTGCTCCTGATCAAGTGACCGCCGCAAGTCGTCAACACCGCTGCCTCCGCGCTTGCCACGGCCGGCAGGCTGCGGCTCTGGAGAAGTCTCAGCTGCCTCCACCGCAACTGTGCCGGCACCAGCAGCAGCAGCAGCAGCAGCAGCAGCGGTATTGGGACCCATGGTGAGACCGTCCATGCGCTGCGCAATCATGTCGGCATCGTCCTCGAGCGGTGCTTGCTTGGCCGGCTGCTGCTGTGCGCCCTTCTTGCTGCCGACCCGCGGGTCAGCGGGCGCGGACTGAACGTCGACCTGCGAGTACCACGTGTTGCATGTCGAATAAGCAGCGGAAGATGACACATGAATACTTCCAGCATGGCGAACTTGACGTAAACACGTGAACGCAGATTGCAACCCACCCCCGTGGTCAATTTCTCCCCCCAGAGCGGGGGCTCCCGGCGTCGAGTTTGGTCAGCGGGCTTTAGTTCTCGGTAGTATTTTAGTTTTTCCGACACCATCAGCATCACCGACATGCGTCGTCACTCGTCACCTGCCACTCTTCTTACATCCAGCAACAGCCATTTAAGCAGTTTCTTGAATTATGGTTCAGGTTCGGTCACCTCTGTTTTGTCTGTTTTGCCTGTACTCGCGGTTCACATGCGAACCTATCCCAACTGCTTGCTCTTGTTCTACTCAACTACACACACACACACGACCAAGCACCCCGGCTGTCCCGGCACACCTGCTGTGAGGGCTGCAGCGCCACCACACGGAAGGTGTTGCGCGCCCCAGGCACCGCCACCAGCATCCCCTGCGCCGCCAACCGCTCCACATAACCGCCCAGCGCGGCCTGCGACATGGCGCCGAACTGCCGTACCAACTGCCGCATGCTGACCTGGCTGCGGCCCCGCACGTACTCCACGACCGCCAGGTAGTCCTCCGCCTGTCGCGGGGGGGGAGGGTCAAGTGAGGTCAAATGAAACCATGTAGGGCAAAGATGGGGGGTGGCCGGAGTAGGGGGGAAAATTATATAAGAAATGCAAACAACTAAAGTAGGGGGGGGAGGGGTGAGAAGCAATGAAGAAAGAAAAGCAAGGGCAACCCAACCGCGATGTGGTGTTTGGGGTTCAGGGAGTGAGGGAAGTTAGGTGAGTTGGCGGGAGGCGGAACAGTGCGGCAGGCAGGAGCGTAGAGCAGCGCAGCTGGTTGTGGGATGAATTCAATTGTGGCTGCAACAAATAATAGGTTGTCATTGTAAACATGCATGCGAG
The DNA here is from genome assembly GCA_021605115.1 of Astrephomene gubernaculifera. Classification (NCBI taxonomy): domain Eukaryota; kingdom Viridiplantae; phylum Chlorophyta; class Chlorophyceae; order Chlamydomonadales; family Astrephomenaceae; genus Astrephomene; species Astrephomene gubernaculifera. Next base: position 167,360 of record BMAR01000030.1, on the reverse strand, counting down.
TCGCCCGAAACCCACCTCGGGCGCCTCAGTCACGTCGTCCTCCTCGCCGCCTCCAGCAGCGGCGCCGCCCTCCTCTCCGTCCACATCCATGGCGCCCGGCTCACCACCCGCGGGTGGCGCCTGCTGCTTGTGCTCGGGTGCTGCTGCGTCGCTCTTGCCGGACGTCTCGGCGTTGGCTGTGGGGAAACAAGGGATACATGCATTTAAGGTATTACCTACGATTGCCAATGATAACGAGCGTTCAAGCACAGTTCGGCTGGCTTCTGCATCCGGCACAATACAGCAAAGAATGCAGGATGAGATGAACCGACCCATGGGTCACAATAGCATCTCAAACACAACAGGAACAGCGTTTATTAGCAATCGGTGGCTGGTCGCATGTCTCATCAACCCTTTGCTTTTCCCACTCACCCTCCGCCGCAGCCTCATCATGCATCCCCCGGCCAGCCTCCGTCTCAGCCCCGCCGCTAGCGGCAGCAGCAGCAGTGACGTCACCGGTGCGCTCCTCCTCTCCACCCTCCTCCATCACATCTCCACCCCCCTCCTCCTCCTCCTGCTGCCGGCCCCGACGCTGCTTCTGCCTCGGCCGTTGCTCCTGCTGGCCCGCGCTCTTCCCTCGCGCGTCGGTGGCCGCATTCATGGCCTCGTCGTCGCCCTCGGTCGGCGCCGGCGGCGCAGTCGCAGTTGCCGTACCGGCCTCGCCGCTTCCAACCGAACCGGCGGAGGGCTGAGCCTGCGCGGTGACGCGGTCTTGGCCGTCACGGGCGCCATGACGCGCGTCGACGCCTCCCTCTGCAGTTACACGTGCGGTGGGGGTGAAAGCGGTGACAAGGGAAGGTCTTAGGTACCGTATAGGGTAAGGGTAAGGGTAGGGGTATAGGGTATAGGTTACCGTATAGGGTAGGGGTCAAGGGTGAGGGAGGGGCAGCAGTGGTAGCCCGGCCGCTGCTGCTAAGACAGCGAGCAATAGCGATAGCGCTAGTCGCGAGCTTGGATGTGTTGCCGCATGTATTACAGCCAGCTGGCCCCTACATGTGCCATACCCATATACGATATACCCTAATGCGTTATGTTCTTATTACACACTCCCGTGCATGAGCTCTCAACCGCTCAAGCAAGCCTTACCTTCTCCCTCCCCCTCCCCGCAGTCGTCCTCGCAGCTGTCCAGTGTGGACTTGACCTTGAGGCTGACGGAGTGGTGGTCTGTTGCCACTCGGCCCACAGCCATGGAGAACGGCGAGCGCTGCAGGCGACGATGTGAATTGTGAGGTGAGGGAAGAACTGTGTTAGTGAAGTATGCCCAAAACCCTAGTGGGGGCCGCTGTTACTGCTTTCCGTCAGACTGCAAAGCCTGCACCACCACCACAACCACGAGTGCAGATCTGCCGTACCTTGAAGTGTCCCACGCCGCTCTCGTCCACCGGTACGAAGTACGGCGGCTCGTACTCCTCGGGCGTGTGGTCCTGGTACGTCAGCTTCATGAAGAGGTAGCGCTCGGAGGGGACCTTGTCGAGTGTACGGCAGACTTGTACGAGCATGCGGATGAGGCGGCAGACCTGGTAGCGCACGGTGTTGAGGTCGGCCTTCGCATCCTGGTGTAGATGGCGGGATGGGGAGGAGGATGCGGATGCATGCGGGTGGGGTTGGGGTTGAAATGGGTCGAAGTGGTAAACAAGAAGATCCAATGAAAGGACATCGGTTCGTTGAAGAAGGAGGTAGGTTGGGTTATGTGCTCCGTCAAGCACAGGACCTACCCCACCTCCCCAAGGACATATTTCCTCATTAGGCGTTATTATCTCTTCTCCCTATCTCGTCCTGGTCTCCACCTTTCCACCTCTCACCTGCTTGAACTCCCCTTTGTTGCTGCGCCCAGCCCGCTTGCCGCCGCCCTCCTCCGCCGCCACCGCATTCACGTCCATGGACACCTTGCCGTCGCCGTACTTGAAGGAGAAGATGTACTCCTGCGGGGGAGGGCAGGGAGGGCGGTGAGGGCGGTGAGGCGGCGAGGAGGTTGCGGTCGCGGAGATGGACGGCGGGGTTACGGAGGGTTACCGATAACCCTCCGTAACGGAGCAACAGCAGCTGGCACGGTTCTCTACGACAGGAGAAAACCCATTTCCTTATCCCAAAACCACCCAACCCTTACACCCATTCATTTACATCGGTACCGTTACCTCCCCCACCCCACTTGACTCCCAACCCCAGCTGGGTCGCTGCTGCCTTCCCCTCACCTACCTCCAGCAGCTGAGTCCCCTCGGGATCGCAGCTGATGCCGAAGAAGAGGTTCTTCAGGAAGCCGCGCTTGATGGCGTCGTACACGCCGCCCTCCACCCAGTCCACGAGCCGCCGGGACTCGTCGCAGGCGGGCAGCAGCATCTTGATGTGCATGTCTGGGTGTGTGGGTGTGTGTGGGTGTGTGGGTGTGTGTGGGGGGGGGGGGGGACGGTGGGTGGGACATGGGAAGGGTAGGGAGTGTGGGAATTGGGTTTTGGGGATCTGGGTCGGAGTGGAGATGAGGCAGGAAGTGGGTGTGTATGGTCGATCTGCCCAGTCGCGTATGCCTTATCCATTATTTTAGGCATTGTCGTACAACCGCAAGTACGGTAAAGGGAAAAAGATGTCGTACCGTCGAGGTTCTTCATGTCAACGCCCTTGAAGCTCTTTTCGGGGAAGAGGCCGCGCAGGTAGCTGACGTGGAAGATGGACTGCGAGGTGGGGTAGGGGAGAGGCAGGGTCGGGAGATGTGGGGGAGAGTGTGAAAGGGCAGGGGAGCAATGGGGTGAACGTCCGAAACAAGGCCTACCCAATTCAGAAGTACGTGATCCCCATCCCACCCAAGCCAAAGGCTCGAAACCCGCCCGACCCAGATCGCAATGCGCCGCCAGCGACCCAGTTCATACCGGCAGGGAAAGGGGCAAAAGAACGCAGGACTCGCCCAACCCAAAATCAGGATTCGACAATTGCGGCCCGCATCCGGCATCAGGTGGCCCCAGACAACGCACCAGAAGGCACACTCGGCACCCCATGCAGGTCAGACTACCGGTACACCCTGACCCACATCGCACCATGCATTACCCACATTGGAGCCCGACCCACATCGCAAACGCCACCCTGCATGCCCTAACGAGCGACCTCCCAACGCCGCACGCCACCTAGATCCCTCCTCCCAGATCCCGACCCAAATCCTGTCCCACCCTAACTCCCGACCCAAATCCTGCCCACCCTAACTCCCGCCTTTTGCTTCTCACCACACGCAGCAGGCATCGCACCAGTTCCAGCGACTCGGTGTGGCTAATGTTGGACTGGTGCTGGGCCTGAGCCTGGGCGGCTTGGGCGCGACCCTGGAGCGGCGGGGACAAATAAGTTTGGGGTTGAAATTCAGGTGCAGATTGCGGTAAAAAGAGGGAAGGGAAAAAGGGGCAGCTTGGATGTTGAGCAGAACACAGCAAGATACCGTAATAATAGCGGTTGCAAGAGGGCAATCAGCAGCGTTACGATGTGTTTGCCCCGGATGTTGAGCTGTCACATACAGGTTCTTTGAGCCCTGGTAAACGTCGCTGCTGCTCCCTTAAAGTACTTGGCAGGATTCCCCAGCACCCAAATTCCAGTCCTATACACCTTAAGGTTCCGGTTTAAATCTTTGCTACGCCTGGTGTTCCCTAGACGAATCGTAGAACCCGCTTCCCCGTATCCGTTGGCAACATACCATGGTAGCTGCCCGAGGGTCTCAGCTGAGCAAAATAGTTGATGCGTAGAAGCCTTGGGTTGATAATTTGAAGGTGAAGACGGTCTTGGGTTGCTGAAATGAACCGACTGCTTGTCGTAGAAGGTGAGCGGACGGAAGGCAACGACTGATTGCTAGCCTAATATAAATATGTGGGTGTTCACGATCTCAACTGGAAAAGACACAAGTTGGAAATTGCTTCCGTGCGGTCAAAGGCATACGATTTATGACGGCCAGTCGTGGGAGGCCCTCGGCGCGATTCTGGCGCCATGAGACCACCTGGGTTCCGGAGCGGAAGGAAGGATGAAACCCATTTCCTGATGCGCGTTACAAGCGGCTATCTTTTCAGAGTCAATTTCTTTCAGAGCCATCCTTACTCCTTACATCTTAAGGGATGTCGAACGCCTTAGACGTTAGCCTTCCTCTCGCTCGCTCCCAGCTCTACCCAGCTCTTCCATCCTTCTCACCTCCTTCTACAGTAAAAAACAGCGCTTGCTCACAGCATCATCGACGCTATCTCTATCACCATCCCCATCATCATCCTCACAACCGCGCCTTCTTCGGGCCCTTTCCAAGCGCCAAAGCCCGCTGCTTCTCCTGCTGCGCCTCGGCCTTGCGCTTCAGCTTAGCGACCATCATGCGCAGGTCGCCACCGCCTTCTCTCCGCTGCTGCTGCTGCTGTTGCTGCTCCTCGTCTGCGCCCGCGACGCCGCCGTTCGCCTGCTTCTGCTGCTGCTGCGGAGCCGGCTGTTGACTGCGGCGCTTCTGCACCTCCGTAAGCACCTTGTCTCTTGCCTGCAGGCAAAGAGATTAAGCAAAAAAGTTATGACGAAGTAAAGCAACGAGGAAGGGTACTAGGGACAACACACGATGCGGTAGCGGTTGACCGATTGCTACAGGCGTCACACCGATGTAAATCGGGCTACGATGACAATAGCGAACTGGGTCAAACTTGACTACGGCAAGCAACTGAAACCCTTCCACATATAGTACCCGTCCACATAACCCACATGACCCTTGCCCCCAAACTCCTCCTATCTTCATGCGTCCAAATTCCACCAAGCCCTCTCCAGGCCTCCTTCTTCCTCCGCGGGATGCAGCCAAACTCACCTCCATCTTCTTGAACCGTGGGTCGGTCGGATCCAACGCATACTCTGCACTTCGGAACATGTCCGCAAAGCGCGGGTCCTCCATGTTCATCGCAAAGCCCGGAGCCGCCTCGCCGTCGCCCGCCGCATCCTCCTCATCGCTGCCTGCCCGCGCTTTCCGCTTGGCCTCCTTCTTCTGCTCGCGCTTCTCCTGTGGGCGGCGGTACGGCACAGGGCCAAGTCGGTGTACGGCACGTGGAAGGTACAGGGACGGTGCATGCAAAGGGAATAGATAAGAGCACAAATGCCCAAAATGGTTTTGATGATAAGCGACACTCTGCATATAACTAAAAATCCATGACCCAAATCGCACAAGCCGTCGCCATGCACTAACACCTTCCCCCACGACTTTGCCCGCCCCATTTACCCTGTCATTCCAGGCCCTCCTACACATCCCCTCCTCCTATGTCGCCGTACACCCACCAGCACCCAAGCCATCAGCACCGTCCATCTCATCCACCCAACCCAGTCCAGCCCACACTCTCAACCCACCTTCTTGGTCAACTTGCGCTTGCCGCCTCCCGCCTCCGCCGCGTCATGTCCCGCCGGCAGCACCCGGGACTTCACCCCCCGGGCGGCCTCTCGAAGAGCCGCATCGTCCATTAGCAGCAGCTCCAGATCGGCCTTCTCTTGGGCCTTTTGGAAGAAGGTGGGAAGCCATAGGGGGTGGGTAGTGAGCTGGTTAGGAGTCGGGTAGTCGAGAAAGGCATACAGGTTAGGAAGGAAGAAGGTGTGAGTTGAGCAGCACCCCGAAGTCTCATGCAAAACACCCGAGACGCGCAGAACGGGAAGCAGCTCCTGCAAACTGTTTTATGAACCAGATGACCCACGGGTCACTTTGGCTGCTTTAGTCCTACCCAGCACCCTTCTTACCTGGCCGCCTGCCTTGTCCTTGCCCGCCTTCTTGCCGCCCTTGTCCTTGTCTTTACCCGCCTTGCCGGCCTCCTTGCGCCCCTTGCCCTTGTCGCCGCCTGCAGCGGCCCGCCCCTTGCCGCCCTCCTCGTCTCCATCATCGTCATCAAATCCGCCTCCTTCGGCGTCGGCCTACAGAACATGGTCGCGACAGGGAAAGAAAGCTCGCGGGTCCGTGCAAGACATTGGCACGAAAGATGGCGCTACAAGCCCACCCATATGACGATATGAGCTTTGTGGATTGCACGTCCTTCAGAACTATCCTCGCGCCATTCAGTTGGTAATTCGGTGCATCTCCGTGAACCGCATCCAGGGTCATGAGACGCCCATAACCCATCGCCCGAGAGCCGAGAGCCGAGACAAATTTCATATTTCATCCCTGCACAACAGCCAACAGCCAACCCACCTGGTTGAAGAATGGATCCGCAAAGGGATCCTCCCCGTTGTCTTGTTGGAAGAAGGGGTCGTCAGAAGCCACATCTCCGTACAAGTCATCATCACCGTCATCAGCACCACCGCGGCTGCCTTTTCGCCCCTTGCTGGCAGCAGCGTCCTTGCTGGCCTTCTTGGACGCTCCCTTGCCGGCGGCAGCAGCTCCGTCGTCCTCACCCTCGGAAATGTAGTCGTCCGAATCCTCGCTGCGAGGCGCAAGATGGAAGAGGACAGGAGGAGGAGGAGGAGGAAGTGTTAATGGACTGATAGCAGAGGGGAAAGCACACGAGGAGGAGAGGAGCACCGCCACGGTGTACCGGTGTAGCAGAACCGCCACGGAGGGAGCATCCGCAGCTGCGGTCCCGACCTTTGCCGTACAGCACAACCCGCCATTGGCAGCAGCACCGAGCACCTAAGATTCCCAACTTTTCTCCAATACCCCGCGCACACACCACACACGGCGGTTCTGTGGGGATTTCATCTTCCGACAATCACAGTACGTTCCTACTCGCGGCCAGTTTTCATAATACACCACACACCTGTCGCTCAGATTTCGTAGCCGCCCTTGCGCCTTGCGTAGCGCTCGCTTCTCCTTCTTCTTCCGGAGGTACGCCTCCCACACCGTCTCGCCCGCCCGCGCCTTCTCCTCCTCCTTCTTCTTCTTCAACCGCTCCCCGAGCCCCTCCAAACCGCCGTGGAAGGTGACCACCATGTCCACGTCGCCCTTCTTGCCGCCATTCGTTGCGAAACCTGCCGCCCCTGCTGCTGCCGCAGCGCCCTTGCCGGCTTTCCGCCCGCTAGTGCTCGGCTGCCCTGAACCGTTCCGCCGCCCTCCGTCCGCCTCCTCCTCATCATCTTCCTCATCCTCGCTTCCTAGCCAACTCTTGCCGCCCACGCGTCCCTTGGTCTTGGTAGCCTCAGCCGCGTCGTTGTCAGCACCGCCCAGGAGGAGGGCCCTGCGGTGGGTCGAAGATATACCAGAACCCCAGGTAGCCAGGTTAGGGCAAAGCAATGCTGAGGGAGGTACCGATATACATGAATAAGAAAGAAACCGACCCGGCAGGTGGGTGATGAAAGGGGGCGTGCTGCGGGTTTGTGCGTCGCCGGGACGCTGCTTGTAGGGCGGGATGTGAGGCCTGTGCTTGCGCGCCGTTGTGCGTGCTGTGGGTGATTTGGGCGTGGGCTTGTGCCTGTCTTCTTGTGCCTCTTCTTGTTCCTGAACTCGCCACTTCCCGCCTCCCCCACAGCATCTACATGTTTCCCTCCTTCCCCCCTGTACCATCCCCTGTCTCCTCTACCCCCAGTCACAGCACATCCCCACCTGCCTCACCTGTATCGTTGCCGTAGCGCCTCCGCATCCTCTCCGCGCTTCCGCCCGCCCTTGCCCCGCACCGCACCGCCCCCTTCCTGCTGCTGCTGTCCCTCCCCTTGCACCCCCTCGCCCTGTTGCTGCCCTCCCTCCTCCTGCTCCTCCCCCTCCTCGTCCTCATCCTCCTCATCGCTGCCCAAGTAGGCTGCCAGGTCGGCCTCGAGGAGATCCTCGTCCGTCTTCAGTCGCCGACCCTGTGGGGGTTTTGAGGCGGGGTGGGGGAGGAGGTGAGTTCGGGAGGAAGGGAGGGAATACCGGTGACACCAAGTTTTGTGAACAGAGCTGTGGCAACCTGTACTTGGGGTGAAGAGGGGAAGGAAGAAGAGGATGAAAACAAACTAAACCGCTCCCCCTCCCTCACTCACTCACTCCTCTTCCTCCCCCACACATCCGCCCCACCTGCAGCTTGCGCTTGCGTTCCGGGTCCTCCGCGTCCCAGGAGAGCTTGGGGTTGGTGTGCTGCAGCGAGATGTTGAAGGTGGCGGGCGGCTCGTAGCCGGGGGGCACAGAGCTGGCGGAGTCGCGGACCTTGGGGGGGGAGGGAAGGGAGGGGAGGGAAGGGATTAATAGGGATGCAGGTTCCGCAATTGGCTGAATTGGCTGAGTTACAGAATCGTTAAGGGGGAAGGGAAGAACAACCATGCGTTGAATGAGAAGGGCTCGGGTGCGGGTCAGGAACTCTCTCCTCCTCTCTCCTCCCTGTGTGCCACGCCGTCCTGCCTCCCCCCCACCTGGCGTCCCTCGAAGCTCTGCTCGTCCGGCACGAAGCGCATGTCGAACTTGCATGCGGAGCGCTCGAACTCCATGCCGTCGCACTCGTTGTAGAGGTGCAGTGCGGTGGCTATGCAGTCGCACTCCACGATGGCATAATAGTACCTGGGGGGGGGCCGGGGGTGAAGAGGGCGGAGCAGGGATCAATAGGGATACATCAGGATACATATTCCGCATTTGGCTGGGTTATTGGTCGTAGTTCTCATGGTCTCAGGCATGGTACAGTACGTGTTAGGCAAACACATACACATGTACGGTAGTAGAATGTCGTCGTTTCTGAACATCGCCGTCCGCTTGGCTCACCTTAGTCGCGACTTTTCGTATGCCGCCAGTCGCCGCTTGTCTACCTCACTGCCCTCGTCCGCGTCGTCGGTCGCACCGCCCTTCCGCTTGCCTGCCGCCGGTTGCTTCTCTGCCGCTGCTGCCGCGGCCCCTGCCGCAGCTGACGTGGGCTTGAGGATCAGCTGCGCGAGGTTCAGATATGGGAGGGCGAGGGAGGATCCGGGGAGGGATGAATCAAAGACAAGGGGGTTCAATTTATCGGACAGGACATCCTCAAGCCCCCGCGCCTTACACGGCATCAGACCAGCATCAGCCCGCTACCTCGCTAGGCCCTCACCACTCACACGGCGGGCCCAACCGCTCGCCCCTTTTCCCTTTCTTGCCTCTGCAGGCCCTAGGACCCAGCGCCCATGCCCTCACACCTCCCCCGCTGCTACCCCTCCCCCCCTTCCTTTAGCATCGTCGTACGGCTCGTCCGTTTCCTCCTATCCCTCCCCCCTTCGCCCCCCCCCGCCCACCTGCGGCCCCATGGCCGCCTCCTCCGCCATGCGCTGCAGCCCGAAGTCGGAGGGGTACACCGTCACCCGCACCACCTCCGCGCCCCGCGGCAGGAAGGAGCGCAGCACAGCCAGGATGTCAACCGCGCGGACAGCGTCCCAGTCCAGGTCGACAAGGGCCAGCCTGGAGGGGGACGGGGAGGAGAGGCATGGGGGGCAGGGGGAGGGATAGGGGAGGGTGAGACAGGTAAAGAGGAAACGACTAACGAACCGTGTGATGAGATGTCAGCGTGGTTTGCGACATGTGAGCCAGCCCGACCCGCCCGTGAGAGACGGGGGTAAGAAGAGGGCACCGCTCCAAACCGTGTCCCCACCCACCACACCACCCACAACCCGCGCTATCACCACCATCATCGTAGTCCGCTTGCTTGCTCCGCTCCAACCTAGACCCCCCCCCCTCCCGCTCGGGATATGGGATTGGGAATCTGGTTGTCTGCACTTGTTAACTAATTTTCCCCCCTCCCGCCCCCCCTCCCCTGCCGCTCCCCTCCCGTTCCCTTTCCTCACACGCACCCACCTGCGCGTCTCCTCCTGCTGCGGAATGGCCTCCTCCGGGTTGAGCGCATTCGCCCCCGCGCCCCACTCCGCCGGATCCAACCGCTCCCGCCCGTACCCCCCCTCCTCGCCCTCCTCCTCCTCCTCCTCTTCCGTGAGGGGCTCATCGGCGCTGTCGTACTCCCCCTCGCCCTCCTCGCCCTCCTCCTCGCTGCTGTCGGAAGCTGTGGGGATGCGTTGGGGGTTACGGTGAGGGCGGCGGAAGGGAGGAGGAGTAGGGCCAGCTGGTAAGGGCCAGCTGAGGGCAGTGGGGAATGTAGCCCAGAAACCCCCCCACCAACCCCCGCAACCCCAGCCACCCGTCACCCTTGTCTCGAAGCCCTCGCTGACCCCACCGCCGATCCCCCATGCGTCTCCTCCCCCCCTCCCCATGATAGTCTTACCCAGCATGCCACGAGCACGAGCCCAGCGCTCCCGCGCCCTCGCCTCCTCATCAACCTCCTCCTCCTCGCCCTCATCGTCCTCCTCCTCGCTCTCCTCCTCCTCCTCGCCCTCGTCCCCGCTCTCCTCCTCCTCCTCAGTCCCGAGCTCCAGGCCCTCCTCCTCGCTGCCCTCCTCCTCCTCCTCTTCCAGCTCCTCCTCGCTGCCCTCCTTCTTCTTCTTGCCCTGCTGCTGCTTTTGCTGCACCTTCTTTTCCTCACCCTTTTGCTGTTGCTGCTGCTGTTTCTTCTTGTCGCCCTTGTCCCCCTTGCCCTTCTGTTGCTTTTGCTGGTCCCTCGAGGGGCCCTGGGCGTCGACTTGCCTCTGCTTCTGCTGACCCTTCGCCTTCTTGTCACCAGCAGCTGCACCTGCTGCTGCTGCCTGCTTATCCGCCCCCTCCGCCGCCCCCTTGCCACCTGCATCCGCCCCCTCCTCGCCCTCCTCAGCCGCCTGCTGCCGCCACTCCTCCTCGTCCTTCAGACGGTAGTAGCGACGCAGGTCCTCATTGCGCCGCTTGGCCTCGATCTAACAGGGCGGAAAAGGAGAACACACATGTGTTGTGGGGAAGCGGCAGGAGGTTGCATGGAGACGAAGGGAGAAGGACATACACGCACGATCTGGCTCATGGCCTATTTTTTTAGCACATGTTGTCGTGGGTGTGTAGGGTGGCACAGATTGGTGCACAGACGGTGATGAGAGCTGAGGCCCGTAAGACCCGCCCCTTAGTGCGTGTGTTGAGAAAACTGGCAGCGAGTCGGAACGTGCGTGTGTGTGTATGTGCGTGTGGGAGGAAGGAGAAAGGAGGAAGGAGGAGGGGTGCAGCGGGGTGAGCATGGCAGCAGCAGCTGCTGCCCAGCGGTGCCCCACCTTGCGGCCTCGCTTGTCCACTGCGGAGCGAGTCTGGAAGTCGGGGTCCTCAAACATGCCTGGCAAGATGGGTGAGGGGTTTCGGAGGTGGTTAGGAAGGTGGTTGGGGCGGAGGTCAGGGAGGTGGTTGCCTGGAGAGGTGGTGGCCTAGAGGTAAAGGAGGAGGAGGGTAGGGTGATGCTAGGAACGCCGTTGGGGAACGCAAGGTCTTTGCCCCGCCGCCTTTAACCCGCCCGGAGTCAGCCACATCCGAGCCCTCGCTGATGCCACCCGTAACGTTCAAGACGTTAAATGGTTGGGAATTAGGGTACCATCCATCATCCGGGGGTCGAAACCCGCGATTACCTGCGAAACGCTTGTCCACAACGACTTTGTGCTTCTGCTTGGGAAAGCGCTGGAAGCGGGGGTCGTTGTGCATCGCGGCAAAGCGAGGGTCCGCCGCCGCCTGGCCCCCGCCCTTGCCATCTGGTTTGCCCATGGTTGGTGTATATATATGCGATGTAAAGCCTCTTCGTTAACACACGTATTAGACGAAAGCAGCCGGTTCAGGGCGCGTGAAGTGGAGAAATGGAAACAATCGTTAATACTCGTTAGCAGGAGCAAGGGCTTTCCAGCTGCTGCTTTAGCAAAATGCTAAAATCGATAAAGTTGTACACTTTGGTGTATTCGCCGGACTAATTGGGCTGGGTCCCATCATTCATGCAAGGCCCTCTGCCAAGATCCATTCCGAGCAAAGTCCCCTCAATTGGCACGAGCGTACCTCTTCTAGAAGGGCTTTAGGGTCACCAGGGTGTCTTGAAACGTGTCAGAGTGTAGAAATTGTAACATATTAGGCAAAGCTGTGCCGCCACCTTGCGACCCGGAGACCGCGACTTAGCCATGCAGACGACAAGGGCCTCGATGGCCCTCTCAAAGCCGCATCGGCTGGTTCCCGGCATACCAGCGCGCCTGCCACTGGGCTGCTTGCGGACTCGGCCGACCCTTCATCCCATTCACGCGGCTGCGCCTGTGGAGCAGGTCCCAGTTGAGGTAAGCCCCGCGACAAGATAAAGTGCATATGGCGTTCCATGTATAAATCTAATAGCCAATTGGCACTTACGATCATAATCGGCAAGCGTACGTGCGCTTAGGTTCGCCGGGTCGGCAGATTGTGGCTGCGCGCTTGGTTGCAGCTGCGGGACCCCGTCGACTCGTATCAATTAGAGTTTGCAATACCCTTTCAATTCTGTATCGCAGCCCGTCGCTGCTCTTGAAGAAGAGGAGGATCGTAGCACGAAGGCGTTCCCCTATTATGTACCGAAGGACCCGGCCCAGCAGCTTCTGTCCAGCATCCCGCTCGTCCTGCTTTATCCTGGATTTCTAGCTGCTATTGGAGCAACTGGATTTGCAGGCTCCCTTCTGGGTCGTGCAGCGCCAGGTGAGGAGTCGTCAATTCGCATGGTTCCGTGGCCGCCGCAGCGGCATAATCAGAGCATTTCGCACAATGATTGGTTTCACAGTTGTCCTGTCTGCCTAATAGGCGTTGGATCCGCCAGGAGATCCGCCGAACCTGCTGACTGTGGCCAGACGTGTTGAGATTGGTCATGGAAGGCGACGCCTTGCGCTTTCTCACAGCCACGACACGTTATGCTTGGCCCCCGGTCTAGATCACCCAGGGCTTCCGTCCTTAGGCGGGGGTGATTAGTATCCGGTGGATCAAAGACTTGCCTGACCCGGCTCACGATGCCCAGTCCAGCATCCCAGACCCCTCCCACTCCCTCCCTCTCCCTAACTCCCCCTTCTATGCTTGATGCCCGCTTCCCACGTCCCCCCATCCCCCTGGCACCCCCGTTCCCTCTCCCAAACAGTCCTCCCTTCACCCCTTCCTCAATCCCTCCCTCCTTCCTCCCATCCTCCCTTCCTCCAAACACAGTTGAACCAGGCGCCAAGGACATCACATCGTACGGCACAGCGGCTGTAGCAGCAGCTGCAGTTGCGTACGGCTGCGTGATTGCAAAGCGCAAGCGCGATTCGGCGTCCGTCGTAGATCTGTACAACACGCTCGTGGATCTTCCGGACGCCACGGATCTCACGCCCCAAACCGTCGCGGTGGGTACTTCGGGGTGTCGTACACATCTCCCGCACGGCATGGTTTGGTCTGTGGGGTGATCTGGGTACGGGATCTCGGGTTTTGCGATTTGGGTCGGGCGGCCATTTGGGTCGGGCGGGGTTTGAGGGGGGCTGCAAGGTGTGGTGTTTGGTTGGTGGTTGAGGTGGAGAGGCCAAGATAGGGGAGGGGGGCTGGGTCTGCATGCTGTCGGTGTGAGGGAAGCAGGCGGGGGGCGACGTCCCACCTACGCTACCCAGACAGCTCACGATGCGCACGATCCGCAACGTGGCGGGTGGGGGCGGCTGGTGGGAGTGCTGTAGCAGTGGTGTGGTAGCGGTGCCGATGGCGTGGGCAGCAGCAGCAACAGCACTCGATGGCAAGAGGCGGCAGCAGCAGCAGCAACAGAAGCGAGAGGCGGCGACGGTAGCGGCGGCAGCAGCAGCTCTAAAACTCGAGGAGCGCCATGGTTGGGGTGATGGCCGAAAGCAAAAGCAGCATCCCCCGTTGGCAAGCAGCAGTACAGCCATGATGCTGCTAAGGCTGCTGATAAGGCTGCAGCAGCATGGGTATGGGCTAGGCGGAGGTCAGCAGCAGCAGCTGCAGTCGGAGGCCAGGAGTGCTGTCATGTCCGTCTGCCTGCCTGTCCGAACTGCTAGGCGGACATGGAGAGCCGGGGGCGGCAACAGTGCTGGTTGGAGCCCATGCACCGGGCAGGGCAAGGCGGGGTGAAGCAGGGGCGGTGCAGCAAGACACAGACGTGTGGCTCGGCACGGAGCGTGTAAGGAGCGTGAGGGGGGCGAGGGCCGTCAAGGCCGTCTCACCCACCCACCTTCATCCAAAGCGAGGGGTGCCAGCAGCGGTGTGCTGTTTGAGGCTGCGGCTGCTGCTGGCTGCGGCTGCGGCTGCTACGGCGGCTTTTGTGGCATATGGACGCCGCCGAGGAGGGCTGCCCCCTGCCCTGCAGCAGCGTTTGGCAGCAACAGCAGCAACAAGGACAGCTCGTGATTGCCAGCAGCGAAGAAAGCGATCCATGGAAGATCCAAGGAAGCAGCGAACCATGGAAGCACGGAGCTGCTCAGCAAGCTGCCTGCCTGCCTGCTAGGTGGTGGAAGAGGGAGGAGCGACCAGGCTGGGGTGTTGCGGAGGAGGAGGGACCGACCAGCATCCAACATCGGGAAACCCACCGGCCATGCGCAGCTGTTGCTACCGCTGCCGCCGGCCCCCTTCCGCCGCTTACCGCCCCCACCCCCCACGTCACCTTCCCCATTACCCGTTCCCGCGCGGCCATCCTTTCGCAGCCCAGCCAGCATGCTGCTCCCCTGACGCTGCTGCGCGCCCCGCTGCTGTCAAGCAGCAGGGGGGTGCAAGCGGCAGCGGCGACAACAGCGAGCGAGAGCGACATCCGCCGCGGCGCCGCCCGCAGCCGCCGCTCAAGTCCCTGGCTGACAGCAGCCGCAGCAACAGGCAGCAACAGCCGCAGGTAGCGCAGCAAGCACCACAAGCAGCAGGTCCAGACTCCAGGGAGCGCTGCCATGGGGGGGGGCTGTAGCTGCTGCATGTGGGCTGGCAGCCAGAGTCAGCAACCGCAGCAGCATGTGCAGCAACAGTGGTGGCAGCTGTAGCGGAGTGGTAGCAGCAGCCGCAATGCTATCCAGGGGCATGTGGCATGAAAGCGGAGCTGGGGGGGTGTTTGGCTGGTCTGTAATGATGAAAGCGGACAGCAGCAAACGTGTGTGTTGTATGGCAGTTTGGGGGCCGGCCGCTGTTGATGGTGGTGATGGGATGGCCCGTGGGTCTGCAGGGAAATGGTGTTGGGCTAGGAGATGTTGGGGGTTGTGGAGATGTTTGGTTGTGGTGATCCGTGCATGTGTCAAGCGATGTGGAGCGGCATCCTTCCCCTTTGCCCTGCTTAGCCCCACTTTGCCGCGCGCATGCTTGTGTTCTGACAAGATCCCACTACTACCCTTGCTGCTGTGCCGTACCTGCATTTAAGCTTTACCTAACATGTGTCGTATACCTCTGTCGTACATCCGTCTTACCCCGCAGGAGATCGGATCTGCGTACGGCATCAACTTCCAGCGTGATGAGCTGGACGGTCTGAAGCGCATCTACGGGCAGTTCCTGGAGAGCGTCATTCCCACCGGGGATGTGCAGCTCAAGGTGGGGGGGTGGGTGGGGGGGTGGGGGTTGCTGTGTGGGCTGGGTGGGAAGCGTGGGGTGTGGAGGTGTGAGAGCTCGGGGCCGGGTCCTGCTTCGTATGTCCATGTTACCGTGTGCCTTCTTCCCCGCCCCCGCCCCTTTCCTTCTACTACCACTTAACCCCATCCCTATGGATTATCCCCCCCCAATGGATTACTAACCCTCCCTCTGCCTTGTGAACCCCTGCTTTTCTCCTTTTTGTTTTTATATGGTTTTAATCGGTCCATGGTTCTAATTGGTCCAAAATTGACCTCCCCCCCAGGGTGACGAGGCGGCCCGCGTGTCCGCCTTCAAGGAGGCGCTGGGACTGGCGGACGAGGACGCGGCGCCGGTGCACATCGAGGTGGGGCGGCGGCTGATGCGGGAAGGCTTCGAAACCAAGGACCGCACGCAGCTGTTCGAGAAGAAGAAGGTAGGGGGGGAAAGGGGGGGGAGGGGGGGAGGAAGAGGATGGGGAAGGGGCAGGGAGGGAGGCAGGGAGGAGGGAAGGCAGGCAGGGAGGGGATAGCCGAGTGGTCATGGTTTTGGCAGACCGGCACTCTGCAGGCATACTCCGTCTACATTTAGGCTTCAAGGAAGGGTGGGAGGGAGGGTGGGAGGGAGGGTGGGAGGGAGGTGGGAGGGAGGTAGGAGGGATAAGCAACCCCTCTCTTGCATTCCAACTGTTGTGCTTCAGGGAAACCGCTGACCACCCTCCGCCTCGCCTCCCGTCTCCCGTGCTGCACTTCCCTGCATTTATCCCCCGTCCCCTCTCCCCCTTCTTGTCTCCCCCCCCCTCCCCTTTGTTGTTTCACTTTTATATAATTTTTCCCCCCTCGCCCCCCCCCTTCCCCCCTCTCCCTCATAACAGGCCTTCCAGCGGCTCATCTACGTGAGCCAGGTGGTGTTTGGGGACCAGAAGTCCGCCTTCCTGCTGCCCTGGCGCCGCACCTTCAACCTCAACGACGCGCAGATATTCGTGGCGCGACGCGACAACGCGCGCGCCATCTTCCGACAGTTCCTGGAGGCGCGGGGCGGGGAGCTGCCCGCGGAGAGGTAGGAAAGGGGGCCAGGGGGTAAGGGAAGGTTGTGGGGGTGTGTGTGGCGCAGGTGGGGGGTGAGGAGTGGCGCAGGTGGGGGGGGGGGTACAAGGGAGGGAACTGAGGGGGGGAGGTCGTGGGGGACGAAGAGCATGCCGAAGGAGGTGGGATTACTAAAAGTGAAGGGCCATACCACATGCGGAATGTGTATCCCTTTTAGTCCCCACCCCCACCTCACCTCCTTACCTCTCCCATGCATGCAGGCACTTCCTGCGGGAGCTGCGTGAGAAGCAGGTGGCCATCCGGTTGATGGACGAGACGGCGGCGGAGGTGGTGCGGGAGGCGGCGCGCAAGTGGGTTGGGGGGAAGGGAAGGAGGGTAGAGGGGAGGAGTTCAAACTGAATAAAGTGAAGCAGACGGAGAGGGGAGGACTTACTAACCGAATGGCTTGTAGGGTCCGCCAGGGAAGGAGAGGAGGGGGAAAGCGGGGTGCGCAGCCTGTTCCATCGCCAAGCCCCCCCTCAAACCCAACCAAGCCCAACCACTCCCTGCACCCCCCACCCGGGGATATGGGATTGGGACTCGTTGTTTCAGGAATATAATGTTTTCCCCACCCCCCCTAACAGGACCATCGAGCGGCACGTGATGCGCGCTATTGAGGTGTCCAAGGCCACAGGTGGGCAGGGAGGGAGCGAGGGAGGGCAGCCGGTGGGGTGGTGGGGTGTAGGTGTTGGCGGGGCTATAGCGCTGCCCTAATCTGTGGTTTCCTGGTCCGTTATGGTCATAGATCCCCCACCTCCCCAAAACACACCCAACCCTCCCCCCCCTACTCGCGGCCAGTTTATTTAACACACACACGCCCCCCCCCACCCACGCACAGGCAAGGCCCGCGACATCACGCTGCTGGTGGAGGAGATGGATGCGGTGTTGTCGTACAGCCGCAAGCTGGTCAAGTACGGCAGCGAGGACGATCTGGTTTCGGGGCTGGGAATGGTGACGCTGCACGGTGGGGCGCTGGAGGCGGAGGGGAGGAGCCGGGAGGTGAAGGAGGTGTTCAGGTGAGGGAGGGTTGGGGTGGGGGAGGGGGGTGAGACGGTTTGAGGGTGAGGTGGGGGGTAAAGAGGATAGAGGAAACAACTAACGGACCGTGTGATAAGGCATCATCATGGTTTGCAACATGTGAGCCAGCCCGGTTGGGAGCTGTGGGGGTGCGGGGTATGTGGTCGTGTGTCCATCTCTCTCACACCCATTGCCTCCATCTCTCTTCCACCACCCTCCCAAACACCCGCCCTCCCGCCACACACCACATTGGATAATCTTTCTCCCCGCCCCTCAAAACACATTGGGTACTCTTCTTTCCCCCTCTCCCCCTCCTCCCCCCTCCTCCCCCCCTCAGGCTCTACCTGGAGGAGCGTCTGGCTGCTGCGGGCGAGTTCAGTTCGGAGCTGGAGGCGGATGTGGGGCAGCTGTCCACAGTGCTGTGCCTGGGGGCGCGTGAGACGGGCGCGCTGCGGGACGAGGTGGCGGCCAAGATGTACCGCCGGCTGCTGAAGGAGGAGGTGACCAGCGGCAGGTGGGGAGGGGAGGGAGGGGAAAGAGGGGGGGGGACGGGGTGGGGAGGGAGGGGGAGAGGAAGCAACTAGCGAATCGTGTGATAAGGCGTCATCATGGAGGGGGGAAATA
The DNA here is from genome assembly GCA_021605115.1 of Astrephomene gubernaculifera. NCBI lineage: Eukaryota > Viridiplantae > Chlorophyta > Chlorophyceae > Chlamydomonadales > Astrephomenaceae > Astrephomene > Astrephomene gubernaculifera. Next base: position 149,333 of record BMAR01000030.1, on the reverse strand, counting down.
ATGAAAGGTAAGTGCAGCAACGGAGGGAGAGGGAGGGGGTGTGGAAAAATTACGAGTTACGACCCCCCCTCCCCCATGGTTTGGTATGGTCTTTGACCCCCCCCATTCGGGATAATCTTTGACCCTCCTCCATGCAGGCTTGACGCCGCCGCCAGCCCCGCCACGGTGCTCCAAGCGCTGTGCGACCGCCTTCACTTCCGGCCCGAGGCGGCGCTGGAGCTTCACAAGCAGCTGTACAAGGCAAAGATGGGGGCGCTGCTGGAGGCGCGGCGGGGCGCGGGCGGGCTGACGGAGGGGGACGCGGAGGAGCTGAAGCGCATCCGGAGGATCCTGTGCCTGCCCGCGGATGTGGTGAAGAAGGTGGGGGAAAGGGAAACAACTAATTGACGGTGTGTGTGGGGGGGAGAAGGCGGTGGATGAACTGGGTTGGGAAGAGTGGGGGAGGGAAAGAAAATACACGGTATCTGGATTGCGAGGGGGAGAGGCGGACAGGGAGGTTTGTACCATGCTGTCGTCCGCTCAGCCTGATGACCCATGGGTCGCTCTCCCCCCTTCTTTCCCCACCTGCAGGTCCAGCGCGAGACCGCTGGCAAGCTGTTTGAGGAGCTGGTGGGCGAGATCTACCTTGCTGGCGCCAAGCCGCTGGGGAGCTACGAGGGGGAGCGGCTGGAGCGGGCGCTGAAGGAGTTGCGGCTGGACAGCGATGTGGCGGTGGAGGTGGTGGCGCAGGTGGGGGGGGTGAGGGGTGGTGAGGGGCGGAGGGAGGTGGGGAGGTGGTTTGCGGTTTGAGGCGACGTAACTCTGCTTTGGCCCCCCTCCCTTACCCTCTTTTTCCCTCCCACCCATGCACGCCCTCACGGCTTGCCCTAACCTGTGGTTTCCTACCCCCCCCCCAGCTCGTCAGTTGCATCGTCAGTGTCTCCTTATACATTTTTACCCTCCCATGCAACCCCCCCCAACCCCCCTCCACACAGATCACCCGCGAGCGCTTCCGCACCTACATCACCCAGGCGCAGCGCGAGGGCGGCCGCGACCGACGCGAGTTCGCGTCCTGCATCAAGAAGCTGCTGCAGTTCAACGCGCTCATGGTGACCCCGCTGTTGGAGCGGGTCAAAGGGGTGGACGCCGCCAAGAAGGAGCTGGCGGAGATGCTGGCGAAGGCGGCGGAGGCGGCGGCAAAGGAGGGTGAGGGGGGCGGGGGGCGGGGCGGGGATTAGGTTTACTGAGGGCAGGGGAGGCAGGAAGGGATTACAGAGAGACCCAGCTATGGTGCCCGACACGCTCCTCACCTCACCCCTCATCCCTTCCCCTCCCTCTCCTCCCCCCCCCCAAACACACACAGAGGCTGCTGAGGGTGGTGCCCCCGCGCTGCCCGCCCCCGCCACCTCCGCCCCCGCCGCCCAGTCGCAGGAGGAGACGGTGGCGCAGGTGGGGGAGGACAGCGGGGAGGGAAAAGGAGGGGAAAGGAGGGGGAGGGAAAAGGATGGGAAAGAAACATGACCATGGGAGGGGAGGGAACTTCTGCGCACGACCACCCCCTGCATGTGTTGTCGCTGTGTCTCCCGCTGTCACAGGTCCTCCTGGCCCCCTCCTCTTGGCTCCCTCCTCCTGGCTCCCTCCTCCTGGCCTCCTCCTCCTGGTCAGTTAGTTGTTTCCTCTTTACCCTCCTCCTGCCCCCCTGCCCCTCCCCCCCCGGCAGGTCCGCAAGGCCATGCAAGCCACCCGCGGGGAGTTCAGCGAGGAGGAGCGCAAGGCCCAGAAGGAAATCACCCTCAAGGACGACCTGGAGGCCCCCATGCGCTCCGAGATCTACAAGAACTACCTGATGTATTCCATGAGCGGCGAGACGGTGGAGCTGCCGGTGGGGGGAGTCATCCGCAAGAAGAGCAATGCGCAGGCGCGACAGGTGGGACGGAGGGGGGAGGGAGAGGGAGAGGGGGGAGAGAGAGGCGTTGTGGTTCAAAATTCAGCCGTTGTGTGTGTGGGGTGGGGGGGGAGTATCTGGAAGGGGAACAATATTCATTTATACCGCCTAACCCTCGAGGATTGGGTCAGGGTAGGGTCAGAGAGCATTTCCCGCGGCTCAGCCTAACACCTCCCCCCTCCCCTCCCCCCCTCCCCCCCTCCCCCCCCCCCCTCCCCCCTCCCCCCTCCCCCCCCAGGCTGAGATGTCCCGCCTCTCCTCGCTGGCTGACCTTCTGGGTATGAGCGGCGCCGAGGTGATGTCGGCGCAGAGCGACCTGGCGGAGCAGGCGTACAAGGCGCAGGCGCAGGAGGTCATGCGCATGGGTGAGGGGGGGGGGAGAGGTGGGGGAAGGGAGGGGGGAAAGAGGGGTTAGGGAGGGGGCTGCGTGTGTGTATGGATGACGGCACACCGGCGTTCATCTTTGCTCGCCCCTCTTTACGCCTATAGCTGGGTTTGTCCCCTCCCAAAACCCCCTCGCTGCGAATGCAACAGCGCGACCCAACTCCTTGTCTGGTTCCCCCTGCTTACCTCCTCCTCCTCCAATCCTTCTCTCCAACCCCTCCCCCCCCCTCCTCCCCCCCCCCCCCAGGTCCGCTGAACGAGGAGAAGCTGGCCTACCTGGAAGACATGCGCGGGCAGCTGGGGCTGAGCAAGGAGGTGGGTGGGGGGGGTGAGGGGGGAGGGTGAAGAGCTGGGGGGGGGCGGGATAGGACAGGCGGTAGGGAGCATACACCGCCGCCTACCTGCCTACCTGCGTGCATGCATGTTTGCCCTCCTCACTGCTGGGGCTGTGAACCCGACACTGACACTCCGGGGTAATGCTGAGCCTGGTCAGGGAAACCCACACGTTCTTTTCCCCCCTCCTCCTCACCCCTCCTCCTCCCCCCTCTTACCCCCCAGGTTGGTGACAAGGTGCTGAAGGCGGCGCGTGTGGAGGTGTACGGCAGTGCCAGCGCGGCGGAGGACGGCAAGTGGAGCATAGAGCGGGTGCTGGAGCTGCACAAGGTTAGTGGGGGGGGCCGGGGGGCGGGGGGTTACGGGGGGTTAGGAGGGGTGCTATGAGGGGGTTTGTTCATGAAACCGGCCCCCAGACATTGGGTCTTCTTCTTTCTGATCCCGCATAGCCGTCCCAGCCACATGCGGAAATTGTCTCCCTTGTACAATTGTATCCCCTACACCCCCCCCACCCCCACCCCCACCCCCGCTCCTCACTCCCCGCTCAGAACGGCGGCAGCATTGAGAACTTGATGGAGGAGGTGACGCGGCGCAACCTGTTCCGTAGGGAGGTGGCGAAGAAGGTGCAGGACGGTGAGAAGGGAGGGGAAAAGGGGGGCCCAGGGGGGGAAAGATACCGTAAAGAGAGACTTGGGGGGGGGGAATTAAATAAGTGAAACAACGAATCCCAATCCCATATCCCGACTCATGGGGGGGGGGTCGCAGGGGGGGGGGGGGGGGAAAGAGGGGCAGGGAGAGCCCTGCATATCTTGCCTTTCTTTACCTCTCCCCACCTCCTCAGGGTCTTCAACCCTTTAGCCTATACCCTTCGCAACACCCCTCCCCCTCCCCCCACCAGGCACGGGCGAGGCTGACACGTCCTACTACCTGCAGACCCTGCCCACGGCCCTCGCGCTACCAGCTAACAAGGTGCGTGCTGGTGTGGGGCGGGCTGCTGCTGTCATTGAAGCAAGTCGTCCACATGTACTGTTACCAACCCATGCATGCATGCATGCTACGGTGCTTACCCGCACTGGGCTGGCCAGTGGGTGCCCTTCACCTGCCTACACCGGTACTGCACCCGCCTCCCCACCCGCCTCCTGCTGCTGTACCTTGGGTTTCTTCCTCCTTTACCCCGCCATCCCTCCCCTTCCCTCACCTGGGTCTTCTTCCCCTCTTCCCTCCTCCCCCTCCCCCTCCCAGGTCCGCCTGATCGTGAAGGAGGAGGTGGGCAGCCGCAAGCGCATGCTGCTGGTGCAGGCGGTGTCGCAGTGGCGCCAGCGGCGGCTGCGCGAGGCCGTCACCAGCCTCAACAACCTGCTGTCTTGCGTGGCGCTGCAGCCCGAGGAGCACCCCATTGCGTGGAAGGAGGCGGGGGAGCTACAGGAGGTGTACGGACTGTTCTGCGTCAAGGTAGGGAGGGTGTACGGCAGGAGGGGTGGAAGGGGATGAGGGTGTACGGCAGGGGGGTAAAGGTAAGAAAAACTAATGAACTGGATGACGGCGGAGGGGGGATGGGGATGGGGGTGTACGGCAGGGGAGGCATGGGGGGATGGGCATGGCTGCTCTCACGTGGCGAATAACCGGCTAAAAAGCTACCGGTGCCCCCACTCCAACCCTCAATCCCAACCGCAGGAGGAGTCGGAGGCCAAGCGTGCCGCTCTGCGAGCCGTGTTGGGTCTGAGTGAGGCTGAGGCGGGCGAGATCGCCGCTACTGCCTCAGTGGATGGGGTACCCAAGCGGGGAGGGGGCGCGGCGGGCGCGTTGGCCGCGGATGCTGACGATGATGACGAGTCATTCTTTTGAGCAGCAGCAGGAGGAGCAGGAGGAGCAGCACGAGGAGCAGGAGGAGGAGGAGGTGCTTGGAGGGTGGGGTAGCGTAGCGTGGGTGTTTGGGGGAGGGGTAGAAGAAGAAGAGTAAGAAGAAGTGGGAGGGTAGGGGGTTTGTTGGGGTGTAGACAGCAACAAGCGGGGTTTATGAAGAGGGTGTGAAGAGAGGGGATCTGCAGGTAACTGGGCAGGCAGACAGAGGCTTGCATGCATGCAGGGAGGGCTGGGGTTCGGGAGCCCCACGCGAGGGGTTATGTCTTCGTGTACATTGTCGTACGTTGTCGGGGAACTTGACCGCGTTCTGACAGCAACAGCTTTTCGAGCAAGTGCCGCGGGATTGGGAGGCAGGGAGTCAAGGAGCCGTATGACTGGTGTTGTTGACAACAATCAAGGGGACATGTTGATGGTTGTAGTTGTTGCTGGGGTGGAGGAGAGTTGTTGGTGTTGTGCCCGTGTGTGTTTTATGTACATGCAACTCGCGGGGTGTGTGCGTAAATGCGTAAATGTGTGCGTGTGTGTGTTTCGCCAATGCTGCAATGCGTAGGGTTTTTTTATACTTGGCGTGTGCATGGGCGTGTCTCTAGTTGCTGTGCAAGAATACGGCACATGTGGGAAGTGTTGCGTCCTTTTCTTTCGGGCCCGGGACCTTGTCTTGCCATGCTGTTTTGATTGAATGGGATGGTCCGCGAAACCACTAGGGCTATCGTGCTTGCTGGCTAGATGCGTAGATGCCTCTTTCCTTGCTTGCTATGTAGCTGTTGCTCTCGATTGCACGTTCGGTGTTGTTAAACAGAGCTAAACAGTGCTGCGCGTGTGCGGCCGTGCAACCCTGCTGGGTTTAGCTGGGGGTACGTCCGCAGGCTGCGCAGTAGGCGGGGCTGGGCAGAGGAGGGTAGGGCAGATGGAGGTGGGGCAGGGCAGATGAACAGCAGTTATCCGACCCTTTTTTGCGGGACGTGTTGTGATCAAAGAGTGTGAGCAGAAGAGGTTTTTGAGATTGGGATTGGGTACGTTGAAACGTACGGCAATTTACATAACGACACATAACGGTCAAGCAAGCCTCTAACTCAGGGCCAGCAGCTCACATCTGCGACATTGCTTGCTACCAACCAAGTAGCATACACCTACAAGGGCCAGTGTTCTTACCGCGCAAAAGCCACCAGCCAAACTTCACAGCCAATCAGCCAGCGATATGTATAGTCTTCTCCAGGTAGGGTAAGTTCTTCTCCAGATTGGCGGTATGTCACAACAAAGGGTACGACACCGTTGATGTCCTCTTGACGTATGCTATGCAACACCATTCCAAACACAGCTTTCTTACTTACTTCCCCACCATAACGAGTCCCCTCGTCTGCATGCCCGGCCCGGCACTTGGCAACGGAAGATGAAGAAGAAGAGGGGCAGTTCTGCGCCCTTCCAAAAACACAAAGCACGTTACGCAGCAGGGCCTTCGAAGTACTGCATTGTGTTTTCTCTATTGGCCACACCAGAGACACACTGCGATTGACATGCATGCTTGCAGAACCCACATGCCGAAACAACCCACATCGGGCTATGAACGAAACAACAGCAACGGCGACAACAAACCAGCAGAACGTAGCCTGGGTGCACACCAACACGGCTTTCCTGCTGCTGAGGGGCAGAGGGACAATTGCCGGCACGACTGAAACTGAAACATATGATACAGTGCGTGTGAGGAATTGCTCGGCACAACGGAGACCGCGGCAGTAGTACAATACGGGGCCAACAAGGAGCCAACCAACAACCAATCATAACCCAATTACCAAACAAAAGAAGCTGCAAACGATACACCAGCTAAGACATGCAAATCAGATGCGGTGGTAATGTGTGATGCAAAAGCACTCAGTACTCAAACCGCACCTACAGCTGACCGAGGGATACTGCCGTAACCTCATCCTAACACCCTCCAGGGTTGGTTCCAGGGACTAACCCAGTATGTATGTACCTCCTCAATTTTGTGCAAATCGACGTGCTCCGCTTCAGAGCCTCTTGCCCCTGGCTCTCATGGGCGCTACACAGTAGTACACACGGTACGAACGGTGTACGACATGCCGTGTTGGCTGGTCATTACTGCCGTACATAGCCCCCTGAAAGTACCGTGCTACCGTACATTCCTACTTTACCCTGTTGCCGCCCTCTAGTACCGCTTGGTGTGGAATCTGACGGGGAAGAAGGTAAGGTGAAGGCAGAAAGGGCAAAACCGAACAATCAGATGGAAATAAATATGCTATCGTAATAGGAATATCAACTATTGCTACGATTAAGTCAGGGCAGATACCCTTGCAATGTTGTATATGCATGTCCCATACATGAATGCCATCCCCCTCGTCTGCTCTGCACCCGCCCCTCCGCGCCCCTCCGCGCCCCTCACCCCTCGCGACTGTCGCGCTTGTTGTCCGACTTGTGGAGGTCGCCGCGCCAACCCTGGTGGTGGGGAATTAGGAGGGGGATGGATTAGGAGGGGGTTAGGGCAGGGCAGGCCAAGGCATACAAGTGTCGCCAAGTACAGGTATCATGCAGGTGAATCAGATGTCGGAGGACAATGTTGTGCGCAAAAGCAAACACCAGTGGAAGCAAGCTGTCACGCGCATATGCCAAAGGTGCAAGGACGGTATCGCTTCACGCAACAAAGCAATCCAATGGCAGCACCAACACACGACGTAAGCCACCGGTAATCCTTTACAAGCAAGGCACAATTTCTGATCCTATGTGCGCTTGAATCCAAAGGAGACAGGTTTTGCGATGAAACAGCCTACCGTAGCATCAGGCCATTCGGGCTCATCGGGATTGCCGCTGGGGATGCCAGCTACCACGTCCTTCACAGCCTTCTCAACGTAGCCTGCTGTGCCCTCCTCTTTCTCGGTTTGCCGCTCGGTAGGCTCCAGGGTAGAGCTGGGAGGCAGCGGGGCGTTGCTGACGAAGTTATCCTTGAATGGTTTCCTCGTGTGGTCGATGCGGCCTTGCCATCCGGAGTTCGTCGGGTAGTGCTCGATCTTGCTGTCGTCAGGAGAGAATATGCGAACGAAGGCCTGGGCAACCCTGCAGAGCAGTCGAAGCGTTTGGCCAACACGGGCGTGCTAGGCATGAGCTGCGACGAAGGATGTCGGAAGGGCTAGGAGGAGCGACTGGATGCATAGAGCGTATAAGGCACACCAAAGCAAAAGGTATGTCAGTTACGTTGTATGGCGTATCGGGCAACCTTGGAGCGTTGGTGACGCTCCGGCTACAACACGGAACCAGGCGTAACTGACCAGTCGCTCGCCTCGCGCAAGTTGACGGCCTTCACAACAACGGTGGTTGCGCGGCTTCGCCGTGGTGCTGGTCGGCGCGACGCCGCTTGTGATAAGCGAGGGCAGGACGACAGAGCGAGAGCCATTCGTGATAGGACGGTTGAAGGTTGCGGGGTCTATGCAGGTGTTAGAACACAAGAAGAACAAAAAATTCGAGATTCGTAGTTTGAGGAGTTTTGGTATGATATTTCGACGCGATCGCTCGCGTGCCCTTTATGGGGCAAAATCTTCCGGAAGCGGTACGACAAGATATAACGAGAGTACGAAGCGTTGCTAAACAAAATAACAGCGAACAGCAGTATTTTAGTGTATGCCTGCGTAGGGCGAACAAGGATACAGGGGTATCGCTAACCTTGCGTTGAGCTTTTTGCTTTGGGTATGCTCCGGAACCGTGGCGCGAGTTTGATGGCCGTAGAAGACTGTAGGATTGAACGCAGTGATGACAAAACTAGTACTTTGGTGGTGATCTACTACGTGCCTAGTTGGTTCAAGCCCGCTTTCATCCCTTCGTTACGCCGCGAGCACATCCTTTGGCCCTTTCAGGCTTCCACAAACTGCACCATTCATTCATTTGGCCATCCCTTTGTTAGGATAGCGACTAGCATGGGATTGACAAGACTGAAGTAGACGCTGTGTTGGGAGCGGTTCTACCTTCCTGCGACTTGACGCTGCGTTCCCGTTTCTTCTGACAGCCATTGCACCATCACTGCACCAGCCATGTCAGACAGGCGGCCGAAGCGGCGCTGCGTCTCCGCGAAGTCGCAGGCCCCCAAAGGGCAGATGCCCTCGGCGATTCACTACGTCGGATACGTTGAAGACGATGAGACTCCAGAAATGATTATGAAGAAGTTTGAGGAGCTTGAGCGCATTAAGAAGGCTGCAGAGGCTAGGCGCCAGCAACACCAGGTCCAGCAACAACAAGCTCAAGCCAATGCGCCAGGGGCTGATTCAACAGGCGCTGGCCCCAGCACCAGCGCAGCTCCCGCAGCCGCAGATACCTCCTCTGCTTCGCCAAATGCTGCAAATACTTCTGCGGATGCCAGCCAGCCTGCCTCCCAAGCTCCACTTCCTCATCTCAATTCCCACACAGCAGCGCCTGCACAGAACCCTGCTTCCGAAACGCAGCTCGACGAAGAAGCCCTTCTCGAGGTCTTCCGGCAAACCTCCATTATCAACGTCCGCTCCGCGCTTGCTAACAACGGTGCAGGAGACAATGATGCCGAGTACGGCATGGAGGAGACGTATCTTGCGGATGACATGGGTGACGGAGGTGGCCTCGGTAGCGATCTGGAGGACGATGAGTACCTTAAGGTACGACATCCTTGCCTGCAAAGGAGACAGGACACACTTCGCACATTTGTCATGTACATGGACGCATCCATCAAGATTCAACATGCGCACACACGCCCTTGCACGCTCCGCACGCCCAAATCACAACCTACGTATTCCTCGCCCCTCCTCACATCCCGCTTCCTTCCCTCAGGGCTTCTGGAGCGACGAGGACTACGAGATGGGTGGTGGCGGAGGGGGCAGGGAGGGGGCGGCAGGGGCCCGGAGGCGCAGGGCTGCTAGCGCGGGTAGCGGCCGGGGCGGCGAGGGCGGAGCGGGAGGAGGAGGCGTTCCCCGGGAGGCTAAGCCGCCTCGACCTAACGGTACGGCCTCAATCCCACAGAAAACCATGGTCGGCAGCAACGGAAAAAACAACGACGGGGATGTTTCCCGGTTCCTTTGCTACTCCTCCTTTGCCCTTCCCCTTATCGCACGGTCTGTTAGTTCTTTTGCTCTTTCCGCTCCCTTCTTGACCCTGCCTCCCTCCTTTTCCTTTCCTCCCCCCCCCCAGGCCCCTCCCGCCACGCGCAGCACCAGGTGGTCACCCAGTACAACAAGGACACCAACGCGCTCATCCGCCGCCGGGTGGCAGGCAGCGGGGGAGCAGGGGGAGGGGCGCTGGCAGGGGGGCAGCTGGTGCAGCTGAGGGTGCCGCCGCCGCCACTGCCGCTGTCGTGGGGCCGCACGGTGCGACCGTACCAACCGCCGCAGCCGTTACAGCCGCCAACGGATGCCATGCTAACAAGAGGAGGAGCAGGGGGTACAGCAGCAGGGGGGGCTGCTGTTGCTGCTGCTGCTGCGGGGCCTGATGGGAACAACAGCAGTGACAGCAGCACGGTTAGCCGGGGGTTTGAGACGGCAGATCTGGCCTCCTTTCCCTACGAGCGTGCGCTGGTCGGCAAGAGCTATGTGGCGGTGTTGGTGAACGCGGGGTGGCAGGCGGAGGGGGCGGTGGAGGCATACGACAGAGGGGACGAGGCGGCGGTGATGGCACGGTGGGGGAGGGGGGCTTGGGGGGGGGAGGGGCGCGGGATGGGTGGGAGGGATGGGACGGCGGTTGAAGGGCACGGGGGTGCAAGAAGGAGATGGGGGTGCCTGCCTGCCTGCCCGCCTGCCTGGAGGGCGAGAGCGGAATCATGGGGTTTTGAGCAACACGTGTGCCGTACACCCTTCCCTCCTCTCCTCTCCTTCCCTCTTTTCCTCCCCCTGCCCGCTGCAGGCTCCGGCAGCTGCCCATCCCCCGCCTCTGCCCCCGCGGCTTTGTGTTCGTGTGGGCGGTGAAGGGGCTCATCCAGGGGGTGTGTCGTACGCTGGCGTCCTGGGGCTACGTGTACGTGGAGAACCTGACGTGGGTGTATCTGACGCCGGGGAACGGGGTGGCGGCGCTGGCGGGGCGGCACTTCCGGACCAGCCACGCCACCCTGCTCATGTTCAGGAAAGAAGGTGGGGAACCGGGGTGGTGGTGAATGGAGATAGAATATGTTCTTAATGAGAAGGGGTCCTTGCAACAGGGGTCCCGGTCCCATGTCCATACTCGTCGAGCAGTGAAGGGGTGTTGGTGGAGGGTGGCAAGGGAGGTGTGTGTGGCCCATTTTACGCTTGCTGCCTACCGGTATGTAGCTCGTTGCGTTCACGCCCATCTTCCGCCTGAGGCTCCGAGAACCCATGAACCCGGGTCAGTTTCCATTCCTCTTTACTCTCTCCCTCCACCTTCCTTCCCTGCCCCTCCTCTCCTTCCTCTCCCTCGACCTCCCCCCTGCCCCCCCCCCCCCCCCCCCAGGCGAGGGTCGTGACATTGAGTTGCGGCACCAGCGCAACCCGGATGTGGTGTTCGACTGCATCAGGACACGGGCGGGTGAGAGGGGACGAGGAGGGGGAGCAATGTATACGTGTTTGCCCATCCATGCCCTTCCATCACCTTCCTCCTCCGTACTCTTCCTCTCGCCCATGTTCCCTGACCGTCCTCCTCGCACCCCCACTCTCTCCCCCCTCCCCCCCAGACGGCTGCGGTCGCGAGGTGCCGGCCGAGGTGCTGACCTCCCTGGAGACGCTGCTGCCGGGGGGCCGGGGGGCGTTCCTGGAGCTGTGGGCGATGAGGGGCGTGCGGAGGTGGGGGGGGGAGGAAGGGGAAGGGAGGGAAGGGAGGGGTGCATGGTGGCAGAGGGCGGGGGGGGGCGTGTGTTAAGAAACCTGGTCGCGTGTAGGAACGTGCTTTGACTGCCGGAAGATGAAGTCCCCACAACTATAAGACGTGTGCAAGGGAGCCTTGCAACCCCCGGCTAGGGTGGTTGGTGGTTGGTGGCGGCCTGGGAGCAGCTCGCATCCTGTTGTAGTACTGCTACTCCGTACTACACCTGCCTTGCTGCCGTACAATTGGCTCTCTCTCTTCCCCCCTCATCACTAACCCCCCATGCCTCCCTGCTTCCCACACCCCCGCCACCCTCACCCGCGGACAGGCCGGGTTGGGACCATGTGAGCGAGGTGCGACCCGCAGCTGCCCCCGCCGGGGCCGTCCCCGTTCCCCTCCACGCCGCCGCCGGTCCCTCTCCGTGAGGACTAGCGGGCTAGACACGGTTCCTTTGATGGAATGAGGATGGTAGGGACGGTGGGAATGCAGCATTGCTGGCTCGGCGTGTTTGGCGCGCGATATGGGTGTGCATGTGATGTACAGGTGCGGACCTGTGGAGGTGTTGGGTTTGTGTCGGCTGGGTGTCGTACATTAAAAGGCGCAAGGCAGGAGGCGGCTGGAAACCAGGTTGGGTGCGGGTGACGAGGTATTGGGTTTGTGTCGGCTGGGTGTCGTACATTAGAACACGCAAAGCAGGAGGCGGCTGGAAACCAGGTTGGGTGCGGAACAGGGATTGCTGTGAACGTGTGTGGTAGCGATCTGGAAACATGCAATGGGGGTATAAATGGATAGGATGCGATGCAGCTTGGGAGCCCGGGGGCGCGTGGCGTGGAAAGGTTCTTCCTGGAATTTGGGTTTAAAAACATGGGGCCCCAGGCATATTAATGGGGCCCTAGGACACGAGGTGCGGTGGTTTAGCCGCACTGCTCCCTGTAATAGGATTTGAACATCGCTACAGCAACATCCGTGATGAGATTGGTACGCATTAGTACAACAGAGCATGCGTTGTTAGGAGTTCGGGGGCCAACGGTTGTTACCGTACTCGAAAGTTTGACGTACGGTCCTGTGCCACCATGATCCATGTTTATTCGGACTTAAAACAGGTTATTAGCGAGAGGCTGGGCCGTTGCACTCCTTTCGTTAGCAACTTAAAAATGGATGGGAAGCAAAAAGCTACCGGTAGCCTGCCCCCAGAGCACGATGACATTTACGCAGCGGTGTTCAACCTGGTTGGGCAGCAACGCAATGAGACATACGAGGACTTGACGAAGGTCCTTCCTTCCATAAAGGACAAGGATCCAGCCGAGCTTAAGGAGCTGGTGCGCGCTGTCCCCATCCCAAGTTTCCTGCGGCATGTTGTACACAAAATGCAAAACGTTGTCGCAGGCGGCCAGGCAAGCCCTGCGTGAAATGTTCAAGCCGTCGGTGGATCCCCTGCGGGTGGAGTATGAGCAAGCTGCAGCCGATGTAAATGTTTGCAACTGCCTCTTCGTGTGAAGCACTTTAATCCAGCATCTACGTTCGTGTTGTTATACAGGAGGACGTGGACGACTTGTCCACTGAAGAGGGCGACTGGATTGGTGCCAGCGTGAAAACTGGGGCGGAAGACGACGAGGCGAGTAGCGCGGGAGGATTGCCGCTACGCACATCATAAGCCCCTCCTTTAAATGCGTTTTGCAATCTTGATAACTACTCCTTTATGACTGCTTACTGTACCGTTACACGCAGGAAGTTGATGAGCACGGCATTCCCATCGTTAAGCTTTCGCGTGCCAGCAGCAACTTCATCCTTGACGGCCCAGGCGACGTGAAGGTCGGTTGGTCACAATCCAAAGTATCACTAATGCCACAAAGTAGTAAGGGCAAAATCGTCAACACGCCTGGTCAACCCCGCTGTGGGTCGTCCAACTCCCCTCCCTTTTCCGCTTGCACTCCGCATCCGCCATATCTCTCCAGCCCTTACATATCATCCCACCCGCTCAAACCCCTCCCCCAGGTCGATAATTTCACTCCTGAGCTTGAAGAGGAAGCCGGCAACGCCAACCCAGATGCGAACTCCGCCCCAACAGTGCCCCAAAGCGCCCCCAAAGGCGACTCCAGCAACCCCAGGGTGCCAGGTGGTGCTCCTACGGGCTCTTCTTCCGCCACATCGACATCACCATCATCTTCGTCGACACCCGCAGCAGCCGCTGCTACTCCTGCTGCTGCTGCAGCCACGACCTACGTCCCTACCCTTCTCGCCAGGGCTCGCAGGTCAACGGCAGGTGGAGAGGGCGCGACTGCCGCACCCACAACAACAGCGGCAGCAGCAGCCAGCACAGGCCGCGGTTCATCCGCAGCTGCTGCACCACCTGCTGTGGTGACGCTAGAGGATGAGATTCGCGCGCTAAGGGCGCTGAAACACCCTAATCGTGAAGCACCAGGAGTGGGTCAGGCGGAGCGTTGTGGCCGTGAGGCTGCTGGGGCCGAAGACGACGATGGCGATGAGGATCCGGAGGTCATCCTAGAGCCTTCCAGCCCCCGGATGTCAATGCTACTGCCGCCGGCACCGCTGCCGGTGGAAGGGAAGAGCCATGCAACGTCGGCAGCAGCAGCAGCGGGTGTGGAGGCAGATGGCAGCAGCAGCGGCGATGACGACACCCTTGGCCGCAGCAGCAGCGATGTTGACAGCAGTGGTGGGAGCGGTGCGGTCGTAAGGGATGGCGCGGGGCAGGTGCCTGAGGGGCCAAGCTGCCTGCCGGGGCAGTGTCAGGTGAGCTGGTGGTGGAGGGGGGAGGAGTGGGCTGGGGTAAAGAGGAAACAACTGGGGTGGTTGGGTTGGTTGGCGTCCGTCACCGGCATGCGACTGCGAGACCTGCTTTGCTCCTGTCGGCCCCTCATGCATTCCCATCCGCTCCAGGTCTGGATAAGCACACGTCCCTCCCCCCCAGCGCGTTAGTTGCCTCGTCAGATTTCTTTATTTTTACCCCCCCTCCCTCCCCCTTCCCACATCGCAGGACTCCTCCTCCGCCGCCTCCGAGGAGGCTCTGTGGCGGGCGCTGCAGGGGGTGGACCCGCGGGCGCTGCTGGAGCACATGGGGCTGGCGGGGGGTGAGGGGGAGGAGGGGGAAGGGGAGGGGGACGGGGAGGGGGAAGGGGAGGAGGGAGCAGCAGACGAATGCGTAGGTGGTGGTGGTGAGGACAGCTGTCAGGCAGCACAACAACAGCAGCAGCAGCCACGCCTGGTGCAGCCGGGTGAGGAAGCGACACAGCAGCAGGGGCGGCGGGAGCAGCAGCAACAGGATCCCACTGAGCTGGCGGAAACGCCGCAGGTTGGAACTCCTGCTGCTGCTGCTGCTGCTGAGGCGGATGCTCAGGGTAGACCTGAAGCCATGGCAGGCGGAGAGGGCGCCGGCGCAGCAGCAGGGGTAGGAGGAGGTGAGGGCAGCAGTGCAGGGACCGCGGCAGGCGGCAGCGGGGATGCTGCCGCAGTGGCGGGGCGCCCCGGGGAGGGGGCTGTCAGTGGAGGGGAGGGACGAGAAGGAGGAGCGGCCGGCAGTGGCGGTGAAGCCGGCTGCGGTGGTGTTGAGGTTCCTGCGGTTGCTAAGACGGCTCCTAAGACAACGGAAGCAGCAGCGGCAGTAGCGGCCGTAGCGGCTGTGGCGGCAGGGACGGATGTGCAGGCGAGGACGGAGGCAGCGTCGCAATCCGAGCAGCAGCAGCAGTCGCAGTTGGTGGTGGTGTCCTCTTCACGTGCGGGCGGGAGTGGCGGTGGTGGTGGCAGCGGTGGTTGCCGTGGCGGCGGCGGCGGCGGCGGGACGTCGGATGGCCCCACCTATGAGGAGGTGGAGCCCTTCAGGTGCGGGTCGTACAGTCGTGACTTGCGAGGGGCTTGCGGTCTGGTCTGGCTTGAGGGGAGGAGGAGATGGTGGTTAGGCCTCGGAGGGAGGGGTCAACAGCCACGGTAGCCATCAAGATATGCAGGGGCCTCGCTTGCTGCTGCCGGTATCCCTTCCGCTTCCGCTGTTCTTCCCTCCGCCCCACATGCACGAGAGCCCTAACCTGCCCTCGTAACCCACTTCCCGATCCACCCCAGCCCACCCGCTCCTCGACCACCCTCCCCTCACTCACCCCTCTCACCCCTCAGCTTGGACCCTGACTTTGACTACGATAACGTGGTCCTCACGCCGCGCGAGTTCCCCTACTCGCTGCTGTCGACCCGGTGGGGGGCGGCGGGGGCGCCGGCAGGCGGCCCGGCAGCAGCAGCAGCGGCGGGGCAGCGGTGAAGGGCCCGGCAGGCGCTAGTTTCTGGACGTCCTAAGCTTTTTTATTTATGCTGGGGTTTATGTGGGTTGGACGGACGAGGAGGGAGGGGGCAGGGTGTTGGGGCGTTTGCCGCTGCCGTACCGGTATATAATCGCACATCGCGTGAGCTGGTTGGGAATCGTTGGGACGTGTTTGTACAACTGAATGTGTAGGTTTCCTTCTCCTCTGTCCTGGAATCTGTTTTCCTGGAATGGCTTGGAAACTGGCAACCGTGCGTAATTAAGTGTGTGAGTCGTTGCTGAATGTACGAACATGACGCGGGATAGCGTAAGATACATTATTATATGTTCTTTTACACTGGAACATCGGAGGGATTTGCGGAAAGGTCCCATCCACAGCACCATCCACAGCAAACACTCATGACAAAAAATGCATACATTGCATCAAGGTTTTGTTCAAATGGATCGGGTTTCGTCTCACTGCATGCCGATTGAGTTTTAACAACACTGTTGCCTCGCCACTGCACCGTTTCACGGCTCTCAGCAAGGAGACAACCTTTTGCATCACCTGACATCTATTATGTCCTCATTTCCTGATGACCCGCGGAAGCCCCAACGGATCGCATGTAGGACGGGTACACGTCAGCTTCCCACCCTCCTATCTCAGCGTTCCACCACCGGCTCACCGTCTCCACATCGGAAAAACACACACGTTCATACCCTGTTTGGCAAACACAATGCACTCTACACTCACCGTCACACCATCGCTGTCCTTACGCCAGGTCATAGCTAGGTCGTAACCCCGCTTCGTCCCCCTAATCTCCATCCCCCAAAGTAAAGTATGCACGGCAAGATAAACGACAAGTCACATGCTGCTGCTTTATCCCAACCGCCACCAACCACCATCACAAATATGCAACAAAATGAAACCCCAGGGGCGCCCCAGGACCCTCTCCACTGCAGCTTTCACTGCAGCACCCGTCAAGGATGTGCCAACAGCTGCCCTCACCAATACGAAAGGGCTCTTAGCACACATCATGCGCCATGCTTGCTTGCTTATCAAGAAAACGCTTTCCTCTCCTTATGCGACATTAGCAATGTGCCATAACTTAAGAACATGAAAGTGAGAAAACAACTTGGGCAACTCCTACTGGGGTAAGGCCCGTCAACCCGTCATGCGTATAATAACTTGCGCAGTTTGGTCAGTGGCCCCCTTCCAACACCTCGCTACCTCTGAAAGCTCTATTCTGTATCACACAACCTCAACACGCGCACCCTCTCTTTCAGCCTCCTTCCTGCAGTGTACTTTCCTTGCTTCATACCGCTACCCGCTCCTCCTCCTGACCGCTCGTCGGCTTGTTTGCCAGCCTCATTCCTCACATAGGGTATTCTTCCTTTCCTCCCAACCACTCCTCCCTTCCTCACGCTGCCTCCCCCACACACCTCACTTGGGCGCAACAAAGGAGGTATGCACCACCGCAGGCTCCGGCTCCGGCGAATCCATGGTGGGCGCATTGGCATCCCGCTCCACAGACAGCAGTCGGTTGGGGTTGTTGTCCAACCGAATCCGGCTCTGCCAGGTAGGCCACTCGAAGGTTTCGGAGCTAACCAACGTGGGCGCGAAACCGCTGCCCTCCTCCATGAGCTGGCTGCCTCCCAGCTTCTTCACCAGGTACTCCAGGGGAACCTCGCTGATGACTGAACCGCGCACTCCGGGCTGCACATGCCGCACGTCGATTCCGTTGAAGGAGCGGGTGGCCATGGTTTTGATTTGGCGCGGGGAGAGCGCGGGGACCTGCGGAGGAGGGGATGGGGGGAGGAGGGAAGGAGGAGGGTTGGGATGAAGGAGCAGTAGGAGGCGTGAGAATAGGGCGATGTGGCTGTAGCGTCTGCTTGACCGCGCAAAAAGCTGCCATGCCCTTTCCCTTAATAGGGGCTCGCTCCCTTCACATCGTACCATACCATCATCCACCCCCCACCGCATCAGTTAGTTGTTTTCTCTTTACCCCACACCCACCAGCACCACCACCAGCACCACCACCACCCACCTGCAGCTTTATCCCTCAGTCAGTTAGTTGTTTTCTCTTTACCCACCTGCGGCAGGTCGATGTACGTCTTGAGCCCATTCACCACCGTGTACGCCTTGGCGGGCGCCACGAACTCGATGCTGGTGTCACCGTCCTCCGTGAGCTGCTTGCCCCAGTTGTGGATGTGCACGCCCGTAATTACCGCATAGTCCGCTAGCGCGGGGTCCACCGCCTTTTCGATCAGGTACTCCAGATCGTCGGTGATGGTGCGCTCGGCGACCTGGGAGGTGAGGGAGGGAAGAGCGGTGGGAGGAGGGAAACATAAGTGAAAAGTGAAGCAACGGAGGAGGGTTGCAGATAAGGAGGAGCAATTCGACCCATGGGTCGCTTAGTGATCCTCCCCGTTATCCCCGCTTATCCCATCTGCGTGGGCCCGAACAGGCCTGTCGATTCCCACCTAGAACCATGCACCCTCCAATACGACCTCGAGCTCGGTCCGACCCGTGGGTCGCCTCGTGCCTAACCCCAAAACCCCCTATACCCAGAACCCAAAACCAGTCAGTTAGTTGTTTCCTCTTTACCCCCCCACCTGCGTGAGCCCCGGCAGGTCCAGTCGCTGCACGTCCAGCTTCTCGTAGCGCACCCGCCGCGCCAGCCGCTGCTGCAGGATGGTGAGCTCGGGGTCGAGCGGGTCGTGCACACCAGGGACCTTGGGGGCGGGGGGAGGAGGTGATGAGGGAAAGGGTTGGGAGAGGGTGGCGGGGGGAGGGTTATGGAGTGTACAGGAGTCGGGGGCGTCGCGGGCTGGTGGGTGGGCTGCAAAGCCCCAGCCCGTTGCGACCCAGGGTTGTCGCCCTGTTCAACACTCGCGTTCCTTTCAACCGCCGCCAACCGACCAGCCTCCCCGCTCCGCGCACCTTGCAGCTTCGCTCCACTCCTTCCACCTTGAAGGCGTTCAGGATGGCTAGCAGCGCCCCGCAGGCGCAGGACTGCTTGGGACGGCCGGGCCGGGACAGCGCGCCCATCTCGCCCTCGCTGTTGATGGCGATGTGGGGGAAGGCGAAGAACACGTAGCGCTCGCGACCGCCCTGTGGGGTAGAGGAGTGTTAGAAGTCTTAGAAGGAAGACGTTTATGAGGGAGGCTCTGGGTATCAGGGAGTTGGGCAGTTGGGGGATGGACATGCATGGCGAGCGCAGCTAGGCTAAAGCATAGGAACGCAGGGCAAGGTTTTTGGGTTAAGAGCGTACTTACAAAGCATACAGGAGAGTGGCTGAGTCCAGCCTTCATGCCAGTCACGCCGCAGGTGAGCACACCGCCCAGGCCATTGGTGTTGAAGGATGAGCCAAAGATGGCCTCGATTTTGTCCTTCATTACTTGCGTTGACTCATCGCGGCAGAGGTTAGTCATAGCTGCGTTGTTGTTCAAGGGCAGAGTTGTGTAGCGTGAGGCGGCTGGTATGTAGGAATTGGATACGATGCAATTGCACCTGACAGCCACCCCAACTTACCGATGCTGTTATCGCCGGTAAAACCAAAGCCAGCCAGAGCAACCTGCAGTATATCACACCGACGATTGAAACAAAATGATTTAGATCATGATAGAGGGCTTTTGTCACATCAAAAGGATACCCATAACTTACTTCCACACGGCCCATAAAGTCGTCGACGCCCATGGCGGAAGGAAAGTACCTGGGAGGTTGACAATTGAGACAGCTTGCTGCCAACTGTAGATAGCCTCGACATGGTTATGTCCGCTAGAAAGCAACCGACTGAGAGCAGCTATTTAATTTGACTAACCTAACAATCTCCGAATGGCGAGCAGCAAAGTTCCGCTTAACCGGTGCAGGTGCTGGTGCGACGGCAGCAACGTTTGCGGGGGCCGTCGCTGCGGCGACGGGGTTCGCCTGGGCACGGACTGGAACCATGCCCCTATTGCTGCACTTGCACGATCGGGACGCTTGCATAATACGGACAGGGCTAGCAGCGTGGGAAGGGGTAATGTGCCGCATCCTGCAGTTCGCGCAGCTGCAAGCAGTCTTGCACGAAACCGTCGGGCGCTGGTTCAGGACGAACATCTTTCCCAAAAGTATTATAGGGAGATAGATAGATCGGCAGTGTTACTAATGCAGGATGGCAGGAAGTGCACCTTTCTTAAGGGAAAGCTCCTACGTACGGCAAATCAGAACCTCAAACGGTGGATGGTTTCTGCTTGCATTCCTACTATTTACGGTTATGCGGGCGGTTATGAAACAATTTATGTAACCTTTTCATTTGACGAAATGCTCGCTGGACGGGTTCTAGCTATTTGCGAAGACATGCGCACGCTTACCTAGATCACAATGCATTGGTATGGTGTTTTAAATGCTGAAATCCTTGCAAAGTATTTCCAATCGCCAGCTGCCGCTTTTGCGGCGACTGGCCTGACTAAACCTTTACTTTTAGTCCCCGCCGCTTAGCGCCCTCACACTTACAAAGCCTTATTGAACAATATTAGCTTTAGTAAATTTATCAAAAACATTCTAACCGGAAGAGCGAAGGAGTGTTGAGGCAGACTGGTTACTAATCAACACTGCCTACCCCCAGCGCCACCTGAAGAACTGCAGCCCGTTTTTCAACGACGCCATCTGCCGACGCTGAAGAGCGCGATGCTGTATGATTGCTGAACCAGACGATAGCTGCCAGCTGACCCCGACTCGTGCCTCGACAGTACCGGTACCGTAACACGAACAACCACGCTCTAACATTAACGCTTATTACAACTTGTAACAGCTCGCCACGGTAATATCACCACAGCCCAAAGCTACGGCTCAGCAACGGGCCGATCGGCGTGGTAAAGTGCACCACACTTGGGGCAAAAGGGCGCTACACGACCGTCGTCGTACTAACGCACCCCACGCCCACCTCCATATTCCAAACGTCTAACCAAAATGCCGAGATGTCAAACCTCATGACACTGCGCCCGTCGTTCGAGCTGACCCTGTCTGCTTCCGACCCTGTCTGGTTCTTACCCCGCCAACCCCAAAGGCTCTTATACGCCTTTTTTACATCCCAATTCCCATCGACGGACCCCTTGACCCACAGCACAGCCCCTTCTACCCTCCAACCCCAAAGCCCCCGGCGCATTAAATACCCCCCACCCACCCCATACACACACACGCACACCCGACACAAATCTCCACCTTGGGTACAGAGAAGAACTAGTGTGTTTCTTCTTCTGAACACCCATGCATGCCTTTCCAACACCCCCTTTTACCCGCGCCTCCAGGCCTCCACTCCATACAAGGCACACAAACACAACCGCCCTTACGTTCCCCTAATTTTACCCATATCCTTCTGCTGTCGCCCGCTTACGAAAGCACACACGGCACCATCCAAAGCATCAGGCTATCGAGGAGAGTAAGTAAAGAACTGACCACCACCGCTACACAAAGTCAGTTGTTGCTTGGTCAAGAGTTGTTAGTCGGCGCCTGCGTCTGCTAGCAGAGCTGCTTTCCGCTGTTGTTCCCAGTTAGTTGTGCTTGAATGAATCGGTGCTCTTGAAGGCCCCGTCCCCTCCGTCCGCCTGCATCACAAACTCCTTGGGCATGGGGGGCGGCAGGAAGGGGTCCTCGGACAGGTCCGTGACCTGGGGGGAGGGAGCGACAGGGAGGGAGGGCGGTGGTGTGGGGGTAGAAGCAGAAGCAGCAGCAAGGGAGAGAGACAGAGGGAGTAAGAGACTGCATATGGCGGTCTCGGGACGAGGAAGGTTAGAGTCAACGCCGCAACCCCAGGCCCCCCTCTGCCGCAACACCGCCTCGCCATTCGCTGTCCACGGCCGTTTCGTACGGCAACACAATACATGTCGTAGGCTCCTGTCGTACCCACCCACCTGTTGTGTGGGGGCAGGCGCCGGGGAGCTGCTGCTGCCGCCAAACAACGACGAGAAGAAGCCGCCGCTGGAACCAGCCGCCTCGCCACCCATGTCCGGAGAGGGCATGCCCGGCATGCCTGCGCGTGCGTGCGTGCGGCACGCGGGAGGGGAGACAGAGGGGAGACAGTACGGCAGCACGTGAGGGCGTGAGAAAGGAACCCTTGATTTGATGGGCCAGCATGTCGTTAGTTTGGCAAAATGCCTGGGACGCAGCGAGTCACCGGGATGTGCTGCATCACTGCGCCATATGTTGGCTGTGCTTAGAGGACTGGCAGAGATGGCATACGGAAGGTGGGGATGTAGGAAAGCATACAAAAGAGCGGTGAAACGCACCTCCTGGGGGTGGCATGCCTGGGCCCATGGGGCCGCCTGGACCCATGGGTCCCGCTCCCGGTCCGCCCGGCATCCCGGCCATTGCAGGCATGCCGGGCGGCGGCGGCGAGGTGAGCTTCGTGAGCGCCACTCCCAGACCCTCTATGAGCGCCTGCGGGGGGGGGGTCGAGGAGGGGGAGGGGAGGCGGAAGAGGGTCAAGTCCGCTACGTCCCTCAGGAGCCCCCACTGCTACCTTAACCCACCATCCAAGGATTTCTTTTCGACCCAACCTCCAGTCCCCAACCTCCAGTCCCCCCCGTGAAGCCCCACGTGCAGCTGCCATCCTTCTACTCCTCCCACACCCGTTCAGCCCGTGTGCGGCCCTCCCAAGAGAGCACACAGCAGCACCGCCGCTGCAGGGCCAAGCAAGCCTCATCAGGGTCATCACCCCAGGCAGCCGAGCCCCGGGATCCGGGGGCCCCCCCTGCACCCATAACGACCGCTGCCATTGACCCATCGGAACAGGCGACCCATACCCTTCATCTCTTCATGCTCCCAGCCCTCACCCCCCGGTCCGCGCCCCAGGCCCCCATGCAACCTCATGGTGCAGCCACATTCACACCGTCAGCTCTTCCTCTTCACTCCCACCGCACCGCCGCGGCGCCTCAACAGCAGTGCGAACCCCCCTCCTCCCTCCGCAGCCCGCCCCGACCCAGCCGGCGCCTCCCCAGGAGCTGCACCCTAAGACTTGTGTAGCTTCCTACGACATGCTTTGGTTCCTCTTTATCACCCCTGCAGCCCGCCCCTCCCCCGCCGGCGCCTCACCAGTAGGAAGCCCCCGAATGCGGCGCTCTTGGCCGCCGCGCCGAGCCCGAAGCGCAGCTGCAGGAAGCCACCGGTCAGCGCACCTGCACCGATGGCGTTCCAGGGATCTTCCTGCAGGGGGGAGAGGCAAGGGGGGGCAGGGAGGGAAAGGGAGAGGGAGGGAGGGAGGTTGCGGGAGAGGTAAAGAGCAGGAGGTGTGGTGTGAATGATAGGGGGTGTAACGTGTGGTGCGGAGATGGAGGAGGAAGGGTTGCCGCAAAAAAGAAGGGCTGGCATGTGGGTCAGACTTGGCTTGACCCAGATGAGTAGGCTGGGGCTATACCTGTTGCGGTAACCCAGTAAAACTCTGCTACACGATGCTCCTCTCGTGTCTCTTTCCAAGGTCTCTCGCTAGGCTAAGCCGCCTGGTGGACCCTACTCCTACCCCGCTGCCCCCTTACCTTCTTGCGCACATATTGGAGACCGCAATCGAAGAGTGCGAAGCTGAGACCCCAGTTGGCGAAGCTGCCGCCAAGGCGGGGAGCCTCTCGACGGACGGTCTGTGGGAGGGAAAATCCAGAGCGGGTTGGTGAGAAACCGTTGCAAGCTGAAGTAACATAGCAACGCAGTAACTAAAGCTTAGAGTTGTTGGCTTTGTAGTTGGGAATCCTGAGGGCATAGCTTGCTGTAAGAGCGGTCTTCTAGAGGAAAAGAGAATGCAAGTCGAGAAGGGTGGAGCAAACAGGTAAGTCAACATAGGGAGCGGCGCCGCTATCAAGTGACCATATGCGACAGTGACGGCATATATATCCAACGCGTCGGCGGCGCTTTTAGTCTCGGCATAGCCATCGTGTCGGCGATCAATCAACACCAAACCAGCCCCTTGCGCTTACATGTCATAATGCAGGGTCCTACCTCTAACCCTCCTCGGATGCGGTAACCGGAGGGGCTTTGCTTAATCCCCTTGACAAGGTGCCAGATGCCGCCGCCCACGGCACCCATCGCGAACGCTCCACCAATGTCATTTAGGATGCGGTCTGGACAAGGCTCACGCTTATGGTCCACCATAGGCTGTCCTTGCTGATTGTGGGCCATCTTTATGAGAGGGTGACTGCCCAATCACCAACAAAAGGCACGTTACTCTAGGCGAAGGGCAGAGCAAGCTTCAGCGCTGGTCACAGTACGCTATGCCTAAGCGCAGTAATTAGCGCACTGATGAGTTACTAGACAGATACGCGCTGTAATTGGCTGAAGGCAGGTTGGCGTAAGATGGCTCCTACAGAAAGCAGCGCTATGATTGTCAACCGCCGAAAGGAATTTACAAAAGTAGCGCTTAATGCTTATAAACCGAAGAGAGGTTCAGCGAAAGCCGTTGTTGTACGGCGCCGAGGCTCGGCTGGCGCAGGCGCTGTTTCAATGCTAGCCAACCTTGCAAGGCTTGACGTGTTCAGCTCTTTCCACCGCAGGGCCTGAGCAGCTAGTCTGGTTCTGTAACCAACCTGCGTTCAACCACTGCGCCTTTGCTTGCGCCACCGCCTTCATTTAGATTAGGAGCGTCAAGCAATCCATTTATACCTTAAGCCTCATTTGTTGTGAAAAGCTTTCTAAGTGCCGGGCTTTTAGTCCGGGCCGGGCTAGATAATGGGCCCACCAGGCGGCTTTGGCGGCCGCGGAAGGGGCCGCGGCGGGTTCTCTTCGTCCCGTGGTCGCGGTCGTGGACGTGGAGGTTTGGGTCCGCGCGGAGGCGGTGTTGCAAAGAAACCTGGCGGCGGTCCTGCAGCAAATGGCAAAGACAACAAGCACCGCTCTCTTAAGAACCAGATTCGGAGCGTGGAGAGGCTACTGAAGCGGGTGAGAGAGGGACCCGGGGTTTGGTGACTGGGACTGCGCACACATGGCGCGGGGGTTTGAGGTTGCTGGGGCCGTACGGATTGGGGCCCTAGGGGGACACATGCGGTAGCTGAGGGCTCCCGGAGCCTGCTCGGACTCTCTGAGGCCCTTACCAAAAGCGACTTCCTAACTCGCCGAACCGCCCCACGTTTGGCTCGTAACAGCTGATAACAAAGGCGGGGGAATGAGCGAGCAACGCACGCAACACCCAGACATCCCGCACATGACTGGTCAGAACTGAAGCGCCTTGACCGCGTTAACAAACAACTGAAGAAACCAACCAACCAACCAACCCCTGCAGGAGGGTATCGACCCACGGGTCCGTGCCGCCAAGGAGGCTGAGCTCGTCGAGCTGCAGGCCTCCCAGGAGCAGCACCGCAGGCAGGAGCTGGAGCGCAAGTATGCCGTACGGTACCACAAGGTGCGGCTGTCGTACGACTTACACGGCACAAACAAAGCGTACACACCGACCCAGTTTTCTTTAACACACACACCCTGCACCCACACCCATCATCCTGCTATCCTACCATCTCCGTTGGGCTTCTCCATTGGGCACCCGTACTCGCAGATCAAGTTTTTCGAGCGGGTCAAGATCGAGCGCGCCATTAAGCGACTGGAGCGGCGGCTCCAGGGCGGCACCGGCGAAGACGGCGCCGGCGCGGCGGCGGAGGAGGAGGAGCAGGAGGAGGCGGGCGGACCTGGCAGCGAGGACGGCGGAGGGGAGGCGGCGGCGGCGGAGGAGCGGGCGGCTCGGAAGGCGGAAGGGGCCATGGACCCGGAGGCTGTTCGAGCCAAGCTGGCGTCGTTGAAGGAGGACCTGATGTACGTCATGCACTTCCCCAAGGTGAGGCTCCGTACCACACGGGTGCACCGGTGCCTAGGTTGTGGGGTTTACATGGCCGTGTTGCGTCGTGTGCCGCGGCACGCACGCCGAGGTATGTGTTTTGCTCTCGGAGTGTGTTTGGGGGGTTTACTCACGGACGTAGTGGCTGTGCCGACGTAGTGGCTGCCCTGGCTGCCCTGCCTATCCCGCCTGCCTGCCCCGCCCGCCCGCCTGCCCTGGGTTGCAGGGCGAGAAGTACGTGTCCATTCTGCGGGACGCGGAGGACCCGGAGGCGCAGCAGCACCTGCTGGTGAGGGAGGAGAGGGGGAGGGGAGGGGGGGAGCGGCTGGCGGAGAGGGGAGTGGCTGACGGCTAGGGGTAGGGGTACCGTGATCCGTGCGAGCCTGCGCATGCAAGTATATGCATACGGTACCAGGGCATGAAGGGTAGGGCGTTAAGACTATTGATTGCTGCCCCTGCTGCTGCTGCCCCTGCTGCCTCACCCCGCTGCTTAATCCCGCCAACCCTCCGCCTCCGATTACAGGCTGAGCGCGAGCGGCTGCGTGCGCTGGTGCGGCGGCAGCTGGCGGAGGTGGCCGCGGTGACGGAGGCGGATGAGGGCCGGGCACTGCTGGGGGAGCAGTCGCTGGCGACACTGCCGCTGGCGGCGGCGGGGGCGGGGGCGGGTGCTGGAAAGGGTGGAAAGGCGGAGAAGGAGAAGGCGCCTGGCAAAAAGGACGCAGGGGCAGCGAAGGCGGCCACGAAGCAGGCGGCTGCGAAGACGCAGGAGGGAAACGGAAAGAAAGGGAAACAGCCGGCGCAGCAGCAGGAGGAGGAGGAAGAAGAGGAAGAGGAGGATGACTTCTTTTTGGCGGAGGAGGGGGCTGGTGCGGATGAGGAGGGCGGCGAGGGCGCTGCGGGTGTGGTCCCAGGTGAAGAGGAAGAGGAGGGAAGCGTTGATGGTGATGACGAGGAGGAGGAGGAGGAGGAGGATGGGCGGCAGCAGCAGCAGCAGAAAAGCGTGAAAGCTGCTGCTGCTGCTCCCGGCGGCAAGGCAGCCCGGGCGGCAGCGCCCGCGACTGTTGGCGGCGGTCCGGCGGCGAAGAAGGCACGAGTGGAGGAGCAGCAGGGGCAGGGGAAGCAGCAAGGGAAGCAGCAGCCTGTGCAGCGGAACGTTTTTGGCGCGTTCGGAGGCCGCGCCGAGGGGGCTGCGGAGGAGGAGGAGGTGGACGACTTCTTCCTCATGGAAGGGGACGAGGGCGCGGACGCGGGAGGTGGTGCTGCAGCAGAGAAGGGGCGGGGTGGCAGGGGCAGCGCGGAGGAGGAGGAGGGCGGGGCGGTTGTTAGTGGGGCGCGGCATCAGGCGGCAGCAGCGGCAGCAGGGGGGAGGAGTGGCGGAAGAGGAAGAGGAGGAGCCGGAGGACGGGGAGGAGGGAGAGGCGGGAGGGGTGAGGGTGGGCGAGGAGGGCGGGGAGGTGAGGTCGGCCGTGGCGGCTTTGGAAGGGGTGGTGGGTTTGGCGGTACGGGGGGACGAGGGGGGAGGGGAGGAAGGGAAGGTGGACGTGGGGGTGGTGGTTTCGGAGGAAGTGGTTTCGGAGGAGCTGCGGGTCGCGGGTCAAGCGGCAGGGGTGGGGGTGGTGACGGTGGTGGCGGTTGGGGCGGTCAGGGGCCCCGACAGGCACTCGCGCCTGCGGGAGGAGCAGCTGCGGTGACAGGCGGAGGAGCAGCGGCCGGAGGAGCAGCGAGGTCAGGGCCGCCGGCGGATCGGAGGCAGCAGCAGCAGCAGCCTCGTGGGGGCTTCAGCGGCGGCGGCGGAGGCGGTGGCGGTGCGGGAGAGCAGGAGAAGCAGCCCCTGCGGACGCGTGCGGAGGGCGGCCGGAAGAGGCGGAAGTAGGGCGAGTACGGTAGCGGGGGTAGTAGCGGGGTGGTAGGGTGAGGAGGGTGTGTAACGGCGGCGGGTTGGGAGCGGGGTGGTGATCAGCGACTTGGCGGCGGGTTGGGGTCGGAGGAGGAGGGAGGGTTGTGGAGGGCTGGGGAGTTGGGGGGCGGCAGGTGTGGTTGGAGGCTGGGTGGTGGTGGTGGTGCTTGCTGACGTGGGTTGCTGTTGTGGCTGCGGCATTCGGTGGGTTGGCGGTATGCGCAGCAGGCGGGGGATATGGCTGAGGACGGCAATTTACGGTAACAGGATATGGCAAATTGGGCGTGTGTACGACGGCCTCCCATGATCAAAATGTCCTAGTAAGGACCACCTCCATTATAAGTTTATGACTCCTGGGAGTAGTGTGCCCCTGGTAACGTCGGTAACCATATAACGGCTGTACCCATGTAACGTTTCTATGCGCGACCAGCTGTCAGTATCACGA
This sequence comes from Astrephomene gubernaculifera, assembly GCA_021605115.1. Taxonomy (NCBI): domain Eukaryota; kingdom Viridiplantae; phylum Chlorophyta; class Chlorophyceae; order Chlamydomonadales; family Astrephomenaceae; genus Astrephomene; species Astrephomene gubernaculifera. The sequence goes on along the minus strand of BMAR01000030.1, from coordinate 121,682 downwards.
TACACGTCGTGCACCGCTTCCCAAGAATCCCAACGATGAGTGCCACTCGTACTGCGGGTACTGCCCGCCGCTCGGCAAGCAAAGCACCCGGCCTGAAGATGTGTACGCGCATCGCAAGCAATCTAGAAAGTAAAGAAGATGAATGAACACTTCAAGAGCAAGAAACAGAACGGAAACAAACAGACATGTATGGAGCCATGACACCCCCCCCGGCCCCACGCAAACCTCCGGTTATTGTACAAGATCATATGCGGCGGGCTCCGAAACACCCACCCCCTCACCACCCCACCGCAATTACGGTCAGTCCCGACAGTTAGTAGTTATTACTCTTTACCACACCACTTCGCAAACCACATGTTGCAAACCATGATGACGCCCGCCTTATCACACGGTCAGTTAGTTGTTGTTTCCTCTCTTTTTATCCCACACCGCAAATAAATAAATAGAGTTAGTCCTGGGGTCCAAAGTGCAGTGCGGTGCGATTGCCTCGCAGCAATCACCGTCTAAAGTGACAGCTAAAGGGCCCTCAGGAGCAGCAACAGCTGCCCCAACAGGATTGTACAGCAAGGACAGCAGCAGGGAACTGTACAGCAATAACATTACGGCTCATTAGAACACAATACCGCACACACGGCTGGGCTGGGGCCTTACGATTCCTGGGCGTTGCCTTGTACGGCAACCGCCAACCAACTAACCAACCGCCAGCATGGGAGAAGCCGAGGATCCACAGTTGTCCCTAGCTTCAGACCAAACTGCCACGAACGCCACCAGCATGCGCTCCCGTGCGTCTCAAGAAGACAGCAGCAGCAGCCACATAACATGTCTTGCATGCCGGTAGGTATCATGCATGCACAGCAAGTAGTACGGTAAAACACCGACTTAACATCACAGCACGCTTAACGGAACCAGCCCCCCTCCCTCTCAGTCCCTCACGTCCAGCTCCCGCTTCAGCTCCCCCACCACCTCCTCCACCACGCGCCGGTCCCCCAGCGGCGCCAGCCGGATGTAGGCGGCGAACAGGCGGCGCAGGTCGGCCTCGCGGTACAGCCGCCCGGACAGCACCTCGCCCAGCAGCGCGGAGCGGTAGGCGGCGCGGTCCGCGGTGGCCAGCGCAGCGGAGTAGCTGGGGAGGGGGGGAGGCGAGAGGGAGGGGGTGCGGACAGATATACCAGAACCACAGGTAAGATTAGGTAGGGTCAGTAGCTGGTGAGGTGCAAAGGAGGTATCCTAAACCGTAAGCCTACCGCCCACAAGGGATACCCCGTCGACAAAGATACCTTTACCCCATCCCATACCTACAACCACAATCACAGTCACAATACCCACAGCACTCCCCCCCTGGAACCTCCCCTTCGTCCCACCTGGACTTGGGGAAGGAGGCGGGCAGCGACTGGCCCACACTCCACCCCGCGTACGAGTCGCCACGCCGGGCTGCAGCACGGGCGGAGCGGGGGCGGCAGGGAGGCGACAGTGCACCTCCTCCTCCTCCTCCTCCACCACAGCTTGTTACCGGCTTGCGACCCGCGGAGGCACACCGGCCCCGTGCTGCCGCCGCTCCTCCTCCATGCACGGCTGCCGCCCCTCCTGCTCCCAGCATGCTCGCTTCAGTTCCCACGCAGGGGTGGGCCTCGCTGCGGGCCCAAGCGGGTGCGGAGGTGGGGCGCCAGGCGGCAATCTCCTCCTGCGCGTGGGATAGGAAATGAGGGTGGTTGGGTTGGGGAGGAAGGTAGGATGGCGCGTGGATTGCATGAGCCCCCACCATGTTTCCCCCCCCCTGTGGTTTCCTATGGCTGCCTCTTTACTCCAACCGTCAGTTTACCCCACCCCACCCCACCCCATCCCACCCCCCGCCCCGCCCCCCACCTTTAGCATGTCCTGGTAAGCGTGTGTGTTTCGGCGCAGGTAGACGGGGTGCGCGGAGGGGTCCCAGGGGTCCTGGTGCCGCTCGGTGCGCGAGTAGTGCTCCTCGATTCGTCTGTGTTGGGAGGGAGGGGAGCGGAAGGGGGGTTAGGGTTTGGGTTGGGCCGGAGGGGGAATGCCGGCGAAAGGGCAAAAGGCCACATGGGGGCTAAGGCGCGCGGCTTTTTGCCCTGAAGAGGTTGCAGCGAGGGTGCAAAGCGGCAGCTGAACACATGGTCGGATGGACCTGGGTCGGGTTACATGGTCGATGTAGCGCATGTAGCGCAGTGTAAAAGTATCGATAGAGAGAGGTCTGGAGGTACCGCAGCGTTACAACGCTTGGGGTGGTGGGACGTACCGGTGCATGTGGTAGATGCGATTGATGTGCTCCACGGCTGACAGGTCGGTTGCAGCTCGCCGTGCTGAGCGGTTGCGACTGAGACGCTCAGCAGCGGTCATGTCTTGGGTTAGGTGCTTGACGGCAGCTAGCTCGATGGTGGATGGCTGCAAGGCGTTAAGGCGCTTCTGCATGTGGCGGTACTCATCGATGATGGTCTGCGCACCGCCAAGGTTCTGGGCGGTAGGCGGAAAGGCCGCCTTGCCGCGGTCGCGGCGTAGGCTCATACTTGGGCTGCCGGCTTGTCACCAGCTCCACAATTGCTTGCAGCTGGTTTCCGACGCCCAATGGCGAGGTAGCGACCCGCTGGATAGCCACCCGCCAAGCAAGCTCAAAAGTGTGTTAATGCCGGAGTATGTGTCACGGCAAGGCAAGCTGGCAGGCTTCGAGCAGCGATGCTCCTGTATTCCTTGCTGGGGCGGTTACTATCCCAGAAAGCCCGGTGCCGAGCTTTGTTGATGTAAGATGCACATACTTGTCAAGGCGGATAACAAAGTATGAACAAGCTCGCTAGTATGCCAACAGCGGTACAACTGCTACTGCAAACAAGTTTCTAGAGAAAGGGGCTGGCCAGTTTTGCGAAGAAGTGATATGATAACTTAACAAAATGAGTTGGGTTTGTATGGAGCTCTGTAACTGTGGCCTTACGCAAGCAGTCTATCCCTTTGTTACGCAGAGCTTTGCAAAAAGAACCTGAGAGAACAGATGTAAATCTGGTATCGTTATTGCAGCCAGCACGTGATGCCCGTTAGTGTTGCTGCTATCGAAGGTTAACGGAGGCAAGCGCACCCGTCGTCGTACGGCTGATCAAGGAGAAATGCAGGATTCCCGAATCCATGGGAGAACACCGTTTTCGTCCTATCACTGTGCCCATTGACGAGTCCTTGCACTCCTTGTAACACGTAATCGCGAGAAACAACCTTTAGACCGGGACGGAGGATTCAGCGACAAAGAGCTCGAGAATGCCGCTGGTGCTTCGGCACATCAAGGGACTGAAGTAAGCCTAGATGCACAGTTTTGCTCGAGGTACCGGTTACGCCAGGAATTATGGGTGCAAGCCGACTCTTTCCCGCGGCCCTCTCGTAATGTGCTCGTCCCACAGTGGCTCCCTGCTGGGCTCGGTGAAGGCTATACCTAACGCTTCAGGCCCCTACACCATCGCGCAAGTTTGCGGGGGCGCCGTTATCTTGGGCAACGAGGTGCGTTGGGTCGCGGTGTCTCGGCTCCGCGCAAGCCATCCACGCTGCTGGGCAGGAACCGTGCCTGCACTCACCGCAACACTGCGCCATAACACAAATACGTACCAGGATTAAGCCAACGGCAACAAATTACATATGCTAAAAGCCTTGTTGCCTTTTCGCAAGTCAGTGCTACAACACTGAGCTGTAGTAGCTGCAGCTGCTGGGCCTGCTGCTGTGTCGGTGCCGCTCTAGCCACTTCACGCCGCATCGCATATGCCCTGTACCGCATCGTGGCATACCCTTCCCAAATCTTCTCACCCCTCCCTTCCCTTCTCGCTTCCACCCTTCCTGTCAGAACAACCAGGCGCCCCAGCAGCTGCTGAGGGGCCACGACGATGCCATCACAGCCTTCGCAATGTCGGTGAGTCGCTGCAGGGGTAGTTGACCGGGTTTGGGTCGTTAGATTGCGTTAGTGGGCGTTCGCCCGACCGCCAAGGGGTGTACGGCACAGCAAGCCATTCCACGCCTGTTCGAAATGAGCGCCCGCACACAACCCCTTTCCCTACCCCGCCCCTGTGCCGACCGTATCCATTCACACCATGCCCTGCCATGATGGCATCTATCCCAGCCCTTCCCATGCCACCCCGCTTCCCCGCTACCTCGCCACCCCGCCCCACTCCACGATTCGCCTCCCCCATATCTGGCATTGGGACTCCGTTGCTTCACTTTTCACCTCTTTCCTAGGGTTCGGAATGGTCTTTGACCCCCCTCCCTCACCCCCGCACCCCCAGCACGGCGGGTCGCTGCTGGCCACGGGTCAACGCGGCGCTCGCTCCGACGTGGTGTTGTGGGATGTGACGGCACGCGCCCCGCGATTCAGGTGCGCGCCACTGCACCCATCCAGCGCCACCAGCGCCCGGGTGCCATGACGCGCTGCATGCAAACGCTGTTGGAGGCGCGTTGGGGGCTATGGATCCTGCCGATCCCAACCATGCAAACCAGCCTGCACGCGACGCCCTCTCCCGCTCCAATCCTCCCTCTATCTGTTTCCATCTCCATAGCCAGGAGCTTGTCGTCTTGTTTGCCCTTCTTGTTCAACACGTTAGGACTTCTTCTCCTCCCACCTCTCCCCACCTCCTGCACAGGTTCCAAGAGCACGACGTGGAGGTGGCCTGTCTGGCCTTCTCGCACGACGACCGCCTGCTGATGTCCGCGAGCTGTGTCAAGTGGGTGCCGTACGGCAGTTGTTGCAGCAACCGCCCGGGGGTGGGGACGGAACAATTAATGAGAAGTGAAGCAACTGGAGTCCCTACGGGGTTCCAATTCCATATTCCGACTCATGCAGTGAGCGCATACGTAGACAGGAAGGGGGAGGGGGATAGCAGCTGCATAGCAGTGGCAGCATCAGCTCTCTGTAGCTCTTGTGCCCTAATGGAGACTTGATTCAGCAGTGCATGTTGCCCCCCCTTTTCCCTTCCCTGCATGCACGCTGCAGGGACGCCAAGCTGTTTGTGCTGGACACGGGTAGCGGCAAGATCGTGTCAAAGCACAACCTGCTGCCTGGAAAGGTGGGTGGGAGTCAGAGAGAGAGAGAGAGAAAGGAAACTCGCCGCGAGTCGGAACGTACTGTGATTGCCGGAAGCTGAACAGAATATTAAAATAGCTGGCCGCGAGGTACGGGTAGTGGGGGGGGGCCGTGTTGCGTGCATGCATGCATGCATACCGGTACAGCTGCTGCTAACCTGCCCTACCAGCTGCCCTACCCCAAACCCTGGTTAGTTAGGTCTACCGCTACTAATTAAACACACGCACATAACTCCAACCAACCCACCTCCCTCACCCTCACCCCCTCGCAGCGTGTCACCGCCGCCGCCTGGTCCCCGGTGCTGGGGGGCGGCGGGCGCACCTACACCTTCGCCACCGCAGCAGCGGAGGAGCTCACATTGTGGAGCCTGGACCCCTTCTCGGGGCAGATCAGCGGCCAAAAGGTGGGGCCGGGTACCGTGCGTGACCCATGGGTCATCTGGATAGCTCTTGTTCGCTCGCTCGGTTCGGCAAACCTCCCTACGAAAACGGACACGGGCACGGACACTGACGCTGAAACGCACGCATGCACACGCCTCTTCCGACAATCAGAGTACGTTCCTACTCGCGGCCTGGCTTTTCTTAAGACATGCCTCTCATGTGTACGGCATCGCGTACGGCACATCGCAGGTGGTTTTGGGTTCCGTGCGGCGGGAGTACAGCAGCCTGGTCTTCTCTCCGGACGGCGCGTGGCTGTACTGCGGTACGGGCAGTGCTGACGTGGTAACGGTCAACGTACAACGGTTAAGCGTACAGGTATGTTTTCATTGAAGCAACGTGGATGGGATTGAATGCGGGGTCCGTGTAACGCCCCAATTTGAAACAATTCGTTCGGCACGTGTCTGGGATATGGATTCAGGGCTTTGGTGGATGTTGGCGGACGAAAAATGGACTAGGCGCATTTTCCCCTTCAGCATCTGAAACCCCGTGTACCAAGCGACTCGCCTTAATATCCACCTCTTCCCTCCTTTCCCGCCCTCCCTCCTTTCTTCCTTCCCACCACCTTCAATCCCTTAGATGGCTCATCCCGTCTGCAGCGGCGGCGTCGGCGCCCTCCTCCTCCTACCCCCCACCGCACCCAATGCGCCACTCACCCTCATCGCTGGCGGTCGCGACGGTTCGCTTTCCACCTACGTTCCGGCGGCGGCGCCCGCGGGGCCTGCGGCCGGTGGCGCAGCCGGCGGCGGCGGCACTGGCGCCGGCGGCGCGTGGCGCGAGCTGCGACCGTTCGCGACGGTTGGCGGCTCAGTGACGAGTCTGACGCTGACGAGCGACCGAGGCGGCTACCTGGTTGGGACGGCCCAGGGAGGGGTGTACAGGTGTGTGGAGGGCCCCGGTAAAAGAAGAAGACCCAATGTGTTGAATGATGATGTGGATGGTGGGTGATGAGGGTTCCGGGCGGCTATCAGATGACCTTTCCCTGTCAACTGTCCTGTCTCGTTGCGCGTGCTCACGTCCCCACGCACTCCCTCGCTCTCCCCCTCCCTCCCCCACCTCCCCACCTCCACCCTCCCCACCTCCACCCTCCCCACCTCCACCCACCCCTCCCCAGATATGACCTGTCTAGCAGCCGCATGCTGCCGCTCAGCCAGGCGCAGGCCGCCGGCCTCACCTGCGTGTCATTCGCGCCGGGGGCGAGTGAGGCGGTGGCAGCCAGCTGCGTGGACGGGTCCGTGGCGGTGTGGAATGTGCAGGTGCGGATGCGCGCGCGCGTGTGTGTGTTAAGCAGGCGGAGTGAGCCGGGGGGAGAAGAAGGGGAGAGAAAGGGGCGTGCGTGCGTGTTTGCGTGCGTTAAGAAAGCCGACCGCGAGCCTGAACGTACAGGGTGGAACATACTGTGTGTCACGTCGACTACCCTCGCGCAAGCCCCCCACACCATTCCCTCACCCACTCCATCCGCCTCATATCTATTTGGACCCCCCCTCCCCCCCTCCCCCCCCCTCTCCCCCCAGGACTACTCCCTAGAGGGGCGGGTGCAGGAGGGCGCACAGGCGGGTGGGGCGCTCAGCTGCGTGCTCACTCGGGACGTCATCATTTCGGGTGAGGGGGGCTGGGTTCTTGGGCTGGGTACTTGAACTGGGCTGGGGGGCCATGGCATGGGGGCCTGGCCTGCATGGGATGGCGCGCATGGGGCATGAAGGCTCAGGTATACGGGTATGCAGGTTGGCGTTTGCTGAGGGCAGAGGGCGGCAGCTGCCGTACAGATACTCCCCCTCGACACCTACCCGTCCCCACCCACACCCTCACCCTCACCCGCGCCTGGCCCCAACCAATCCAACCCAGGCTGGGGTGACGGCACCATCCGCTGCCACTCCCGGACTGCTGCTGCCTCCTCCTCCTCCTCCTGCACCCCGCTATGGGTGCTTCCGGGGGCACACTGCCTCGCATCCTCGGTGGGGGTCACGGCGCTGGGACTGTCGGCCAGGTGAGGCAGTGCCGTACAGTCCGCCCTGCACTGCCTCCCTCTCCTCGTCCCTCTCCTCCTCCCTCTCCTCCGAGCCTCCTCCGCACACGCAACAGTCGACCTGTTTTCTTAACACGCCCAGCTGTCATCCCTCCCTCCCTCTCTCTGCCACGTACCATGCACGCACGCACGAACGCTCACCCTAAGTTGCAATGCATCATCAATATTATTATATTAAACACCTTGGGATTCGTCTCTTTCCCCCACAGCGGCAATGTGCTGGTGAGCGGCGGTCAGGGGGGCGAGCTGCGCGTGTGGGAGCTGCGCTGCCGGGAGCTGGCGGCGCACATGAAGCTGCACTGCGACCGGGTGACGGATGTGGCGGTGACGGCGGACGAGGGGCATGTGGTGAGGGATGCGGGAGGGGCGGGCTGGGGACGTGCCTGGTAAGGCAAAACGAACATATGTTGTGCGGATACATTGCGGGGGGGGGAAGCTACTGGCAAGGCCGGGAAAGGGAAGAAGGGAACAAGGCGCGACACACAGAGCGGCAGGCAGAGCAGGAAGAAGAAATACCACTCTCGCCTCAACTTCACTCAATCCATGCACAGGCATTGGCATTGGCCATGCAGCCCACCCTCACTCCCAAGTCCTAACCACCGTGCATGTCATGTGCCCCCGTGTCCCCCTCACCCCCCCACCCCCCCACCCCTCCACCCCCCCACCCCTCCACCCCCCCACCCCCAGGTCGCTTCCTCCGAGGACCGCTCCTGGAGTCTGTGGGACGTGCGCGGGGAGCGGCCGCGAGCCTCTTGGCGCTGCCAGGCGGCGGTGCGGGGCCTGGCGGTGGCTCCGGACAAGGTGAGGCTGAGGGGGGGATCAAAGGGGTGTTGAAGGGAGGTATGAGCGTGTGACCCATGGGTCAGACGTGCGTGTATACCCAGGTTATGTAAGCTACACATAGTAGGAGTGCTGAGTAAAGGGCCCTTCCAAAACCGCCAGTGATGGTCTTGGCAATGAGAATAGCGAGCATGATGATGATGACGACGTAAATGCACTGACAAGGTGCTACCGGTACTGCTCCTACCCGTCATGACAGGTTTCGGTTGCAACGGTTTCCTTGGACCGCAAGGTGCAGATGTGGGATGTGCGCAGCCCCGAGCCGCGCTGGACCAAGGTACGGCGCAGGGCGGTGTCGTGCTGTTTGTGTGTGGGGGGGGGGGTTCATGTGTGCGGAAGTGGTGTGGTTAAGAAAGGGGGGGGGGTACGTGTGCATATTTTTGCGGCATTGTTAACAACGGGGAAAATGGTGCTTACAAGGGGATATAACACGGGACAGCAGCGACTCATTCTTGCCCCCAAGCACCCATCACACGCATGAATTACCCACCCGCATGAATTGCCCATTCATCCATCAAACCGTCAATCGACCAATCCATTCCTCCACCCGCCCAGGTCGAGGCCCATGCGGTGGAGGGGGGCTGTGTGGCGGGGGACAACCGGGGTGCCACCTTCGCCACCGGGGGTGCTGACGCGGCGGTGAAGGTGTGGGATTGGCGTACGGGGGCCGAGGTGGCCTCAGGCGCCGTACATACGGCTCCCGTGACTAAGCTGTCGTACAGTCCGGATGATCGTACGATTGTGTCGGTTGCCATGGATGGTTCCATGGCTTTCTGGCAGCTGGTTTGATGGGCTGGGAGGAGGGGAAAGAGGAGGAGGGGAGGAGAAGTGTGTGACCAAGACTGCCGTACATGCAACATGTTATTGCTAAAAAGAGGTTTGTGATTAAAGAAGCACAATCTTGCGTGCTGAGATAGATGTTGAAAGAGAGCTGTTATGCTCTGCGATTTGCCATAGTACTTGAGTTGGGATCGAGGAGTTGTTGCGGAGGGTTAAAGTTTGGGAACGCGCATCGGCAGCGCGGTTACGTGGATGTGGGTGTGGTTGTGGATGTGGGTGTGGTGTCTCTGCAACGCGGCACGCCCCGCCAGGAATGCCGCGGTGCAGTGACCACCCTTGGCGACAACAATGATAAGCCCATTCGTGCTGCCATACCAGTATTTATACCCGAAAGGATGGGGTTTTGACCCTTTTGAGGCGTGCGGCCCTGTTTGTTGCAGGGATGCGGTAAAGGGGATGCAGTAAAGGGGATGCGATAAAGGCCCAGATGGCGACATTCTTACGGTACTATTATCCTACTCTGTGCCCACATGTGATTGCAATTTCGACTGCCCCGGTTGCTGTTGGTGTCATTTGTCTTTTGGCACTTTGATAGGTCGGATGGGGCGGCGCTGTATGTGGAAGAGCAAAAGTGCTTCTGGTCAGATGTGGGGCATTATCTTTGGGAATAACGCTGGGTCTGGGGTATCGCGGTCATGATGATTTATGTTCATAGCGTGCGAGATAGCTGGGGTTAAGTTGAGACAGGCAGAAGGCTCTCTCCGAAAGGAGATCAGCTGCCGCAGTTTAGAAGTACTAGATTGGATAGAAGATTGGAACGCTTGAAACAATTTTGTGGGTTAGGTGTGGGTGCGGGTAGCAGCTGCTGCGGCAGCAGCATGTACGTATGTACGGCAGAATGCATGCAAGGAAGGAAGCATCGTACCCGGCTGTTGTGGTTGAAGCATCTGGAGCTTCGATCTCTCTCTGCCTGTGTTGTTTCGGCAGATAAGCAGTAAATCACACGATGGGGTGTTGAGGTTTGAGGTATTGCAAGAGCTTATGCTTTGTAAGTTGCTGCGTCCCAGAGATGGGACTAAAGACCTGTACCGTCGTTTCTACCGATTTCTGTTCGGATAGAAAGAGCAGCCGCTCACACATTTGTCTCGCCTTAATAAGAATCTTATGCGGTAGGAAAACCCAGATGGGCCGTGTGAAACAGTCCACTTTGACACTGTTACATGTCGGCGGCAAACACACGCAACGCCCCGAGTGTGCTGTCTGTCCCTCACTCCTCGTTGGGAAGGAGGTTGATGAAACGCCCATGGGCTGCTCCCCACGCGCGCTACCGCACCTGCGGCCCACCACCCCTGTTGTCAGTTAGCTGTTTCCTCATTACCACCTCAGCCTCCCGCCCAGCCCCTCTCCACATGTCGCAATCAACCACCACACCATCATCAAGCGTCAGGGCATAACCCCGTAACACGTGTTCTCAGGCCGTTCCAGATCTTGACAGGTGGTCATGTACGTCCCTGCAAGAAACGTATCATGTGCGGCACACACACCCCGGATGTCTGAACACACTCGCTTCTCCGAGGACCCTAACCCCTAGAAGACTCTCAACCATGCACATACCACTTTCGAGCAATACTCCTCTCCTGCCACCGGTAGATCCTAAACCCCTCCCTGCTTCTCGCCCTCCTCATCCTCCCTTCCAAGCAAGACTACCTCCCAATCAAAGACAACCGCGCCAAGCACCATAACCCAGCGATGCTGTCGTTCCCGATACACGTAACGTTTAGCTTGTCAAACGCTAGTAATCGCGCAACTAACCACGTCTGCATGCGGCAACCAATTTTTAGCTGCGCCAGAAACCGCCTAACAACGAGTCCTTTTCCGAATGCGTGGGAAGAACACCCGAGTCGCCGCCAACACCGCCGCCCCCGCCACCAATCCTGCTGTTGCTTCCGACCGCTCCGCCACCCATGCCGCCGCGGCCGCCCAGACCGGCGCCGCCGCTGCTGCCGGCCGCAGCCCCTGCGCCCGGGGAAAGGTCGGCAAAGATGCCGTCGAGGCCTGACGACTTGCTGCCACCCCCGCCACGAGTTGGGGTGGCGTACTCCACAGTTGGGCTCTTGTCGTACTGCTGGGGGAGGGGGGTTAAGACGGGTAGGGGGGCATGAGAGGACGTGAGGTTGGGTACGCTAGGGAGCAACGTACCGCTAAGCGGAAGAGGCGTGGCGGACGACGAATGATTAAGTAGAAAACGGTCGCATGTTAAGCAATTCACCACAATCAAGCACCAAGCTTTTCCAAAAACTGCGAAAAACCTCTATCCACAAACCCCGACGCCGCAACAACACCCCTCCCGCATCTAGGGTACGAAAACATACCCTAGATGCCAGCAACGACGCCTTGGCCGACGACGTGTCGAGTCCGGCCGCCGCCGCCGCCGAGGGCATCAACCCCCCGCCGCCGCCAGCACCGCCCCCCTCGCCTCCACCGTCTGGCAGCCCAGTCCCACGACCCAGCCAGCGCGCCGCCGCCGCTGCCGCGGTAGCCGACTTGAAGCGCGACGCCGAGGAGCCGCCCGCAGCCGCCGAGGAGCCGCCCGCAGCGGGAGCGGCGGCAGTGGCCCCCGAAGGTCGCTGCGGCGGCGGCAGCGGCGGAGGCGCCTGGCTGGCTCGTTTGTTGCCGCCAAAGAGCCCCAGGAAGCCCTTCTTCTGCTGGTGCAGGCGGCCTGCGGAGGGTGAGAGGCCGCGAGAGAGGAACCAAGGCACAACAGTGTAGGCGAGAAGAGGGGGTATCGGTGGGAGAGAGTGCAGAGAGAGTTCGCGCTCCATTCATCCATCCATCCCCCCCTGCCACCCCAGCTGGCGAAGCCTACATGTCACACAGCTCGTTAGTTGCCTCGTCAGTTCTCCTTATCTTCACGCCCCCGCCACCCCCACCCCAGCTCCTTACTTCGCGGCCCCCCCACAATGTCCGGGAAGTCCAGATCGAAGAAGGCGGACGTGAGCACCTGGGGAGGGTGGAGAGGCAGGAGGAGGCGGTGCAGGATCGGGAGGGGGCAGGAGGAGGAGGAGGCGGTGCAGGAGCGGGGGGCAGGCGGGCGTGAGGAAAGGTGTACAAGTTGAAAGAAGAAGGGAGGGATTGGACCGACTGGCGAGTGGATTTCAAGCCATGTTGTCTCCTCTCCTCAGGCCTCTTCTCCCCCCCCCTTCCGCCTCCTCCCCCCTCCCCACCTGGCCCAGCGCGAAGCCCTTGCTGACCGCCTCCCGCTCCCGCGCCACCAGCAGCCGCCCCTTCTCCGTGTACGTGTCGTCCACGTCGTCATCGTTGGAGAACTTGTACTTGGAAGACACGCAGCTGAGGGGGGGAGGGGGTAAATAACAAGGAAGGGGGAGGGGGAGGGAGGGAGGGGCAGGGGGCGAAACACTCACATTTCCCATTCACAGCATGGCAACTTGGCTTCCTTCCCCGCCCCGGCTTTGACACGATGCCCTCCCCACGGCTCACTTCTCATTTATCCCCCCGGGCTGGTTGGCATTCTCATTCACCGCATTGGGGATTCTTCTTTCTCCCCCCCGGCCCCCGACACAATACCCCGCGCCCCCGCCCCGGCTCTGCCCGCCCTCCCCCAGCTCACATGCCCATGATCCTGTCCCACAGGTTGAGTGCCGTGATGGCGCACTCCACCACCAGGATGAGGGGCAGGTAGGTGTTCAGGTGCTGGCGCAGGAAGCGGGGCACGTCCATGGAGCCCATCTTGTCCTCAAACACCGTGCTGGGGCTGCCTGGGGGGGAGGGGGGGGAATAGCGCCAGAATAGCGCCAGAATAGCGCCACGGCAGCCGAGCAGTATGGTGGCGTGCGTAGAATAACATACTGGTGCGGTACCGGTGCTGGTGGTGAGTAGGACGCAAGAGGCACTCTCGTAGGGTTGCTCTCGTTGGAAGAGCAACCAACTTTGGTAGTTCCCTATGGGTTGGTGTGCTCTGACCCCCCTCCTCCACCCGCCCTCACCCGCACCCTCCTCCACCCGCCCCTCCCCCCCTCACCCGCATCCCTGCTTGTCATGCGGATCATGTGGTAGAAGTTCCAGCAGGTGGGGGCGGCGAAGCGGCACATCAGCGTGCCGTTCTGCATGAAGGCCGACCCAATGGTGGCGCGCGGGATGAGCTTGTTGTAGTCGAAGGCGGTGATGGAGAAGAGCGCGGCGTAGGTGGCGGCGCAGATGTAGGCCTGCGGGGGAAGCGGGGGGGGCGGGAGGGGGGAGAAGGGGGGGGGTGTTCAGCACAAGCGGGTGTTAAGGGTTTTGCGGGATGGGCCGGCCGGCTACCATGTTTGGACCCCATGGTGAAGCCGTGTCATTACAGCGCGTCCATTGCCTCCTTTTCACCCATTTTTACCCCCACCAGCAGCAGCGTGATGAGCTGCACCCCTCCCTCCCCTCCTGCCCCCCTTCCCTCTCCTCGCCCCCACCCTCGTCCCCCCCACCACCCACCAGCGGCAGCAGCGTGATGAGCTGCACCCCGAACTCGCTGTTCTGGCTGCCCTTGATCAGCAGCGACAGCGGCGAGATGTCTACGGGGGACACGATGGTGGCCTCCGCCCACACGATCAGCAGCGACAGCCCGGCGAAGATGACGGCAAGAACCTGGTGGTGAGGGGGAGGGGAGTTGGGGGTGGTGGTGGTGTGGGGGGTGGGGGGTGGGGGGATGGGAACGGGGGGGTTTGGGTAGGGAGAGGGGAAGAGTTGCTTTTGCGATGTTGGACACATCCTGTGTGCTTAATACCCCCTGCCAGAGCATTAAACACCCAAAGGCAGCCAACCCAAAACATCACGCACCCTCACCCCCACCCCCTCACGGTGAGTGTTTCCGCGGCGGCTCAGTTGATCCAACCCCCACCCCCTGCTCCCCCCCACCCCCCTGCCCCACCCTGTGCCAGTGCGCCCTCAGCACGCACTTGTAGTACCACACCGCCCGCTTGATGGGGCTGCGAGTGGGCTGCCGGGGGCTGAAGTCCGCAAGCTGGCGGCACTTGACCACGTCCTCCAGCTCGAACGCCTCCGCCATCACCTCCTCGTACAGGGCGCGGTCGCCTGGCAGGGGGGGAAGGGGAAGGGGAAGGGGATACATAATCCGCATTAGGCTGGATTATAGATTGCGTGTGTGGGGGGAGCTGCAAGCGGGTGGGTACTAACGAGATCGGGGCAACCGGGGGCCACTGCCACCCTTGCTTAGTCTTGGAATGGCTTACCGTAGTACCTGCGGCGGCTTGCCTGCATATACTACCCGTGTACTTGATAGCCGTGTACGCACAGTTCCATGGCACCCTATTTCCCTAACCCTTGCATGTGGAGGCATCCCCCCTCCTGTCCCCATCCCCATCCCCCTCCACCCCCCCTCACGCCGCCCCACCCTTGTAGGTCGAGATGGCGTAGAACATGCGCCTCCTCAGCGCCGCCAGCCCCGCCACATCGTAGTTGTACTCCAGGTCCTCCGCGTTCATGGACTCGATGTCAATGCCGCCCAGACCCCCACCCGCTCCCCCGCCGCTGCGACCGGCTCCCAGGCCGCCGCCGCGGGCAGCCAGGTCGGAGGGCTTGATGGGAGACTCCTGCAGGGTGGGAGTGGGAGTGGGGGTGAGGTGGGGGGGGGGAGGGAGGAGGAGGAGAGCCAATGTGTGTTGGCAGGCAGGAGACAGTACCGTAGCTGTGATGAGGTGGGTGAGGTGGGGTAGGGTCCAACGGGTGGTCGAGGTGATATACCCCCTTCCCCCACATTAGAATTTCTTTTTCCCACCTTCTCCACCTTCCAACCTGTGGTCTCCTATGGTTTGGTATGGTCTTTGACCCCCCACCTTCTCCACATGCTCCCTGCCTACCCCCTCCCCCCACCTTCTCCACATGCTCCCTGCCTACCCCCTCCCCCCACCTTCTCCACATGCTCCACTATAATGTCCATGTACTTCCTCAGCGGGTCGTGTCGCCGCATCTGCCGCTCATTGGCCGCGATGATGGTCACCACCGTCTCCAGCTCCGCAGTGCTCTTCATCACCGCCTCCGCGTACTTGCCGGCCCTGGGGGGCGGGGAAGGTCGGGGGGGAGGGAGGGGGAGAATGGAGGACGGGAGAGGCGCAAGCACGCGCTCATGCGCCCTTTGCCCCCGACTCCATAACCCCTATAGTGAACCTACACCCTTTCCCCTAGTGCCCATGCGGCTTATGCGCCCCTATGCTAATCCCCTAGTGACCACCTGACCCCCACTCAGACCTCCACAGCCACACGGACCGAAACCCCACGTGTGCCCCTTCCCACCCAACCCCCCCTAGCACCCACCTGTGCGCGCACCACTTGAGCTGCCGCTCCGGGTCCGCCTTCCACATGTTGCGCGGGATCTCCACCTGTGCGGGAAGAGCAGGAGCAGGAGGGGGAGGAGGAACGGGGCGCATTAAGGGGTGCAGCGGGACGCCATGCAGAAGGGGCATCACATAGGGTTACTACACGTGCGGGGCGTGCTGTGGACGGGTGCATCCTGCGGGACACGCCAAACAAGCAGCGTGTCCTTGTTGTTGTGGCACCTCCCCCACCCCCCACGCCCCACGTCCAGCCCACCCCCATCACACGGTTGGTTAGGTGCTCTTCCTCTTTACCCATCACTCCCGTTGCTTCCCGTCAATTCACCTCCCCACCACTCGGGGACCCACTCACCAGGCCGTACCCCAGCAGGATGATGCTGGCGATGAGACCTGCGGGGCGCCACATGCACCCCGGGTGCACAGGAAAGCGTGTGTTTGTGTGTTTTGGGGGGGGGGTCAGGGCGTTCGTATGGAGGTGAGCGAACGAGAGGAGTCGGGCAGCAGAGGGCCAGCATACCGGCGGATATACCGGTATGGAGCTATCTTATTGGGGTGCCGTACAGCCCCCTCCCAGTCGAGTTTAAATAAATACCTTCCCCCGCCCTTCTCACCAAATGCGTTGGAGAGGCCGATGCCCAGACCCACGAGGCCGTCCAGCGTCATCTTTTTGGAGATCAGCAGCGCAGCAATGCCTGGTTGGTTGGGTGAGTGGGCGGGGGCAGGGGAAGAGAAGTGCGGGGGTCAGGTCTCAGGTGGGGCATTTGTGGGCAGGTGAAGAAGCAAGAGCAGGTGAGCAAGAGGGGAGGGAGGAGCAGGAGGGCAGGCGGGGAAGGAGCAGCCCGACCCACCTACGAGCCCCACAGCCGCCACGGATCCGTACAGGATAGCGTTTTCCTTCAGGCTGGTCAGGCACCTGGGGGTTGGCGACACGGCACACGGGGGTTGTTGTTGAGACAGCTGGAGGGAGCCGGCATCACCAGCCGGCAAATAACTCAGCAAGCATACCTGCAGCAAAAGCAGGTTATGCTATGGTGCGGACATCAGGGCCAGTACACCTACCTGGCGCATACCGGTTGCAACGCAACACCCAGCAGCCCATCCCTCCATTGAGCAACACCCCTCCAACGCTGGCATGCTTGTAGTTTTACCCCTCCATTGCTCAGTTCACCGCCCTGCTCACATTCCCACCTCCCTCTCAGCCCAACCCTCTTCCCCTTCGGTCTCCTCCTATCCTGGGGCCGCAAAGCCATGCAAATGAGTGGACGGGTCCAGGATGGCTTGGATTTACTTACTTGCCCTTCACAGTGAAGTCCCCGGCATCCGAGTAGTATTGGAAAAAAGGCAGCAACAACCATGTAAGGATCTGTGTAGACCTGTGGTGTGGCATGGAGAGGAGCAAAAGTATTTGGGAAGGCGGGCAACATACCAGGTCGGGCTCAAGCCAAATGCCCAAAATTCAGCCAGCTACCGAGCGCTCCGTCACACCACGTCAGGGTTTACAAGGAACTGCGGTAGCCTACCAGAATGCTACGTTCCACATATAGCCCAGTTCCACCGGCTTCTTGTTGTCCAGCGTCGAGAAGACATCCAACGGCACGATGGCCACCACTGCCATAGCTGTCAGCCATGCGTACGCGGTGGTAACTTTTACTGTAAATACGACCGATTTCGCACAGTACCGTCGCAACCTGCGTAAAAATCACTTTTGAGTTCGTCCGCAACTCAAATGTTTGGGGCTTTGCTGCCATCAACGCTTACAGCAAGAGAATTGCCCCGGAGACCAGGATCATAGAGAAGATGAAGAAAGTCCACATTTTTGCTCACGGTTCGTCAGCAGTAAGTAAGAGTTCTTGAAGGCTCCAATTTTCCTAACCAAACAGGACAACTAAAGCCCAGATATGCTGCATAGAGGTCATATCATGCATGGCAAACGTTTCGATAAAGCCGAACGTCTAGGACCCTTCTGTTCGGTGGAGAAAGTCGCACGATGCCCCCAAAGCTTTACCCGTTTCCAGATACTACCGCAAGATCAACAGGCGTCAAGGTCTTAATAAGTGTATGTGCAGAGCAGATCTGCAGAGCAAGGATGCTGCGTGCGTGCGTGGGGATACCATTGACTAAAGTAAATGCCGTACAGCTGCGGTCTTGCAGCATCCATGGCACAATGGGACAATGCGCGAGGGCCATCATTGTAATGACCGACGTATGCATGCATTAGGAACGGTTTAACTTGGAGGGGAAACGCGGAGGCATCCAGCTCCTGTGCTGGTTTGGCAAGAGGGCAAGAAGGCACGAACAGCCTGAAGGGCTAGAAGGGCTACTACGGCCCATAAGGACGAATACCTTGGGCCCCAAGTCCTCAACCCGCAAGCCACTGCCCCTAACCATAAGTATGCCTGTAGGAAGCTAGGCAGCAAAACGTACGAAGCTAGACAACCGGCACGTGCGCCAGGGGTGTAGGCCTTTCAAGGTACTGATAACGCTTATCGTGCCTTCAGGTTTGAAATCCCCACCCATACCCCCACTCCTCTTTGCGACACACGGCAAACTGCTCGTAGCCCGTGTGACATGCTCGTGTGACTTGCCCGGGATGGGGCAGAGGTAAGTCGCTACTTATGGCACGCCAGCCAGGGCTGTAGCTTATAAGCACATATCGTTACCATGTTTTCCAGAACTGTCACCTACGGCAGCATTTTGACGCTCTAGCTAAACCGGGTCTAACGCTTGCGCGCCTAAGGAGCGGGGCAAAGAGCTTCTATGATAAACATTTAGTCCTTTTAGCATCCATGAATGAGGGCAACTTCTTTTATTTATGGCTGCATGGGCCGGTTAGGCCGTACTGTTTGGGCCGCCTTAGTTCTGCTGTGGCCTCCTTTACCGGCTTTACGCAGGTGCACATACTTCCGAACTGCCCACGACAAAGCACATAAAGAGATAACTCTAACTGTTGCAGCGTCGAAACTTGTGTTTAAGAGGCCGTCGGAGTGTGAGGAGCGCTCGCGCCTCCGCTGCGCCTCCAGCCCACCACTTTGCCTGTCTTTCGCGGTCTGGCTATGCAGACAAAGCATATTGGAGATGCAGCCTATTTTACCAGAGCACAGCTTGAAGCTACCAACCCAAGTAGGCGTGAGGGAATCGATGCGGTCGCCGAGGCCAGGTGGCGCTCCACCACATCAAAGCTTGTTAAGACGGCAATTAAAACCCTTAAACTGTAAGTTCTACGGGGACTTTGCCGCTACCAAGTCAATAGCCGCCCGATCTCATTATTCTGGACCCTACGCCCTGGGCCGGTGCTACCACCAGACCTGACTGGGTCTACGAGACCTCGATGAACTACATAAACCGCTTCTTCTTGACGCGGTCTATCAGCAAGAACGACCGGCACGTAAGTCCGGGGCGGGAAGCTGGGTGGCTACTGGAAGAAGTTCCAAGCGCTGTAATGCGCTGGCCATCCACGCTGTTCCCATGATAAGTCTTCCTGTACTCCGCTTTGTGATTGCCATGAGCTGAGCTTGGCTTTGATGCCTCTCCTCCTGGCGTCACCGCAGCTGGTGGTCGGTGGCGCCATTCTGCTGGCTTCGAAAGTTCAGGAGAGCCCTCGCTCGGTGCAGGACGTCGCGTACGTCCTCCTGCAGCTTAAGAATGCCAACAAGCAGAAGCCGCAGCAGGGCCCCGACCAGGTCTGTCTTGGCACATACTTCCCTTTGCGGGTTGAAGGCGCTTGTTTGGTTTCCATGGGCACTTTAAAAAGTCATGGCTAGCTGCCTCACGAAAGCCTTACACGATAACGGGTAGAATTAGCCTAAACGCCTTTGGGCCGCGTCCCACTTGCGCTTCATCCAAGTTTTTGCGCTCGAGGAACCTGCTTGGGTGACCTATAAGCGCACTTGGCTGCCCGCATGCGTTGACAGACCACATTGGAGCAGTTTATGGAGGGAGTCGTGCTGGCTGAGCAGGCCATGCTGTTCTCCATGAACTTCAACCTGAACGTGGAGACGCACGTCAGCCTGGCCCGCCGCCTCCTTGAGCCGCTCGACCTCTGGGCCAAGACCAACCCGACGCCCGAAGAGGCCGAGGCAAACCAGTTGAAGCTAGGCCTTTACTCGGCCATGACGTTCTTCCTCAACGACAGTGCGCTGACCAACCTGTCGCTTCAGTACCCGAACTCCAAAGTTGCGCCTGTGGCGCTGGTCATGGCAGCTAAACGCATCGTGGCATTACGCTATGCGGGCAAAGAGATTCCCGCGCAGCTGCAGCGTGTTCTGGCGCTGGCCAACGATGCTGAGTGGTTTGCCTCCAAGGGGCTCACTCTGGAAACCGCTGCAGGTGGGGGAAAGGGCCTAGCGTTGCGCTAGACGTTCTCTTCGTTACTTGGCATCGATATTAAGCGCATGCACTTGGTACAAACCCAGAAAGTATCAGCCCGTACATAGTCGAATGTGCTCTGTCAGGGTCCACACAGGTCTCCTGTAATGCGCTGTTCCTCCTGATTGAGCATGCATGCCGTCCTTGAAACCTTGCAGGAATCGAGTCGCAGATTAACGAGCTGTACGCGACGGCGCCGGCCGCCCCGGCCTCCAACCAACAGCAGCAGCAGCGCCAGCAGCAGCAACAGGCGTCTCAGGCTGTCCGGAGCCAGCAGGTAGCGGCCTCAGCGTCCGCACAGCCGCAGCAGCAACAGGCACCGGCGAGCGCATCGGAGGCTTCACGGCAGCAGCAGCAGCACCAGACGCAGCAACCCCAGGCTGCAGGCGCCCTGGCAGCGCCCCAACGGCCGTCTGACGGCGGCAGCGGCTGCGACGGGGTAGGTAACGATGGGAGAGGCGCCCCCGCATCATGCCCGGATGGGCAAACGCAGCAGCAGGCAGCGGGGGCTGCGACGTCCTCCGGTCTCCCGGTTGCTGCGCCCATGATGCAGCAGCAGACGGGGCATATGGAGGAGGCCACGTCAGCAGGTCACCTCCACCCCAATGCTCCTGACGCCTGCTGCTGCGCGGCGCCCCAAGCCCCTGGTTCGCCCCCTGCGGCCGCCGCGGACCACACCGCCGCGGCCACTGCGACCCCCTCCTGCAAACGCGAGGAGCAGCAGCAGCATGGGTACGATCATGAGCCGCGGCAGCCCACGTCCTCGGCCGCAGCAGGGCCGCCGGCTGCCGGGGCGATGGCAGGCGGCACGCCGGAGCAGCCGCACCCCCCTTCCCCGCATCCGCACCCCCACACGCAATCGCATCAGCACTCCCCCTCCACGCTTCACCAACACCCCGCACAACCGCACCACCAAACCCCTCCTCTTCAGCCACAACAGCAACCTCTTCAGCCACAACAGCAACAGCCATGCAGCGCTCGGAAGCGCATCAGCGATGGTGACGAGTGCTTGGCGGGAGAGCAGCAGGCGACCTCAGAACTGCACCCCTCGCCGCAGCAGCAGCAACAGCCACTCCAGCAGCAGCATCCCGAGCAGCAGCACCGCCACGACGGCGGCGGCAATGTCGGTGGTGGCATGCACGAGGAGGATTCCGCCATTGAGAATTGCAGTCCCAACGGCCTGACGACGGGCAACGCCTCAGGCAGCGGCTGCGGGCATGCCGAGGGTCAGCCCGAGGTCTGCAGCCGCGCCGACGCGCTCAGCCAACAACAACAGCAGCAGCGGTGCACGGGAGGAGCGGCTGCGGCGGGCGTGGGTGTGATGGGTTGCTCTGGGCAGTACGCTGCAGGGCAGGTGCAGCAGCCCCAGCAGCAGCAGGAAGGGCTGCTGCGGGGAGGAAAGCGCGGCCGCATGGAGGGAGAGCCTTCTTCGGAACTAGCGGAACTGGAAGTGCATGGTGGCAGCAGCGGTGTCGAGGGAAGAGACGGCTGCATGTTGATGATGATGATGCCGCCAGCGTTCAAGGCCCGGCGACTGGAGGAGGCCGGCGCGGCGTAAGAAACGTGCAGCTAAATGCCTTGTGGATGGAGCTGTGTGGCTGTGTGTGTTTGGTCGTTTAGCGGGCAAGACCGACGTATTTCACAGCGGGCAAAGCAGTGGCAGATCACGCGGTCGAGGCATGGATGGCCTGCATGCATCGTCTTTCAGTACTTGCTGGCGTGCACGGGTCGTGGCGTTTGGTGTGCGCCACGACGCGTAGCAGCAGCAGCAGGTCGCAACCCTCATCCCCCTGGCCATGCCACGTCCAAGGGCTTGTGGGGACACCGAGCACGAGTCTGGCAGGGCTACCAGCGCCGACGGTACACGACGCGCCTGGTACCTCCCTACGCAAGCATTCGTTCCTTCCAACACTTTTTGTCATCCTCCCACTGCGCGTGAAACTGTGCCAGCATGGTTCATGCTGGGGTGGTGTGCTAGGCACAGATGAATACAACCATCAGCTGCGCCCCCTCGGCCCTTCACCCATCATCCTTCCCGTCCTGCCTCCTGCCTCGTTTCAAAGATAACGAATGCGAAGGTGCCAACAGCCGTATGGACACCTGTCAGGTTTCTCAGGGTTCGTGGCCTTGTGAATTCCCTTTTGGCGCCTTGCACTTGCGCGCCTTGCGGTTTAGCGGCTGGCACCGCAATCTTGCAGTTTCCACCGTGTTTTGTAGTGGGAAGTCTGTGATGGCAGAGTCACCACTGTCGCTTTGCGGGTGTTGTGCATGTATGGGTTGTTGTCGTGTGTGACGTGGCCTGCCACGATCAGGGGACATTGCAGCGCTGCCGGGTGTGCATCCGCAGATTGCCTTGGGTGAGGTTGAGAGGAGAAGAGAGGAGAGGGTGACAGGGGACAAGAAACGCGTGTTACGGCGGTAGTATGGAGGCCTTATGGATGCGTCTGTGATTGTGGTGTGGTTGCATTTTCGGACTCTGCCGAGGCTACTTACGGACGAGAGGAAAGAGGGTCATGAGGTATGATCCGCATGAGCATTACCCCAAGGGCGGTGCTGCTTGGTGCCTGTGTTGCAAGCTCTGAAGGGTCGTTACAGCCATGGGGGCATGGAGGGCTTCCCGAGCAGATTCGGTCTGTGGATGGGGGTAAGTAGACAAGGAGAGGTTCTCTCTCTGTCTGCGTGCGTGCGCTGGATGGGACAAACGAACGAGGACATAGCCGGCTGTGGGTTTGGCTGGAAACGGTTGGAACACACTGCATCTTTTCAATGTTGTTGGGATGAACGGTATTGGAAATACCGGGCTTTCCGTGGGAGGAGGGCATGCGCACCGCCGCTGGTGCTGCGGCCACCACCACCACCACATCGCCGCTGCTGCTACTGCTGTGCCTATAATTTAAAAAAACTAAATAGAGTGTTTATACACGGGCACTGTTGCCTGGTGCCTTCCTAGATCCGATTTGTAGACGTGGTGACCGGAGTTGTCGATGATTGTTTGTGGCGGCGTCGCTTCTGTGGCCCCTTCCCCTTCCGGGGCCCTTGGCGTCCTCCTGTCAAAGAGAGATTTCAGCAGGCCATGTGGGATGTGCATCCTTTCAGAGTATATTTGGACGCACATGCGTGGCAAATTGTTTGGTTTTGTGCTTGTGTGTAGAGGCATAGACACGAGAGGTGTGAGAGATTAAAGATTTCCCATAAAAGTAGGACCGAGCAAACCGCTTACTATTTCTTGGTGCAATTTGTTGCTTTTCTTGTACGGCTAAAACAAAACCATATAGGTCCTCAGGCGAGAGGCCCTTATAAAAAGAAGTCCGTCGTCGGTCCTTTCATGGTGGCGCGGACAAGATTAATCTTACTGGCTCGTCTGTTTGGGGGAACGGAACCTCAACAGCACAGCAGCAGATTGTGAAGATGCGGGTGGCTTTTGCTTGCAAGCGTACGGTATGTTGCTTTTCCGTGGATGTCGGGGTGGTGGCAAACCAAACATGTGCTTTGTGTGCATGTGTGTATGTTGCATTGAAGGGGCGAACCAGGACTGCTTGCCCCATGTGTGGCGTCATAGCTCGAAGGGAGCTGTAAGAGTAACCCACATGGCCAAGTTGGGCCGCGATTGCTCTTCGCCTTGCCTCGGCTGTTCATCGCCAGTCGTTGTGGTGCAGGGCACGCAGGTTTTAAGCACTGACAGGAGCTCAAGAACACGACATGGCAGCACCGCGCAAGCGCCTGCCGATGCGCTTCTTGCATGCATCCAGTCTGGCACAATGTGTCAGTCAAGAGCCATAAGTCAGGGGTACCGGCTAGGGTATGCAGATGAATAAGCCAGCGCTGGCAACGTGCGCGCAACCCCTACGCATGCACAACGATTAACTCGACAAAGGCAAATGCATTCGTAAAGCAACAACCCTGCTTCAACCAGCACACGCGCAAAACCACCGCATTACAACGTCCCTTTCCAAAGGCACCCATCAACTCGCCCCGTCCACCCTCCACCGTTGCCCACCTACCCACCACCCTACTCCAATCGTCCGCCCGCTCGTACCTCACCCCCCCATGCATCCCCACACTATCTTCCTCCTTACTACTGCCCTGTCAAAACAGCAGCGCCCGCATCCCCCGCCGCTGCCCCTCCTCCCTGCGCCCCTGCTCCCGCAGCCCCTCCTGGCGGCGGCCCCAGGACCTTCCTGCCGGGGTTGACCAGGTACTGGTTCTCCGCCTCCTCCGAGTGGTACACGCAGCTGACCTGCGGCGAGGAGTCCAGCTCGCCCACGAAGGCAAAGGTGTTCATGGAGCGTTTGCAGCTCTCCACCTGAGAGGGCGGGAGGCGGGGGGGGGGGGTTAGGAACGGGTTATGGAAGGGGGTACAAAAAAAAGAGACTCTGACGAGGCAACGAACGCGCTGCATGGCAAGGGGGTGCTATGGAAGGGGGTGGGGGCGCGACAAAAGGTACACTGGAAGCAGCTGGAAGTCCACGGTATCGGCCTCGGGGTGGTGGGTGAGAGCCGGGGAGCAGAAGGCGAGGGAAGGAGAGCGCAGCGAGGGCAGTGGGGGGAGCCCTTGGATGGGCACATGGGCTGGTGCGAGAGGGTGATGCGGCGCGCACAGGTTGCCTAACACGCGTGCGGAAGGGGGCCCCCAGCCGGAGGAAAACGGAGACAAGCCTCCAAGGGCTGCAACGGCCCACCTGCTGCTGCGACACCAGCTTCTTGTTTTCAAGCACTCCCACATTGCTCCTCCGCAGGATGCAGCCGGGCTTCACCTCCGGTTGCGACACGTACACGTTGAAACTGGGGCGAAAGAGGATGGAGGGAAGCGGGGGCAAAGACATACACGTTACTACCCAATGTGTTGAATGAGAATGGCAAGCAAGAGGAGGAGGGGCGTAAGGAGGAAGACACCTGAGCGAGGGCCTTAAATGGCACAAGCCACTGTATGCAAGGCATAAGTTTGCGGTAGTTCACATGAGGCCACATGCGCGTGACATCTGAAGTTAGGACGATTGTGGTTTGGAATGGCTCTGTTGACACCGACATGGGGGCACCGAGGAGGGGCCACGCAAAGACTCACGGGTTGAAGGACACGAACAGGCGCTGGTCAAACGCCATGGCCGAGTAGCCGTACGCCATACACAACTCGGAGTTTGGAGTGCGCCGGTCAACGATTTCCGTCGAAGCGACGTTGCTTGGCGATAACGTCATGTTGCTGTCAAAGAAAACTCCGATGCCCCTGCAAAGAAGTTTAAGTTTCGGCGGTCGAGGTGTGGTGGGTATTTGCATTCAGCATCAATGGAAGTTAAGACCAATTGCGATAGCTCAGACTTACAGGCCAGTTATAAATGCTGCCGCTATTAAAGCACGTGACAAGCTGTCGCCTCCGCTGTTGTTCTTGTTGGGTGGCGGATTGCTTGGCGGAGGAGGCGGCATGCTTGGCTGTCTAGGGAGCGACGATGGTGGCGGCGGGTAATCATATGGCCCTGATTTCCAATTTGGCAAAGTGCCGGTTGGAGGTCCTGAAGGGCCTGTCCCGGACCCGCGCGGGTCCTTCGCGAATTGGGCCGTGCATGCGACACCGCCTGAACGCCGTCCTCTCCTGACGACTACTGTCCCATAGCTGGTACTTGCTTCATTAGTATTTTTCAGTAAGGAGGCGGGGCTCCGATAGCAGAGCCCAGACATTTGGCTAGGAATGGCAATGTGTGGTTTCCGGCAGTGGTAGGTTGGCTTTGAAATACTGGGAGAAATAGCTTTGCATACGATAGAACGCAAAAGTACACCTGTATCATAAAAGACGACTGCTCCTGTTGAATTGACTTCCGACGGTCTAGGGGCTGGGTAACAGGAAACTAACCAATACTAGCGCACGCATACCGCACTTGCTTTGATAACCCTATAGTATCGCGACATGCACATGCATATTTGTTGCAGGGGCTTCGTCTAAGCTACAACCACGAGATTGTATGAAGTCTGCTTCGGCACCTGTAAGCCCAGAACAAGTTGTACATGGCCAGAACAGCGTACTTAACGTATGCAAAGAGCATCGGCATTACAAGTTAAACATTTTGTTAACCAGTCTTCTTACTAACCTACAACGCCAACCGTCCCCCGGGTCACGAGACTCGCGGCCCACTTCCCAAGCGTCGGCAGCCGTAGTTGCCTGCGCCCTAACACCGCCTATAAGACCATTCCGCCATTTTCAGGGCAGAATTTCGCAGCATTTCGGAGCCATAGTTGTATGGTGGCAAAGAACAGCCAAGCAGCGTCGTCGCTCCTCCGGAAGTTCGAAAGTGCTACGGATGGCTTACTAAGCAGGACGGGGACGCTGCACAAGAAGAGAACCGCAGCGATGGATGTTCCCTTACCTTTACCTGATTGCCAGGTTCGCACACCAACCTCTTACCGGTTTTACAAAGCCGCGCCGCCGTTTCTTGCAGCTAGTAGCTGTCACCTGTCATACACCATGCCGGAATACTGCCCTCACTCCCATCCTCCCAACACCACAAGTACCGGTTTGTCGTATTAAGGCGATACAATGGCCGCACGTTGGGCGTTATTACCGTGGCTCTCGTACGACAGCCATGGTAGTTACTTGTTTACTTGTAGTTACTTGCATGACCGTCCGTTAGGTTGGAAGATGTTTTTTCACGGTCTTGGTTCTAAAAGGCACACACCTTCTACCCCACCAAACCCTCCAAACCCTCTCCTCGCCCGACATGCCACTCAACATTCATGCATGTTGCAAAAGCATTGACGCATGATCTCCGTAACGTCACCCAAACACTCACTTTGCATGCAACATACCGTACCTGCCGTACCACGTACAGGTACGGAACATGCATGCCGTACCTGAGCCGGTTCCGGTTCCATTCATGCCGGGAGCATGCAGACCGACCCCACAGCAGCCGGACAGCCATCATCAACCCACATCAAACCATATCACAAGGGTCACAACCCAACAAGGCGGTTAGGACATCACCCCCCCTCCTACGGACGGGTCGGGCTGGCTCACATGTTGCAACCCATGTTGACGCCTTATCCCTCAGTCAGTTAGTTGTTTCCTCTTTACCCCCACCCGCAGCCGCACCCCAGGGTGACGGCAATCTAGCACCAACCTAGCACCAGCAGCAGCGGCAGCCGGGGCAACACGTACAATGTACCCCATCGCACGTAATGACGCACGCGCGCTCAGTAAAACATGCGACAATGGGGGGAGGACATGCGTGTTATGCTTGGTGTGTGTGTTGAGGGGATGGCGGGAGAGGAGAAGGTTTGCCCCCTCCCACACACTCCCATTCCACACACTCCTCTCAGCAGCCGCCCCAAAGTGCCCCAACCCCACCAAAACAGGTCCCAGAAAACGAACATTGGCACAGGGCCACAGGCTATGCCAATTTGTTGTAAGTTCTCAGCTTTACCCAGCTGTGAAGAATAAACAAGCAGCGCCAGCACCAGCACCAGCACCACCAGCACCTCGAGCAGCACCAGCACCAGCAGCACCCCCAAACTAGGAGGCCTCAACGCTGACCCAACCCACTAAACAGCAGCACTCGTCAAGTGTTTCAACACACACCCCCATGTACACACACACACACTCAGCGTTACTAGCAAATCACCATTGCCACCAGCTCCCATTCCTATCACCAAATCACAAACCACCACCACCACGAGTCCCCCTTCCGCACCTCAGCTAATCCACTCCCGCCTCACTGCCACCCGTCCCCACCCCACCATCCGTCACCCCCCCTCCTCACTGCTGCTCCCCCCCCCTCACTGCTGCTCCAGGTTGCGCACCACCGCCTCCGTGAAGCGCAGCAGGCTGCCGCTGCCGCCCACATCGGGGGTGAGCTCGGAACGGTCGCCGTCCATGTAGACCTGGGGGGGGGAGGGGGGAGGGGGAGTTGGTGGGGAAGTTGGTGGGGTATTGCTTGTGGGTTAATCGCAGTTGTTTCCTCTTTACCCCCCGCCTCACGCTCCCACCTGCAGCACCGCCGCCTCCAGCCTGTCCGCGAACCCGCCCAGCTTGATGTGTCTCAGCAGCATGGCAGTGCTGAGCAGAGTGGCGGTGGGGTTGGCGACACCCTGACCCGCCAGGTCCTTGGCCACGTGGCGAGCGCCCTGAAGTGTGTTTGGGGGGTGGGGGGGTGGAGGTGGGAGGAGGTGGGAGGAGGTGGGGTTACCATGGAGTTACTCGCCACGGACCGGGTAACTAGTAACGTGTTGCTGTGTGCCACAACTGATGCTTCCTCAGCCCTCAGCCGCCAAGCCGCCAAGCCCCTCGCCACCACCCTCACTCCATCGTTAGTCGTTTCCTCTTTACCCCCACCCCACCCTACGTCATCCAGTTCGTCAGTTTTCACTTATTTGCCCCCCACCCTACCCCTCAGTGTCTCTTTATGTTTCACCCCCCCCCCCTCACCTGCTCAAACACCGCCACCCCATCCCCGATGTTGCCCCCCGGCACCACTCCGAAACCCCCGCACAGCCCCGCCACCACATTGGAAACCAGGTTGCCGTACAGGTTGGGCGTCACCATGACGTCGAACTGTTGGGGGCTGCCGTACAACGACAAGGGTGATCGTACATGTACGACGAAGTAGGGAGTAGGGTGTTGTACGACAGAAAGGGAAAAGAGAAGGGATTAGGGTGTAGGATAAAATAATATGCGTGGGAGGCACCAGGAAACGAGCTCCAGGAAACAGGAGATTCCCCCTTTCCCCCTTGCACCCATGCCTTATACTCTTTCGCCTTTCCCCCCTTTCGCAAGCTGCTGTATGTCATACATACATGTATAGCGTTTCTGTGTGGTACTTCATCTTCCGGCAATCAAAGTACGCTCCGACTCGCGGCCACTTCTCAGAAACACCCCTACCACACGGCCAGCTTTCTCGAAACACACACAGTTTTCTTAACACACCCGCGGCCAGTTATTTGAACACACCCGCCCCCCCCCCGCGCCCCCCCCGCCCCCCTACCGTGTGACCAGCTGCATGCACGTGTTGTCCACGATCACCTCCTCGTACTGGATCTTGGGGAACTGCCTGGCCACCTCGCGACACGCCCTCAGGAAGGTGCCGTCGCCCTGCTTCATGATGTTCGCCTTGTGCACCGCCGTCACCTTCTTGCGGTGGTTCAGGTAGGCGAACTCGAATGCGTAGCGCGCCGTGCGGTGCGACTTGGCGAAGGTGATGACCTTCAGGCTCTCAACAACCCCGTCAATCACCTCGTGCTCTGAGGGGAGCGGGAGGGGAGGAGGCAGGGATGATAGGTAAACTGAGCCGTGAGGAAACACGGGCCGTGACCATAGGTGAGGTGAGGGAAGGGGAGGGGAGCCGGAGGGGAGCCGGAGGGGAGCGGGAGGGGAGGACCACACTGTCAATCACAACATCCTTTCCAACCAAGGTAAGCAACCCACGCTGCAGTTTTGTTACGTGGTTCTGTCACGATGTCACCCACCCACCTAGTCCGCTGTACTCCCCCTCCGTGTTCTCGCGGATCACCACAATGTCCACATTGTTGTGGCGGGTGGGGATGCCGGGAATGGAACAGCCGTGAACAACCTGGGGGGAGGGAGGAAGGGGGGGGGGTTAGGGAGAGGGGCGGAGGGCCGGGTTGTGTGACCCATGTGTGACCCATGGGTCAGCCCCGCACCCGACCCCCCAATCCCCATTACTTCGACCCAAATGCAGGCCCAGGCCGTTGCAAGGGCATCGTTTACTCCCCAAGTAAGCGCTATGCCGGTACCCCCATGACCCATGGGTCACATGTGCCCATTCCACTGCGATAACCCCCACGCCCCCCCATTGCCGTACGTTGACGTGCAGGTCCAGGTCCTTCCTGAGTTGCACGTTGAGGGATTGCGTGTTGGTGTTGTGCTTCAGCAGGGGCGTGAAGAGGGTTCCCTGTGCGGGGCGCGGGGGGGAGGGAGGGAGGTGGGGGCGGGAGGGTTGAGGAGGATAGGATGGGGGGGTTCTGGTGGGGGACATGCATTCCGAAAGAGCAAAGGGAGACAGGAATGAAAAGCGGCGAAAAATGACAGAGGCCCTGGCTCCCCTGCCCCCACTCCTCCACAGCTCCACAGGTTCCTTGTTCTTGTCCCAGCTTGTCCCCTCACCTCACCCTGCTGCACGTCATCATAGCCGGATCTGCCCATGCGGTCACGGTCAGTGGTTCCTCCCTGGCGGCTCGCTTTACCTAATACCCCCCCCCGCACCTTGAGGCACACCCCGTTCCTCCGAATGGAGTCAAGCACCTCCTTGGGCACCGAGGTGCGCGGCACCTTGCCCACGTGCGTCTCCTCGGACCCCGACAGGTAGTCGAACCTGGGGCGGGAGGAGGGAGGGGGCGCATGTGTTAAGAAAAGTGGCCGCGAGTGGGAACGTACGGGGATGCCGGAAGCATGTGTGTGTGTTGAGAAGGGAGGCGGGGTGCAATCAGTTCATGCCCCTGCCCCTCACCATCCCGCCCCCTTATCATTTACTTTTCCTCCCGCTCTCCCCCCCTCACACCTCTCCCATGTGATGGGTGCCCCCATGGCCGCCACCACATCCACCACACTCTTGGTGACCTCGGGGCCGATACCGTCGCCGGGGATCAGCGTGACCTGGGGGGTGGGGTGGGGGTGGGGGTGGCAAGAGGAGGAGGTGGTGGAGGCGTGCGAAAGAGGTGGAATGAAAGGTATCTTCGTGTTGGAGGCGGGTGGTGGGTGGAGGGTACTAGAGGGGAGCGGGTACAGGTGAGGGGGTTTATGAGGTGGAGCGGTTCATTCGCTTCGCAAGCAGGGATGGATGGAGGGTTCAGAAAATCGGAGAGGGGCGGTTGGGATACAGTCGGGGCGGTTGGGACGGATGGAAGTGCTGAAGTAGGGTTTGGGGATTGAAGTAGGGTTGTGCTAGTTTGCTGGGAAAGTTCAAAGTCGTTTGGAAGGCGTTAACCCTCGGTTCTGTGCCTCTGTTTGAGAGATGACGGATTGTGTGCGGGTTGTGTTCTGGCGGCGAGCGGCAAGTAGCAAGAATGCGAGAGACGACGTAAGGGGCGCAACTGGCTATGACGGTTATGTTAGCAGTCGGGCTGCTCGTTTGTTTTTGACACCTACCACATGTGCTTCTGCATCCCCTGGTGATGGGAGGTAGGTGTTGTAGCAGCGCGCCTGCGGCGACAACCAGCAGCACGGGGAGCGCCATGTCCATTAGCGTCAACAAACCCGAAGGGCTCCGTACAGGTAAGTACAGGTTCGTAAAGTAGAAGGGCATTCCAGGGCATGTGCCATGCTGGAATACCTGCTGGAGTAAGCTGTTTCCGCTGGAAGCCCGGGCCAATCGCCCCAACCGAGCGAGCATCTTGCAATCGATTTAAGCGTTCTTAACGGTTGGGCCTGGATTATGCAAGAAGACAATAGCCGATCCCGAAGCGTCAATCTTAAACACGGAGAAGCTGTACTTGAAGCATAAGCGGAGTAGTAAGCCCGCCGGACGACATGTACGTCAAAGCAGACCAAAGATCATGCGCCCGGAGCTTAGGCAATCTCCTAAGTTTTGCGGCTTCCTCTATTACCATTTAGAAGTATGCAACTTGCAGCTGCTCAGCCTTGGAGAAGCGCAAGGCCAGCTTGCTCGACATGGCAAAGCCCTGGCTGCAAGCCACATGCATCTTTGCTTTCGCCATCATACTTAATGCCTAATCATAACGTCAGCGCTGTTACCTACGGAGCATCGTCTCGGCGTGTGGCGGCCGCAGCTGTCCGCGCACCTAAGCATGCGTACGGCGGACCGGAACCTTTTGGCACCGGCGGTGGCATTTCGCAGGTAGGCCAAGCACGTAAGAATTGGCCTTGAAGCCTGCCTGAGTCCACCCTCGCCTTATTCCACTTACTGCAACACATCACCCAATTGGCCCCGGATGGCTAGCCATCCATCCCTCTTGCAATCCCTCCCGGCTGTGCTAGGCCTGACAGTACACACGCGCACATCTAATCTACTGCGCGCGCACGTTTGTGACTCTCTTTGCTAACTAAGGAAGCATTAACGTCAGCCATGCAGGCCTTACGCACGGGAGTCAGTCCGTCCCAATTCTTTACACCCCTAGCCTCTTCAGCTATGTACCCCCAACCGCTCGTCATTCCAAATACGCAGTGGGAGCGCGAAGCAACCGCCTTGCTCCGAAACCACCTGCGAGTGGAACGCGAAAAAGAATGGAAGCGTGTACGGCACCAGCTGATCCGTCGCGGTACGACACCCTTGGACGAGCAACATCTCGGCCCGGAGCGTGCTGCAGAGATTGAGCAGACTCGATTGAGGGTAGGGTGCGGGGCAGGGAGGGGGCCAGTGTACTTGTGTATTGCCGTACACCGTTGCCGTGCATTAGCTGAAGTGTGCCCCGGTATGAGTGTTAGTTCATTAAACAACGTGTCCGATCGTTGACATGTTTTGCGGTCATCACACCATGCAAGCACCCTTCCCCTTCCTCCGGATCTCAGGTTCGCTTCGCCAAGTTCTGGGGCCTTATGCATGAAAAGGACCGATCCTGGCAGTACGACGTTGTCGTACACCTTTGTACGGCACTCTCGCCGTACAGCTGCAAGCGGTACAGCTCCGTGACCGCCGCCACCATGCAAGGCATCCTGGCGAAGCGAGAAAAGGTGTGTTGGGTACCATCTCCTGACCATACCTACTTGCAATTTACCACCATCATTGCCAAGATCGCATACCGCTATGCATTTTCACAGGTCTGTACCGGTATGTTGGTTACCTTCGCTTTTCGTTAACCGCTTCCCCCCAACGCCCCAACCCCCACACGGCCAGGCCGAGCGGGCGGTTCACGAGCAGCGGGCGGCAGCCGGGCAGCTGAGGCGCCGCATGACAGCCGCGGCAAGACAGGTGGGGAAAATTATAAATAAGTGCAACAACACAATCCCAATCCCGAATCCCGACTCAGACAGGTGGGGGGTGGAGGGTGAGGGGGAAAGATAAATGAAAGCGAAGCAACGGAGGCGGGTGTGCGTGTGTGGATTTGTGGTGTAAGTGTGGCTGCGTGCCAAGCAGGCGTCCGGGCTGTGAGTGTGTGATTGCGGTTACCGTTCCGTCCGGGCTGTGAGCCTTGTGGGACTTGGTCCTTGCAACGTACATCCCCGCGCCCCCACACACAGATGCAGTACAGCGGGCGGCCGCTGCCGGCGGAGGTGCTGAGTCAGCTGAGGCGGCGGGTGGCTCAGGTGGCGGCGGGGGCGGGCGGGGCGGCGCGGGAGCTGAGGAGGTTGCGGGAC
This sequence comes from Astrephomene gubernaculifera, assembly GCA_021605115.1. Taxonomy (NCBI): domain Eukaryota; kingdom Viridiplantae; phylum Chlorophyta; class Chlorophyceae; order Chlamydomonadales; family Astrephomenaceae; genus Astrephomene; species Astrephomene gubernaculifera. The sequence continues at coordinate 88,579 of BMAR01000030.1, read as the reverse complement.
ATCGCACGAGTGACGTACCAGGTGGGGAGTGGGCTCGCGGGCGGGGTTTGAAAGAGGGATAAGGCAGGGAACGGTGTTTTTTAACACACCGTGTAATGAGGCAGGTGGATTGGTGGGCGGTATGCCGGCTGGGGGGGTCTTATCTGTCTGTCTGCCGCTGTAATCCCTTCGCTCCCTTGCAGTCCCCCTTTCCCTGAACTGCCCCCTTTCAAGACGCTCCAAAAGACCAAAACTCCTCCTTCCACTGCCCCCTGCTCGCGCCCCCTCAGGACCGGGACTACGTGGGTCACGTAGACGCGTTGCTGCCGCTGCTGCAGGTGAGCTGAGGGGGGAGGGGGAGAGGAAGATGCGGGTGGTGAACTGGTGATGGGCGGGTCAACACTACCCAAGAAGAAAGCTAGGCTACCAATCAAGGCAATGTGCACCGACACAACCCACCTGCATGCGTTCCTCCCCACTACCTCCCCTCTAGCTTCCCACCTCCTCTACCGCGCCTCACCTCCCCCTTCCCTCCTCCTCAACCCCTCCCCCTCCTCCTCCTCCGCCCCACACTCTCTCCCCCCCAGGAGACGGAGCAGCTGGGTGACGTGGCGCGCAGGCGCATGCTGCCCGAGCTGGAGGGACTGCAGGTGGGTGGGCGGGGGGGAGCGGGGAACTGGGCGCCAGGAGTAACGCACTGTGCTGTCTCCACCAGACCCTATACCCTTACTTCAATAGATAGATTCTGTCGATCCTATGAAGTTTGGTCCATCACTTTGACTCCCTCGCTTTGTTTAGCGGTACTACCGCCAAAGCATGGGGGATTCTTCTCTTTACCCCACACCTCCACCTTCCGCCCCACCAGTCCGAGCTCACCTCCCTGCAAGCCGCCCTGGCCGAGCGGCAGCTGCCCCGAGACCGCCTGATGGCCTTCCTGGATCAGCTCCGGAACCGGAAACTAATGATAACCTGCTGTTGTACGACAACAACAACAAGGGCTTCGAAAGAATCCAACACCGCAACAGGAACAACACCAGACATGGATGAAGGAGGGAGAGCAGCAGCAGGGACGGCGGCAGCAGCAGGGGCGGCGGCTGCAGTTGAGGTGGTTGAGGGCGGCTGGCCGAATCTGACTCCGGATGAGGCGGTGTGTTGGCGCTACCCGCCCCTGGAGTACTACTGGGGGGGTGGGGCGGGGGCGGGAGTGGGAGTGGGGCTGGCTAGGAGGGGTGGCAGAGAGGGGGCATGGGATTGGAGAAGGGAAGGAGGGGGAGAAGGGGAACAGGAGGAGGAGGAGGGGTATGTGGGAGGTGGAGGCTGGAGGAGGGGTGGCGGTGGTGGTGGTTGGGGAGGGGAGAGGGGACAGCAGGAGGCGGGGGAGAGGGAGATGGAGGCGATGATGGCTTCCTTTGATGATGCGGGGGGTGAGGGGGATGGGGGGCGGGATGGTTGGAGGGATGAGGGTGGAGGGGTTGGTGGTAGGGGAAGCAGGGATGGTTGGGGTTGGGATGCGGGACGTGAGGGGCGAGGCGGCGCCGGTGATCGCTGGGCAGGGGGTGGCAGTGCGGGTTGGGGCGATGTGGGTTTCGGAGCGGACAGGGGGAGCGCGGGAGAGCGGTGGAGTGAGGTGGGTGGGGACGGAGGAGCCGTGGGAGGTGGTAGCAGGGCGAGGACGAGGGGTGGGGCAGGGGCTGGCGCTGCGAAAGGCAATGATGATGGCGATAGTGGTGGTGGGGAGCGACCTGCACAACTGCTGCCGGGACTGTTCGATTGATATTATCGATAGTGCTCTGTGGCAGTTTGATGCCGTTGTCGACTTCCTCGCGCAGCCATGTCCTCCGCCATGTCCGTAGTGGCACTCGTGTTTGCAGCACGATCGACGACTTTGCAATAACACACATATTTGTTCGTTTTGGTTAATAATTACTAACGCTTGACGCAAATGGCGCAACCCACGGACTTTCCAAGTTGCCGTAGGCCGACCGCAAAAATTCCCCTAACAGGTAACCACAGTTCTTTGCAATTCTTTACTTCTGAAGCCTTTGAAGTAAGCCATGCAGCTAAACTATATATAATGTGTGAATTTAGTGCTTGCAATTGAATAAGATGGAGCCAGCCTCGATTAGTGGACGCAATTTGCTTGCCGGGAGCGAGCTTGCTTACCTGAACCGTGTATCGTCTATAATTGGAAGGTATGTAGTAGTTAGTTGGCATTTTGCTGTCTTTTCCGCCGCCGAAGACCCTCACGGTGCTCAGCGCTGAGACACTATTCTCGCTTACCTTCAGGTTCAAGCATGCACGCGAAGTACTGGTGCATCAGGTATGCTTTTGGGTTTAATTTCGCTGCGAATTCTGTTCAGTTATGCCACTCGCGAGTTGCAAGCTGTGGCCGTGATAAGCCGACGGTTGTGTTACGTGCCATGTCCGTAATTATAATAACAAATGCAATCGAATAAATAATTCATGTCTCACTGCGAATTTAGCTGGTTTCTCGGTCGCATGGTCCTGCGCAGAGGACCGCTTTGCCAAGTAGCCCAGCTGCTCGGCTTCGCCGGCTTTGCCGGCGGCATAAGCACGGGACGCAATGCCTGTCAGGCTCGGCTACCTCTGCGACAGGGACTCTTCGGTCTCCTCCAGGCGCAGCGAGCTCACCACATCCCCTGGTCGTCGCCAGTGCGACCAGCAAAGGAAAGCCTTCCCCAGTAGCTGCGTTAGCGGCGCTTGTTGAGGCCAATGCCTGGAGCGCGGAAGACGATTCCACGCGACTACGTCATTTAGCCGCTGTCGACACCAATGGACCGCTGCTGCAACATGTCTCCATCGGCGCTGGCAGCCATGCCAGTGCCGTACAAACGGCCAGCGGCGCCGGCCGCGTCATCACCACTGCTGCCACTCCACCGGTGTTAACACGGCCGGTGACGTCACCCGGAGCCACGTCAGCAGCACTCGCTATTCCTGGACGTACGACAAACACCAGCGCTGCCGCTTCCGCTGCCGCCTCCGCCGCAGCTGCCCTAGCGGCGCTGCCTTCCCGACGTCCTCCCGCCTCCGCCGCAGCAGCACCCCCGCCGTCAGCACCTCCCGGCCTCCCTTCGTCGTACAGCCCCCTCCGTACAGCCCCCAGTGCCGGCCGTCCCGGTGCGGTTGCGGTTGCTGTCGTTGACGATGTCCTCGACATCAGCCCTCCAGACGACGTCTTTGACCTTGACGACCGCAGCTACGATGACCTCCTGCTAGGCTCTTATTCCATGTCTGCTTCCCAGCCGCCGCAGCAGCGGCAGCAGCAGCAACAGCAGGCGTCTCGAGTGCCCCAGGCTCCACTGCTGCCGCCCTCGCGCCCGACAGGCATCTCAGAAGCGGAGTTGCGGCGCCAGATGGCGGCGTGTGCGGATTGGCCCGAGGTGCAAGCGCTCTTCCGTACACTCATGAGCAGCAGTAGCAGTAGCAGCAACGGTACAGACGGCGGCGTTGATATGAATGGTACGGCGGCGGCTGGTGGCGCTGTCATCGGCTCCGAATGGGCTCCGAATGGTACGGCAGCCGCTGCAGCGGCACCAGCAACCACACCAGCAACCACACCAGCAGCAACAGCAGCTGACGCCCTCCGCGGCCGGCAGCTAGTTGAGATGGTACGGCACCTGGCCCGCATGCCGCGTCGCCGTACATTCGCCAAGTTTGAGGACGAGCGGTTGCATGAGTTCGTACTGCAGGTGGCGGAGGCGACCTTGCCGTACCTGCCTGCATTGCACAAGGTTGGTTGGTTGGGTGGGTGGGTGGTTGGTTGGTTACGTGTGTGGGTTTTAACGTATGTGTCTCCTATAAGACGTGTATCACGCGTGGGAATGGGAGAAAGGGCGGGCGCTCCGCTCCCCGAGGCCCTTTCACTCAACGTGCCAAGAAAACCCACACGCATCCCCCCACCCGCCTCATCCTCCCGCCCTCCTCATCATAACTCCCATCCCCCCCTCCTTCCCTCCCTCCCTCCCTCCCTCTTCCAGACCGACCTCTGCGGGCTGCTGTGGGCGTTCGGCCGGCTGGACATGCACCCGGGGCACCTGTTTGTGGAGGAGGTGTTGGCGCTGCTGCAGCCGCTGCTGCGGCGCTGCGGACCCACGGGTCTGTCGCAGACGCTGTGGGGCCTCGCCCGCATGGGCCATCTGCCCTCGGATGCCTTTTTGGCCGACTACTTCGCCTCCTTTGAACGCTGTCTGGAGCCGTCCTCCTCCGACCCTAGGAGTGGTGGTGGTAGCGGTGGTGGTTCCAATAGCTGTGCTACTGCTACAGCTGCCCCGGCTGCTACTGCCGCAGCTGCGAGTAGACAAAATGGCGGCGGTAAAAGAGGAAGCAGGAGCAGCAAGGGTGACGGTGGTGGTGGTGTCGATAGTTGCAGCGGTAGCAGTAGTAGTATCCCAGCAAGCGAAGGCGCAGCTCCGGCATCCTCCTCTTCCTCCCATGGAAGGGAGGACACCGAAGGCGGAAGCGAAGGAGGCGGAGGCGGTGCTGCACGCTGGGGTCACACGTGCACCGTGAACCCGCAGCATGTGTCCAACCTGCTGTGGGGCTGTGTGCTGTTGAAGCTGCGGCCGCCGGGGGGGCTGGTGGCGCGGGCGTTGGAGCGGGTGCGGGAGACCATGCAGGTGAGTGGGGGGAGGTGGCGGGGGAGGGGGGGGGTACAGGGGTGCGGGGGTGGTGCAGGTGGTATTGACTATGGGCGTGGCAGTGCGGCGCCAAGGCGGTTGTGATGCTTTGGACTTGTTGTGTTGAGCTAGGCTTCTCTTCCAACACACCTCTTCCTCCCTCCATGCACTCCTCTATGCTGCTCCATTCCTTACCCCCCTGCTGCGCTCCCCCTGCCCACCCCCCTTTCCCTCCCTCCCTCCCCGGCCCCCAGTCCGCCTCCCCTCAGGCGCTGGCGCTGGTCTGCTGGGCTGCCGTACAACTGCCGTGCCACGCTGGAGCGGCCCAGCAGCAGCAGCCCCAGCAGCAGGGGGCCGAGCAGCAGCCCCAGCAGCAGCTGTCGGGCTCTGATCGGCTGTTGCTGCCGGAGGGATGGTGGCGGGATGTGGAGGCTGCGGCGCTGCGGCTGCGCGGGCAGCTGCGGCCGCAGGACGTGTCGCACCTGGTGTGGTCCATGGCTCGATGCGGGTACCGGCCGCCGTACCGCTGGTTGCACCTGGTGTGCTGCCAGGTGCACTGCCTGCTGGGGGAGTTCAGGCCGCAGGTGGGATAGGGGGGGAGGGAGGTGGGGGAGGGGGAGGTGGGGGGCAAAGAGGGCTTCTTGGGGTGATTGTTGAGGGTACGGGAGGTAGCTTCAGGGCGCTGCTGAAGCGGTGGTGGTGGGATGGGGGTGGGGACTGGGAGGGAGGTGGGAAGGTGGAAGGTGGGTGAGGCGCGCAGCCCCCGGCGCTGGCCGCATGCAGCTCCCCCTTCCATGCCACCTCCCCAACACCCCTTATGAACAACACCACCTCCCCGCCCCTCTCCCTTGTCTCCCCTCTTCCTTACTGATACCCCTCCTCCTCCTCCTCCTCTCCCCCCCCCCAGGAGCTGTCCAACCTGCTGTGGGGCCTGGTACACAGCGGCTACCGGCCCGCGTCCGCCTGGCTGACGGGGATGGCGCAGCGGGGGCTGGATGTGATGGGGGGGTTCAAGGTAAGGGGGGTGGGGGGGGGAAGGGGTGTGGGTAGGGGGAGGGAGGGGGGGATATATGAGAAGTGCAGCAACTGGACGCCCAGGGGGGGGGCGGGGTGAAGAGAAAGAAACGGTGAACTTCGACGACCGTTGGTTGGGGGCGGGGGGCGGAGCAGGACGGAGGGCGGGAGGAGGAGGAGGAGGACGAAACAATCCCCCCCCACCCGATGTCACTTTCTCCTCTCAGCCCACCTTCTTCATCCCACCTCCTCTACCACAAGCCATTCAATCCTTTCTCCTCCTTTTCCACCCAATTCCCACCCCTAACCTGCACCCCCCCCCCCGCCCGCACAGGCCTTTGAGCTGGCGGTGTTGCTCTGGTCGCTTGCCTCCCTGGAGGCGGGCCCGCTGCTGCCGCCCACCTTTGCCCGCAGCCTCTTCTTCCACTCCGCTCCCAAGCTGGGCCTCTTCAATGCCCAGGTGGGGTGAGGTGCGGGGTGCTGGGGTGCTGGGCTGGGACGTGTGCGTTGGGTGTGGTGTGGTGTAGGGTGGGGTGCGGAATGCGGAGTGGAGGTGAGCAATATAACCCCGCACCTCCTTTTCTGCATGCTCACCTACCCAGCCATCCCATCGGACTCCTTTTCCACCCCCCTTGAGTCGGCCTCACCCCACCTCATCCTCACCCCCACCCCACCCCAGTTTTCCTTATTTTTACCCCACCCCCCACCTCACCCCCACCCCACCCCCCACGCCCCCAGGACTGCTCCAACTTCCTGTGGTCTCTCGCCAAGCTGGATCTGCGGCCGCCCGACTCCTGGCTGGCCGCCTTCGTGGAGGAGAGCTTCAGCCAGCTGCCGCGCGCCACCCCGCAGCACCTGGCATGCATGGCCTGGGGGTTTGCCAAGCTGAGCCGGCTGCCTCCGGAGCCGTGGTGGGACAGGTGGGTGGGTGGATGAAAAGATCATATAAGTGAAACAACGAGTCCCAATCCCATATCCCGTGAGCGCATCCCGAATGCGTGAGCGCATTCGAAGACACTATCCTAGAAGCACGGATGTGCCGGGGCGGTGCCGTGGGGGGAATGAGAAGGAGGTGAAGCCATACGCTGCGACAGCAACGTCCCTCCCTCCCGGCCCCACTTCGGGTACCCCTCTTTTCCCCCGCCCTCAGGTTCTTCCTGGAGAGCCGGCCGCTGCTGCTGAGCTTCAAGTGCTGCGAGCTAGCCATGACGCTCATGGCGTTCGGCATCTGCCGAGTGGCGCCGCCGCGGCAGTGGATCAACCAGCTCATGCTGGCATCGCATGCAAAGCTGGAGGTCTGCAGGTGAGGGTCGGTGGGGTAACAGAGGAAAGGAATAACTAACCGTGTGATGAGGCATCATCATGGTTTGGCACATGTGAGCCAGCCCGGGTGGGTGGTGGTTGGTGGTGGTGGGACTGGTAGTGGCGGTGCTGCAGTGGTGACTTCCAAGTGGTTTTCAGACGGTGAAGCGCTTATGTTGGTTAGCTGTGGAGCTGGTCTGTTTAGAGCTGACCTACAACATGCAGCTCGTCCTAGTGTGTACGCATGTACTATGTATCCGTACGAGCCAGGTGTGTGGGTTTGGGTTACCACAGTGCATTCCGACTCGCGGCTTTTAATGTACCCTCCGCTGTACGGCAACCTTCCATGCACGCTGCCCCACACAGGCCCCAGGAGCTGGCCAACATACTTTGGGGGCTCTGGCGCATCGGCTACCGACCCGCGGGTCACTGGCTGGCCACCGCCGCCGATGCAGCCTCACGCCATGCCGTACGCGACGCGTTGTCGTACAGGGATCTCGTCACGTTGGATCGCGCCTTTGCAAGTTTCGGAGCAACGCTACCGAAGGAGGTGCAACAGGCTTTAGAACGATCCAAGGAAAAGGAGGAGGCGGCTCAACTGGAGGCTGCTGCTGCGGCTGCTGCTGCGGAGGCGGCTGGGGCGGAGGCGTCAGCTGGGGCCTTGGCTGACCTGGACCTGGCGATTCTAGAGCTGGAGGGCTCCGCGGAACGAGAAGGAGGAGGAGGAGTCAAGGAAGGGGGAAGCGACAGCGGTGGCGGTTTGGGTTCGCAGCCTTTACCGGTATTACCGGCTGTGGCGGCTGCTGCTGTGGCGGCTGCTGCTGCTGCTGCTGCTGCTGCTGCTGCGACACCTGCCACTGCCCCAGCTGTTCTGGGTGCTGCTGCTGTCTCCGTGGGCGCCCCCGTGGTGGGCGGGGTGCGTGCGGGGAAGGAGTCGCAACCGGCACACCAGCCAACACACCAGCCAACACAGCAGCAACAACAGCAAAGCCAGCAGGCCATGCCGCAGCAAGGGAAGCAGCAGCAGGGGCAACCCAAGCAGCAACAGCAGCAGGGGCAAGCCAAGCAGGAGCAGCAACCCAAGCAGCAGGAGCCGCTTCAGCAACCCAAGGAGAAGCAAAAAGGGCAACCCAAGCAGCAGCAGCAGCAGCAGCAGGCGCAACCCAAGCACCCTGCTGGCAAACCGACACCACAGCCGCAGCAACCCAACAAGCAGCAGGGGCAGCAACCCAAGCAGCAACAACAACCCAAGAAGCAGGAGCAGGTGCAGGGGCAAACCCAGCAGCAACAGCCGCAGCAGCAGCAACCGAAGAAGCAACCTGAACAACCAAAGCAGCAACAGGAGCAAGGTAAACCGACGTCGCAGCCGCAGCAAGGGAAGCAGCAGCAGGCGCAAGCCAAACAGCAGCAGCAACCCAAACAGCAACAGCAGCAGCAACCTAAGCAGCAACAGGCGCAAGCCAAGCAGCAGCAAGAGGGGCAAAGCAAGCAGCTTCCTGCCAATCCGACGCCACAGCCGCAGCAGCCCATGCCACAGCAGGGGCAAGCCAAACCGCCTCCGCCTCCGCCGCAGCAACAACAGCAACCAAAGAAGCAGCATCAGGGGCAAACCAAGCAACCGGAACAAACCAAGCAGCAGGTGCAGGGGCAAACCAAGCAGCAACAGTCGCAGCAACCCAAACAGCAACAGGAGCAAGCTAAACTGACCTCTCAGCCGCAGCAGACAAAGCAGCAGGGGCAAGCCAAGCTGACTCAGCAAGAGGAGCGACCCAAGCAGCAACAGCAAGCCCAGCAGCAGCACGGGCAACCTAAGCAGCAGCAGCAGCAAACCAAGCCCGTGCAGCACACCAAGCAACAGCAGCGACAACCACACGGCGCGCAAGTCATACAACAGCAAACACCTCTTCCGGAGGCAGCGACAATGGCTCCTCCCTTGGGACAGCTGGCTGGCACTGCCGCTTCCTGCATGCCTCCAAGTGAGGGAGCGTCACCGGCGGTGGATGCACTCGCCTTGATGCAGCAACAGAGCTCCTCCGCGGGGGTCTCCCTCGCACTGCCGACGCCCGCCACTTCCCGCTGCTGCCTCCCCGCTACCTCGTCCATCCCCATCACCTCCTCCTCCTCCACAGCTGCTGCTGGAGCTTCAGCTTCTGTTGCTGATGATGCTGTTTCTGACGCTTCTGCTGCTGCTGCTATCCCCGAAGCTGCCCAGACTTCAGCAGCTGCTGTCGCTGCTGCTGCTGCTACCGGTGCTGCCGAGGAGACAGCGGCGGCTGCTCCACCGGCCTCGGGGGCGAGCAGCGCGAAAACCGGTGGTGCGGCAACGTCGCCGTCACAACATTATGCACAGCTACAACAACCGCCACCACCACCGCCAGATGCCGCTGCGACGACCGGGCCTAACCAGGCTGCAGCAACAGCGACGGCCAGCGAGGGCACAACCGCTGCAACGGCGGCGGCAGCAGCAGCGGCAACCGCAGCAGCAGCAGCCACCGCATCTGTCGATGTTGGCTGCGAGAGGGAAGGTGGTGGTGTCATCATCGTCACTGTCGACGCCGCCGGCGACACCGCGGCTGCTGCTGCCGCGCCTGCGCCGCCGTCCCCGGAGGAGCTCTCCAAGAAGGAAAGTGCGAAGGATCGGCGACGGAAGAAGCGCCAGGAGGACCGCCGGGAGCGACGGCGGCCGGGTGCCGCAGCAGGCACCAGCAGCAGCAGCAGTGTGGCTGCCGACGCCGCTGCGGATGCTGACGCGGTCGCCAATGTCTTATCGGAGCCGGCGGATTTGCAGCAGCAGGTGGCAGCAGACGTGCCTGCTGCAGCGGGGACAGGGGCACCACCGGCGTTGGCGGATGCCAGTGCGGCGCCAGCAGCAGCCTTGGGACAAGAACTGATGAAGGCCGAGTCGGCGGTGCTGCTGCCGCCAGCAGCGGGGCTGGCAGGAGGCGACGCGGCCTGTTGCAGCGGCCTGCCCGTGTCGCTGCAGCCCCGTCCTCCGGCATCATCTCCTTCTTCACCTCCGCTTCAGCTGGAGCCTGCTGGTGCTGGTGCTGGTGCTGCTGGTGCTACTGCGGCGGCAGCGGCAGCAGACAGCAGCACTGCCGCTGTTCTGCACGAGCATGCGGGAGTAACAGCTGCTGCGGTGAATGAGTTGATTCAACAGGCGGCGGAGGAGGAGGCAAAGGCTGCTCGCTTGGGAGGCGAGAGCATCAGCGCTGCCTCCGGCGCTGCTGTAGATGATGGCCGGAGTGCAGGAGCAAAGGGCGACGGGGAAGTGTTCGTGCGCCCGTCTGCGGCTCGTGCCGCCGCTCGGCAGGAGGCTCGTCGACGTGCGTTGCGGCAGGGGCTGCGGCAGGAGGTGGAACCGGAGTGAGAGTGAGAGAGGGCGCCGCGTGTGTGTGTGCTTAAGCGTTGTAATCTAGCCCCTCTGTGTGTATGTATGCAATGGATGAGCTGCAGATGCAGTTTGCAAATGCTCCTGGGTTGATTGGCGTGGGTAGCTGAGGGATGCTGGACCGGCGGGCAGGTGGGCAGGCAGCGGTAGAAGTCTTGGCAGCAACTGAGCGGTGTGGAATGTAGCCATGAACAAGACGGCCGGGTGAATGGTGGCCTCTGGCTTGTGATGGCGCTGGTTGGCTCTCTTGGCTTGCGGTGATCTCTGACTGTGAGGCTGATTGGAGTCATGGCTGCTTGGCAGGACTCCCATGCCGATGCTGGCCTCGTCCGTCAGGAGTATGGGGGCCTTCTCTGATGGGGCCCAACGCAACAATGGGTAATGCGGCATGCATGCAACACCGCCATTGGATTTGATTGCTGTGTACAATGCAGTACCAATGCAGTACAAGCAGGTGGCAAGGAAACAGTCGACACAAGCACATGTGACCGCACTGCCGCACATGTTACCGCACTGTCGCAGCCGCCGCTGATCAGCCCTCTTGGGTGGCTGTTGTCTTTGCTCAGCTTGTCAGCCCGCGTGCCGGTCATAACCACGTGCGTGTGTAGTTCTTAAACCTGAACCGCCACAGGAAACACTGTCTGGTCCGCACAACCTTTTTGCTCGTTCCCAAGCATTCGCAGGAATAATTGACGGCACCCCTTAATTCAGGACCTCGTGGCTCGGATTTTTAACGAGAAAAAAATCGGGTCCCAGGGTTGCTACATGATTAGGAGGCCATGGTTCACATGGCATGGTGCTGGCAACGACAGGGTGCAGGGATGCGTGCCTTGCATAAGGTGCTGTTCGGAGGCACAGAAACCTGGCTTTCAGTTGCAGCGAGAAGGAAGTCGGGGCCTGGCCAGACCAGGAATGCCACTTGGGTCCCATGGAGCGGGCCAGGCCAGGCCGTCTTTGATTGACCTATAAGCAGGCGCCCGTATTTGGAAAGAAACTAAGATGCTTAATCGCGATCAAAGGTTGGGAAAGGTACTTCCGCGCGCTTCTTACGTAAGTTACAGCTATTGCATTCTACGAAGGTGGGTCTCTTAAATCTTCATGGGCCAATGCCGCTTGTGCAAGCATCAAAATGCGTAATGCACCATGGCTGACTTGCAACCAAGTGCTTGCACTCTGTCTACACTTTGTAGAAAGCAGGCCCTGTACCGCGTTTACCACAGAGACACAGAAGGTCTAGCGGTTAACAACGATTGCACGGGCACTTAGGACAACGTGAGGAAGTTGACGGACATGACGGTACACTGTACGAAAGACATGTGTCAGGCAGCAGCCGACGCAGTAGCATAGTACAGTCCACGACTTCGGAGCTAGCAGGTGGGTTGCTATAGGCCGCAGTAGCACAGAGTTCCTAGCCCCTTGCGAATGGCGAAGTGGCCGCTGACATACTATAGGTAGCGAACTTGGGTCGCTATACCAGATAGTGACCTTTACTTTTCATACCTATTTTGCCTTTATTAAAGAACATTTGTAATATCTGTTTACAGCTGTTACTCAACCTATAGATATTCTTGCTGATTTTGAAGTGTTGGCTCAAAGGCTGTTGTAGCAACTACTCGACTTTCGAAGTCCCTGACAATGTATTTCTGTAGAACTCAATTACACACTGCTGGGCTAGTCACATTGCTTGTACTTTCCCTTGCGTTGAACTGTCAAGCTGCTCGACCAAGCGCGCCATGGATCGGGGCGGGCGAAATCATTGGCAAAACTCGCCGTCTTCTCCAGACCACTGGCGCTGAGTGTATTGTCAAAGGTATGCCAACAATCCAAACCGCCGGAGTGTAGGCTGACAGTAAAGGGTGTTGTCTTGGTTACATTTAAAAGCAATTTCCCGGGCGCTGCAGGCACTGCCAAGCTTGACATCACAGGAGGCATGTACTTAAGAGGAAGTAACGGGCTAAAATGGTCATTAGCCTGGTCTTCTTCTCCAGCGGGCGTTGGCGCGCTCGTGGCAGGTGCGGGCAGCGAAGTGGATGGGTCAATGGAGACTAGCGCTGGCCGCACTGCGGTGCTGGATGGGAAAGAAATCTAGTCACGGTGCATCTCCTTGGCCTTTAACGGTTAAAACTCCTGATTGGGTCGATTTTATTCTCCGTTGTTAACGGCGGCTAGGGTTGACCGGCGACGCACGGGCAAACATACTTCAATTACTTATCGAGGTGTACCAATTAAACTATTTACTGCCCATTAATACCTGCTATTTGTTCTACGTGTTGCATATGCTACATATATAGTTTTTCTGCCCTATCCTGCTAAGGCGCCGCGGTCTTCATCAAGCACCGCCAAACGACTTCCTTCGCCCATCTCACGCCTTTCCAACCATGTCGCCGTTATCGCCATTCATCCACCCCCACACGCCAGGCAATCGCCTCAAGGTGGATGGCAAGTGCGACAAAACCACCAAACCCTTCACGCTCTGGGCCAGACGCATCACACTAGTTGCAGCGGGCAGCACAACACCAGGAAGCGGCAGCAACAGCAGCAGCAGCAGCAACAGCACCAACACTTACAACAGCAGCAGTACTTCTGGCGACAGCTGGTGGTACGGTAATGTTACAGAGTTGACCCTTCCTCCTGCGGTTCCTCCAAGCTCTCCTCCACCACCACCACGCAGGGTGGGTGAAGGGCGGGGGTCATTACGGGGGAAAGAAGGAGACGTAACACCAATTGCTGTTGGAGCTGAAGTGGTGGTCTTTGGTGAAAGAATCCTCGGTGAATGGCTGCAAGTGACCCGAGCCGAACATACATAACATAACCGAATAACTGACCACGAGGCGGAACGTACTGTGATAGGGTGTGTTAAGAAAACTAGGGTGTGTATGCGTGTGCCAGCAAACGGGCGAAAGGGCATCCATTCCATACCCGGTTGTGCAGCCCATCCCGGCAGCACCCGACCTCTGCACCCCTCCCTCGCCTTGTTTCCGCGGCTTTACAGGTAGCCAGGCGCCTTCCACCGCCCCCAATTCAGACAAGCGACGCGTCCCCACCACCGCCCACGGAGCCCTCACAACCGCCCTCGCTGCCGTCGCCGGCGCCGCCGCCGCCCTCGCCGCCTCCGCCGTCCCCGCCTCCCCCACCTCCCTCGCCGCCACCACCGCCACCTCCCTCACCAAGCCCGGGGCCGCCGCCTCCTTCCCCACCTCCGCCTCCATCCCCACGGCCCCCACCATCTCCCAAACCCTCACCGCCTCCTAAGAAAAGCCCCCCTCCCTCTCCGAACCCGCCACCTCCGCCTCCCTCACCGTCGCCGCCGCCATCTCCCTCACCGCCACCTCCCTCGCCGCCTCCTTCAACTCGGCCGCCTCCGCCCACTGGCGATGTGGGTGGCCTGTCGAACCTGGACGCCTGGCCACCTCTTCCGCCCGCCAGCAAGACGGTTTACAAGCTGAACTCATTGGTCATGGCGATGGATTTGTGCGGCGAGAACGCGACCACCGACATGCGTGTAGTGCAGGTGGGTGGTGGGTGCGTTCGCAAGAAGAGCAGCGAAGGTGTGTGCCTTACGCGAGCGGTTTGAGGGAGGCGCAGTTGGAGGTTGAAGCTAGGGAAAGAGTATGGCTGTGGTTGGGTGCATATGCAGGCTGGTGGGATAGGAATGAGCTGGGTAGGAAGGGAAGGGCAAGGTAGGGTAGGGTAGGAACGAACGCGCCGCCGGCACCGTGTACCGCAAAAAGCCTTTGCTTTCTCAGTTTTGCTCGTCGGTAGCAGTCCTATTCTTTACTGCTGCTTCTCTTACTTCGACAGGAAGCATGTGCCCCTCTGAGTCCCCCCTTTCTCGGCTTCTCCCTTCTTGGGTCTGTCTGTCTGCCTACACGCATGCACGCACACAGGACCTCTGGTCGACCGCCCTTCCCGCCTTCTTCTACAATGCATCCTTCGGCGCCGTGACCGTACCCGTTGACCCGCAATACAACCGCGTGTTGCACACACACGCCAAAGTGGACTGCTCAGGTGGGCCTTGCCCTGCCGTTAAGATCAATAATGCCGCCATGTCATCATGGAATGGATGATCGCCCTCATCCTCATCATCCATCACATCCCTCACCAACATCACACCGCCACACCCGCCGCTCTTACCGACCGCCGCACGCCCCCGCCACCGCTGCCACCGCAACTTGTCTTTACAGGTGTGACCTCCAAGGGCGTTCCGTGGAGCGCAACCGGCTCTGTGGACGACGTGTCGCGGCTAGGCTGGGCGGAGGCGGCAGATGCCTACGTTGCCAAGGTACAGTTGGCCGTACACAGTTCAGTTGCGCGTCCTCGGTTGCATTTGTTGTGATGTTATTCTCCATGTCATAATGCCATACATTTTATACATGGCTTAGCACTTTGACTCTTTGCGCTTTGCGTACACGCTCATGTGCAGCTCTCCCGCCACTCTAACGCCACAAAAGCGCCTGTTTGTCGACAAGCACATGTGAATCCGTTTGTGGGTCGGTTGACTCTACAACCAACTGCAATTACCGCCCCTTTGCCTCCTTCCCCTTTACGCAGTACTTGGGTGTGGACCCCAGCCAGTATCACCACCGCATCTACTTCTGGCCGCCCAGCCTCCCCGCCGTGTCCTTCGGAACCACCCAGTGCCCCTTCGACCCAACTGCAATCGTTCGAATTTGGGGTGGCGGCTACATAGGCGCCTTTGGTAAGCCCCCGTCTCCTGCTGCTGTTGCTGTTGCCGCCGCCGACACAGAGCACGCGTGTCCTGCTTTTGCTTCTCGGTCATATGGCGTGCCAAGTGACCCGTGGGTCACAAAACACATGCAGCCAGCTGCAGAGCGTGCATCCTTCCTCACACCCCTACAAGCCTTGCCCACCCGCCCCTTGTCGTATACCTTACCTCATCACTCATGTATGTCGTACCCTACTGCCCCCTCGTGCCGTGTCGTACAGTTAACATGGACAACATCGTACATGAGCTGGGTCACAATCTTGGCTTGTACCACTCCAAGGCCTATAACGACCAGGGCACGATCGACGAGTACGGCGACACGTCATGCCCCATGGGCGATGCGGGCGCCTTCCCGGTTCACTTTAACGCACCTCAGAGCATTGCGCTGGGCTGGACCAAACCCCAGGCCGTGCTGCGGGCCAGCAACCTAGCAGCTGGTGAGACAAGGAAGACCCGTGGGTCGCAACTGATTAACTGCCGCTATGCATTCGCTCTGAACGCCTCCATGCATGGGCCCTGTTCTACCTACCGCTTCCCTCCTCCTCACGTTCCTTAGCTTAGCGCCTCCTCAGTTTCTTCCTCCGAAACCACCCCGGCATATCGATACGCGTCCCTCTCCTGCCAGGCAAATGGAACAGCTACAAGCTCCGAGGCATCGCCGACTCGCCCGTCAGCTCGCTCCAGATCTTCCCAGACAGCTGGATGGCGTTCAGTGCCTGGACCTACCACGCTCAGATCTACGTCAGCTTCCGACGCTACTTGCCCAACAACACGGACTCCGCGCTCCGACCCCAGTACCGCAACAAAGTCCAGATTCACTACTTTGCGCCCAGCCCGCTGACCGACATGTGTGTTTCGCCGTACCTGCTAGCCACCCTGGACCCCGTGTCTCAGCCCGTGTGGCCCCGGCCCGGCAGCAGCTTGCCCCAAGACAAACTGTCACCGCTGCTGGTGGTGCGTGTGAGCCAGGTGGACGAGACTGTGGGTGCGGCCGTCGTGCTGGTTTGCAGGTAGGGAGGTGCTGTAAGGGGTGGGAGGTGCGTGTCACGGATGGCTGTATGGCCGGGAGGGATAAAAACAAGGAAACTGATGAACTGGTCGGGAGGGCCAATGTGGGTCCAATGTGAGTGCCCTGTAATGACAAATCCATGAGTTCAAAGGGATGATGGGTTCGGGTTCCGGGGAAGGCCGTGTCGATGCTCCTTGTTTGAGAGGGTACTCCTCTTACGCTGTCCTGCGGTACGGTGCAGCTGGTGTTGTTGTTGTTGTTGATGCTAGTCGTGACACTCACATGTGCTTCTGGCCATGACTGGTAACCGCAGGGCGCAACAATCCGCAAAGGAGACGGGAGCCCAATGTTACGACGGTTTGGATAACGACTGCGATGGATTGGTGAGTCAAACGTGGTCCTGTCAGTACAACATACGTCGGTCGTCATCAGCGTGATTCATGATTAGGACAGGGGGAATCAAGCCATTGAAATTGCGCATGTAGCTGCAGTTGCGAACCACCTGTACACTGCAAACGTTTTTTTCTGACTAAGGGATTCAGTTACAGGTACCTGCCGTACAATGCTCAATAAGAATATGGCACGTGATGCATTTGCCTGCTCAATGCCTGACCTTTGCCGTACGCTTTACCGAATCGCTGCATCTCATTGCGTATCGCTGCCGGCCCCCCGCTTGCCCTGTCTCCTCAGGTCGACAACTGCTGAGAGGGCAAGGCGTCCTTGCAGCGCTTCTGCTTCAGTCATCAACCGAAGAGTCTCCATGCCATGCCCTTCCTGACGGCCATCATCCCAGCGTTCATCGAGAATCGTTATGCACCATGCCAATTAATGTGCCGTTTTGGTCAACGCATGATAAAGGCTGCCACGCAATTTGTATTGAATGGCGACTGATTCGTCCTCATCATCCCCCAACAGTCGAGGCAGAGAAGCCATAGCTTCTAGAGTGTTGTTTGCTAGTTGAGTGGTGTTTGATGGTATGAGAGGGATTGGTGAGGTTGGTGGTTAAATTTGCTGGCCTTAAAGATATCTAGCTATCTTCCGAGATCAATGATTGGAGTAACGTTTATACACCCGAAGAACGTAAATTAGGTCCGGGTCTTCGTGTGTATATCTCGTCTTAGGGTGAGGTTGATACGTTGCTCGTTGAGCATTGCACCACATTTTCCTATTTTACATGACTGCTCCTCTTGCCGTGAACATCCTAGCGTCCTTTTATCCACATACACCTGTAGATGTGTTAGGGTTGTTTGGGGCCTTTAACGTTTCAAATTTTGGTTCATTGTTAGATGGGCAGTTTGCAAAGCAACAACATACCATGAAGATAAGAGAAGAAATAAGGCATTCATTGCTTACACCTTTGGTTCTGTGCCGTCTTCCATCGGCTTGATTTTTCTTCAACCCTTTCTTGACATCCTCTCACTGTTACAGGTGCGGCTGACACACTGCCGATATTTTGTGTGCTTCCGTATACATGCAAACGATTATTCGTAACAACGTATGTGGGCTGTGAGCCCTGATCCAGTGTGAACCCAGATGGGGCATCGTTCGTACATTTTTACGACTTGTTGTGTCGTCACTGTTGTATGTACATTTACGTACTGTGTGCGGATTCAGCATTGCAGCTTATCTCGCAGTGTTTTAACGGGCATACTACGTCGTCTGATCATCAGCACCAAGCCACACAGCTGCCGTGCACCATGCCGTGCATGCGCCCTGCATGTCATTGGGCCCTGGCGAGTACCTGTAACATCCAGCAGGTGTTGAGTGTTCAGATGTCCACGTGCCCACAAGGCGTGTCATAAGCGCATTGTAACCAACCGCTGGCCTAATAAATACACGCTCATGTGCCATGCAAAGCCGGGGTTAGTGCAAGTGGCAGAAGTAAGGTGTGCTGTTGTACAGGGGCACCGGTGACCCATGGGTCAACGTAAGCGCGTGTGGCCCCCTGCACTCTTTCCTTGGCTCCCTTACGTACAATTAAGCGGAAAAAATATACAGCAAAACACGGTGTCGTCATCGCCACATTCGGTTTGCCATACCGGATGGCTTGCCATAAGGATGGGGGCCTCCTCCCTCCTGTGGTACTCCTACATAAACTGGACACGCGGTCAGCCGGCAAGTACCATACGGCCGGTGTCGGGTTGCCACTGAATGATGCGTGTCCTGGCACCACGCCCCAAGGCACGTGCACGCCCGCACGCGCACCCCCCTACCAACCCTCCTGCTAACCCTGCCGGTCCCCAGCACACCCCAAGTCCCCCAGCCTGTAGGTCTGCGTCCCAACTCAACCCAACACATCGAACAGCACATAGCCACAGCAACAACCTACATGTATGCATGCATCCCCTTCCCACTACCTGCTTCTTCCTACTTTCTACCTCCGCCGCCTCGCCACCTGCCCTAAAGCGTAATACTTCCTCTTCCCTTACCCTCCATGCATTTATCTACATTTTCCCACCTCCTCCCCCTAGCCTCCACCTCCCCCCTAACACGGCGTCCGCTCCTGCCACTCCCGCACCCAGCGCCACATCGCCCGGTCGATGCGCACCGCCGCAGTGGGGCCCCCCGGAACACCCGCCGTCAGCACCGCCCGGAGCACACGACGACCAGCCACCGACCCACCAGCAGGAGCAGCAGCAGATTCCTTCTCCGCTGGTCCACTGCTGCTACCGCCTCCTCCACCTCCTCCTCCCTTGTGGCCACTTGCACTGGCCGAGGTGGCGGCAGGTGGCGCCTTTTGCAGCGAGGGCGACGGCGACGGCGGCGGTGAGGGCGGTTCGTACACCCAAAGCGGCGCGCCCGATACGCCCGGTCGTCCGCGACAGTTGGTCTCAACAAAGTTATGGTTGTCGAGGTCAGCCAGGTACCTTCGACGTATGGGAAGGGGAGTTGGGGAGGGTTTGTTGGGGAAGGTTTGTTGGAAATGGTTTACCAGATTAGCCATGCATGCATGCACGCATGCATGTAAGAGGTCCTCACAGGCATGGCCGCAACCAGGGTCAGTAGCTTGCTTTGCTGCGGTGACCCCCTGCCGCCTATTACACCTCTTCACCTGCAATACTGCGCCCAAAGCACGATGGGTGTGGGATAGCCAGCGTAGTTCAGGCAGGGCGCGTCCTGGCCCAGGACAGTGCGGTTGCGGCTGCTGCCCCTGCCGCCCCTGCCCCCACCGGCATCAGCTGCGTTGTTATTGGGGCTGCCGCCGCCACCGCCGCCGCCTCCACTGCCGCCGCGGCCAGTGTCACCGTCGCGCCGGCCGGCAGCAGCATCCACCGAGGGGGAGTCGCGGCTGCTGCTGTCTCCGTCGCTGACCTCGCTGTCACCGTCACCAGCGCCACCACCGCCGCCGGCAGCGGTGCTTACTATCACAGCTACGCCGTCAACCGTCGTCACCTGGTTAATAGCGGCGCGGTAGGGTAACGGTGCGTGTGGGGACAGAAATGCCAAACTACGTTCATCGCGGATGCGCGGTGGACTTAAGACTTTCAGGGTGATGCTACAACAACAGTAACACAACAGAAGTCTAGCACCGTGCATGACCACATCACTCATTCACTGAAGTCCATCATAGTCTATGCCCTGTAGTCTCTTGCTCCCATACTTGTCAGGAAACACGGGTCCTCATCTTACCCGGTACGCTGGGGGCTCAACCGGTGGGTCCGGGGAACACACCACATCAACAACCTCCTCCCCCTCGGCAACTGCATGGCTGATAATGCTACTGCCGCTGCCTTCACTGCCGCCCTGGTTGTCCCTGCCAGTATTGCTACTGCTACTGCTACTGCTACTGCTGCTGCTGCTTAAGCCATCGCTGCTGCTCAACCTCCTGCCGTGGCCCCGACCCGGGGCCGCAGCGTTACTGGTCCTGTTACTTGCGACGGTAGCGTTTGCGTCGCTGCTATTGCTGCTGCTGCTGCTGCTGCCGACGGCACGAATGCCGGCGTCGCTGCTGTTACGCTGCACTTCTTGAGCTGCACCGCTGCTGCCCGCGCTGCTTTTACCCCCCCGTCTTCGGGCAGCTCGACAATGGCCAACGGCGCTGTCATCGGCCGCAGCCACGACAGGCATGCTGTTCCCTTTTGCGCCTTGACCCACCATCGTCCGCGCTGGGCCAGCAGCAGATTCCGTGCCTGCTTCTGGGATCTCAAGTTCAAAAAAAGGGCCCAGCTCTGCTGGCACGTTGCGAGACAGTACGATGATGCCAATGTCGTACGATGGATCCCCCAATCGTACGAGCTGTGGAGGTACGATTGCCGTACGGGAGGAAAACGTGCCGTACGGTGCATCTGAACCCGTCCATCCAGGTGTGAAGTCCCACGACTTCACCGGCTCCTTGGTGCTGCTACTGTTGCTGCTAACGTTGTTGCTGGTGCTGTTGTTGTTGCCTATTGCCGTGGTGCCGGTTGTAACGTTATTGCTGGTGATGCTGTTTTTACCGGTACTACTGCTGCTGTTGCTGTCCTTCTGGAAATCGAAGATGCAGTGTCCGGCTGTTAACACGTGGCAGGCGCTGATGAGCGCGCCGGTGCACCTGTGCGCGTGGGCGGGAACAGCAAGAGTAAGACCTTGGGGTGAGAACGCGAGAGGATTACACACATATGTACACGCATATGGACGGCATTGTGCGGCCTACCCCTGCTTCACCAGCAGCAGCAGCAGCAGCGGCGCTCTCTATACCGTACCGTACTACATCCCCCTCGCCTCACCTGTCCTCTAGTGACGAGGACACAAGCATCCCTATCGCCGCCAGCGACTCGTCCCCCCGCGCCCCTGCTGCACCCCTCGTCCCCTGCTGTTGCTGCTGCCGTTGCTGCTGTTGCTGCTGCCGTTGCTGCTGTTGCTGCTGCTGCTGCTGTTGCTGCGGTGTTTGTGACTGCGATTGCGACAGGGGCGGAGAGGATGCTGACGAAGGCGAAGGTGGTGATGCTGCTGCTGCTGGAGTTGACGGGGAGCTGCTGTTCAGTCGCTTTTGCCGGTTGTTGCTGCGCTCTGCCAGCAACCGCAGCGCCGGGTCGCGGTCCCGCAGGCACTGCCGACTGGCACGTAGCGACATCATAAGCGAGGAAGAAGAGGAAGAGGAAGGAGGTGATGAGGAAGAAGAGGAAGAGGGGGTGGATGAGGATGAACGGAGGGGTGGGGGAGGCGGAGGCCCCAGCTGCTGTAGCACCTTTGCCACCACCTCTGCCGCGGCGGCGGCCGCTGATGTAGAGCCGTCATCAGGAGCTACGCCAGAAGTGCTGTTGTTGCCGTCACCACCACCGCCGCCGCCACTGCCGCTGACACTGCCAGCAATGCCGCCGCTGCCGCTGACACTGCCAGCAGTGCCGCCGCCACTGCCGCCGCCGCCCTGAACAGAAGCGTCTGTAGAGTCTGTTGGGGGTTGGAGCTGAGTGTCTGGGAGGACAAACACGCCTTGGAACCGCGAGGGTGGTGGTGAAGGGACTAATCCGCCGCCGCCAGCACCACTGCCACCTCCGCTGCCTCCGCTGCCGCCATCTCTGCTGGTGGTGGTGGTGGTGGTGGTATTGCTGACGGTGCTACTGCTGTTCTGGTTGTCGCTGCTGGCAGCTAGGATAGCCCTGCCGTTCAAACGCCTTACGAAGCCGTAGGCAGGATGCAGCGGCGTAGCTGCGGCGGCAACTCTTGCGGCAGTAGCGGCGTCAATTACGGCTTCCTCAACAAACTTCGTTATCGGTCTGCTGCTCTCATCACCGCCGCCTCCGCCGTTGCTGCTGCCGCTGCTTTCAGCATTGTCATCATCGTCGTCGTACAGGATGATTGCGGCCCTCGCCGCCCAGCTGTCGAGAATGCTGCCGTGGATGGATCCGGAAAGGGTCAAGGCTGCTGGAAGGTTACTTACGGCGGCGGCAGCAACAGCAGTTGGGACTTTCTGCCATTCTGGGGCTTCCGAAGCAGCAAGCGCTACGGGGTTTGGTTTGGGAGCAACATACAGTTGTTCTTGCAGCCAAGCTGCCCCTAACAAGGCTCGGTGCATGGCTGTCTTGGCAACTGCTGATGTAATGTCCCCATCGGCTGCGAGATGGCGGGCGGTTACAGCGTTTACCGGCAGCAGAGTCATACAAGTTACCAAGAGCAAAAATAATGATGGACATATGGCTGATTGTGAAAGCCGCGGCCGTGTTGTTGGCGCAGCCAGCCAACACATCTTGCGGACCGATGGAAATGACATGCTCAGCGTGAGTATGTCCGCGGAACGACTGGCACAGTAGGGGTATGGTTCTAGCTGGTCCTAGTGCAGCAAGGTAACTTGGGCTTTCGGCAAGTGCTTAGCGCGTCCTGAACCGTAAACTGTACGCCTACAAAGGTCCCATGGGTCGTTTGCTTTGGGGCCTTTGGCTTGTAGGAGGCAGCCAATCGGACATTGAGCCAATCGCGGACGCCTAGTGTGTTTCACTCAGGCATAGCCGGAGCTCTGGTCACTACGGCTCAGTACCAATGTTCGTTGCCGTGACTATACGCATAGGGCACAAGCTGCGAACTGTTGCACGCTTTGGATCCCAGACAAACCGAGCCCTTGGCCCCAAGGGCCCCCAACCCTGCTACTTAGTGCAAGCGATATGCTGAATCACGTTGTAATGCAGGGGGCAAAAGGGCCACGTATGGCATTTCGTCATGTCCTTCCCTTCCATTAGCAGCGGCCTATCCAACAATTGCGCATGTTTTCAAACGTATGATAAGAAGTAAGGTTTGAGCTTATGTTGTGGAGGAATGCAATTGAAAGATATCACATTATCCGAGTGTTGCTCATGCCGACGGCTTAGAGCCGCTAACGCAAGGAAAGCGACAAAGATCAACTCGTAAATATGCAAAAACATCTTCTAATATAATGTTAGAGTGCGTTTAATGGTTACGACCCCAAATACATGACGGTGGCAGGCATGACGCAGCAGTGATATTAGACATTACGTTAAAGGCATTTAACGACACAATGCAATTAAGCTGCTTAGCAGGCCGGAATGGGTGCGTGCGGATTATGGGCTGTGAAGTGGTTGAATGATTGCCGTATTGAGCAAAATTACTTTTGAGGAGCCAGTCAAAACTCGCATAGCACATGCAACATGATTACCCATTTGGCATTCCTACGATGTTAGCAAAGGCATATTACGGGGTCAGGACTTTTGCGTTGCGGTGAAGCGACTCTACGGGAGCCGTTGCCGTGGGTGCTGTTCGGATTCACCATTCAGGTTGTAAGATGTTGCCCATACGGTGCAAAGCACCTGCAAATCGACAAGTTGGCGGCTCGCGCTCGCACCATCGGCGGGTGCGCGCACAATCGTCGGCTGCTTCCGGACATACTTGCTGTAATACCCGGCCCATCTCATTGGTGTGATCATGCCCCAATGCCGCAGGTGATATGCAAGGCGTTGGGTAGTTACGGGCCTTTGTCAGGTCAGTTCAGTAATGCAACTCCTTGCTGTTTTGCGTTCGCCCATATTGTCTGCACATTTTTATGCCATACTGCGCATTTATCATGGCTAAGTTATCGGGGTTTAGCACGCTAATACCTTCCCATTCCACAGAACGCGACTATGCACACCTGGAGGCCGCTGCTCGGCTGTCGGAGAGCGCAGCAGGTGCGTTGCCCCCACCCCATCGCGCCTTCCCCCATGAACCCATTGCCCATGCAGACATAGCTTGGCCACTGTTAGATCAGTGCGCATTGCGTGGTTCCCCATCCCCTGGCGTGTTTAGGCACCTGACTTTGCAGCCTACAGCAGTGCACTAAACGGCAGCGGAACCAATCACTCCTTGCAGCGCAATGTCTGCGTTCTCCAATTACCACCGCCTCCACCACCTCCTCCTCCTCTCTGTCATTCCCCGCCCCTCAACACACCCACCCAATTTGTTTCCTCTTTACCCACCCAATTCCCACCCAGGCGTCACCCAGCCGCACCCCAACGCCGCATGCATCCTGGTGGCGCCCGACGGCCGGCGGCTGGCGGGGACATACCAGCGAGCGCAGGTGAGTGTGTGAGCGCCGGGGGGGGGGCTGGCGGCGGGAAGGGAGGGTCGAGGGAGGGAGGACCGAGGGCAGGGGGAGGGAATGCGGCAGGCATGCAGCATGCATGGGAGAGTGGGAGAGAGGGGAGGGTGCATGGAAGGACATCGGCAGCCCTCCACGCACCAGCCCATGCGCACCCCTCTCCCTCCCTCACCTCCTCCCTCCCTCACCTCCTCCCTCCTCACCCTCCCTCCCTTACCCTCTCCAGGGCACCCCCTCAGCAGAGGTCCAGGCGGTCTCCGCAGCCGGCCCCGCGGCGCGCGGCGCCACCGCCTACCTCAACCTGGAGAGCGGCGACTGTCACGGGGAGGCCGCTGCGGTGGAGGCGCTGGTGGCGGGCGGAGTGGCGCGGGTAGTGGTGGGGCTGCGGCACCCGCTGCGGCACCTGCGCAGCAGGGGGATAGCGGGGTTGCGGGCGGCGGGGTTGCGAGTGGGTGAGTGGGGCGGAGGAGGAGGAGGAGGAGGAGGAGGAGGGGGTTGGAGGAGAGGGCACAGGGCTGTCCGTGTGGTCCTGCTTCCTTCATGCTCCCTTCATGGTCCATGTCCTGCTCTTCCGCTAATGCTTTTGACCACCACCAAGTCTCACCCCGAGCTGCCATCCTGTTGTCCACTTGGCTCTTCATCTCAACACGCCCTCCTTTACACGCCCTCCCCAACAAACAGACGTTCTGGCGGACGAGCTCGCCATTGGTCGCAACGGCCTCCCCTCCTCCTCTTCCTCTTCCTCCTCCACGTCCTCCTCCACCTCCTCCTCTCCCGCCCTCTCCGCCCTGGCCGCCTGCCTCGCCGCCAACGAGCCGCTGCTGCACCGCGCGGTGCTGCGGCGGCCGCTGGGGCTGCTCAAGTACGCGATGACGCTGGACGGCAAGATCGCGACCAACCTGGGGCACAGCGCCTGGGTGTCCAGTCCGCAGAGCAGGTGAGGAGGGGCCGATATGGGGGCGGCGCGGGGCGGGGCGGGCGGGAGGGAGGCTGCTGGTGGGAAGGCCTAACGGTTCTAACTCCCCCCAGCTTCTACGACTCACCCCCATCCCAACCAGGGCCCCGCTTTGCTGGGACCCCCACCTTGCTGGGACCCCCACCCCCCACCCCTCGCCTGCCCCCCCTCGCCTATCCCGACCCACCCCCAACCCAGAGCGCTCGTGTTCGAGGCTCGTGCGCGCTCGGATGCGGTGATTGTGGGCGGCAACACGGTGCGGCGAGACAACCCGCGCCTCACCACTCGGCGGGAGGGCGGGCACACGCCGGCTCGACTCGTCATGTCGCGAACACTGGACCTGCCAGAGGTGCTGCGAGGGGGGGCGGGCGGGCGGGCGGGAGGGGCGGGGAAATTATATAAGTGAAACAACGAGTCCCAATTCCATATCCCGACTCGTGGGGGGAAAGAAGAATACCCAATGTGTTGGAAGGGCGGGGACGGGCGTGGGAGGGCAAACGGGGGGCGTGGACGGGATGGGTCATGCGGCTGGCCCTGGATCCGCACACCGCTGTCGCGCGATCACCACCGCCCGGTGACGCACCGGTGGCTGGTTCCACACTCGCACCCTATCCCACAGCACCACTACCAACAACACCATCGCACGCATATTACAGTTACAGTTACAGTCTGTACGCGTGTACAGTGTGGCATGTATGGCGATCATGCCCGCAATGCATGCAACCCATGCGGGTGGAGGCCTGGAGAGGTGGAGGCCTGGGGAGCCTTGTGAGTCGTGACATGGCTAACATCTCCTCCTGAACACCACCACCACCTGCACTGCACTGCACACACGCACGCACAAGAAGTCAAGATCACACAACACTTTCGGTGGGGACATCACCTTCCCACAATCCAATACGTCCGTCCTCGCGGCCAGTTTCCTTAACACACACCCCCCCGCCTCCTCGCACCGCCGCCTCCGCAGGACGCCAACCTGTGGGATGTCACCCTCGCACCCACCATCGTGCTCACCCAACGCGGCGCGCGCAGCCGCTTCCAGCACGCGCTTCGTTCTCGCGGCGTGGAGGTGGTGGAGTTTGACTTCCTGACGCCGGAGAGTGTCGCGGATTACTGCCAGGAGCGGGGCTTCCTGCAGTGTTTCTGGGAGTGCGGGGGAACGCTGGCGGCACCCACCATCGCCTCGGGGGTAGTGCACAAGGTACGGATGATGGGTTCCACAGTGGGGATGGAGGGTCAAAATAAGCCAAACCATTGGTGACCAAGATTCAGGACAAAGTAACGGGGGTGGGAGGCTGAGGAGGGGGCTGGTTGTGAGTGCTTGATGGATGGGGGATCGACAGGTGTACTGTCGCTGTGAGACTTTTGGCTGAGCTGGGAGGTGGATAGGGTATTAACAAGTCACTCTAGCGGTAGCCACAAATGAACGTAGGCCTTTCCCTTTCTGCTATTAACCGACCTTCTCCCTCCTCCTCCTCCTCCTCCTCTTCCTTCTCCTGAACATCCTCCTTGTTCCACCCAGGTAATGGCCTTTGTTGCTCCCAAGATCATCGGCGGCCTGCGAGCTCCCACTCCGGTCGGCGAGCTGGGCTTCGTGGAGATGACCCAGGCAGTGGAGTTGGTGGACACGTGCTGGCAGCAGGTGGGACCCGACCTCATGATCACCGGATACATGCCCTCAAGCGGCGGACTGTGGGCGCTGGAGGCGACGCTAGAAGCAGCCGACGAGGCGACAGCGGCTGACGCCGCCGCCGCCGCGGCGACGTCCGTACATCTACCGTCAGTGGCGACGGCGAGTGCGGCGGCGAATGCGGCGAGTGCAGCGACGCAGTCCGCGGCGGCGGCGAGTGCGGCGCCGTCGTCATCGCAGCCGACGGCCGCCGCCGCCGCACTGACATCCACGTCGATTGCGGCGAAGCGGCGACGAGGCTTGGGCGGCCCTCAAGGCCGCTCCGTCTCCTTTTACAAGGCATGGGACCAGTGGGGCGCGCTTTCCAACTTCTCACCTCACCCCATTACCATGCCCGTAGACCCGTCGCATGTCCTTTTGGCTTCCTCTTCCGCCGCCGCCGCCTCGACTTCCATGGCCGCCGCCGCCACCGCTGCCGACTCGACAATCGCCGTACGGCAATGGCCCAGTGTGGAGCACTACTACCAAGCGCACAAGTTCTCAGGCGGACACCAGCCGGACGCGGCGGCGGTGATGGAGGCCATTGCGGCGGCGCCGTCGCCCGAGGAGGCTGCGCGCATCGGTCGCCGTACGGAACGCACTCGCCCGGAGCTCCTGCGTCGCGACTGGGCCGCCGCCAAGGTCACATTCATGCATGCCGCGCTTCGAGCCAAGTTCGAGACGCATCCGGGGCCGAGGGCCATGCTGCTGGCGACGGCAGGGTCGGCGGCGGCGGCGGCGGCGCCGTCGTCAGGGACATCGGGAACTGCTGCCGTTGCCGCCGCTGTCGATGCTTCGCATCAACAGCACCAGCAGCAGCAGCAGCAGCCGGCGGTGACGACGCCGGGTGACGGCGGGTCGGCGTGTTTCGAGCTTGTTGAGGCGAGCCCGCATGACTACTACTGGGGGGCGGGCTACGAACGGACGGGGCAGAACCGGCTGGGGCGGTTGCTGATGCAGGTGAGGCAGGGCCGGGAGGAGTGCAAGTCCCCACGTGAGAAGGGCGTGGGTACATCGTGTGGCTGTGTTGCTGCAGCAGCAGCTGTGGGGTTTGTGGGGATGGCGTACGTAAGAGTGCTTTCCGTGCTCTCTTCACTTGCTCCCGTCGGTTCGCTTTTGAATGACTGTATTGGACTGTAAAGGTATCGTATTGGGTCATTGTTCGAAACCCCGCAGCTGTCCTGTATGTCGACTCCAACTCCTAATCCATCCCAACTCTCTTCCTGTCCTGGAAAGGTCCGAGACGAGTTGCTGTCAGAGGCGTGTGCTGCGGGATGCAGCGCCGACACCGCCTGGCGCCATGAGGAGGCGCTAGCAGTGGCGGAGGCGGCGAGCGCGGCGGCACCTGCGTCGCGGGGTTGACGCGCGCCGGATGGCACGTGCGCGGATGACACGGATGGCACGCGCTGGGGTCTGGTGTCTGGCACTTGAGCCCTTTCACCCAACACCACTGATACCGAGTAGACACGACGCCGCTGGCTTCCTTCCTCTGCTGGTGCCATTCAAGGTGGTTCAGGGGATTGCGGCGTGGCTCTTCTTTCCGCATTGGAAACGGCTTTCCTCATTGGAAGCACAGGGTCTGAGGGTGGGGCTGCTGCATCATGATGCACACCCATGCAGGTCCCTGCTGTGCGGCATTCAGTTCGCATGATGTGTGCACTCCTCATGTGTGGTCTTCGCGGCGCTGGGGTGCTGCCTGGGCTGTTGTAGGTAGTAGCAGCGGGTGCAAACATGCGGCGGCATGCAGGTAGGTGGCGATATCATGTTGGCATTAGCAGCATGCAGTTAGGAGGCGCGTGCGTGAGCGCGATTTGAGGGTTTGCACTGGCCTGGCGAGGCGCGCGCGCGCGGGGGTAAACCAACAATTTGCATTTTCGCCGCGTAGTGGCAGCAACCGGGCCTGTAATGTTGCGTGGAGGGAGGTTGGTTGATGTTCTTCTTCTTCTTACGGACATGCGGCGAAGTGAGAGGACACAACTTCCCTGAACAAGCCTGAGCGATTCTTGTCGAGGTCACAGCGATGGCTGTGGCTGTGGTGGTGGTGGTGTTCGTGTTCCGCGCAACACATCAGGACACAGCAGGGTCGCTGCTGATGGAGGGATACATGCCCTTCGGAAGCCCTTCTACTAGGTTTGCAGCTGTGAATGCGAGTCATACTGCAGGATGGATGGGACGTGTGACAAAACCCATCGGCGGCGGCGGCAGCTGCTGTTCCCCTTAACGCCCGGCTGCTGGGGTTGGTGCTGAACGTCACTCGGACGCAGTGCGTGGTACGAAGTGCGTGTCAGTTGGACTGATTGAGTTCCATCGTACATGCCGCAGCTGCGTGTGCTTCTGTTTGCTGTGCTGTGCGCCACCACGTGTTTTCATCATCAGGAGTGATGTAGCGCAGAGGCGGGTAGGGGTCCACACAGCAGTGTCTGCATCCAAGGCAGGACAAGTAGGAGTAGTGCTTTGCCTTCTTCTCAGCGTGCGTGCGCCAGGAGGAGGAGGAGGAGGAGGAGGACCGGGAGCTGTGGCGTCGAAGGTGCACGTCCCCGCGTGGCACGTACGTGTGCTTAGCCGCGGTGTTATAGTGGTGGGGGAATTCATCCCGAATTTTAACAGTTCTGTGTGTCTTTTAACGTTTCTCATGTCTCGAGAGACCATGTAAGCAGGCAGGGGCGTCATTCACACGTCGTCACACCTGCAACGCATTGTAAGCAGCTCAAAACTTATCTGCTGCTGCGACCTACCGTACCAAGACCTTATCCTACCTAGAAGACCGTACTGATCCTCGGCTGCACGTACGACAAGCTGCATGCCCCGGCATGCATCAAGCTCTACAACATTACACCCGCTCCCTCAATCACAACAGGTACGGGACTTGCTTTGGCTCAGCACCCGATTACGCAGGACCAGCAGACGTGCCTACTGGCAACATATCAACATCCGCAACCCGCAGTTGCTTCCAGTCACCAATGGCTGCAAATGCGAAAAAGATATGTTTGCAGCAGTAGTCAGCTTTTACATCCGATTGCTGGCAGCGGCCACGTGTTCCCCGCGCACCGCTAGCTTCCTAGCAACGCTGCCAAAGTGGCTGGCCTGCGGGTTGCAGAGCAAAGGAGGCCGGCGGGTAGGGGACTGTACGGTTAGCATATGCATGCATGCATGCGCTGCCCGCAGGGCGTGTGTGCAAGTGCGTGCACCAAGCTATCACCTATCACGCCCCTATATTGCCGTCCCTCCCGTCCCTCCCTCCCACTCCAACCATGCCACTCCCTACGCATACCCTTACTTGCTTTCTATCATACCCTGATCCTCCAGCTTCCGTTTCGTATTCCATGCAGCCACTGCCCCCGTAAAAGAGGTCAGTGTTTATGAACAGCGATTACGGAAGGCCAGGTTCCGTAAATGGCAATAAGAATACGGAGTGTACCACCCACTTAATACGGAAGCTTAGACCCCGGTTTTCCCAGAGTGGTACAATTGCCGTACGTAAGCATCTCCTCCGTACGCTTTCCTCGCTAGGAGGAACATCACTTAATCCCGGCGGTAAGTCATCAGCTTGTGACTTTATTTTGGTAAGCCAGCAGCACCCACCTACTCACTTGCAACCCAGTGTGTTCCTACTCGCTTCCAGCTTTCGCCACCCACCTGCGCCCTGAGCGCCTGCATCTCATCCTCGGAGGGCAGTCTAGAGCCGTCTGCTCCCGCCAGCGAGGCCGCGCCCCAGGGCGAGCCGCCCTTGGCTTCCCCCAACCCGAACATGATTCCACCCGCGCTGTAGCCGGCGGGCACGTAGATCATGCCTTGGGTCGCCAGTTGTGTGACTGATGGAGGAGGTTGGGCGAGATCCGAAAGGAGGGGATAGCGAGAAGGTTATTATCGAGAAGGTTATTAGGAATCAGACATGCGAGAGGAAACGGGGCTGAGTGATGGCAACTACACTGCGCGTTGTATGGAGCTTGCTGAGTTGCATGCATCCAAGGTTACGTGCTTACTTGCATCGGGTCTACCGTATATGGCGTAGCTAATAAGCTACTCAAAAGGCTGGGTTATGATTTCAAGGATGCATGCATGTATGATACCTACATCCGCGCGCAAGATAAACCGTGCGCATGCACCTCCACACACAATCCGCGCCCTGCCAACCACTTCCGTACCCCCTTACTTCCCCATCTACCCGCCATCATGATTGCCATCTCCTGTCCGCCCGCCTGGCCCCCACAGGAGGTGAACAGGGTGACGGGCTTGCCGTGCAGGGCGCCGCTCTGCCAGAGCTCTGCAGTGGAGTCCAGGAAAGCTTTCATGGGGGCAGCCATGGTGCCGAACCTGCTGGGAGAGACACATCCCCAAGGGCAGCCGTAAGCCATCAGGAGTGTTGTGATAATACTACGGATATTATTAAGGCAAGCAAAGCTGGGGGCTATGTTAGGGCATGCAGATGACCCACGGGTCACATGAAGCATGCAATACCGGTAGCACCATTGAAGCGACTAAGATTTCAGAGGTATATGCATTCTAAGGATCATGTACGTGAATACCTGCTGCAATTTCCTTGTGCTTCGTGCATGAACCTCTCCATCCTCCTCCTCGTGCATGAACCTCTCCATCCTCCTCCTTCTGCCTTTCCTCTTCCTCAACACTTCCTGCTCCTCTTCCTCGCTCACCAGGTGGGGAAGCCCAGCACCAGAGCATCCGCATCCGACAGCATGCGTGGGTGGATGATGGGGTCAACCTCCTCCGCAGGCGGCCGAGACGCCGCCCCAAACGCAGACAGCACGTTTGGGGGCATGATTTCAGGCACCTGCGGACCCGCCCGTACCCGCCGGATGGAGAAAAACGTTTGGTAACTTGACCTGAAGTTGCTTGCTGCTGACGAGCGCCGTGCGAGGAATTATTATTGGCGTGGAGGTGATGAAATATAGCAGATTGCTGCACTTGCGCCGATGTAAAACCAGCGCTTAGCGGAGCGGCTTAACCAAGTCTCACGAGCAACAGCGCGACCCACGGGTCTGCTTATGCTTTTCCAGCTCGTCAAAGGGCGCTTTAGCAGTATGGTTACCTGGAAGAGTCGTGCTTCAATGCCACCCGACTCCTCGAGTGCCGTCTTAAAGGCGTGGGCAAGCGTCCTAACGTGCCCAAGGTTGCTGTAGTAAACTACATACACCTTTGCCAGGCTCATGGTTTCTATCGTTAACCGCACCCCCAAAAGCGTATTTGTATAATTGCTGGCAGGGTCTATGCGAAAGGGAGACAGGGTAAAGCCTGCAATTGAAAGCCTGGAGAGCCCGTTGCGCAGTTATCTTTTATATTGCTCTTCTTGACGGAATCTAGATGTTAGTCTGGTGCAAATTGGATGCCAAAGGCTAACAGCTGTCCGCAGGCTTGCGCAAGTGCGGTTACCGGGGCATCCTTGTACAGCTGCCGTTGTGCGCGTCACCGTAATGCATGAATCCAGGAATGCTCTGTTCATGCCGGAATGAATGAAACTTGGCCACATTACACAAGGTTCGGCTGCACCCCAACCTGCCCCAGGAAGACAAGGGACGGTAGAAGAGTGGACACCGCCGGCCAAGCATGCACGCCATTGGTGCACTCGACGTTGATCTGCCCTAAAGCTACCGTATGACATCAGGAACAAGCAGCAACAACGCAGTCTTTCCCATATACATCACGTCTGGTGAAGTTCTCATTACTCACTCGGTGACACGGTTATTGGGACCACTGCGCAGCGGTGTGCATGCACTAGTCACCACTCAAACACGCACTCGGCATGCCGTCTTAAACAGGGAGCCCATTATGGGCATGCGACACGTCATTTGCATAAACTTGGCCCGTCAAGCCGCAGGGCCCGTACAGCAGGTTATTGTCTCCATGTGGTGACAACCATGTCCATTTCGTCAGTAATGGCGCTACATGCCACACCATCTTGTAGTTCCAAAGTTGCATCTCATCAGTAAGGACCGACCGTAGCTCACAAAACCGTTGATCAAGGTTAAACAGCAGCGCAAGCCCAGGCCCCCCGACATACCCCGACGCGCAGGCATGCTGACAACCTTTGCCACGCGGCAAACCCAGGGGTGCAACGCAATTCGCAAGGTCATGCACACACACGTTTCGCCTCGCGGCCAGTTATTTTAACACACACGCAACAGCAGTACCGATAAATAATATAGAAGTCACACGGGCGACGCAAATGATGCGAGCACCCCACCATTACACTCGGTCCAATCAATGGCCACCTTCATAACAGCTTCTGGCCTCTCATGCTGCCAGTTTCTTGGCGACCTCTCCAAAGTACTTGGCCTGCGGGGGGTTGTACGGACAAAAAGGCAATGTAGTATAATGTACAGCACATGCCGCATGCAGCACGCTGGCCAGGCACACGACAACTCAGCACCAGCTAGCACGCGACAACTCAGCACCAGCTAGCACACGACAACTCAGCACCAGCTAGCCTGTCCCCTGGGAAAAAACACAGTTCACGAGCGTAAGGAATCCTACCAACCTCCCCACCCACCTGTGCCCTCACAGCCTCCAGCTCAGCCTCTGAGGGCTGTCGTGAACCATCACCGGCGGCCAGTGCACCCGCGCCCCAGGGCGAGCCGCCCTTGGCTTCCCCCAGCCCAAACATGACTCCACCCGCGCAGAAGCCGGCGGGCACGTAGATCATTCCGTGGTGCGCGAGTTGCGTGACTGCGGGCCGCAGGCATGGGAAAGAAGGCAAGCCAGCACCATCGGACGCCGGTGACGGAAAAGAATCAAAGGGCCCAGCATGTACATGGAGAGTCACCACCCGATGGACCGAGCTACCAAGCTAGACTAGGGTACTAGTCATGTGTCCGGCAGAAGGTGCCTGACAGCTGAAAGGACATCGCTTGCACCCAGATGGATGTGAATGGAATGTAGATGTCTGCACGTACGGGCGTAACCCTTAACCAAGGTGGCCTACCCGCAGTCATGATGGTGGTCTCCTGGCCGCCGCCCTGAGAGGCGGTGGAGGTGAACAGCGACGCGGGCTTGCCCTGCAGGGCGCCCTTCTGCCACAGCATGCCTGTTGCGTCGAAGAAGTTCTTCATCTGAGCGGCCATCATGCCGAACCTGCAAAGGAGGCGCAGAATGTGGGTTGGACATGAGGACATAGCGTGATATTGATGGTCTGTGGGGCGCTTCAGGCCGAGACGTTAGCCCCCGACTTTCGGTGCAGGGGTGGTTGTGTAGCGGAATGAACTCACCGGGTAGGGAAGCCGAAAACGAAGGCATCGGCGTCGGGCAGCTCGAGCGGGCTGAGGATTGGCACATCCGACTTGGGTGGCGCGTGCATCTTCTCAAGTACCTCCGCAGGCAACGTCTCCGCAACCTACACGCATGATGGAGTGTGCTAAGCCTAGTCCCAGAGCACCCGGAAGGTCTTCAGTTGCGGGCAAAGTGCTGTGGTTGCTCTAGGGGATGCTGAGTTCCTCCGCGGGACACGTAAATAAGAAATGGGGACTGTGGGACCAGATTATACGGTCAGACTAACAAGCTGTACCGCACCTGGAATAGCTTCACGTCAACGCCGTCTACGGTCTGCAGGGCAGACTTGAACTCCTCGGCCATCCGTGCGATGTGGCCATAGGTGCTGTAATAAACAATGTACACGCGCAGCTTCTTAGCTGCAGCAGGAGTTTGAACTGCATCGCTGCCTTTATCCTCCATGGCCTTTTCTGTCGCAGCGTCTGCAGTTGGAGCGCCGGCGGTTTCGGTGACAGCTGGCTTCGCTTCTTCTGCGCCAGCCGGTGGAACAGGCTTTGCCGCGGCGGGCTCCTCAACGGCATTGGCTTGCGAACCACAAATGTTTCCCATTCTTAGGGGCTAGTGGTAACAGTTGGCACAGCTTTGACCTTGGAGAGATTGGTCAACTATGTCTTTAGGCTCTATGTCCTTGCGTTGATGTAATCAGAAAGGTTCCTAAAAAATGAGTTCAGTAGAATATAGGGTTAGTATCAGTAATTGTGAAATTCAGAGGATGTCATACCCACTGTACGACACAGTAATCAGCATCTTGGTGGTCGTGAGGTGAATGGTGCTGCGGACTTGGCAATGGCTTGCAACAGCACTATGCATGATGTAAGCCCCAGTGCCTGCGGTCACATCGGTCTTGCGGCTCGACGTGACCGACATGTTTGGACGACAGTCTACCGAAGTACCGATGAATGCGCTGTTTATTGCAGATCTGGACCCCCGCATGTTCCGACTGCTATTGTTTTGCTGTCAAGGGTCGCAAATGGAGGCAAATCTGGGCCACACCCTCAACCATACCGATAAGTTTCAGTGCTCTGGATTTTGACGCGCCCATGAACCCAACAAATATTTGGATGAGGAGCTGCGACACGGTAACCTACATGTGCCAGCCGTGACTGCCCATTATGTCGTACACCAGGCCTGCCATGCGGATTCGTCACCCCGGTTCTGCTTATCCTGTTTAACCAGGGGTTCACGCAGATAGCTATGAAGCAGTGTGAAAGCTGCATGTTACCCTAAGCTTAATGGACTTGTGTTTTCATGCAACCAAGGGCATGCGGGACCAGATGTGGCCTAGGGTAGCTTAAGACGCCTTTGAGCGGATCGCCAGGCGGTCTGGGTAGTGGTCTTGCCAGCACTCATGCAACGAAATGACGATAACAATTCTAACCGTTTACATCCTCAGCCGAAATGCTTATGTACATGCCCAGGCATGTTAGTCCGAGGCTTTACAGCTGTTGCCAAGGCTTTACAGCTGTTGCCAACTGGTGATGTCCTTCGCCCCCATAAGCGATAGCATGCAACGCCAGTAGCCGACATAAAAAAGTATAACAAATATACAACATCCAGTTTTCTTAACACAACATCCTTTGCATGTACTTGAGCCATGTGTTGGTACACAAACCCCGTGCTGCATACCGGAAGTCGACTACACGCATAACTCTCATATCTCAATCATACGCTACACGATGTCATACAGATCACTAGCACGCTCGACCCTCGGGAGGCGTCCTGTCTTACGCCTTTAGCTTCTTGGCGACAGAGGCCAGCTGCTTGCCCTGCATGCAGCAATGTGGTAAAATAGGGGAATGCGGTCAGATCTGCGCACCTCTTTCTCATCCCCCTACTAGACAACCGTCATGCGACAAGACGTCACCCTGCTGTTGGTTGCTTCCTCTTTACCCTGCTGCTTCCCTCGCATGACTAAGAAGGCACCCATACCCACATGCACACCCCTTTCATGCTCCATGGTAGTTCATTCTTCTCCATCTAGCACCCCTGATCCCAACCCCTTCCTCCCACCCAACTTACCATGACCTCGCACTGCAGCAGCTCAATCTCGCTGGGCAGCCTGGAGCCATCGGCGCCAGCCAGAGTGCCGGGGCCCCACGCCGAGCCGCCGCGGGCCTCCTTCACGTCAAACATGCCGGGGCCGGCAGCAAAGCCCGACGGCACGTAGATCATGCCGTGGTGCGCAAGCTGCGTGACGGCCGTCATGATGGTGGTCTCCTGGCCGCCGCCCTGCGAGGCGGTGGAGGTGAACATGGAGGCGGGCTTGCCGTGCAGGGCGCCCTTCTGCCAGAGCCCGCCGGTGGCGTCAAAGAAGGCCTTCATCTGGGCAGCCATCATGCCAAACCTGCGAGAGCGGGAGCAGTTGTGGGGGTGGGGAAGTGGGTGCGGGGCACGTGGGAGGAGGGGTTGCGGACGAAGCGTCGTTGGGAGGTGGTGGAACGCGCTAGGGGGTTACAAGGAAGCGAACGCATCAGCACGTGAAGGTAGGCTGGAAGAATGCTTGTCAGGTACCTCCCAAACCCAGGAGGGCTGGAATGGAGCTTGCATGTTCGGCAAACCCCGGTAACGCGGCGTTACACCAACACAGCATCTCAGCAGTACGTGAATTACCTCGTCGGGAATCCAAAGACAAAGCCGTCAGCCTCGGCGAGCGTGTGCGGGTCGATAATCGGGTAATCGGACTTCGGAGCTGCGTGCAACTTGGCCAGCACCTCCTCCGACAAGGTCTCCGCCACCTGCAATAGCGCAGAGCAATGTCGTTTAGGGCTGCCAACATGGCGAGCAGGACAAAATAAAGAAGCGACGCAGAAAATGGGCATGGCTGCTCTACAAAAGAACAATATACACAACATACCTGGTAAATGGTAGCCTCAACGCCTTCTACAGCCTCCACACCCTGCAATCACAGCGATGGGAGCAGGCTGGCCGGTAAAAACTTGTTCCTCGTTAAATGGCCGGTCAAAGGTCGACAGTTTCGAATCCCCTGGATTATGCCTGCTGACTAACCTTCTTGACTGCCTCGGCCATAGCCTTAGTGTGGCCATACGTGCTGTAAAAGATGATCCAAACCTTGACAGCCATTTTTACAGGTTTCCTTGTCTACGACGAAGCACTTCAAGAACTACGCTGATAAGGAAGCTTGGTGACTGTAAGCTTCTGAATTCGTTGCAGTGTGCCGGCTTTGAGCAATCGCGGAGGAGGCAAGATGACTGTACGGCATGGTAATCCAATTGCCAGGCATTGTCAACCTCCTAGAAGTGTGAGTCACCGTTCTCTATGCGACGCATTTACACCCTTTTCCCCTTCTTGCGTTACAGGATTCTGGGTTCAGTCGTGGAGACGACAACCTCCAGGTGTCGCTAGAAGATACCTCCGCGAGGTATCTCAAATACGGGTATATGAACCCATTCCTTTTGCTTAAATTCACCCTAGATTCTTTTCACTATATATAGACAAGTAGAACACAGCGTAAGCTGTTATCGGTAGATGGGTCGCTGCTTGTGTGCCTCGTTCGAGGGTCTTCAGCAAGAAAATTTGCATTGTGGATTAGCCTCAACAAGACAGCTACGAAGATGTCCAGAGTTCGGGTATCTGTGACTCTTCGTTCTGCATGTCCTTTTGCTTACGAAGGAACTAACCGTCTGGGATGGTCTTGCTGGTGTTGCCACTTGTAAAACTTTGTTGGCGGGGCATATGCGGCATCACACCCACTTTGCCCCTGTAGAAGATGGGGGCCGAGGGGTATGGGCTGCAGCGTCCCAGCGCAGCTTGTCACAGGCGGCCTTGGGCCAAACAGTCAAACCGTCTGCGGGTACATTTGACACATGCAATTCAAATATATGGTGACGAGTCAGGGCGTATATCGATGGCCAGTAATGACGCTCGACCCGACCATGCGACGCAGCGGCGACCGACGCGACACCCTTGCTTGCCTCGACCGTACGCTAAGCGGTGCGACAGAATAGCTGATCCCTAAATGAGCATTATAACGTGCGAACGCCATCTCAAGCAGCAGCAGTTTACTTCAGGAGTGCTGACGCAATCCCTATAGTTTATTTTGGTCCCACAATGGCTACCTGGCAACGACTGCTAGCTATGATGGCTTGCGCAGTGCTAGGTTGTTGCTCTGCTTTGCCATTGGAGCACGGAAATGCAGCAGCCAGGCTTCCAAGGAGATTCCAAAGAGAAACCCCTGGTAAGCCTGGCCTTGTTAATTCATGTAACCGCCACTCGTAACCGTTGCCCACCATAGCACAGCTTAGCAGGTATGCATGTAACGGGCGTCCCCTTTTCCGCTTTGGACAGCTCCGGCCACCCAAGACGAAGTTCTTGTGGAGCAATGGGACGACATCTGTGCAAAGGATGACAATGACATGCAGAAACTGTATGATGAGAACCTGGAGCAGGCAAGAGGTTGATGTGGCTTAATTAGGCGCTTGCATGTTCCTACACACCGGAACGGAGACTATCTGTCAAGAGGTGCATGTGACGGATGCATACAGCAGCTAGCGCGCGCCCAAGCACCCCCAAGACCCAGGCAGTGAGGAGGACCAAACGAACCAGAAGGCCCTGGAATACCTGCTGATGCTGTACAACTCGTTCTCCAGCAAGTTCACAGCAGCATTGCACCATTCTGTTGCGCCGTGACTGTTGCTTTGCAGTTGCTTTACTTCGCATAGCCAACTCCTTCAAGACAGCCTCCGATATCTTGTCGAGTGACACGCATGTCTCTTGCTTGTAACGCCCGCTACTGGAGTGCAGGATCTCTTCTACTGGCGGGAATTGCTCCAAGGAAACAAGCTGAATAAGAGCCACCTGTTGCAGCTGTTTGACGACTACGGCAGGGCGAGGAACAACAACTTGGGCGCTCCCTCTTACATTAGGTAAGACCTTGGGGTGAGACAAGTGACCAGCAAACCAAGCCAGCAACATGAGCCCAGCAGCGGGCACCGCCAGCAGCAGGGCATGCGTGCAGACCTGCTGCTTGCAACTCTTCCTATGTCCCATGCATGCATGCGCGCGTGCATTCACCGTTACAGTTGGTTCCCTGCCATGCATGCCACATTTACATCCGACGCTACAGCTCCCAGCACAACGTTGTACTCATCAAGGACAACCACTGGTACACGCCTTTCCGGCCTTTCGAGTACGACACAAACTGCACTCGAGAGGTACGACACGGCTCTTTCCTTGTGTCCGTGACCGACCCATGGGTCAACGCTTTGCTCCGCCTGTTACATACGAGTGTCGTTATGAGCAATGTGTCTGATGATGTGGCTTCAGGAAACTTGGTGTGATGGTCGCATGATGTACGCCCAGTGGTCTTTCGAGCGGTGGACCCGGGCCCTTGGCATGACCTTTCCGGACGTGGTCTTCTTTCACGACATTGGCGATGCAGGTGCGGGGTCAACGGAGTGTACGGGACTAAGGGCGCGTGGGTTGTGTAGTGGCTGGCATGATGGGACTGGAACCGCAATGGTGAGGTCACGCTTGCATTTTCTGGTTGGTTGTCAGCCCTTTTACCGTGATCATTCAGCAAGTGCTGCGTGCCCTGCCATCATGCATGCTGCCTTCCAGGTGGATGCCTCGGCAAACCGTGCGCAGGTGCGTACTGTTTGCAGAGGATGAGGGACGCAACTGCGTGCGTGTGACCCATGGGTCCATGGGGGCGGATCCGCATACGCATGGGCGTATGTATGGCATTTAGGCATTGAACGGACAGAAACCGATACTGCTGTTTAGTGCGACAAGCAAGCAAGCAAGGCCAGACTACCGTGCGTGTATCATGCATACGTCCTGTGGGTATGTACTGAAATAACTGAATAGGGCAATCCTCTCGGGATTACGGTATGCACGGTGGTGTTTGTGGCCACACGATACGTTGGCGGATAGTTAGTGCTACCGATATGTAGCGTATCCTGCTGCGTGCTCATTTCCCGTCGGGTGGGAGCGGGGTTCTGCGGGTCTTGTGCGTGCCGAGCGAGCGCAGCCAACCTCCCTGTCTATGCTTTATGATTGCATGAACGTGCACCGAACGTGCGCGTCACAAGCAGCACCTATGCTGGCCTACTTTCGGCAACGACAAGAGATGGGGTATCCGTGGAAGATCCAAGCCACAACTGGGTAAGACGGTGTGATGACCGCTTGCAAGTGCCCGTGCAAGTACCTTCACATTCACCACACGGCCCCTATGGGTTAATCACTTATGCCATACCCCATCAGGGACAAGACCATACTAATGCCCAGCATTTACTTGGATGTGGGCCGAGATGCCGTCAACGGACGCCTGCAGCCATACTCCCTGTACTCCTTCCCTTGGGAGAAGAAGATCAACAAGGCTGTGTTCAGAGGAACAGGGTACGTGCGTATCGGGACACGCATGCATGCGCGTATGGAGGACGCATGCATGGTACGTGTCAATCGGCGACCACCGGTACCTAGGGGCGCCACTTATCTCCGAGCTGCTGGGTTTTGCTCGCGTCAAGCTCTCGTCCCGTGCTAATCATTGCCTAATTGCCGACACCTACCCGACCCAGATGGTGCCATGGAGGCAAAGTTGTCGCGTGCCCTCGCCGGTAGGTGACTATCTAGGGCAGCAAACACCTGCATGCTTTCTTTCTTACGTACAGCAAGCTTTACCACGGTACGTGTATGAGTTGCTTGGGCAGTACTCACCAGCACTCAACATCATCCACCATCATCGTCGGGATTGTCGCTTAATTGTCGTACTGTACAGCGTTGCAGTTTATATTTACCTTTGTTGACCAAGCAGTACCTTTTTTGCCGTACCCACGCTGTTACGTGCCAGGCACCTTGCGAACGAGAGCAACTTCAACGGTCACAATGACACGCTGGACGTCCAAATCACTGGTGGGTCGTCATTGCTCGTGCGTTGATTGTGGCATTGGTTGACCCTAATCTCACTCAACCTGCGGGTGCGCGTACCGGTACAGCCGAAACGGCAAATGAACATGTTGCTGGCCCTATAGCAGTTGCACCAGGTCTTACCCCGGGGTTACCGCCCCACCTACATTACCGATTTAACTGCCGAGGGGTAACCGACCTTCCCTCATTACCCCCTCGTCAAGTCCTCGTCAAGGGTTCGTTTCCTCAAGGGGGGTTACAGGGGCATGACGAACCTCGGTAACCGAGATGCCTAACTCAGCCGTGTTACCCCAGGGTAACCAAGTCTGTTCGGCCGTCTGGAGTCTGGGGCCGCAAAAGCGCGCGCATGAATCCACCGCGCACGCTCAGTACTGTACGAGTTCCAGCCATGACATTGCCGTCTTCTACCAAACTAATCCTCCACAATGCCATACATATGATCCTACTTCCATGAGATGCCACACACGCGCACGCATGCCGCACACATGCGCACTCCTGTCACACGCGCCATGCCTCAGCTATCCTCTACCCAGTCATAATCACCATGGGCCAGCTGTAGTCAGGTTTACATTGCTGGTTACTTCCAGAATAAAATTACATGGCTTGCAGGCTGGGTTGGGCCCCCCATGCCGTACCAGAGCTTGTCCATAAAGGACCATGCGCGCTACAAGTACGTCCTCTCACTCGACGGTGAGGTGGTGTCTATCATCGTTTGCGTCGTGGTACCATGTACGCTAGCAGCCTAGCGCATGCACGCACGCGGGCATCTCTCCCGGCGGGGAAGGGGCTTGCCGTTCGTCCAGGAATTTATAGCGAGTAAGCCGCGTAGCCGTACTGAGTATCTGTGTGTTGTGGCTGTGCGCAGGCGCGACAGCTTCCAACCGGTTTGCGAAGCTTCTTGGAACGAATTCAGTGGTCCTCAAGGAGGGTAAGTTGTGTTTGAGGACCGACACCTGGCCACGGTTGGTTTAGCTTGGCGATGCACAAGCTATTTGCCGCATGCACATATGCCGCTCCTGCTTCCACTCCAGTAACTCCCTCCGCGCCTGCTGCTGGCTGGAACGCAGAGTCGGCGTACATCGGCCATTTCTACAGGTACGGAGAAAGCCTAGGAAGCAGGGTGGCCTTACTCTTCGTGGGAAAAGTGACACATAAATTGGATTGAACGAAGCTTTAGCACGGCTCGGGAGTGTAGCTTCCTACATGGCACCCATTGCATCCAGGCGCAAGGGGCTGCTGCTGCAACACAACCCGCAGCATGCATGCAAAACGCTGACGACGCGAGTACAAACGTACCCAAATGCAGGTCTGTCCAAGCATATGAGCACTACCTGCCCATCCTCTCACGGCACCCAAACGATTGGCTCGACGTGTTTGACACCTACCGAGACCGAGACGTCGAGCTGAAGCGCATCGTGAACAACGCACAGCGCTTTGCCGCCAGGTACTTGTGCGACCGGGCAATCGCGCTGTACTTCCGACGTGCCTTGGTGCGGTACAAGGAGCTCTTTAGCGACATGCAGGACTTCATAGACAGCGATATCTGGCCGCTGGTGCAGGAGAAGCAAAAGATGAACGTAGATTTTAAGGAGTACAAGGCTTCGCTGCCTCACTAACTGCTGTCCCAAGCAAGCATGCACGCACCTGGGCGCCCACGGCGGTTTGTTACATGGGCATGAATGAATGACCGTTACATGGGCATGTTGATTGGCATGCATGCGATTTCTAACGCGGTTGTCAAATAGGCGGAGCATGGCAATACTAGCAAGAGATGTTGTGCGGGGATAAATGCATGCATGGGCATGCGGGTTAGTTGCAGTT
Source organism: Astrephomene gubernaculifera (assembly GCA_021605115.1). Taxonomy (NCBI): domain Eukaryota; kingdom Viridiplantae; phylum Chlorophyta; class Chlorophyceae; order Chlamydomonadales; family Astrephomenaceae; genus Astrephomene; species Astrephomene gubernaculifera. Next base: position 45,905 of record BMAR01000030.1, on the reverse strand, counting down.
AACGGGACTCCCCATGTCCTCTCTATACCGTATAGGACTATTGCACGCGTACTCAGTCCGGATGAGCATGAGGCGACAAACTACTGCGCTTTTGGCGAGATGGGTTGGTTTCGTTGTGGCAACATGCTGCGTTGGTGCGTGAACGCTGGCTTGTATGTCCCTAACTACTCCAAATCCTACCTGGGCTTCCCGGGCTTGCTAGCTGGTCAAGCAAGGGCTGGGTTGCGACGCCGGACATGGGTTGGTAGGGCTTGTGCATTCAGTGCACAAGACGGCCTACTTTGTACCGGGCGTCAGGCTAGGCATATGTATAGGTCACGTTCGTTCGGGTTGAAGGCCGTGATGCTGCGTAATCGACCCATGGGTCACTCGCTGGTGTCGCCGCTGCATTTCCCTAGCTATGGATTCTCGGAACCCATATCCGTCGGAATTCGTCCTGGGTTGAAGGAGGTGCTGACACTACAGTACAAAAAAGATCCCAGCGCTCCGCCACTATACAACGCTGGACAGTAAGGTCTAGGTGCAACATGCGTGGAAAGCAATGCATGCATGAACCCGGGCGCGCGACCAGGTACAAGGGTGGTGCAGACTGCAGAGTTCAAGTAAGCAACATGGCTACTGGAATAATGTCAGTTGAAGTGCTGGAGTTGCGTTGCAACCGTCACGGTTTATCGGCGCTAGTTTCCGTCCATTCCATCAACGCTGCACTACATAGCTTGAACTTGAGACATATGTGCACTAGGTGAGAAGAAAGCCGGGCACCAAAGCGCGCCAAATAAGCAAGAGCCTGGATACGAGTGTGCTGCTGTCCGTCTTGTTACCCGTAAGTCCCCTGTGAGCAAAGACGTCGCTGCTGCACGTACGTACATTGCAACTGCAGGACAGGTATGGCGCTCGTTCGCAACGGTCGTTGCCGACGATGGTTACCGGTACACGCGATGATGTGGAGTTTCAGGCGAATAATAACGCGAACACGCAGTACTATTAGACCCGCAAACACGCATACAGGAAGCGTCACAGAGTTGGGTCTGCACGCTGCTGTGCATCGTATTAAATACTATTGCTTGCTTGGTTAAGCGACCTTGGATCCCAAAAGGCCAATGTAAACCTAAATCGTTTAACATTTAAAAGAACTAAATACCGTTATGGTAAATGGCCCAACAATACCACCAGAGGGCTGGCCGATGCGACGGCAGCTTGCTTTGCCTCGATAGTACAAGACTCCTGCTGCTTTTGCTGGAAACGCCGATAATACAAATGAATGCTCCAATAGCAGCAGAATACCTCATTTTAAATTTTTTTGTTAGGCCTTGCGCTGGCAGGGTAACATGCACAGTTACTAGATAGATAGTTCCGTCGCTCGTGACGGTCCCTTGAAATTAGTTTCGCTGGACTCAAAGCCATATTACTATTATAAAGGCTTGACCTTTATACGGTAGGAACTCTTGGAGCTCTTCAGCTCTCAGGCTGCCATGGCTTTGCGCCGATGGCTGGTTTCGGCATTGGCTTTTGCGTTTTTAAGTTGCTGGGCTTTTGCAACTGCCGGCATTGTCACAGATGATAATGTGCCGTCATTATACCCAGGTGAGCTTAGTTCGTGTGCGTGGGACAAGGCGCGGTTTGCCAAAATGGCATGTGACCAACCACTTACGCCAATGCGGCGCTTTGGACTGGGCTAGCAGAGTGCTTGCACGGCTGACGTCAGGCACCAGACCATTGAACTAAGCGCACGGGGTGCATCCACTAGGCCTCGGGTCACGTCAGCAACCCAAGACAACGGACATGTCGTCTTGGAAGGCACCAAACAACGGTTCCGCCCATAAACCCACACACCGCCGCTGCCGTTCCGCGTGTCTCCAAAACAACACAATCGTAATCCAATAGCATTCAGGCCAACAATACAGTTGTATACTGAGCTGGCCCTGAGCAACTTCCACTTGACTTACTTCCACCTAACTATCCATCCAATCCATCCCGCACTTGCAACAGCAGGGGAGCTGCTCGTCCAAGACTCGCGGACAATACTGGGACTCCAATCTGAACATGTCGACAAAACAGCGACCAGCTCATCGTCCGGAACTTCCGAGACTGAGGGCTTTGTTGAAGCGGACGACGTACACATCATCCAGGACGACGACCAGGCCCCACGCCGCAGCCTCATCCGAGTCCAAAGGGATGGCAGGCGGGCATACCGTGCAAAGGCGATGCGCGCTCAGGATCTGGCCTGGAGGCATGGACGAGCCCTTATTGCTGAAGGCAAGCCGCATGCATGCTACAGTACTTGTAGACGGGTTTAGGTGGCGGTATGATGATAACACAGGCCGGCCGCCATACACATGCTATGCACAGAGGGTCAATCACCTTGATTATTCACACTATTGTTGGTTGACAAGGCCACTCACCGCAACCATGTATCCTAAGCATTGGCTTTCCGGCTACCGGCACTCGTGCGTTCCCTAACCAATCTACGCGCCCCGCGCCCCTCCGTATAATTGTTCCCACCAGGCCTTGATACCGGTACAACTGCCGGCAGCCGAGCCAATGATGCCCGTCACGAGGGCACCGTTGAGCAACACGGGGGGAGCCTGCTTCCGTTACAGGGTGGCAGCGCAGTACAGCAGGCTGCCGTACACTCCATGACGTACTCTGCCGTACAAATGACTGCAAGCGGCGATACCAGCAGCAGTGTTACCGCTGCTGCAACTGCTGCTTCTCCAGTTACAGAAGCGGATGACTATTCGTACAACATCTACGATTGGAGCCAAAACCCAGATTACCAGTTCGATATACCTTCGCCCTTCATCAAGGCTGAAGGCGCCGCTACGACCGGAGCTAATAAGGCACCGTTAGCCGCAGCCTTAGCTGCCATAGGCAGGCTTGAGGATGAGGTAATCTGGCAACAGGTGTACGACGAAACGTACAATCAACTACTACAACAGGCGTACGCTGAGGCTGCTGGCGACATGGAACAATCGCTGCCGTATGATTACAGTTTTCCGGACACAACTCCTTACAATGCTTTTGGCAATGGGCTGCAGCTTGATGGGCGAGATCGGGAAGGTAAACATGCACACCAAGACGCCGGTAGTAGTGGGCCAACGGCGGCGGCGACGGCAGCCATGACTGCGACGATGGCGGCAACAGCAGTGGCGGATCAGAAAGCCCGGTCAGCAGTGGTGAACGACGTGGCAGCAGTGGATGATGCCTTCGAGCAGGCTGCTAAGGAGTTGGACGCGGTTGACTGGCTGCTGTACTACAACGACGCGTTAAGCTCAGGGAGGGAGCGGAAAGCCGAAGCAAAGGACGAAATGCAGCACAACCTGCTGGAAAGACTGTCAGCTGCTGCTGACGAGGCTGCTGCTGTGAAGGACGCGGTGGAGGTGGACGCAATCGATGAGTGGCTGCTGATTTTCGGCGACAGGTTGAGTCCCCAGGAGCTGGAGATCGCCGAGTTAGAGGACGAAATGTGGCGGCACTATCTGCAAACAAGGGGCTCGGACGAAGATTACGCTGCTGTGAAAGACGTGGCAGAAGATGCCGGGGGTGGCTGGTCGGCAGGAGCAGCTAGCGGCCTGGAGGCAGCAGAGGCAGCAGGAACGGTTGGCGTGCTTTCCGATACAGATTGGTTTTGGAGCGAGTATGACTTTTACGGGTACGGCCCATCATGGGATGAGGAGTGGTGGATAGATTACGTGGAGCGCGCTGGGTTGCGTGCCGCTGCTGAGGAACAGCAGGAAGCAGCATGGCTGCTTGGAAGCAGCAGCAGCAGCAGCAGCAAGGTCGCCGCCGCTGGTGGCAATGCCGCCGCAAGCACAGCAGCTGCTGTCTATTCCAGCAGCACCGGTAGCAGCCAACAGGAGCCTGGCGATGGTGTAGCTGTCTCTACCGCAGCAGCGTCTGCTAGCTCCCTGCCTGCTGACAACTCAGCAGCAGCAGCGGCGACGGCGAAGGATACGACTACGGCAGCTGCAGCATCTGCAACGGGTGCTGCTGACGCAGCAGCAAGAGTGCGGCGGCTGGAAAAGCAAAGGGTGCTGGGGCTGTGGCAGGCTATGCACGACTACTTTGGTAAGGGTCCTCTGGACCCGGAGCTTGAGGTCAGGTACATAGAGATGTACTACGAGTACAATGACCCGCAGCTGTTTTGGGACGAGCACTCGAAGCGTGTGTCGGAGGGTCGCATTAGGGTTCGCCTTTCGACAGACGGACTATGGAGTGCAGCGGACTATGATGATGGGGGCTACAGAGAGGAAACGACCGCTGTTGGCGCCACCGATACGACAACTGCTACTACTGCTGCCGATGCATCCTCCCCTGATGGCTACTTACCTGACAACGCAGCAGCAACAACAGCAGTGGGGAAGGGTACGGCGGCTAGGGCAGCGGCAGTGTATGATATGGGACCTGCGGATGTGGCATCAGCAGCAGAAGAGTGGCGGCAGGAACAGGAGCGGGTGCTGGAGTTGTGGCGGGCTATGCACGACATGTTTGGTGAAGGCCCACTCACCCCCCAGCTTGAGGCCGAGACCATAGATATGTATTACAATGACCCGCAGCTGTTTCAGATGGCTCATGCGGCGCTAGCAGCGGAGCGGCGCAGAAGGGAGGGCGCCTTTTCGGCAGGTACGGGCCATGGAGGGGAAACGATGGCTGCTGATATCGTCACCAGTGCAAGTACTACCATTGCCGCCGCTGTTGGTCCTGCTGCTGCTTCGGCCGCGCAAACCGGCTGCGACGACTGCGTTCCTGACGAGGATTATGAGCGACATGAGCGATTCTGGAACACCTTGACAGGCGAAACCGCGCGGTTGTACCAGCATCATGGTGCTATCGTTCTAGAGGTCCCTGTTGCTGACGCTCCTAACCTGCACGCTGCAGGCGGTGTGGAAGCCGCCCTGGTGGAGTCCCGTGATGATGACCTGGACAATGCTGCTGGCAGCAGCGCGGGTGTTGGCGCTGCGCCGCATGGCCGCATGCCATCTCTCCTGATGTCCAGCGTGGCATGCATCCTAGTTCCCCTAGCCTGCCCGGGAGCTGCCGTGATCATCGCCGCGGTGGTCCTAACCTACTGGAAGCGAGCTCGGGGATCTCGTTCCGTTGTCGGCAACAATAGCAACTGCATTGGCAGGATTGCTCGGTTGCGCCGCCGCCGCCACCTGAACCCTCTCCCGGGCGACGCTTCCGTTTCCGAACCCCTCCTACTTACAGAAGAGGAGGAAGCAGACAGCGAGCTAGGCAACGTACGGCAGTATCCCAGCTGGCAGTACGGCGGCTTTGGCAGCATCAGACAAGCGGCACATGCTGCAGGCGGTTATGGTAGTAATGGCGAGACCCGTGACCCATGGGCCAAGAAGGACAGCAGCTGGCTTCCACCCTCTCCCGTCAGCCCCCCAATTGCTGCCAATTGCTGCCAACCATCCGTGACGTCAGCAGTACTGCAGCCAGAGGCGGCAGATGACATGCATGCGACCAACCTCATGCTGCGTGTTGCGCCACAGTGCAAGGTATGAAGGCATGCAACCCTCATGCGAGGCTAATCTCGTCATTGGTGCTCACTGGATGGTTTGGTTGAAGTCCGTTAGATCACACGTACGATGGTACGCATCATGTAGTACAGCAGTAGTCAGCGGTCAGGTTTGTGGCGGGAGCTTAGGAAGTACACCATGAACTGCTGCGGTATGTTTCTGCCTCTTTTTACAGCGAGGGAGGGAAAATAGCAAATTGTATGCCATCTTGTTTCCGTTATGGTACCGTACATACATACACCGTTGATAGCGTGGAAAGCTTCACGTTATGTATGGGCGCTGTATCCAGGTGCTCGTTACTTGCATCATGTACAGTAGCTTGCATGCCGTGGTGGAGATGGCGGTAATGACATGCATGGCGGGGTCTGCTGCGACCCTATGCAGCTGTTTAATTTACCGTAGTGCACGCCCTTGGTGGCCTAGCTAGCTAGCTTGCTTGGCACGCACAGTCCTTTGCATGCAGTAGTGCACTCATATTGTCATATATATATCGCCGGTAGATATTGCAGCAGAAATACTTTGCAGTCCGTGGTAAGCCATTCTGGAAGGATGCTTGCTTGTACAGGACAAGGAGGCTTCTTCATATCCAAGCACACCGGTGTACGGCATGTTATGTACGGCATCCGTATCGCTGCCGCCACCGTACGTGCATTTCGACTCTGGCTTGCATCAGGCTTGTGCCACCAGTTGGCAGTGGCGCAAATGTTGAGCTCGCAACCAATGCAAATTGCTATAATTGCATGAAAGTTACTTCACAGCGTGTTTGTTCTGTACTGGGCGCTGTAGATAGGGGCGGTGTTTGTACTCTTAGCCTGAAGTAAGGGGTCACAGTGCTGTAGGACTCTGTAGTGGATTTTAGGAATTGCAGTGAATACCCACACAGATGGACGTGTAAGGCGAGAGGATTGGGCGTCATGCTGGGCATGTATGAGTCGTTTGGGTTGAAGGCAGTGATAGATGCTGTGAAACCGACCCGTGGGTCACTCACTGGCGTCGCCGGCTAAGTAAGCTGCATTTCCCTAGCTGCTGTGGATGGGTCTCGGCATTAAACAGCTCTCCGTGTAAAACGTTTAGGTCCTCTGTACAGAAGTACCTTGGCCAGAATCAGGCATTCCGCTGCATATGTCAGAACGAATGTACCCTGGCCTTCGGGATATGCATGCTGACACGCATGGCAGTACGTCCATGATTTCCAGCACTCCGCTACCTTCATTTATACACGAAGCAGGCAGGGGTTTGACAGGAAGCATGTGTAATCCCAGGTATATCCTAAACCCTAACCCTAAGGTGCGAGATAGCAAAATTTTTTACACGCAACAGTCGGATCAAAGAAGCAGTTGAAGTGCTGGAGTAGTTGCGTTGCAACCGTCACGGTTCGCCGTTGCAACCGTACGTACGTCACAGTTTACCGACATCGACGCTTGATTTCCGTTGCATAAAGGCTTTGATTCAAAACTTTACAAATACCTCGTTTCAGGTCCTGATTATAATTGTGCTATTTGTGATGGGGGCTGTCCGACAGCTTTGCCTCGAACGTACACTACTTCTCCTGCTCAGGCCTGCTTGGGCCTACCTCATCGGGCCTACCTTATCGGGCCTGTCCGGGCCTATCTGATCGGGCCCGCCCCGCTGGCCGATAGCAGAGTTAACGCTGTTCCGGTTTCGAATGCTCGCTCTAACGCCCTACCTTAGCTGCACGCATGCAGCAACATTGCCAGTTACCATTTGCAGTAGACAATACAATAACACAGCGACTCAACTTCGATACAGTAGGTATCGTTGGCGCGGCTCAGCCCTTATCAGTCTGCAATGGCCTCGCACCGATGGCTGGTTTCAGCATTATTGGCGTTTGCTTTATTAAGTCGCTGGGCTATTGTATTTGCGGACACCGTCGCAGACGACACATCTGATGCTCTTGCAGCAGCAACAGGAGAGGTCCTTAATGCTGCCGTGAAAGACGGAACGCCCTCCTCGGCGGACGGCGCGGAGGTGTTCCAGCACTATGACGTTTCGGATTCCCCTGCTGACCTAGACGCTGCGGCGGCAGGCGTGGCGGAACCGGCTAGCAGCAATCAGAAAGATGGGGAAGACGCGACCGCCCATACCGCCATCGCTTCTGATGATGATTTTGCGGCAGCAACGGGGCCGGTTCTTACAGATCAGGAGACAGACGAGATGGTGTTCTCGGACGGCCCGGAGGAATTTCAGCCCTATGACGATCGCTACGAGGTTTGGGATCCTCCTGCTGCTGACCTGAACGCTACAGGTGTGGCGAAATTGGCTGTAGGTTGCCTGGGAGCTGTCGTGGTGATTGCCGTGGCGGTCGTAACCTATTGGAGGCACAGTCGGGGGTTTCGTTCCGTTGTCGGCAACAGCAGCAATTGCATTGGCAGGATTGCTCGGTGGCGCCGCCGCCGTCTCAACCCTCTTCTGGACGACGCCTCCATTTTCCTACTAGAAGCAGAAGCAGAAGAAGAAGAAGGAAAAGCAGACATCGAGCTCGGTACTGTACGGCATGATCCAAGCGGGCTGTACGGCTTTGGCAGCAGCAGGCATGCGGCCCATGCTGCCGGTTGTGGTAATGGCGGGACCAGTGACCCAAGGGTCAGTAATAAGGACTACAACTGGCTTCCACCCTCACCCGTCAGTCCTCCAATTCCTGCCAGTGTCGCATCAACAGTGCCGGCTGGGACCGAGCCGTCACCAGTACCCGAACCGCCGCCGCCATCGCCGTAATGCCGTACTGTGGTGCCGTACTGCCGCCGATTGAGGTTACGGCAGCCGCGATGAGACCACTCGTGACTCGTCAGCAGTACATACTGCAAGCGGAGGCTGAAGATGACATGCATGCGACCCACCTCACTCTGTGTGTAGCGCCATAATGCCGCATTTGTGCACGTTATTGATTTTACCGTAGCTGACTACTGTGGTAGGTAACAAGGGTCGGCTACATGTTGGGTCACGCAGTTCAACTAGTTTGCGGGTTCCTGTTGGGAGCTAGGGGTTCACACTCGTGCTGTTTTCATGCGTTCCAGACCGTAAACGTGCAGCAGTAGGAGTAATTGCGTGTTTGCGCTGTGTTACATGCATACATCGTCGGCAGCCTGAAACACTTTTTCTGTGAGCTTCTGTGAGGTTCGCTGTATTGATGAGGTGCTTGTTTGTTACATTAAGGTACGGTATATATGCATGCATGCGCTGGTGGTGATGATGGTGGTAGTAACAAGCATCACCCACGTACGGCACAGCGGTGGCCTAGCTTGGCAAGCTTGCATAGCCTTTTGCACACAGCAGTGCACTCAAGTGCCAACTACATTGCATTCCGTGATCGTGATTAGCCGTGTTAGGAGGCTGCTTGAAGGAGGAGGCCAAACTGAGAACCAAAGTATGCATTTCGTTGTACGATATGTGCGGCATCGGTACGTACCGCTGCCATGAAACACGCTCAGTTACGACTACAGCAGATGTTGCCACCAGCAGTTTTCGGTGGCACAGGTGTGCATGTTCATTGCGATGAGTTTGCCCCCAGGGAATTAAGAAACACTTTTGAATACTCATCAGTTGGCAGGAGGTTAGCTGGAGGCTGTAGAGCGCAAAGGCAATAGCGCATTGGGATCGCCCCTAATGAAGACTAATAGTTCAACTAGGGCCCCAGCCAGGGCTGTGTATCATGTTGTCGTCAGTTGCAGGATGGGGTATTGTTGTTGCATCCGCAGTGAGTATATACCACACACGTTGATATGAGAGGTGCGTGCATGGCATGCCGTACCACACGTACGTGCATCAACATGTGCTTGTAACGAGCAACAGTCTCGCTGTGCTGATCCGTACAAGGAAAAGACTCTTCGCTCCCGACAGGATAGCAAGGCTCCGCCTAGTGGTCGCATGCCCTTCGTTTCTTCAAGTACGTACCAACCCGCCCGAAATAAAGACAAGCGCACGCATGTATGCACACACGCGTCCTGTCGTATTCCGTAACACGTACTCCGTACATGCATGCATCGGTATGCATGATAACCTCCCACGCTTCGCAGCTGTGGTAACCACTCAACGTAAGCATACACCAGCTGCCAGCCCGCAGCAGTTTTTATTATGTTATCGGCTTTGGTAATCGAATAGAAGCATGCACCTTGGATGAAAGCCAGCCGCAGCGATCGAGCTCGCTCGGTAACATGCATGCAAGCGCAAGCACGGGACCTATCTACACGGATGCGAACTCTCGATCCCACTGCTCGTATCTCGCAGCCTGCTCTGACGACACAGATGGCCGCAGTGACCCACGGGCCACCTCGAGATCCATCGCCGACACAACTGCGGTACGCGCGAGCTCTCCGCTATCCGCCAGACGCCGAATGTCGGCCGCAGATCGAAGTATCACCATGCTCTGTTGTTGCTGTTGCTGCTGCTGCTGCTGCCCTTGCGGCGATTGCTGCTGCTGCTGAGACAGTTGTTGCTGTTGCTGTTCCTGGTGTAGCTGCTGTTGTTGTGTTGTGGACGGTGCTGGCAGTTGCGGCAAGGAGGAGGAAGAGGAGGAGCAGCTGGGGGTTGCCAAGCCGCCGATTTGGCGCCGTAGTGGAGCCATGGCAGCATCCCTGTCGGCGGTATGAAATCAGGAACATGGTGAACACATACCGGACACCGCGGTAAGGCTTAACACATCTGCCATTGCTCCACCACGCACATAACAGACATAACCCTTCGTCATAACCAACCACCAACCACGCAAACCCCACAGCCACCCGCCGGTACTACCTGCAAAGCAGCCGAATGTCGGCCCCGCTCAGCCCCTCGCACGCTGCAGCTAGCACGGCCAAGTCCACATCGCGTGCCAGCGTCACGCCCCTCAGGTGCAGCCGCAGCAGCGACTCGCGCTGCGGGGCGTCCGGCAAGCCTATGTGGATGCGCTTTTCTAGCCGCCTGCGTAGGAGAAAGAGGAACGATGAAGATGAGGAGGAGGACGAGGAGGAGGAGACAGGAAGCGTGCTAAAAGTACAGGTGATGAGCAACAGCATCAGCAACAGCGATGGATACCGCACCAGATGAGGATTGATGCGTATGCAACTCCATGGCAGCTAGCAGACTTTACGTGCGCGACACTAAGGAGTCAAACAGGTGGAGGGATCTGCCGTACGTACCTGCGAAGCGCTGGATCCAGATCCCAGGGGCAGTTGGTGGCTGCAAGCACCATGACACCCCGACCGCTGGCCAGACCATCCATCTGAAAGCAGCGCAGGTTGGGTAACATTGGGACAAATAGGATATTCGATATGACTCAAGAACTATATATATGTGCTCAAGTTGGATACGCGTACTGTAGGATTTTGTACGGTCTTAGAGGCTGTGCAGGTGCGTACACATCTTGCCCACCGGTACTGATGGCTTCCGTTCAGCTATTGGTTGTTGCCGTACAGGGCCCATGTACGACATGCAAAGAGTGTCGTACCTGTTGCAGGAGCTCCGCCTTAAACCTCCGGCTGGCCTCATGCTCCCCCTCGCCTCCCCGTGAGCCACCTAGCGCATCAACCTACGAGGGGGTCGGGGAAGCGGGGTAGAGTGCAACTAATAAGCCGCAATGAAGCACTTGAGGCCGTGAAGACCATAGAAAGACCGCTAATCCTCGCCTCCTAAAGACCCAGCCATGAAGTCCGGAGACGCGGGAGAAGGTGAAAAGCCGGTGGCAAGAATGGGAGCAATAAATGGAGGAAAGAATGAAGTTGTTGGATGAAGAGGAAGAAGAGGACGGAAAGCAGGAACATTCGTCCTCTCGCTGATGCGTAAGTTTATAAAAGGGGATTGGGTAAACGTGCAAATGAAGTTCCGATACCAAATGCAGTCCCGACAGGCCAATTCGCTCGGAAGCCCGCATCGTACACATTCCTAGATTTCCTACCTTCCGCCGGTCACGCCATCAACTATCACACGCACATCCGCCAATCGCACCCACACCGCACCTCACCTCACCTCATCAATGAATATGATGGCGGGCGCATGCGCCTGCGCTACCGCAAACAGCGCCGCCAGCAGCTTCTCGCTCTCCCCTCTCCACTTGCTTGTCAGGGAGGAGGGGCTCACCTGCGGAGGCGGAGATAGAGGAGCGAGGTGGGGTTGCTTGGAAGCATGTACGTGAAGTAAGGGGAAGATGGGTTGGGGACATTTGGCGTCGATTGTTAGCACGCGGGGAGTATTCCATTAAGCACGCGGGGTGTGTTCCACTTCTAAGTAAGCAGGCTCTCCCACTTCTGTTCTGAATCACTCACCGCGAAAAAAGCGCCTCCCACCATGCCCGCAACTGCCTTGGCAAGCAGCGTCTTGCCGGTACCCGGCGGCCCGTGCAGCAGCACGCCTCGCCATGGCTCACGGATGCCTGCACGCATGCATGCAGGTACGCATGCGGGGCTTGATTGTCAAGAGCCTAACCAGGTACATACGATGGACATACTGCTAGGGTAACGAGTTGTTGTAAAGGAATAAAATGGTAACAACCCGCAACGGCAACAACCCCTCCTCCCAAAGCGGTGAATGGGACAACACGCCTGCAGTCAACAACCGGCAAGCCATAACCCCACACACAACACATACACCCTTACTCCAAATTACGTGAAACACTTTGCAAGGAGTTGAGTACCTGTGAAGAACTCCGGGATAATTAGCGGAAGCGCCACCGCCTCATGCAACAGCTGCTTGGCCCGATCACAACCCGCGATGTCATCAAACGTGACGCCTGCAAACAGGTTTGCTTTACCGGTATTAGCGCTTTGCAAACACAGCAGACGGCTCTTGAGCACCACATGCGCGCAAAAGGGCTCAGAACGGGGATCATGAAACCGCACTCGCCGTCATACCGGTACACGCATGCACACACGCACAGCCGCACCTGTGTCCCAAGTCACTGCATCCCGCAGCACAGTCTGCGCTAGCGCCGGATCAATCCCCTCCGGAACCATCATCACACGTCCGTCCGACATGGCAACAGGAAGCAGCGCCCGAGGCGGCGGCGCGTTGCCGCCCACCGCCGGCGATGCAGCATGCGGCGATCCCATGACGAACATGCCGCCGCCGGGGGCTGCCGTACTGGGGGAAGTCGAGGCCATGCAGGGGGGTGCCGTACAGCAGGAAGCCGCTGAGGCGGCGGTGTTGGTGGTTGCACCAGGGGATCGGAGGGCACCCGCGCCTGTGGACGGCGGTGCCGCGGTCGTCAACATTGCCGCCGTTACCCTGGTCGTTGCGGCGTTTTCGAAAGCCGAGTGGGCCTCAGCCGTGACCGCTGCGATTGCTTCTAACACGGGGTTGGCGGACGGCTGTGGGGTTGTGAGGTTGTGGGCAGGGAGCAGGGAGCAGGGCTTGTAGGAAGGCAAGGGAGGGTTTGGGGCCATGCTAGCTGAGCAAGGAACCTAGTGCACGTAGGTGGAACATTTATCGCAAATGAACATTCGTTCCAAAACTTCCTGTCTACCAGAGACGTCAAAGCAGAACATCACGATGACGGTACGGTTTACGCGGACGGGCAAAACATTGCAAAACAGCAGCCTCCCAACCTAGAACACCAATGGGTTAGCGGAGGCAACTGGGCTGTAGGGCGAGGAAGGGTTTACACTCACATAGCGAGGGGCGGCGCGGGAACGCTCAGGCAACGACTGCTGGTGCTGCTGCTTGTGAGGCGGAATGTTGCGTTGATGGGGGTGTTGCAACTGCCGTTGCTGGTGCTGGTTCCGAAGGCGTGTGGGGGAGGGTGCGGCTCCCCGCGGTGGTACTGAAACAAGGTGGCCCCTGCAAGGGAGAAAAGGAAAAGCGGTAAGAAAGCACCAGCATCAGCAGAAGCACCAGCATCAGCAGAGGCACAAGCACCAGCAGAGGCACAAGCAGAAACATCAGCAGAGGCATCACACAGCGGAAAGAAGGTATACTACCATCAGTGTCATTGCCTTTGCCACCATCACCACGGTTCCCCCATCCTCTCTTTTCTCCCCCACCGATATGGAGTTGGGACTAGCAGTTGCTGCATTTCTTTGTAATTTTCCCCCACCTCCCTCCTCTCCTTCCCTTCCCTTCCATCCTCCCCGCCCACCCACCTGGACGGCGTGGAACCCCGCTGCTGTGACGCCTGCGAACCGGCAGCAGCAGCGGCAGCACTACCACCACCAGGCGTCACCGCCGACAATGCCGAAGAGGAGGGGCCTCCCGTGTGTACGACACCTGCTCCCGAGGTGCTAGCGGGCACGATACCATCACGCCTCAGAGCATCCACATGACCGTAGCTGCTGCGCAGGGACGCGTGCCCCGCCGAGGCGTCAGAGCCCGATAGCGGACCTGATGCTGCTCCCACCCCCGGCAGGCTGCTGCTGCTGTAGGTGCGAGGGTGGTGCGGGTGCGGCTGATGCGAGTGCGGGTGCGGCTGCTGAAGGGGGATACGATGGGGAAAATACGGGGGACGGGGGACCGGGGGAATGGAGGAGAAGCAACACATGCGGTTCTCAAACCCTTTCCGCGCAACAGGACAAAGTGGCCTTAAGAGCTATGCAAGGGTGTCGTGACCGTGGTCGTACCTGGGTGCGGTTCCCGACACGTGCGGAGCCAACCGATGGATGGTAGGATGACCTGGTTATTGCGGCATTGTTGCTGCTGCTGCCAGTACCCCGCGTGAAGGCTGGAGCCGAGGATCGAAATGCCTGCACAGTCCATGAGCCGTTGCGGTATTAAGCGGTGGAACCAGAAGCGTGTGGTTCCATGATGCAGGAAGGGATGGATAGGCAAGGAGTGCAATTGGGACGGACTAAGCGGGAGCTCAAAGGAAGCAAAGAAAAGAAACGCTCCTCGCCTCAACATGGGGCTTTTGCATGGACGCGAAGCGTCTATTTTGCGCCGTTGCATGATGTTGCTGGTTCGACGCCGGACCAGGTATCGCGAATGTACCTGTCCGCCCCCCTTGTTGCCGCCCAGACTGTATCCTTGGGAACGCGCTGTCTGTATACTTGCATAGATAGCCTGCATGCAAGCCGCATGCAACCATTCGCCAGTCGCGACTCAAGACCCACTGCGAGATATCACGTGGCGAAGGCTTTTTGCTCTACAAATATGGCATACCCTTTGCAGCTGTGGATCATCCATTACGAATGGCCTAACGAGAACTGCAGCAAGGTCCGCGAGTCGTCATCGAGTATTTCTACAGGACGCCATTATAAGGAAACACATGCGCCAGACGTCAGGTAGCGTTATCTCTATCCGGACAGCTATTGCAAACGACGAGGCAAGTAGCTGTCGTACTTTCACGTGTATGTAGAAGCTTGGTAATCGGAGTATCGGACCTTCGGACGAGGTACTGTGCCACCCCAATCCTACCGGTTAGCAGGCGGCCTAAGGGGCAGGACGACGGACATGCTGCTGCAACCTTGAGCTCTGGGTGGGATACCTTCACATGGGAACCTGCGAACTTCTGACGTTTCACGCCTTGGCTGGGTGGAGGGCGTGGAGCGTATTGTACGGTCCAATGCGTACCGTACTGGCGCAGGGAGGAATTTAGGAGTCTGACGACCCTCCTAATGTACTCATGTTTTGCAGCATCATGCTACCCTTGCGCCACGAGGCAAACTTCAACACACGGTTCTTACATGTGTGGGTTCACTCGTGCAGGCATCTCTTGCAGGCATCGCGCCTTGATAGGAACCATGTGCTACCATTACTTGGCTCCGACAAGCTCTCCTCCATTGCACGCGTAGCAAAACGTCAGCAGCAACTCCTACCCACAAGCGGAGCGGCATGTAAGACCAAGACATAACCTGGGTCAGCAAGTGAAAAAGCTGCATTCATACAAAGCCGTCCTTTCAGGAAGCCAGAGCCCACCACCTGCATTTACCAGGAGCGCTAGGGCCGTTTTCGCCCCTCGGGCATGCACCCTAATCGCACGACAATGTCGTCTAAGTAGCTCGGAAAAACCCAGTTCCCACCCCTACCCATTACCCGCGGAAGTGTTACGCTGCACAGCTAGTTCAGCAAAGCAAAACATGTGACCAGAAACGCGACTACCTACAAGCCTGGACAAGGCCAGCATTGTATACCTGGCACCTGACAACGTATCCGAAATGTCAGTCTCATTCATTTCTGGTGATAATCTAGAATACCCAAGAGTGAGTAACGGCGTCAGTGCCTCCTTGCACCCTTAAGAGCCCATCATGTCGCACGCCGTCAAACAAACAACCCCGCCCACGGAACAAGCATGCACCAGTCCTGCATCATATCTCGGTGCGCACGCGGGCAAACCCTTGCTGCAATGAAGGGAAGGATGTTGGGAGCACCAGCAAACCCGTTCCCTATCCAAACACGTCCTGTCAAGTAGCCTTCCTACCCACATTCGTTATAACCCTCGCTTGCCCGGCCCTACTAAAGCCGAAGCTCGACAGGCCCTCCTCAAGGCCCCGCTATCCTTCCCCCTCACCCAGTGGGCTCGCGTCCCAACCGGCCAGCGGCTCCCCTCCTATCCTTGCCTGCCCCCGAGGCTGCTACAGCCGCTGGCGTGGCACCAGGCGCCACGAACTCACAGGGTCGCCACCGGCAATCCTAAGGCGGGGCGCTACGTTCCCTTACCAGGCAGACCCATTGCCACAGCCGGAGCTGCAGCCAGCAAGCGCTAGCCCCCGGAACAGCGCCAGCCCACCGAGGCTCGCCTCGCCTGTGCCCCCTGCTCTGCAGCTCCATGTTCCCAGGCTCACTGCAGGCCAGGAGAAGCCGCCCGGGCTGCTATCCTACACACGAGCTACCCAGCAGCTGCAAGCAGGCCAAGCCACGTCGTGATGCCATGTGGCAAGTACAGCAGCTCCTCCGAAGTGTTGGTTCATCTTTCCGCAACAAACGCCGCAGTGACTGATGCATGACCGCTTTTCGCTGTCCACATTGCGCGGCTGCTGCTGCTGCTTTCGGTTGGCTGCTGCTGCTGCTTTCGGTTGGCTCCTGGTGACCGCCTGCGTAGCCACGGAAAACCTGCTGTCGCTGTTGCTGCTTGCCGCCGGCGCCGCCTCCACCGCCGCTGCTGTTGCTGCTCGCCCATCACCCATTACCGTCCAATAAGTCACGTAAGCGTACCCACCTGCGCTGCTTCCAACCCCCCTCCCTCCGTCAACCCACCCCCTCCTCCATACCACACCTGCGGCACTGTCTAAAGGCTAAACTTGGTCTTAATGGCGTCCATCACCGCCCCCAGGTCCTCCCTGACCTGAACCGGCGGGTTGGCGAATTGGCACGTCATGTTGGGAACCGACTTGGAGTGGTACGCCACCTTTGACTGCGCAAACTTGAGCCCATGTGCGGTGCTCACAACCACCGTCCGGTCGTTGGGCCCAATCACTTGCCGCTCTCGCAGCTTCAGCAGCGCAGCAAGCGCTACACCCGTGTGCGGGCAGTTGAACATGCCGGTGCGATCCGCCCGCGCCGCCGCATCCATGAGCTCATCCTCGCTCGCCTCCTCCACAATGCCGTTGGTGTCATTGAGCGCCATGATGGCCCGGTCAATTGACACCGGGTCGCCGATCTGGATGGCCGACGCAAACGTGGTCTTGGCCTTCATCGCCTGGTAACTCTCCTTGATGCCCGACACGCCGTTGGCCTTCTGGAAGGCTTGGAACAGCGGGTTGGCGTTCTGAGCTTGCGCGCACACCAGGCGCGGCATCTTGTCCACCAACCCGAGCTCCTTGCACATCTTGAAGCCCTTGTAAAAGGCGTAAATGTTGCCCAAGTTGCCGCCCGGAATGATGACCCAGTCGGGCACCTGCCAGTCAAACTGCTGCAGGATCTCAATGGCAGCTGTCTTCTGGCCCTCCAGGCGCAGGCTGTTCATGCTGTTGGCCAGGTAGATGGGCGTCTCCGCGGTGACCTGCTTGATGAGCCGCATGCAGCCGTCAAAGTCCGTGTCGATGCTCAGCACCAGCGCGCCGTTGGCAATGGGTTGCACCAGCTGCGCCAGCGAGATCTTATCCGCGGGCAGGAAGACGATGGAGGGGATGCCGGCAGCGGCGCAGTAAGCTGAGAGCGCAGCCGAGGTGTCGCCGGTGGAGGCGCAGCCCACGGCTGTGATGCTGCCTGGCTTGAGCTTGCGGATACGGTTGACCTGGCTCACCAGGACCGTCATGCCCAGGTCCTTGAAGGAACCGGTGTGGCTGTTGCCGCACTGCTTGACCCAGAGGTCAGTCATGCCCAGAGCCTCCCGGCCAAAGCGCTCCGCCCAAAAGAGGTTGCTGTTGCCCTCAAACATGGAGACGATGTCATCGTCCGACAGGCCCTGTCGACAGCGCGTTAAGGAGGGGGAAAAGAAGAGTCAAACCTGGGCAGTGTTGCGTGCTTGCGTGCTAAGGACTCGTTTCGGGAATGGAGGTTGATGGGGCCAGCGCTTGGGCTGGGCCGAGCACTGTTGGGCAGGCTTCAGGTGTGAGAAGGCTGGTGAGCTAGCAGTTGTAGGTATATCCACGGGGATTGCAGTCGTGGCAGCAAACATTTCCAGCTAAAGCAGTTAATTTGGCATTTGCAAGACACTTCCATAGATTCGACGAAAGCACCGTCCATTTAAGACTCACCGGCAGCACCCATTCCTTCTTGCTCCATACACCCGAGCCAAAAGGCCAGGCAGTTGTACCCACACGAGCATCAAACAAAGACCGCCAGTAGTCTGGGCCATACTGCGCCAGAGCTTGCATATCGTGGTGCACGTCGAGCAGGCCGCCGTCCCGCGATCGGTAGACCACGTCGTCTAGGCTGTAAGATTCCCCGGACATCTTGCTTGATAGAACATCGGTGAAAGGAACAAACTTGGCATTAAAGGTGTGCGCCTTGTCGAGAGGCACTGTAAGAGGAGGGCATGGGGCAAAACTCAGCGCCGGCGCCGGCAACCCAACTAAAACTAAGAGCGACCGTAAAAAGGAACATATAGAAACTACAAAATAAAAGCAAAACAAGCGGCGGTTCCTGTAAGGTAGGAAAGCAGGCAGCCCTGTCGGCTGCATGGCTGAGACCCACCCCGCAGCATAGCCTCCCTCCTGATGTCCGCAGGCGCGGCTGTGGCGTATACACGCTGCACACTACGACTGCATGAAGGCAGCATGGCCTGGCGAGCGCTGCTGCGCAGGGTCGGTTGCTGGAGAGTCTGCATGGTGGCCCTTATAAAGCAGCAGCGCAAAGCGCTCCGTAATGACGCCACCTCAATTGTTCCAGTATAACTCTCAAGAATTGAAGCTGCTTGCAGGCCAATACGGCTGAGAGCTAAGTTGGCCCGGTTTCGGAGACACCAAAATATTGATGCAATCTAACTGCCAGCACCTGCGGCCTTGGTTGCAATCACAGTTCCATGCGTATTGCAACTTCATCCATCCAGCAATCCTAGGTTCTTGGATACGTCCTCTCTATCCCTTACCCCTGCTGTCGAACCGCATTGTTCCCGATGGCTTTGTTGTCATCGCCAATTCGGCATGCCACGGCGTAGTGCGCTTCCCTTCTTCCCGTTTAGCTGCAGGCGGATGCCTGGACGCTAGTTAACGTGCTTCCTTGCCGTAGAGCGAGAAAGGAACCCGTAGGATTAAGAATACGACAGCATGCCTCGCAGCGCATTGACTCTTAAACAGTTGTTCATAAGCAATATCCAGCCGTCGCCCTGTCCGGACATGCCTGGCAGGCAGTTAGCGGAGTGACGACTGAGCCAAGCCCCCACGTAAAAACATTCCACCGCGCTTACGACAGTAACGGCAAGCCCGGCTTCATTTGTTTAGCTCTGTGCTGTTGCCGTTACGCCAGAACAAGCCCTACAAGGCATGCTTCTTACGCACAGGCCTCTCATCCCTCAGCAGCTCTAACCAAAACCCTAACCAAAATCCCAGTAAGCCAGCGCAAATAATAGATAACATGCTATACAGATCTCGCGAATTGCAGGACAAGATGTCGGCACAACCCTGCTCTTGCAGCAATAATCCGCAACGTGAAACCCGCAACCAGAAACTCACACTTGTCGGGGCAACAATTAACAAGGTTTCCCCGGACCCACAACTCAGCCTGCAACATTAAAACCCCCACCCCACCTCAACCAAACGCATCCCTGAAGCAGCCGGATGCAGATGCCTGTAAAACAACTCGTCCTTGTACGTGTGTGACAAATACCGCCAAAAAGATATGACGAAAGCGCAGTACATGGGTCAAGAAAGGTGCAGTCATAATAACGCCGCAGTCCGGCACACGCGCATTCGCAAAGATGCAACTTCCTTTTGCGATCGCCAGCCAGACCAGCCTTGCCACTGCCGCAAGCACTGCCTTGTTTCCCTCATAAGACCTATGGGTCCCAAGCCATCACTAATGCAGACTACCGAAAAACGGCACCTTAGGGCACCCAAGAAGGCACAACATTGATCAATATGGAGGAGTAGTAGACGACTACCCACCAACACCACCCACATGCCAAACACCTGCTACTCACAATCTCAACGACACCCCCCCAAAAGGACGACAACCGCAACAACAACAACGACAACACACCCGCAGGTGACCCCAAAATCGACATGGTTGTGAGGTAGGCGCTCCGCTCACCTCAAGCGAACGAGCGCACAAGCCAAACCCCGTGTCATGACATGTGACAAGAAAAACCGTTTATGGCAGGGGTTGCTGGGAGCACCACCAAAGCGTGTGTACCCACAAGTCCTAACGCGTAAACCTCCGCAATCCATCAAGCGCTGACAGTCAGCGCTGCTGGACTGCTTGTCCATTTCAGTGGTCTCATTATGCCAAGTGCCACATCCTGCGCGCCAGGGGCCCTAGCCAGCTCACGCGTACTGCTGCATGAACTCGTTGTGGAACTTCTGGAAGCGCTCCACAAAGGAGCTCATCACCTCCTCGCGGGGCAGGATGGTGGTACGCAGGTGGAAGGTGCCATCCTCCTGCAACAGCACGGCCGGCAGGGAGAGGCGGCGGTGAAGCAAAGCCCGTGCGCAAGCACTACGAAATGGAGCCCAGGCAGCAAGAACACGCATGCGTGCCAAGCTGACCTGCTGCACATGCAAACAAGTGAGCGTACCCCAACTGTTGCGCCTTGAACCCACCGGTAACACATACCGTACCAAGGTACCATCACTCGGAACAACACAGCAGGAACATCCACACGCACATGTGGCCACACGCCAACCCACGAGCCCCGGCCCACCTGTCCAAAGCCGCTACCCGGCACGGTGGAGATGCCGGTTGCCTCCAGCAGCCTTAGGCAGTAGAACACATCAGGCGCCTTGCCAGCTGCCTGGGCCGCCTCGACGGCCTTGGGCGGCAGCTTGATCTGCAACGTCCGAAAGAGGAGAAAGATGGCCACATGACGACATGAGGGAGGGCCATAAACTGAGCCAACACATGAGCTAAAGAATGGTATACACATGGACGGCTTTGTGCTTTTGTCTTGGCTTTCCTGTGCCGTACGTACCAAAGCTATTGGCGCGCAACCACAGCAACGCGTTAACAACTATTACAACATCTACGGCTGGGTTATGTCTCAGTTGGTAGTCCCAGTTGGCACCCCAGAGCACAGGCGCCCCCAGCACAGGCGCCAAACGGTTGGAAAGACAGGCCTTGTATGTAAGGGTGGCGAACAAACGGAGCAAGCACAGGGATCGGCGCGGGACGGACGGACGGACGCACCCACCTGCGGAAAGCTGTACATGGCTCCCTCCGTGAAGTTGCACACCACCCCCGGCAGCGAGTTGAAGCCGTCCGTGACCATGTGAGCGCGGCGGCGCAGCGAGGCCAGCTCCGAGCCCTTCTCCTTCATGAAGAGGTCGTACGAGGGCTCGCCTGCAGGGGCAAGGAAAGCGCCGGGAACGGGATATGAGAGAGCGTGTTCCCGTATCGTCCCTTCTCAAGAGTGGTTGCCAGTAGGCACCTCCAGAGTTTCGTGACTAGCAAGGGCGACGAAATCCGCAGTATGGAAGCGCCCAGTCAAAGGGCGCGTCCGGAACCGATTCTAATGCCTCCCCGTCCACGCGTGGCCATCTGCTCACCCGGCTTTGGCGGGTTGACGAGGCAGGACAGGGCGACCTGGCCCATGGTGTTGGGCGAGAGGTTGATGGATGCGCACTTGTAGACCTCCTCAATGGCTCCAGGGTGGATGTTGGTCATCTCAACGTAGCCGCCCCGAAGGCCGCATTCACCCGCAGTGCCCTAAGGGAGACATGCCATCAAAACGTAAGCAAGCGTGCCCTTCTCGTCAATACTTTCATACTTGAAAGTTCCAGGACCCCATGGGTGCTTTTAAATTCCTTAAAGCCTTTGGACGGAGCCCCAACACGCACGGACACATACCGACGTTCCGACTCGCGGCTAGTTTCCTTTACATGCACCGATGGACCCGTGGGTCACTCCCTGCCCACCTTTGACACCGTGTGGAAGGACAGCAGCTCCACGTGGCTCCTGTACGGCTCCCCCATGCTGTGCAGCACCTTCTTGGCGCTCACAAACGGCCGCTCGTCCTGGTACACATTCTCCTGTGGCAGTGCACGCAGCAGTGCTAATCGTAAAAACAGAGCCGTCTAAAAAAGGATAATACCGGTGTAGCCATCCAAGCTTACCCAGGAACTGACAATTTCATGCAACATCAAAGACGCTTTCAACCACCAAAGTTCTTCTTCCTTGCTTACTTCAGGCTTACTTTCTACTCAAACCGGGCCGCACCCGCACCTGGTACACCTCATCCGCCATCAGCACGATGCGCTCCTGGTACGCAAACTCAATCAGCTCCCGCAGGTTCTCCTCGCTCAGGCACTGACCTGCGGGAGGGGGGGTGGGCAGCGGCAGTGGGAGTGTTGAGCGGCTCCGAGTTGTGGGGTTTTCAAGGGTTTATATGTTGTTCCATCCGTCCATCTCCTCCTCCCTCCATACTCCCTGTGCTCCCGGTCCCTTTACAAACACAGAGAAGCAGACGCTCCCTGTGCTCTCTGTTTCAGTAAAGCTCTAACTTTACGTTGCAGGAGGTGCCTACCTATCTCCCAAACCCCTCCCGCTCCCCCCCTCTCACCCGTGGGGTTGCCCGGGTTGATGAAGACCAGTCCGCGCACCAGCTTGCCCTCGTCTCGCGCCTCCTTGAGCGCCCGCCGCAGCTCCTCCACCTGCAGACCCCACCCGCGCCGCTCGTCCAGGTAGTAGCCCACCAGCGTGCCGCCTGCGGGCAGCGGGGGAGGAGCGGTGGTTGGGGGGGCCGGTGTGGAGAGGTCAGCACATGGTAGGAGTGGGCGGCTGGACGGTCATCTAGGGGGAATAAGTCCGCTGTCAAGCATGGGTACACCTCGCTACTGGCCTCTTATTACAAGAGGACTGCTTGACAGCAAAGGTTTGCTGGGAAGGGCTGGGAGACTGGTGGGCAGGCAGGCAGGCAGGCAGGAAGGCGGACTGGGAAGGGAGGCAGGCAGGTGGGCAGGCAGGGGCTCCTCAGATGCGCCTCTCTTACCGTAGAGCCGGATGGATGCCGAGTAGAGGGGGTACTGCGGGATGGGCACCATGATGGAGTCGCGCTCGTGGCGGATCATGGCGTTGAGGCACAGCCGCACGGCCACGGAGGCGCCGTCAGTCAGGAAGATGTGCTCAGGGTTGGAGGGCACTCCGTCGCGCTTCTCGATGAAGCGCGCCACCTCCTCGCGAACCATGGGGTTGCCGCGGCTGTCCGTGTAGGCGCCCACACCGCCCTTGAAGGCAGCCAGGATCTTGCGTGCGCGCGCAACGGCGTCTGCGGGGAAGAGCTCCTCCACACGCGGGTTGTCCAGCAGGAAGGGCGCTGCGCATAGGGCCAGGACCTTGAGGGAGGAAGGTAGGAAGGAAGAGGGAGGCAAAGGAAGAGGGCGAGATGGTGGGTAGAGGGGGGATAGGAGTGGGGCTGATGTTGAAAGAGTGATGTGTGGGCAGAGGTTGTTGGCCTCGCGGTATAATAGCGGCTGGGAGGAAGGACTTCCTCCCAGCCGCGGATGCCCTTGCGCGGTGTTGGGAAACAGGTGAGGTGGATAGGTTGTTGACTAAGCTTGTAACCATCCGGTCGATGCAAGCCGTTAAGGCTGTGAATGTTGGACCCAAATGCTCAAATGTATCCTACATGCCAACCCCTAAACAAGCCAAGACACCTGCGTCTGAGCGGCACCGCCTCTGGTCAGTACGGCTAGGATGCAAGTGACGCCCATCCAACGACAGCTGACTTTGTCGCTACGCAGTGGCTGATGCAGTGCCCGGCAAAACCGCTTTCTACCTTACAGCCCGTTCGATTCTGAAGTAAGTGTTTCCCAACCGCGCAACATCGGCGCACGTCGCACCTGACGAGGGAAAGTCAGAGGCTTGGCGCCAAGCGCGTGGGGATTCCCAACTGCAAATAGGGGAAGCAGCAGCATAGTATACCTAGGTTTACTTCCGATGCAAGGCGAGGCAACGGTCGCCCCTTAAGCCTTGGACCCACGCACGCACCATTTGTGAAGATAATCTCCTTCCCCTCTTTCCGCAGCTGCTCCGCGCGTAGATACAGCTCGCCACGAACAGCATATTGCGTCTTCATAACGTTTTCGTTCAGCAAGTGCGGATGCAAGACCTTGCCGTCCTTATGGTGCAAGTCTTCATCTCTCGTTTCAGTTGGCTGCGGCATTGCCGACTTGAATCGTGTACCTCCGATGCTCCATGACGGGGAAAGTCCCTTGTTGCCAGCCCTGAAAACGGCGGATACTAGACGAACAGCTTCTTTGCGCACCATTTTTGCGAGTCCTGCGGTGTCAAGTGAGGAGGGTAAGAAGGGAAGCGTTTTCTTCAGGAAACAGCGTGTGCAGTAGTAGTTTTTCGTCCAGCCGTACCACGGCAAACAGGTGCCACCAGGTAGGCCTAGGCCGCGAAGGCTTTTTCAGCTTCCTGACTGCGTGCTCTGCTGACGTCTATTAGGCACGATTGTTATGACGTTGGCCGCGTAGCCGCTTAACCAAAGTTGCCTGAACGTTACTCATGGAGGACAATGGTACAACGTCAGAAAATCGGCAGCTCGGGCATGGCTCGAGCAGCATATGGGTATTCGGCTATGGAAGCCTTATGCACACTCCAAACTTCGCTTTTGCACAAAGGACAGTGGGCTACATTAAAGGCTATAGACGTGTCTTCTGGCAGGTATTTTCTGTTAGCGTCTTCCCAAGAAGGCTGAGGAATTTTGCGACGCTGAGGGGACGGGGGCCGTGGAGGTTCGGGGTAGGGTAGGGGTCCAGCTCCTCTGTCTGGCAGTGCCCTGCAAGCTGCAACGGCCTGCTGCACGGCATGCTTGCCCGACCAGCAGCTACCAAAGGCATGGCTCTGCACTGCGCTTCCTCAAGTGTTGCACGCGCTCCTCTATCGTCTTGCTCGTAAACGTCTTATGTGGGGCTGAGCCATTATCTGCAAGCCCGGCAGTGCGAATTAGCCACAACGGGAAGTAATGAACTCCCGCCGTGGCAAAATGTTGTACCGTTGCCTTTTGTTGTATAGCTATTCAGCTAACCGCCAACAGTGTCGTCCTCTGTTAACGACAGGGCTCAACTGACCACCGCGGGACGCCTAAACGGCCGGGCCGAACCGTAACGCTTACAGCCGACAACGATCCCTGCGCCATCACATGGGGCGTAGCCTACCAGCTTGCAGGCTCGCCAGAAGAACAGGCGACAACCCTGTCGTACTTGGAATGGCGGGAAAAGGAGTACGACGTACGGCAATACGTCGACATTTGCCGTGCAGATGGCAGCGTTGCCATACGCGGCGCGTTGGTCTACATCGCGAGTCCTTCAAACCGAAACTACTTGGGTCCGGCGGATCTCGGCGACATTGCCGTACAGATCGCTACTTCAAAGGGCCCTTCCGGACCCAACTACGAGTACTTGTTCAAACTGGCGGACGCAATGCGGACCATGCGAATACCGCTGGACGCAGACCTGCATAGCTTGGAGGAGGCTGTACGGCAAGAGCTATCAACACGCCGTACAACGGCCTCGGTTGCCGGGACCGGCTGCGATCTGGCCTCACCTGCCCTAGCGGCAGCGGCAACGTCGGCAGGCCGGGCATTGCTTCGTGAAGATGGCGAGCAAGTTGAGGACGATGATGACGAGGAGGAGCAGGAAGAGGAGGAAGAGGTGGTGGAGTTGGATCACCATGTGGACTACCGCAGGAGGCACCAGCAGGGGCTGCGGATGATGCAGGCAGGGCACGTGAGCCAGCAACAGGCTCAACCCCAGCAGCACCAGCAGGAGCAGCGGCAGCTGGAGCAAGCCAAGCAGCAGGGCGAGGAACGGCAGCAGCAACATGGGCAGCAGCAGCAGCAGCAAGGGGCGGTAGTGTGCGGTGGAGACTCTGTTGGGGGCTGCAACAAGGGGGCAGGGGAGGGCGTGCAGGCGTATGCGGTGGAGGCGGTGTGCTGCTCCAAGGGGGCAGCAACTGGGACGCCGGCGGGGTCTGAGCCGGGTTGACGGGCTTGGTTTGGTTGCGGATATTCCAGCCGGTTTACGAAGGGGATTTTTGAGTGTGGCGGGAATACTGGTTGGGTCTCAGAACGGCTACAAGTGTTCTTGGTCCGTGTGAATAAGGCATGTCCGTTTTAAGTTATGTTAGAGTATATCTTCCTCTGCATGGTTAGTTAATTGCTTCCGTCTTGCGCATCATAAGACGTTTAGCTATGCCACGGCATTGTACTGTATTATTGTGCTACTTTACCATGCTCTAGTGCATTTGGTCATGCCTGATGACAGATTCATGTAGCATACCTTCACCTAGGCTGGCTTTGACTACTTGCCATGCACCGTGTACCATTGAACCTTACTTGAGCCATACTTTGGGTGGTATCGGATATTGTCAACAGAACGGCGTTTGCAGCCCGCTTTTCTGCGGTCATGACAAATCCCGCCATTGTCATGCGAAATAGTGTTTATCCATACAATCGTGAGTCGCAGATGGACACTGCGCTCCCAAAGTTCCGGCGTCGTGGTCCCATGCAGCCAAGTAGCCATTAGAGGATGCGCTCAAATGCACAGAAGGCCTTATGCGCAGACCATACAATTCACTCATGGGTCACAAGGCCATCAAACACTCCACAGCACACACTCGTCTCCTCAAGGAAATCTTCTCCAAAATCTGGAATAAGGTATTTGAACGTTGCACCCTGCTGCATACCCAAGCATGCTGCAGCACCACATGTCCCTGCTCAATTCAGGTATGCACCACATCCTAACCAAGCAAGTGACCCGTGGGTCGGTGCAGTCAAGCCCCTATGCATGTCAAAAGTGGTGCGCCAGCTGCTTACAGGCGGGCCAGGTCGTTCTGCCACACGGTGGTGGCCCAGGGGTCGGCCAGGTGGGCAGCCAGGTTCTTGAGGGGCGTGGTGCCGGTGGTGTAGGCCTGCAGGCGTGGCACAGGAGGCATACATGCGCGGGGTCAAGCAAGGGCAAGACCTCGCGCTTGCCGTGCATCTCGCCCCGCACAGAGCGCATCCAAGGTCGGTCCCCAGCTACGCTGACAGCTCGCTTGCAGCAGTACACCCACCAACCCACATCCACCCACCTGGGCAGCGAAGCCGGCGAAGGCCAGCATGGCCAGGCGGCCGTTCTTGATCTCCTTGGTCTTCAGGCTCTTCATGTCGCCCTTGGACCAGCCGAAGGGGTCGTGGAAGCCGCCGGGGTAGCCGGGCTCGTTGCCGTCGGGCAGCTTGTTGCCGGGGAACACGGGGTCCTGGTTCACGGAGCCGGGCTTCAGGTAGTCGCGGTAGCTGCGGGGGCGGAGGGGGAGGACGGGGGCAGCGGGGGAGGTTGAGGAGGATCAGGAACGAGGGGCGTACAGACAGTATCAACGAGAAAGCATGGAACCATGGATTGGGCAGGAAAGGTATTCACATACCCAAAATGATCCATGCCACAGCCATACACCCATGCACCCCAAGCCAAGCCAACCAACCACCCTTCCCAACAACCACCACGCCATCATCACGCCCGGCCCCAGCTCACCGGCGGACCTCCACCCAGCCGAACAGCAGCATCTGCACGATGAACAGCGTGCTCGCGGGGGCAAAGTACTCGAACTTGCCAGCATCGTACCAGGCCACGCCGGCGCCCGGCCAGGAGATGCCCAGGTTGGCAGCCAGCTCGGGGAACAGGATGCCGGCGACGGCGAGCATGGCGAAGCGGGCGTTCATCAGCTCGGCCTGGGCGTACCTGGGAGAGACAGAAAGGTGGTTCCGGTAGTTGAGGGACAGGGAGAGGTGGGATGACGGATGAGGTTAGGACGAGGAGCCCAGGATGAGCGTATTGAACGACTTTAAATTTCAATAACGTTGCTGGTACTAGGCAATACGGGGCACGCTGGCTGTTTGCACCCCCAGGGCAACCCCTGTCTCTGCCGAGCTAGTGCTAGCGGCGTCAGGGCCGTGCCACCCAGCCACGACCCACCACTTGAGCTTGCCGGCATCAGCACCCAGGCGCAGGGGGTCGAAGCCGTAGTCCTGTGAACCGCAAAGGACAGGTGGACGGGGACGCGTAAGGAGCAAGGAGGCTGATGAGAGTGAATTTGGGAGAGGTAGGGTACTGCCCAGTATCGGGGACAAGCCCATACAAGCCCAGTGCATGTCCTGTTGGCCCGGCGCCACGACCATCACCACAACGCTTCTGATACCCAA
The DNA here is from genome assembly GCA_021605115.1 of Astrephomene gubernaculifera. Taxonomy (NCBI): domain Eukaryota; kingdom Viridiplantae; phylum Chlorophyta; class Chlorophyceae; order Chlamydomonadales; family Astrephomenaceae; genus Astrephomene; species Astrephomene gubernaculifera. The sequence goes on along the minus strand of BMAR01000030.1, from coordinate 17,741 downwards.
AGATTAAACTACCCCCGGAATATGCACAGTATGATGCCCTGATGTACCTTTCTTTACCACCCAACACACACTGGTTCCATCTGAGCCCGCCCTCCTAAACACCGTACCCGCATCCTCAAACCCCGCCCTTCCCCAAGTACCTTCCTGCTCCCCTGCTTCCCCTTCTCTGCGCCCCCTCTCCCTCCCCCGCACCCTCCCACACTTACGCCGGGCAGGGTGCCATCCAGGTATCCGGGCAGGGTGGCGCCGGGCATCCAGCTGGGCAGGCTGGCATCGCGGGGAGCACCGCCCTAGCAGCCCCAAGGGAAGGAAGGTGGAGAAGGACAAGGGAAAGGTGAGCAGGGCTTAGTAAAGGGTTGGGCCGGAGCCGGAGTCTTTGGTGGCGTTCGGCAGGACATCAAGAGCGCTGTCGGGGCTGAGGAGGCAGTCGGGAAAGCAGGACAGGGATGAATGCTGCCTAGGTGTGATCGGAAGTTAGGCAGACGGAAGATTAGGCAATGGAAAGAAATATCTGGTTGAAAGTGAGGCAGAAAGGCTGAAAATGAGTTTAGGTTACCTGCTTGCTCTTCCAGGCATCGATCCAGGCGCGGGCCTCCTTGACGTTCTCCGGCGCAGCCGTCGCCTGCGCAGCAGATGCAATTGAAAGACATGCAAGAGGGCGGTCAAGGAAATCGTCGGTCCGTGTCCAAAGCCCGCGCACTGCACAGGTAATCATAGTATGAAACTAGGAGTGGCGATAGTACTAAAGGCTGCCCGCGGCCATCGCCGAACGTGGGCGCTGACCAAGTCAGGAGACCATGTCCGTGCTTGCCAAAGATGGATACGACTAAATCCGTAATGGGCGCGTTCGATCTGCAATACATGCTGTGTCCTGTATCCGGTTTGTGCGCGGCCGCGCAGTCGTGTAGCGTGCAAGATACAATGATGCTCCCCAAGTGCAGCCTGCTCCAGCGGCCCCCGGGCAGCGCCGAGGCCATAGATCAGGTGCAGGTACGCTAACAGTTATTAGAGTACTAAAAAGCAGCTGTATACCATGCGATTCTACTTGCCTTCACCGCGACGCTGGAGCGGCGCGAGGCGGGCTTGGCAGCGACGCCGAAGGCCGACGACTTAGCAAGAACGAATGCCATTTTTTCCAGATAACGGGGAGACAACGTGGCCTGCGCGCCTGTGCGCAAATGAGGGTGCGATTATGTTACGACAGATCGTGGTTCTGGAGCATGCAGATCGTAATGTGTCTTCACTTCCTTTGCAACCTCACAGAGCATACACACAGTTGGTAGCATCTGACTAGCTTGGTGGGCTTTCAAGCTCTATCGCGCTGCCCCGCCAATCAACGGCTTGCATCTGCGATAGACCTCTGTGGCATAGCCTTACTGTCCTTCGAAGCTCGCACATTGCTATAGCTTTTGTTACCAAGCCTTTCAAAAGATCCTCAGGCAGGCGTTTCATTATTCCGGCGTGCAGCAAATGCCTTGGGTTCGAAGTAGGAGCTCTTCGAAACGCACTCCCTGTGACCTTTGGGAGAATGAGGCAAGGGGCGCAACCTGTTTCACCGTATCTCCAAGCGTGGGTGAGGGTCAAGAACGCTGCCAACCCGCTGGGGACTGCGAACCAAGGGTATTTGCCAAGCCAGGCTTACCAGGCCCCCAAATGCACCGGATTTGTTCGTTCCCGTTAAACGGAAAGTTTCTTAGCAGACCTCCGTGGGGCAGGTGGACCATGCAGTACGGTAGAACCCCTGAGCCGTCAGCAAGGAAGCCGCGTTCTGCAGGGCGAAGATGCTTAACATGGGCTTTAGCATGTAGCATACTGCATCCAGCCTTAGGGCCTGAAACACCTAGTTTAGGCGCGTATGGGCCATCAACATGAGCATCCCAGACCGGCACAGCGCCTGCTGTAGTGTCTACGGAGTATGTACGGCTTGGTGACAGCTGCATTTGTGTCGCCTATAAGACAACCCCCCTTCAGAGCAACCCCGGGCCAGGTAGCCGGGTACAAAGGCAAGGACACAGCCCACAAGCTGATCCCCAGCTGTAATCATACAGGCCGTGAAACTACGCCTGTCTGTGTAGATAGGAGCAGGGCTGGATAGAACGGGCTGTAAGACGGGCTACAACGGCAAAGCCCTGGTTACGGCTTAGTGGCTGCTTCAATAGTTTGTAAGGAACCTTGGGTGGGGACAGGGGGACAGGGCGTCGTTGATAGCCTCTGCCTTGCCCTTCGGCATGAAAGCGTCAGGCCTAGGTTATGTCGCTTGGGAGGAATTAACGGATTGTGTATACGACATCGTGCTGCGACGCTAGGCCTGGCCATGGGTGGTGGTCTATGTGGCACACATCCTGGACTGACCCAATAAGGATGGACCTGACAGTACGCAGCGAAGCAGTAAGGCATCCTATTGTTTGCAGAAGGGCATTGCAAATCCCGGTCACATCAAGGGACCTGGCATGAACGCGTGGCAAAGAATGTCGTTGCATGCATACGCTGCTGTGAGAGAACCCAGCACTACGAGGGAGGTGTGGTTAACTGCATGGGTAGCAGGGTTGATACCACCAATCCGGTGGCCAGGATGGCAAACGCCTTGATTTCGGCATCTACGAAAATACGTACATGTCCTGGCAGGTAGCTGAGCCCCCTGCATGCCTTGCTTGGCTAGCCACAGCCACGGAGTGCGCGGCAGTCGCGCTATACCATACGGACCCGCTGCTAACGATGCAGGACATAACTGCACAGTCCCTATTTGCTTGCACACACGGTAATCATGCAGTCCCACGCCGTACAGACTGTCAACTCTATATAATATTTGACATGTGAAATGGCATCCCGACACAGCCACGCAGTTTGCGCCTGACATGCGCATGTGGCACCTTCGCGATGTGTGCTGGACAACGCCCTTCATGCTGCCCACGTGTGCTGGACAACGCCCTTCATGCTGCATGTGCGCGTTGATTTATCCTTGCTACGCTGCCATCAAAAACACAAACGCGCTGCTAGACCTCCATGGGTATGGTGAAAGCTTGTAGTCCTTCAGCGACGCTGAGACCGCTGAGACCCGGAACGCAGCAATGCCGCTGTGAAAGAAAAGACGAATAGCTTGCTCAGATTACGTTCATGCATGCTCGACTAGAAAAGTAATAGCCAGCTTGTTCTCCTACTTAACTGTCGCGCACAATAGGAACACATTTTATGGGGTGACGAAAAATAAGCGTCCAAAAACAGCATCGAAAACTTGAATGCTAAAAAACTAATACCACACCTTGCCTGTTGACGCGCGCTTTTCAGCATGATCTTTTGGGCCTTGCAGTACGACAGATCGCTTGCTGGTAAGGGGTCAGCACCACCGTGGCGCTGTTAGGGGTAAAGGTAACCATTTCAGCCGGTTTTGTGTAACGTGTGCCGGCTGTGGCAGAGACTTTTGCGCTTAGTTTTTAGACATGGCGACCCTCCGCGTGACTGCTCCTGTGACGGCCGTGCGCGCCAGTGTGCGCAGTGCAAAGCCGATCCTGCCTGCTCGGGCTTCCATCAGGGCTTTGACTGTCCGCGCTCAGGCGAGCAAGGAGCAGGATGCCTTCAAGGTGAGGGCCTCTTCTAGCACGCGCGCCTATAAGTCGTAGCTCAAGTCGCGCTTACCTGCCTAATAGATAGGATGGAAATGCTCATGAGGACTCTAGGTTGGGCCGGGAGTTGGCCTTAGCACAGTGTCATGGAAACTTCGCTTTCCTGACACAGGCAACACAATCCAAGGCTTGGCCTTCCAAATTCCACTTAATATAATGATATATAAAGCGCACGTTCACGCATGGTCCTGACTTTGTGCAAGGGCTTTACTTGCTGCCTGACGAGCATCCTCGCCCTGCAACACCGTAGCCCGCGCTAAAGCTCACATTCTAGTTAGAGATGTCTCTAATTGTTGTGGTGTGCCCTTTACCAGTTCGGCACCGTTACTGCGCTGTCCACGGTCGCCTCGTCGTGGATGCTGGCTGGCCACGCGAACGCTGCTGCTGAGCTGTCGACCATTGCTGCCAGCGACAACCGCATTGGCATCATTGCGACCCTCTTCGTGCCCGTTCTTGGCTGGGTGGCGTTCAACATCCTGGGCTCTCTGCAGGCGCAGCTCGACCAGATGAGCGACAAGAAGCGCGCTATCCCAGCTGCTATTGGCCTCGGCGCTGCCGCTTCGATGCTGATGGCCCAGTCGGCTGACGCCGCGACCGAGATTTCCACCCTCGCTGCCAGCGACAACCGCCTCGGCATCATTGCCACTCTGTTCGTGCCCATGCTTGGCTGGGTGGCATTCAACATCTGGGGCTCTGCGCAGGCGCAGCTTGACCAGATGAGCGAGAAGAAGCGTGCTATCCCAGCTGCTATCGGCCTCGGCGCTGCCGCTTCGATGCTGATGGCTCAGTCGGCTGACGCCGCGACCGAGGTCTCGACCATTGCTGCCAGCGACAACCGCATTGCCATCATTGCGACTCTCTTCGTTCCCGTCCTTGGCTGGGTGGCGTTCAACATCCTGGGATCTCTGCAGGCGCAGCTTGACCAGATGAGCGACAAGAAGCGCGCTATCCCAGCTGCTATTGGCCTCGGCGCTGCCGCTTCGATGCTGATGGCCCAGTCGGCTGACGCCGCGACCGAGATTTCCACCCTCGCTGCCAGCGACAACCGCATTGGCATCATTGCCACTCTGTTTGTGCCCGTGCTTGGCTGGGTGGCGTTCAACATTCTGGGCTCTGCGCAGGCGCAGCTTGACCAGATGAGCGCCAAGAAGTAAAGCTGGAACGACTTTTTGCAACAAGGACCCATGGGTCTGTCGTGATAGCACCTTAGGAGTTTTGTTCCGTTGCCTGAGTGTAGGCGTGGACAAGTCAGCGGCGTAGGTGCCCTGGAGTTAAGCCGCGCTGTTGCTGTGTCCTGAGTTGTTGGACTGAGGGTGTTTGCCTGGCTGGCCAGACTGGTTAAGTGTCAAGGTTGAGAGGTCAAGGTGCATGGTACCATTTAGCACGCATGGGGTTGCTGACGGTCCTGCATTGCTGCAGTTTTCCTGGTGTGGCGGCAATGGCCTGCTTGTCGTTCCAAACTGATTCGTGGATGGAGGGTTGAATCGAGCCAATTGTTGTGTTGATTCTGTCTGGCGAGTAACGGATGCCATGCAAGCGGTAGGCATCTTGCCTTGTGTAGTGCAGGGAGAGAAGACTCGGACGAACCATATACATACATGTTAGATCGCAGCTCTGTTCCTGGCGTATCTCCCCGCCATCACCCCCAATAAACCACCCTGAGAAGAGAATTTCAAGATCGTTACTTATTGAAGTGCAGCTGCCAAAGGAGCGTCGTGGTATGTGCCAGCCTCGCAACAGGCCTTTGTCGGTTGTCACAAGTGTAACTAGAGTTCCCATGAGCTATTTGGGGCACATGAGCGTCAAGCTCGGCATGTGGGTTGGGCTGAGTGTAGGCGACGCTAAACTAAGGACTAGCACAGCAGCTTGCCAGCATGCATGCTTTCTGCGGATTGTTCTACCGTCCCGTACCGCCCCAACGTGGGTAAGAAGTAAACAGCGACTGGGATTAGGCAAGGATTGAAGAGGGACAGAGCAACGGGGTGACTTCCACCTACCGGTATGTCTCGACTTTCGAACCCTCGCAGGCCAAGATGTGTTCTCAGGCCTGCACACGAACCCTGTCCAGCATATCCCCTTGGGTAGTATGCTGCTATGACAGATGCAACCAGTACATGACAGGAACAATAGCTAGAACGGGCTAACTGCGTGGTAAGGGTAATGGAGGGTGTTGCGGATGAAGACGTCGGTGCTCTGCATGCTTGCATGTCCCAACAGGCAAGGCAAGCCAAGATCCAAGCCTGTCCTAAGGCGTGTAAAAAGACTTACAGCGCGTCATATATACAGTATTTGGGCAGAAGAAAGCAGACTTACCATATGGCTGTTGATTAGCTAGGGCCTTCAACGGAAACGTTGCACCATGAGCTAATTGGATCACAGTTAGCCTACGAGTGAACGAAAAATGTATGCGATAACTATCAGCCATCAGCCTAAATTGTTGAATATACTGTTGACCATTCGGTTACTTCAACGGACGGTACGGCTTGGGAGGAAAAAGGCGCGAAGCCATTGCTGTTAACCTGGCTTTCAGCAAAGCGTATTGGACCCTTGGCAGGTCTTGTTCCCTCATACTTCTTTATCAACTGACAGGGACAGCTTTGGCCTTGGGCGGTGCATAGAGTGAATCTTTTCAACCATGGCGAACTCTTACCCTAACCACAGCAAGGACGCCGGTGGGTAATTCCAGGCTTATAGTACATACTCCGTTCCTCAATATCTCTAACTTACAGAGCGTTCGCATTGTTGCTTACAAACGCTCTTCCGATGGGCTCGAACTCGACCTTGCAGAGCTCTGCGAGAAATTTCTGAGAAACTTTGACGACCCTGAGGGAGATGGCAAGCTCAAGTACATGCAGCAATTGGTGCGCACTTTGATTTTGACATCGGTCGACGTCGGGATGGCTCATTCGCAACTTGCCTGTCGGAACAATATGGCTAAGCTTCGCCTGTATGCATCATTGGTTGGCTTTAGCGCCCCGAAAGTCTGTCAACTACATGAACTACCTACACCCTAGACCCTACAAGGTTGAGCAGTCGCAGCCCCCTGCTGACCACCTTTTTCACCCCTTTACCCTGTCTGCTCCCTTGCGCCTGCGCCTACGCACAGCAAGAGATTGCCAACCGTCGGAGTAAGGTGCTCTCTATTTCTCTGGACGACGTGGAGGCGGTAGGTGTACAGAAACTGAGCAATCCGCTTATTGTTGCTGGGCATGATACACCTATCCTTAGCGGGACTTGCCATCGTTTGTTCCAATGGCTTCAAGGCCGAACCACAGGCTGGACCGAGCCTCTAAAAGAAGATACATGTAGACTAATGTGTATGGGTAGCCGTACAAGTTTGACCGTTCCTCAACCCTTCCCTCCCCGTGGTGATACCATGGGTACCCCCTTCACGCAACCCTCAGTTCTTCTCGGTCCCGCCGCCGCCACCAGAGGAGCACCGGCCTCACTTCGCCAATGAGATTGAGCGCAACACACGCACCTTTCAGAAGCTCATGGCGGAGGCAGCGGACCGGCTCATGCCGGCCGCGGATGTCACGGCGGCCAACGTGAAGAAAGACGTGTACGACATCCTATCAGAACACGTAAGGCGGGGACGGGGCTCCATGCACTCTGCAGCCGCTCGGGGCCTGACGTTTCTTAGGTTGTTACCGCTGAAGGGGGTTACCGCTTTTCTCTTTCTGGACCTGATTTGGCGCATGCTCGTGCTCGGACTTCATCTTGAAAGACGAGTGCTCCTGCTAAGCATGGTTTATGGCCCCTTTCCGTATCGACCCCTTCCTGCAGCGGAAAATCATGGACAGCAGCGCTCGTGCGGTCGAGGCGGTGAGTGCAGGATGGGGCTGAGTCTGCACGCAATGGCCACTTTAGGCTAGTGAACCAATGGCATGCCGGTTTGCCTCCAAACAAAGACCCCAACATGTCTGCTTTGTTGACCCCACCTGGTCCTCGTCGCACCCGCCTGGCTCCTCTTGCTCCGCCCCGCACTACTTACCATCACTTCCTCTCCCGCTTCTCTCCCGCTTGTGAACCACAGCAAGCCACCGGCCAAGCCAACCACTCGAAGGGCTCTGGCGCCATCCCCGGCACCGTCCGCGGCGGCTGCCCTGACATCTTGCTGCGCCGCTTTGACGTCTACTTTGAACCGCGCACCAAGATGCCCGCCACGCCCATGCGCGCTGTGCGGGCCACCCATCTGGGTCACCTCGTCCGAGTGCGGGTACGTCCCCTGTGTTGCGATGTGGGTCGTACTGTGCATGCATGATGTCACGGTTACATGGCGACCATGCGTGTCCCTTCATCGCTCTCACTCGCCGCCCTTGTCTTTCCTAACTCCTTCCTTCCTAACAACCACGCATGGCGTAACGTCGCCATACGCCTAGCTACCCCCAAACCTGCCTCCTGCCACCGAGTAACAATGTCGCCTCCGGTGTCTCTTTCCCCCCAGGGCGTTGTGACGCACGTGACGGACGTGAAGCCGCTGGTGAGCGTTGTGGCGTACACGGACCCCGACAGCGGCTTTGAGGTGTACCAGGAGGTGACGGGCCGGACCTTCAAGCCGCTGGACAACGACTCCAAGGAGGTGAGAGCAGGGCGAAGGAGGGCGGATTTGGGGATGCAGCGCTGACAAGAGGACTGGGAGAAGCTTGCTGCAACCCGAAGGAGGAAGTTCGCGGCTTGCGGCTTAGAGGAAGGGGAAGGGCTTGTGTTGTGAAAAGGGGTTGTGCATTTAGCTACCCTGGTCTGTGCGCGCCGTGTGGCTCAAGAGGTCGATGACTCTCCAGAGCAGCTCATTTACGGTTCGGATCCGGATGCCGTACTGCATGCAGCGTGCCAAGGTCAGCCGCAAGATGCAGCCCGTCATGGAGACCCGTGGGTCCAAGTTTGTCAAGTTCCAAGAGGCTAGGCTGCAGGAGCTTGCGGAGGAGGTGAGCGCCAGAGGGAAGGGAGGCAACAAAGGTTTCATTGACAGCAAAACTTAAAAAACCTTACTGACGTACGAAGCACCAACTCAATGTCGTGACAGCAAGGAATCTCCATGTGCTTTGCACTTGGCAGCCAACATGCGCCATGCATCGCAGACAGCATGCGGCATACCTCCCGTATACTTGGCCCCCACGCAATATGACACCGTCCTTGTCTTCCTTTTTACTCCACCTTCCATCATGTTTCGGTTCCCCATCGTGCTCCGGATCCCAGGTCCCCGAGGGCGCCACTCCCCGCACGCTGTCAATCCACCTGCTGGGCGAGGTGACTCGTACCATGAAGCCGGGTGACGACGTGACTATCACCGGCATCTTCCTGCCCGAGCAGTACACGGGATTCAGGGCCATGCGGTAAGGACTGAGGTCTGGGAAGGGCTTAAAAGGATAGGGGAGTGCCTTTAACCTTTACCCTAGGGAGGAGGTCCGGGTTAGTAGGAATAGGGCTCTGCTGTTTCGGACGTCGCCAATTATGTCCTATGATGGCAGGCCAAGCATCGTGCGTGTCAGCCTTAATGAAACGTAACTTGCCCGATAACGGTAATTTTCCACCGCCGCAGTGCTGGTCTGCTCATGAGCACGTACCTCGAGGCACACAACGTCGTACAGTCCAAGCGGCAGTACGGCAGCGCCTTTGAGCTGAGCGAGGCGGAGGTGGCGGCGATTGAGGCGCTGGGCGAGGGCGGCGATGTGTACGGCAGGCTTGCCCGATCGATTGCTCCCGAGATCTTCGGCATGGAGGACGTCAAGAAGGTGAGGGACGGAGAACACCATTAACATGAATCCGCCTGCATGCATCATCTATTGTATCCCCTCATTTTATCACTTGCTCCTTACTGTTGACCCACACCTTCATCCGACCCGACCCACATGCGACATGCCCCACGTCCCCCCCTCCCAGGCTCTGCTTCTCATGATGGTGGGCGGCCAGACGCGCATCTTCCCGGACGGCCTCAAGCTGCGCGGCGACGTGCACATGTGCCTCATGGGCGACCCCGGTGTGGCAAAGTCGCAGCTGCTCAAGTACGTCAGTCGTGTCATGCCGCGCGCGGTCTACACCACCGGCAAGGGCTCCTCGGGTGTGGGTCTCACGGCAGCGGTGCTTCGAAACCAGGTGGGGAAGAGCAAGGAGGGCCTGGACAGGCTGTTGGGGTGACCATGGAACGGATAGCGGGCCAGCTGATTTGGTTCTCTAAACGGGCGACCGTTTTGAGCGTACGTTACTCGGGAGCGGTGTCTGGAGTTACGTTAGTGCATGTGGGTTGTGCATGGGCTCTAGGCTCTGCCCTTTGTCCTTGTGTTTGGTTTCTTCTCTCCCAGTCCGTATTCGCTATGTAGTCCGTTTCCGCCATGTGACACGTATACCCCACTTTGTAGCCCGTACTCGCTGTGTAGCCCGTATCCACGTTTCCCATATAACCTTCCTGTCCTTCCAGGTAACGAAGGAGCTGGTGCTCGAGGGCGGCGCGCTAGTGCTGGCGGACAAGGGCGTGTGCTGCATCGATGAGTTTGACAAGATGGAGGAGGGCGACCGGACCGCCATTCACGAGGTGAGGCGGTACGACAGAGGGGTGCAATGTCGGCTTGGCCACGCCTCCCATGTTTAAGGCCAAGGCCCCGTTACCCCAGCGTTACCACACCGCATTTCTCCGTTGGATCTGACACCAACGTGTACAGTTTTGGGCGTGCTATCCCGCATGGTCCATACGTGGCTGGCAAGCGGTACGAACACTTGTAACACTCGTTTCTATGGGTTGCCCGTTGCCGTGCGTGTGTCCGCAGGTGATGGAGCAGCAGACGGTGTCCATCGCCAAAGCCGGTATCACCACCACCCTCAACACGCGGACAACCATCCTAGCCGCCGCCAACCCCGCGTACGGCCGGTACGACAGGCGCCGGTCACCATCCGAAAACATCAACCTCCCAGCGGTAAGTCCTGTCACAACCTGTTTGTTGCAGCGTTTTCTTTTCCTTTTCCGGCTACAAGAAGCTGAAATGGGAGTACCCAGCATACGGCTGTCCTCATTCATGCTCACTCCTCCCGCATGCTGGATACCGCAACGTTCTCATGGTAGTTACCTGACTTAGTGGCGGCCATTGGTGATATAACCCCCAAAACCTTCCGTGTTGCACCCAGGCGTTGCTGTCGCGTTTCGACCTGCTTTGGCTTCTGCTGGACGAGAGCAGCAAGGAGCAGGACACGCGCCTCGCCAACCACATTGTGCGCCTGCACGTGCTCGGACGGTGAGAGGCCGGTCGGGTTGGTCGTACGCTCGTACCGCGTACGGCTATGGGGATCTCGATGTACCTTGAGATGAAGTGCTCTCCATGCGTAGCTGCTTGGTGGCTCTGCCGCTACAACCCTCTCGTCATTATGCTGACCCACTACCTCGCGTGTGCCCCTCGTCTCCCGCGTCATTCTTCACAACGACAGCGCTCCCGCCCCTGAGGCGTCTGGCAGCGGGGACGCCTCTGCCGCGCCGGTGCCGCTGCGGCTGCTTCGCGCCTACATCGGCCAGGCGCGGCAGTACGAACCGGACGTCCCCGAGCAGCTCACGGGTAAGACTCGGAGGCTGCACAATGTCGGGGCGGCTGCATTCATGGCGTGCATCACGATGTTGTACTGGTATACAGGACCCGGGCATGTATGAACGCTGACAAGTCCTTCCATTGACCTCTGTGCCGGGCATGTATGAACGATGTTCCCTTTTTCCTCCCTTTCTCTGCTTGAAGAGTACATTGCATCCTTTTACGCGGAGCTCCGCCAAATGGAGAAGGCCGCTCTGGGTGCCGCCGCCACCTACACCACTCCCCGCACGCTGCTGTCCATCCTGCGCCTCAGCCAAGCGCTGGCCAAGCTGCGGTTCAGCAGCCTGGTCGAGCAGGTGGGAACACTGATGGGGTTCCATCGCGTCACTTCAGAGCAGGTGTTGGGCAGGTGGGCTAGATGGAAGCCATTGTCGTGGACGGTAGCGACATCTGCGCTGGGGGCTTTTTTCCTTAACTTGTCAGCGAATCCATGCCCCCTGTAGAGCGATGTGGACGAGGCCCTCCGCCTGATGCGGTGCAGCAAATCCTCCCTGGAGAACAACGGACCGGGCAACAACGCCGGCGAGGGCGCATACGAGGACGCCGTCAGCTTGGTGTACCGCCTGATCCGGGAGTACAGCAGCCGTACGGGCCAGCTTGAGATCCCGTACGCCAAGATCCAGGAGATTACAAAGAAGCACAACGTGTCGGTGAGTGCTGCAGCGTTCGGTTACCGGTTGCCGGGTTGCCTTTGGTTGTTTGGGGTCACATGTCACATGGTTCACAGAGACCGTGTGCTGTAAAAGCAGCATCTCAAACAGAAACCGTAAAGGCGTGGTTGACGTGCGGTGACAATTTGTTCCACCTTCGCTGTGCCTCACTTCTTTTTCTTTACACCTTCGCGGTTCCCTCACCTCCGCAGCGCGAGGAGATTGAGGAGTGCGCCAACGAGTACGCGCGCATCGCCCTTTGGACCGTGGAGCGGGACCAGCAGGGCAACCCCGTCTTACACCTCCAGGTGCGTCGCAAGGGGTTGCATGGGGTATGCAGCAACTGCAGCTGCTCGGATTTTGCAGCGAGACTAATGCTGGAATGCAGTTACCAGGGGATGCTTGCCGTTATGCACCACCATGCCTGTCTGTACGGCTTTCATTTGTTACATGTTCTGAGGTGTCCCGTGTGTTGTGCTGCCGCAGATCAACGACGCGGCCTTTGCGTAACTGCTGGCTGCAGCAGCTCGGGGTTATCGACGTTGCTTGGGAATACCGGTGGCAAGGGAGTGTGTTCTTGCGGACCCATGGGTCGTTGGCAGCGGTGGCTTTAGGGCGCAACTGTGGTCATGTAACTATGGTTTGCAGTTCAGCTAGTGGGGCAGTAGTCAGAAAGCAAAGCGCGACTGTATACGAAGGCCAATGCCTGAGCGAGCCAGGATAGACGTTTAGGCTAGGTTTGGTTAATCGTTTTACACGTGCGGAGACTCTCGGACGTTTAGGCTTGACTAGGATTGCCGTGCTGGGATGCAGGATTGTGGGCCTTCCTAGCTTTTGTGGCGGGTTCGTGGCTAGACACGAATGGTCGGGCGCCAGCGGGGCTACGTGATTTATGGCAATGACTACCAACGCTGCCATGGGGTGTCATTCTGACAACTGGATACGTTGCTGGTTAAGGTGTGGACTGGTGCGGTGCCGGCCATGGAGGAGTCGTGAATGTGTCTCTGGCTTGGACTTGACGACTGTGAGCAAGGGCTAAACCATTACGGTTGCAGTTGTGTAGGATAGCCGTAGATTGGCGTTGCGGTGGAGGACACGAGGCTTGTGGGAAGCTGCCATCGCAGTTCCCAGATAACGTCAAGCTCTGGCTGAATTCGAACAGCAAGCAAGCAGGGCGCTTAGTAAGGCTTATTGTACGACTTAAGAGTGCAACAACAGCAGTCAAAACAATCCGAAATCGCGTCGCGCAGACTGTGGCTCATGTGCATCATTACACCGCCGTCGAGGTAAACGGCGATCGCTAGAATAGTACAAACAACGCACGCCTCTCTCCACTTGCCCGCCAGCACCTACCACACCGCACAACCATAACCACTGTCAATCCTTCGCATGCGGCTACGATGCGCGCATTCATGATCACTGGCGCAGTCCCGGTCAATGTGGCTTCAGCTCGGCCCCGCTCTTCACACCTGCTCCTCCACTCTCCGTATTGCTTCCCTTGCCTCCCGGCTTGCTGCCTGACGACCCGGCCGCAACCGCTGCCGGTGGCAACGCGGAGGCCACATCCTCGCCAAAGGTGGTGGGCTTCTCCTTCTCCTTCTCGCGCCGTCTGTACGCTGTGCTGCGAGGTTGTACGACCGCAGAGCCGTACGCGTCCCAATCGCCGGTAGGCTTCTGCGAAATAGGAGGGGGGTACCAGCGAAGACATGACACACGAGACAGAGCAAGAGGGTCCGCAGGTAGGGGAAATCTCAGCATCAGTACCTTCACGATTGCACCGGCAAGCATGAGCTCTTGCCCGAATGCCACATCCCAAACAATCACGACACCACATTCCACTCCACATCAGCTCATGAGGGCCACCCTCAGGCCTCACACCCCCCCACACACACAAGCTAGGCCACCAGCCCACCCCCCGCTCACCTTTGGCAGGATTGCCTCGTGCTGTCGCCACTTGACCAGCGCGTAGATGCCTCCGATCAGCAGCGCCAGCGCCAGCAGCGTGCACAGCGTGATGGCTACCACGGCTCCGTCGCTGAGGGTGCTGGTTTCGGAGGTCACCACGGACACACTGGCGGGGCCCAGCAGGTAGCTGGGGGGACGTGGGCCGCAAGGGGGTTGAGGAGCAGGGGGGTGAGGAGCAGGGGCGTGAGGAGCAGGAGAGCAGATTCAGTGGAGACAGGGTTAGAGGGGTGAGACTCGGTAGAACGGGGTTGGAGCGTTCATGGAGTGCAGTTTGCTTACCGATGGGCGGCGGGCTACGCAACCAAATGCGTTCGGCCACCAAGCTCGGGCAGCATCCATTGCCGCGGACGTGTGCACGACGACATGTGAAAGGCATGCGCCCCCCAGCGGCCCGAGTACCGGTAGCCAGCACAGCCCACTCGTGAAACACATGCGACCACTGCCCAAAGTACAGCACCACTTTTGCATAGTTACGCACCTGCTGTACGGCGAGCCGCTAAAGACGGCGGTTGTGTTTTCCGCGAGCAGCTTCTCCAGCGCCGACACCTGGCTCTCCGTGGCGCCCGCGGGGACCACCACACGTATGTCGACGGAGACGACGGTCTGCGGAGGAGAGCCATTTTTGTGTCACCATGGGGAGCGAGGTTTTGCAGGTGGTTGCAGGGTGTTGCTACTTGTTGTAGCAGCAGCAGCAGCAGCGGCGGATACACGCGTACCACACAGAAAACATTTCCTCAGGATCGCTCACAGCTGGGCTTTAGATCCCCTTTTCTGTAGCAAATCGTCTGGGTACACACCAATTCTGTCTTTCGTGCCCTGCTGCAACCAACAATAACTTACCTTTGTGTTCGTTGTATCGCGGCTGATCTTGTAGATGCTGCCTGTGGAGTTGGTTTCGGAGGAGAGCAGCAGCAGCGCCGGAACCATGGCTCCCAGGGAGGTGGTGAGCGACGACTCCAGGGAGGACGTCAGCGAGCTCAACAGCGTTTCGTTGGCCTTGAGTGTGTCGAAACCGAGCGACATGGAAATTAGCATCTTGAGCTGCGTGTCAGCTGAGGCGGGAAGGGGAAGGCGGGACGGGTAAAGTGCAGGAAGGTGGGAGTTCGTTAAGAATTAACTGGGTGCAGATACGGGCAGAAGCAATCAAGAAGGGTATGTGCCATCCGCGCTACGTAAAGCGTGAAACCGAGAGCTGGAAGTAGGCATACGTGCCATACGTGCCGCAAATTTGGGGTGCAAAGGTGTGTATAGTTACATTACGTCAGCAGAGGTGGCTGTAGCGGTGACAGCGACAGCTGCTACCTACATGTAAGCTTAGCTCCCGTCGTGTTCAGCGGCGGCGGTGGCGGTGGCGGCGGCGGCACCGGCGGCGACGGCGGCACAAGCGCTGACTGCTTGTACTGCATGATAATGTGCTTCCCGAACTTGGTGGTGTTGCATTTGAGTACATTGTTCACGGGAATCCCCGAAATAACCGTGCCATCCGAGCCGGGTGGGTAGCCATACGCCTGGTAGTAACCGCCTGTAGTACAGGTATACGGCAGTTAAGGGCACAGTAGGGAGTGTAGAGGGAGAAAAGAGGACTTCGCATGAGCGACGGCATTTGTTGCGATACCCGTTACCTGTACTACTTTTTCCGTGTAAGACCGTCCGGCCGGCCAACTTACCGCTGCCGGCTGTTTATCGTTGCTGCTTATAACCCACCAATTCCACGGTGTCATGCTGCGCGAATGCTTTGCCCTCAGGAGTACATTATACATACTAGCAAACAGTACCCGTCACACGCCACCCTGGTGCGGCATCCGTACCCGTGCCGGTGCCCGTGCCCGTCAGACCCAACACCCACCAATCACACTGGGCTCGAGCCGAATGCACACGAAGGACCGAGTCACATCCGCCGTAGAGCTAACTGGAATAGCGAGTTGCGCAACGCAAGGGCTGCTTGAGCTGCATATGAGTTGATCCTGCTTTGCTGGGAACCCTGAGAGCTGCAGCTCCACAACGCCTGAGATGAGCTGCAGGGAAGACACGCCAGCACCGAAAAATACGTTCGGCCAGTTCAAAGTCGAAGCGGTGATTTCCGAGGTGTTGGTGTGGTAAAGCAGCGAAAGGCCGAGATTGCCGGCTGCAGCACATGCCGCGTTGGATGAGCACCAGGTTGCGAAGGCGGAAGCGGGGAAAGCAGCGGACGCGGAACCATTGGTAGCGCTTGAAGGAAGCGTTGCTAGGAGCTGGCGGTGGGAAGCGGAGGATGGCGCATCGAAGGCTTGGATGAAATGGCATCCACTGCCGTTGTCGCTGCAGTGACTGCTGCTGCTATCAGCGACAGCGACGGCGTAAGGGTCTTCTGTTAATGTACCGCTGTCGTGGTCTCTGGCCGCAAGGGCCACCCCATGTGGCGATAGGACATCTGCAAGGGCATTGACGTCGGTTGGAATTGGCAGGACCAATATGGCCTCGACGCCTCCAGCTGCCCATACTTGCACGCATCTGACGCGACAGGGATTAACGAACAGTATGGAAAGCGCTCTTGCTTACCAAGTCCAGGGCATGCCAACACAAATGCCACGGACAGAAACAGCAAGCAGCGTTGTTTTCCCTGTGAAGGAAAAGAACAAGGTATAACGATACGTCCAAAACCATCCGTGCAAACAGCGCAGCCCGCACCAAAATTGCCCGCCCGGGGGCTCGTCTTGACGTAAGCTGCACCATCTACATTGCGCTAAGGAGTATATAAACACAGAGTCGGTGATTAGTTGTGCTTATTACTACTCAGAAATATCGTCTCAGTTCTTTTCCGATGGCTACGGGAATCCTTGGTTTAAAGCGTTAGAGCCTGTCAGCCCCCTGTGGATGCGAAAGTGTCTAGTGCGTGACGGCGACACAGCTTAGCGAAACAATTCAAGAAACCACCCGCGAGTGCGCATGTAGACAAGGTTTCGCCTTTGGTGTACGGGCACGGTTATAATCAGCGCTAGCATGGATGCTCCCCGCTGCCCGCTCCCAGCAACCCCTTTTCCAGTGCTCCTCACCTCTTCGTTACAGCTGTCTTGATGCACTTATACAACCTTCAATAACTACTGCGTACAAGTCCTGGCCATGGTTCGGACAAAGCAGCACCAACTCATATCTGCTACGGCGCTGCGTTGACTGAGGTGGATGACGCAGATTACCTAATCTGGGCTTTTTGCGTTGGCAATTCTTGGTCATGGCGCTGACCTCCTGCATGGACGGGAGCCACAAGGCCCGCACCCACAACATGTACTGAAGGTGGCCTTGCGGGGGAGCGTGGGCAGCTGCAGATGGCTGGAATGCAGATGTGCCATCCTACCGCAGATAAGAGTTTCCACGCTAGGAGGCCGTCCACATGCGTCATGCCGTACAAGCACCAGGCAGCAAACCACCAACCGCCCTGCATCGGTCTTGCCCCATTACAACCCGGCGGTTGACATTAATGCAACCGCCATCGTTCACCACCTCCCGTTGCCCAGAAGCACAGAAGCCACCCATGTGCCTCATTATACAGCTTGAAGGTCAAGGCTCGTCCCCTTGCCTATTGCAGCCCTTCCTATTACAACTACGGATATTATCCCTCTCGGGACTTTTTGGAATTGTGTTCTGCCGAAGCACCATTTGGGACCTGCAGTGCAAGTACGGCAGCAGTACTATATAGCCGTCACAGCCCACCAGCCCGTAGCAACGTAGAATACAACCATGCGACAACGGTAACCACACTCCCCTCCTCGCACCCTTCGTACCGCTAGCTCTTCAGCTCACAACGCATGGCAACTCCGGCTCACGCTGGACACTACTGGGCCGCTAGCCTCGCTGCCACAGGAGAACAGCATCGCCATCTTCTCGTTAGTACTGGTAAGCATTCCACGCTTGACCCTCGCCTCTCCACGTCACTCCTCTTCATACGGCCTTAGCATATT